>CAXAJV010000002.1:20586235-21844166 GCA_963969225.1 Xylocopa violacea | reverse complement strand
CTGGCGTGTCGGACCCTACTTCTCGGTGGGAACAGTATATACGTCTGTAACGTCATATATCCTAACCTAAGGCAACCTAGCATCTCGGATATAACATTTGACAACATTCCCGGCGTGTTGGAACCCTACGTCTCGGTGGTAATATTACGTGCGTCTATAACGTTATATATGCTAACCTAAGGCAACCTAACATCTCGGATGCAATATTTGACAACATTCCTGGCCTGTCGAACCCTACTTCTCGGAGGGAACAGTATATACGTCTATAACGTTATATATCCTAACCTAAGGTAACCTAACATCTCGGATGAAATATGTGACAACATTCCTGGCCTGTCGAAACCTACGTCTCGCTGGTAACATTACGTGCGTCTATAACGTCATATATCCTAACCTAAGACAACCAAACATCTCGGATGTAACATTTGACAACATTCCAGGCGTGTCGGTCCCTACGTCTCGGTGGTAACATTACATGCGTCTATAACGTTATATATCCTAACCTAAGGCAACCTAACATCTCGGATGCAATATTTGACAACATTCCTGGCCTGTAGAACCCTACTTCTCGGAGGGAACAGCATATACATCTATAACGTCATATATCCTAGCCTAAGGCAACCTAACATCTCGGATGTAACATTTGACAACATTCCAGGCGTGTCGGTCCCTACGTCTCGGTGGTAACATTACATGCGTCTATAACGTTATATATCCTAACCTAAGGCCAACTAGCATCTCGTATGTAATATTTGACAACATTCCTGGCGTGTCGAACCCTGCTTCTCGGTGGGAACAGCATATACGTCTATAACGTCATATATCCTAACCTAAGGCAACCTAACATCTCGGATGTAACATTTGACAACATTCCAGGCATGTCGGTCCCTACGTCTCGGTGGTAACATTATATGCGTCTATAACGTTATATATCCTTATCTAATGCAAACTAACATCTCGGATGCAATATTTGACAACATTCCTGGCCTGTCGAACCCTACTTCTCGGAGGGAACAGTATATACGTCTATAACGTTATATATCCTAACGTAAGGCAACCTAACATCTCGGATGTAATATTTGACAACATTCCTGGCGTGTCGGACCCTACTTCTCGGTGGGAACACTATATACGTCTGTAACGTCATATATCCTAACCTAAGGCAACCTAGCATCTCGGATATAACATTTGACAACATTCCCGGCGTGTTGGAACCCTACGTCTCGGTGGTATCATTACGTGCGTCTATAACGTTATATATGCTAACCTAAGGCAACCTAACATCTCGGATGCAATATTTGACAACATTCCTGGCCTGTCGAACCCTACTTCTCGGACGGAACAGCATATACGTCTATAACGTCATATATCCAAACCTAAGGCAACCTAACATCTCGGATGTAACATTTGACAACATTCCAGGCATGTCGGTCCCTACGTCTCGGTGGTAACATTATATGCGTCTATAACGTTATATATCCTTATCTAATGCAACATAACATCTCGGATGCAATATTTGACAACATTCCTGGCCTGTCGAACCCTACTTCTCGGAGGGAACAGTATATACGTCTATAACGTTATATATCCTAACCTAAGGCAACCTAACATCTCGGATGAAATATGTGACAACATTCCTGGCCTGTCGATCCCTACGTCTCGCTGGTAACATTACGTGCGTCTATAACGTCATATATCCTAACCTAAGACAACCAAACATCTCGGATGTAACATTTGACAACATTCCAGGCGTGTCGGTCCCTACGTCTCGGTGGTAACATTACATGCGTCTATAACGTTATATATCCTAACCTAAGGCAACCTAACATCTCGGATGCAATATTTGACAACATTCCTGGCCTGTCGAACCCTACTACTCGGAGGGAACAGCCTATACATCTATAACGTCATATATCCTAGCCTAAGGCAACCTAACATCTCGGATGTAACATTTGACAACATTCCAGGCGTGTCGGTCCCTACGTCTCGGTGGTAACATTACATGCGTCTATAACGTTATATATTCTAACCTAAGGCCAACTAACATCTCGTATGTAATATTTGACAACATTCCTGGCGTGTCGAACCCTACTTCTCGGTGGGAACAGTATATACGTCTATAACGTCATAAATCCTAACCTAAGGCAACCTAACATTTCGGATGTAACATTTGACAACATTCCAGGCGTGTCGGTCCCTACGTCTCGGTGGTAACGTTACATGCGTCTATAACGTTATATATCCTAACCTATGGCAACCTAACATCTCGGATGCAATATTTCACAACATTCCTGGCCTGTCGAACAATACTTCTCGGAGGGAACAGTATATACGTCTATAACGTTATATATCCTAACCTAAGGCAACCTAACACCTCGGATATAACATTTGACAACATTCCAGGCGTGTTGGAACCCTACGTCTCGCTGGTAACATTACGTGCGTCTATAACGTTATATATGCTAACCTAAGGCAACCTAATATCTCGGATGCAATATTTGACAACATTCCTGGCCTGTCGAACCCTACTTCTCGGAGGGAACAGTATATACGTCTATAACGTTATATATCCTAACCTAAGGCAACCTAACATCTCGGATGAAATATGTGACAACATTCCTGGCCTGTCGATCCCTACGTCTCGCTGGTAACATTACGTGCGTCTATAACGTCATATATCCTAACCTAAGACAACCAAACATCTCGGATGTAACATTTGACAACATTCCAGGCGTGTCGGTCCCTACGTCTCGGTGGTAACATTACATGCGTCTATAACGTTATATATCCTAACCTAAGGCAACCTAACATCTCGGATGCAATATTTGACAACATTCCTGGCCTGTAGAACCCTACTACTCGGAGGGAACAGTATATACGTCTATAACGTTATATATCCTAACCTAAGGCAACCTAACATCTCGGATATAACATTTGACAACATTCCAGGCGTGTTGGAACCCTACGTCTCGCTGGTAACATTACGTGCGTCTATAACGTTATATATGCTAACCTAAGGCAACCTAATATCTCGGATGCAATATTTGACAACATTCCTGGCCTGTCGAACCCTACTTCTCGGAGGGAACAGTATATACGTCTATAACGTCATAAATCCTAACCTAAGGCAACCTAACATTTCGGATGTAACATTTGACAACATTCCAGGCGTGTCGGTCCCTACGTCTCGGTGGTAACGTTACATGCGTCTATAACGTTATATATCCTAACCTAAGGCAACCTAACATCTCGGATGCAATATTTGACAACATTCCTGGCCTGTCGAACAATACTTCTCGGGGGGAACAGTATATACGTCTATAACGTTATATATCCTAACCTAAGGCAACCTAACATCTCGGATATAACATTTGACAACATTCCAGGCGTGTTGGAACCCTACGTCTCGCTGGTAACATTGCGTGCGTCTATAACGTTATATATGCTAACCTAAGGCATCCTAATATCTCGGATGCAATATTTGACAACATTCCTGGCCTGTCGAACCCTACTGCTCGGAGGGAACAGTATATACGTCTATAGCGGTATATATCCTAATCTAAGGCAACCTAAAATCTCGGATGCAATATTTGATAACATTCCTGGCGTGTCGAACCCTACTTCTCGGTGGGAACAGTATATACGTCTATAACGTTATATATCCTAACGTAAGGCAACCTAACATCTCGGATGTAATATTTCACAACATTCCTGGCGTGTCGGACCCTATTTCTCGGTGGGAACAGTATATACGTCTGTAACGTCATATATCCTAACCTAAGGCAACCTAGCATCTCGGATATAACATTTGACAACATTCCCGGCGTGTTGGAACCCTACGTCTCGGTGGTAATATTACGTGCGTCTATAACGTTATATATGCTAACCTAAGGCAACCTAACATCTCGGATGCAATATTTGACAACATTCCTGGCCTGTCGAACCCTACTTCTCGGAGGGAACAGTATATACGTCTATAACGTTATATATCCTAACCTAAGGTAACCTAACATCTCGGATGAAATATGTGACAACATTCCTGGCCTGTCGAAACCTACGTCTCGCTGGTAACATTACGTGCGTCTATAACGTCATATATCCTAACCTAAGACAACCAAACATCTCGGATGTAACATTTGACAACATTCCAGGCGTGTCGGTCCCTACGTCTCGGTGGTAACATTACATGCGTCTATAACGTTATATATCCTAACCTAAGGCAACCTAACATCTCGGATGCAATATTTGACAACATTCCTGGCCTGTCGAACCCTACTTCTCGGAGGGAACAGCATATACATCTATAACGTCATATATCCTAGCCTAAGGCAACCTAACATCTCGGATGTAACATTTGACAACATTCCAGGCGTGTCGGTCCCTACGTCTCGGTGGTAACATTACATGCGTCTATAACGTTATATATCCTAACCTAAGGCCAACTAGCATCTCGTATGTAATATTTGACAACATTCCTGGCGTGTCGAACCCTACTTCTCGGTGGGAACAGCATATACGTCTATAACGTCATATATCCTAACCTAAGGCAACCTAACATCTCGGATGTATCATTTGACAACATTCCAGGCATGTCGGTCCCTACGTCTCGGTGGTAACATTATATGCGTCTATAACGTTATATATCCTTATCTAATGCAACCTAACATCTCGGATGCAATATTTGACAACATTCCTGGCCTGTCGAACCCTACTTCTCGGAGGGAACAGTATATACGTCTATAACGTTATATATCCTAACGTAAGGCAACCTAACATCTCGGATGTAATATTTGACAACATTCCTGGCGTGTCGGACCCTACTTCTCGGTGGGAACACTATATACGTCTGTAACGTCATATATCCTAACCTAAGGCAACCTAGCATCTCGGATATAACATTTGACAACATTCCCGGCGTGTTGGAACCCTACGTCTCGGTGGTATCATTACGTGCGTCTATAACGTTATATATGCTAACCTAAGGCAACCTAACATCTCGGATGCAATATTTGACAACATTCCTGGCCTGTCGAACCCTACTTCTCGGACGGAACAGCATATACGTCTATAACGTCATATATCCAAACCTAAGGCAACCTAACATCTCGGATGTAACATTTGACAACATTCCAGGCATGTCGGTCCCTACGTCTCGGTGGTAACATTATATGCGTCTATAACGTTATATATCCTTATCTAATGCAACATAACATCTCGGATGCAATATTTGACAACATTCCTGGCCTGTCGAACCCTACTTCTCGGAGGGAACAGTATATACGTCTATAACGTTATATATCCTAACCTAAGGCAACCTAACATCTCGGATGAAATATGTGACAACATTCCTGGCCTGTCGATCCCTACGTCTCGCTGGTAACATTACGTGCGTCTATAACGTCATATATCCTAACCTAAGACAACCAAACATCTCGGATGTAACATTTGACAACATTCCAGGCGTGTCGGTCCCTACGTCTCGGTGGTAACATTACATGCGTCTATAACGTTATATATCCTAACCTAAGGCAACCTAACATCTCGGATGCAATATTTGACAACATTCCTGGCCTGTCGAACCCTACTACTCGGAGGGAACAGCCTATACATCTATAACGTCATATATCCTAGCCTAAGGCAACCTAACATCTCGGATGTAACATTTGACAACATTCCAGGCGTGTCGGTCCCTACGTCTCGGTGGTAACATTACATGCGTCTATAACGTTATATATTCTAACCTAAGGCCAACTAACATCTCGTATGTAATATTTGACAACATTCCTGGCGTGTCGAACCCTACTTCTCGGTGGGAACAGTATATACGTCTATAACGTTATATATCCTAACTTAAGGCAACCTAACATCTCGGATATAACATTTGACAACATTCCAGGCGTGTTGGAACCCTACGTCTCGCTGGTAACATTACGTGCGTCTATAACGTTATATATGCTAACCTAAGGCAACCTAATATCTCGGATGCAATATTTGACAACATTCCTGGCCTGTCGAACCCTACTTCTCGGAGGGAACAGTATATACGTCTATAACGTCATAAATCCTAACCTAAGGCAACCTAACATTTCGGATGTAACATTTGACAACATTCCAGGCGTGTCGGTCCCTACGTCTCGGTGGTAACGTTACATGCGTCTATAACGTTATATATCCTAACCTAAGGCAACCTAACATCTCGGATGCAATATTTCACAACATTTCTGGCCTGTCGAACAATACTTCTCGGAGGGAACAGTATATACGTCTATAACGTTATATATCCTAACCTAAGGCAACCTAACATCTCGGATATAACATTTGACAACATTCCAGGCGTGTTGGAACCCTACGTCTCGCTGGTAACATTACGTGCGTCTATAACGTTATATATCCTAATCTAAGGCAACCTAACATCTCGGATGCAATATTTGACAACATTCCTGGCCTGTCGAACCCTACTTCTCGGAGGGAACAGCATATACGTCTATAACGTCATAAATCCTAACCTAAGGCAACCTAACATTTCGGATGTAACATTTGACAACATTCCAGGCGTGTCGGTCCCTACGTCTCGGTGGTAACGTTACATGCGTCTATAACGTTATATATCCTAACCTAAGGCAACCTAACATCTCGGATGCAATATTTGACAACATTCCTGGCCTGTCGAACCCTACTTCTCGGAGGGAACAGTATATACGTCTATAACGTTATATATCCTAACCGAAGGCAACCTGACATCTCGGATGTAATATTCTACATCATTCAAGGCGTGTCGGAACCTACTTCTCGGTGGGAACATTATATGAGTCTATAACGTTGTATATCCTAATCTAAGGCAACCTATTATCTCAGACGTAATATTTTACAATATTCCTCACGTGTCGGTGCATACTTTTCGGTGGGAATATTATATGCGTCCATAACGGTCGATATCGTAATCTAAGGCAATCTAACATCTCGGATGCAATATTTGACAACATTCCTTGCCTGTCGAACCCTACTTCTCGGAGGGAAAAGTATGTACGTCTGTAACGTTATATACCCTAACCTAAGGCAACCTAACATCTCGGATGTAATATTCTACAACCTTCCAGGCGAGTCGGACCCTACTTCTCGGTGGTAACATTATATGCGTGTATAACGTTGCATATCCTAATCTAAGGCAACCTAACATCTCGGATGCAATATTTGACAACATTCCTGGCCTGTCGAACCCTACTGCTCGGAGGGAACAGTATATACGTCTATAACGTTATATATCCTAACCTAAGGCAACCTGACATCTCGGATATATTATTCTACAACATTCCAGGCGTGTCGGACCCTACTTCTCGGTGGGAACATTATATGCCTCTATAACGTTGTATATCCTAATCTAAGGCAACCTAACATCTCCGATGCAATATTTGACAACATTCCTGGCCTGTCGAACCCTACATCTCGGAGGGAACAGTATATACGTCTATAGCGGTATATATCCTAATCTAAGGCAACCTAACATCTCGGATGCAATATTTGACAACATTCCTGGCCCGTCGAACCCTACTTCTCGGAGGGAACAGTATATACGTCTATAACGTTATATATCCTAACCGAAGGCAACCTGACATCTCGGATGTAATATTCTACATCATTCAAGGCGTGTCGGAACCTACTTCTCGGTGGGAACATTATATGAGTCTATACCGTTGTATATCCTAATCTAAGGCAACCTATTATCTCAGACGTAATATTTTACAATATTCCTCGCGTGTCGGTGCATACTTTTCGGTGGGAATATTATATGCGTCCATAACGGTCGATATCGTAATCTAAGTCAATCTAACATCTCGGATGCAATATTTGACAACATTCCTTGCCTGTCGAACCCTACTTCTCGGAGGGAACAGCATATACATCTATAACGTCATATATCCTAGCCTAAGGCAACCTAACATCTCGGATGTAACATTTGACAACATTCCAGGCGTGTCGGTCCCTACGACTCGGTGGTAACATTACATGCGTCTATAACGTTATATATCCTAACCTAAGGCCAACTATCATCTCGTATGTAATATTTGACAACATTCCTGTCGTGTCGAACCCTACTTCTCGGTGGGAACAGTATATACGTCTATAACGTTATATATCCTAACCTAAGGCAACCTAACATCTCGGATATAATATTTGACAACATTCCAGGCGTGTTGGAACCCTACGTCTCGCTGGTAACATTACGTGCGTCTATAACGTTATATATGCTAACCTAAGGCAACCTAATATCTCGTATGGAATATTTGACAACATTCCTGGCCTGTCGAACCCTACTTCTCGGAGGGAACAGCATATACGTCTATAACGTCATAAATCCTAACCTAAGGCAACCTAACATTTCGGATGTAACATTTGACAACATTCCAGGCGTGTCGGTCCCTACGTCTCGGTGGTAACGTTACATGCGTCTATAACGTTATATATCCTAACCTAAGGCAACCTAACATCTCGGATGCAATATTTGACAACATTCCTGGCCTGTCGAACCCTACTGCTCGGAGGGAACAGTATATACGTCTATAGCGGTATATATCCTAATCTAAGGCAACCTAATATCTCAGATGCAATATTTGATAACATTCCTGGCGTGTCGAACCCTACTTCTCGGTGGGAACAGTATATACGTCTATAACGTTATATATCCTAACGTAAGGCAACCTAACATCTCGGATGTCATATTTCACAACATTCCTGGCGTGTCGGACCCTACTTCTCGGTGGGAACAGTATATACGTCTGTAACGTCATATATCCTAACCTAAGGCAACCTAGCATCTCGGATATAACATTTGACAACATTCCCGGCGTGTTGGAACCCTACGTCTCGGTGGTAATATTACGTGCGTCTATAACGTTATATATGCTATCCTAAGGCAACCTAACATCTCGGATGCAATATTTGACAACATTCCTGGCCTGTCGAACCCTACTTCTCGGTGGGAACAGTATATACGTCTATAACGTTATATATCCTAACCTAAGGCAACCTAACATCTCGGATATAACATTTGACAACATTCCAGGCGTGTTGGAACCCTACGTCTCGCTGGTAACATTACGTGCGTCTATAACGTTATATATGCTAACCTAAGGCAACCTAATATCTCGGATGCAATATTTGACAACATTCCTGGCCTGTCGAACCCTACTTCTCGGAGGGAACAGTATATACGTCTATAACGTTATATATCCTAACCTAAGGCAACCTAACATCTCGGATGAAATATGTGACAACATTCCTGGCCTGTCGAAACCTACGTCTCGCTGGTAACATTACGTGCGTCTATAACGTCATATATCCTAACCTAAGACAACCAAACATCTCGGATGTAACATTTGACAACATTCCAGGCGTGTCGGTCCCTACGTCTTGGTGGTAATATTACATGCGTCTATAACGTTATATATCCTAACCTAAGGCAACCTAACATCTCGGATGCAATATTTGACAACATTCCTGGCCTGTCGAACTCTACTTCTCGGAGGGAACAGCATATACATCTATAACGTCATATATCCTAGCCTAAGGCAACCTAACATCTCGGATGTAACATTTGACAACATTCCAGGCGTGTCGGTCCCTACGTCTCGGTGGTAACATTACATGCGTCTATAACGTTATATATCCTAACCTAAGGCAACCTAACATCTCGGATGCAATATTTGACAACATTCCTGGCCTGTCGAACCCTACTGCTCGGAGGGAACAGTATATACGTCTATAACGTTATATATCCTAACCTAAGGCAACCTAACATCTCGGATATAATATTTGACAACATTCCAGGCGTGTTGGAACCCTACGTCTCGCTGGTAACATTACGTGCGTCTATAACGTTATATATGCTAACCTAAGGCAACCTAATATCTCGGATGCAATATTTGATAACATTCCTGGCGTGTCGAACCCTACTTCTCGGTGGGAACAGTATATACGTCTATAACGTTATATATCCTAACGTAAGGCAACCTAACATCTCAGATGTAATATTTCACAACATTCCTGGCGTGTCGGACCCTACTTCTCGGTGGGAACAGTATATACGTCTGTAACGTCATATATCCTAACCTAAGGCAACCTAGCATCTCGGATATAACATTTGACAACATTCCCGGCGTGTTGGAACCCTACGTCTCGGTGGTAATATTACGTGCGTCTATAACGTTATATATGCTATCCTAAGGCAACCTAACATCTCGGATGCAATATTTGACAACATTCCTGGCCTGTCGAACCCTACTTCTCGGTGGGAACAGTATATACGTCTATAACGTTATATATCCTAACCTAAGGCAACCTAACATCTCGGATATAACATTTGACAACATTCCAGGCGTGTTGGAACCCTACGTCTCGCTGGTAACATTACGTGCGTCTATAACGTTATATATGCTAACCTAAGGCAACCTAATATCTCGGATGCAATATTTGACAACATTCCTGGCCTGTCGAACCCTACTTCTCGGAGGGAACAGTATATACGTCTATAACGTTATATATCCTAACCTAAGGCAACCTAACATCTCGGATGAAATATGTGACAACATTCCTGGCCTGTCGAAACCTACGTCTCGCTGGTAACATTACGTGCGTCTATAACGTCATATATCCTAACCTAAGACAACCAAACATCTCGGATGTAACATTTGACAACATTCCAGGCGTGTCGGTCCCTACGTCTCGGTGGTAATATTACATGCGTCTATAACGTTATATATCCTAACCTAAGGCAACCTAACATCTCGGATGCAATATTTGACAACATTCCTGGCCTGTCGAACTCTACTTCTCGGAGGGAACAGCATATACATCTATAACGTCATATATCCTAGCCTAAGGCAACCTAACATCTCGGATGTAACATTTGACAACATTCCAGGCGTGTCGGTCCCTACGTCTCGGTGGTAACATCACATGCGTCTATAACGTTATATATCCTAACCTAAGGCAACCTAACATCTCGGATGCAATATTTGACAACATTCCTGGCCTGTCGAACCCTACTGCTCGGAGGGAACAGTATATACGTCTATAACGTTATATATCCTAACCTAAGGCAACCTAACATCTCGGATATAATATTTGACAACATTCCAGGCGTGTTGGAACCCTACGTCTCGCTGGTAACATTACGTGCGTCTATAACGTTATATATGCTAACCTAAGGCAACCTAATATCTCGTATGCAATATTTGACAACATTCCTGGCCTGTCGAACCCTACTTCTCGGAGGGAACAGCATATACGTCTATAACGTCATAAATCCTAACCTAAGGCAACCTAACATTTCGGATGTAACATTTGACAACATTCCAGGCGTGTCGGTCCCTACGTCTCGGTGGTAACGTTACATGCGTCTATAACGTTATATATCCTAACCTAAGGCAACCTAACATCTCGGATGCAATATTTGACAACATTCCTGGCCTGTCGAACCCTACTTCTCGGAGGGAACAGCATATACATCTATAACGTCATATATCCTAGCCTAAGGCAACCTAACATCTCGGATGTAACATCTGACAACATTCCAGGCGTGTCGGTCCCTACGTCTCGGTGGTAACATTACATGCGTCTATAACGGTATATATCCTAACCTAAGGCAACCTAACATCTCGGATATAACATTTGACAACATTCCCGGCGTGTTGGAACCCTACGTCTCGGTGGTAACATTACGTGCGTCTATAACGTTATATATGCTAACCTAAGGCAACCTAACATCTCGGATGCAATATTTGACAACATTCCTGGCCTGCCAAACCCTACTTCTCGGAGGGAACAGCATATACGTCTATAGCGGTATATATCCTAATCTAAGGCCACCTAACATCTCGTATGTAATATTTGACAACATTCCTGGCGTGTCGAACCCTACTTCTCGGTGGGAACAGTATATACGTCTATAACGTTATATATCCTAACCTAAGGCAACCTAACATCTCGGATGCAATATTTGACAACATTCCTGGCCTGTCGAACCCTACTTCTCGGAGGGAACAGTATATACGTCTATAACGTTATATATCCTAACCGAAGGCAACCTGACATCTCGGATGTAATATTCTACATCATTCAAGGCGTGTCGGACCCTACTTCTCGGTGGGAACATTATATGAGTCTATAACGTTGTATATCCTAATCTAAGGCAACCTATTATCTCAGACGTAATATTTTACAATATTCCTCGCGTGTCGGTGCATACTTTTCGGTGGGAATATTATATGCGTCCATAACGGTCGATATCGTAATCTAAGGCAATCTAACATCTCGGATGCAATATTTGACAACATTCCTTGCCTGTCGAACCCTACTTCTCGGAGGGAACAGTATGTACGTCTGTAACGTTATATATCCTAACCTAAGGCAACCTAACATCTCGGATGTAATATTCTACAACCCTCCAGGCGTGTCGGACCCTACTTCTCGGTGGTAACATTATATGCGTCTATAACGTTGCATATCCTAATCTAAGACAACCAAACATCTCGGATGTAACATTTGACAACATTCCAGGCGTGTCGGTCCCTACGTCTCGGTGGTAACATTACATGCGTCTATAACGTTATATATCCTAACCTAAGGCAACATAACATCTCGGATGCAATATTTGACAACATTCCTGGCCTGCCGAACTCTACTTCTCGGAGGTAACAGCATATACATCTATAACGTCATATATCCTAGCCTAAGGCAACCTAACATCTCGGATGTAACATTTGACAACATTCCAGGCGTGTCGGTCCCTACGTCTCGGTGGTAACATTACATGCGTCTATAACGTTATATATCCTAACCTAAGGCAACCTAACATCTCGGATGCAATATTTGACAACATTCCTGGCCTGTCGAACCCTACTGCTCGGAGGGAACAGTATATACGTCTATAACGTTATATATCCTAACCTAAGGCAACCTAACATCTCGGATATAACATTTGACAACATTCCAGGCGTGTTGGAACCCTACGTCTCGCTGGTAACATTACGTGCGTCTATAACGTTATATATCCTAATCTAAGGCAACCTAACATCTCGGATGCAAAATTTGACAACATTCCTGGCCTGTCGAACCCTACTTCTCGGAGGGAACAGCATATGCATCTATAACGTCATATATCCTAGCCTAAGGCAACCTAACATCTCGGATGTAACATCTGACAACCTTCCAGGCGTGTCGGACCCTACTTCTCGGTGGTAACCTTATATGCGTCTATAACGTTGCATATCCTAATCTAAGACAACCAAACATCTCGGATGTAACATTTGACAACATTCCAGGCGTGTCGGTCCCTACGTCTCTGTGGTAACATTACATGCGTCTATAACGTTATATATCCTAACCTAAGGCAGCCTAACATCTCGGATGCAATATTTGACAACATTCCTGGCCTGTCGAACTCTACTTCTCGGAGGGAACAGCATATACATCTATAACGTCATACATCCTAGCCTAAGGCAACCTAACATCTCGGATATAACATTTGACAACATTCCAGGCGTGTTGGAACCCTACGTCTCGCTGGTAACATTACGTGCGTCTATAACGTTATATATCCTAATCTAAGGCAACCTAACATCTCGGATGCAATATTTGACAACATTCCTGGCCTGTCGAACCCTACTTCTCGGAGGGAACAGCATATACATCTATAACGTCATATATCCTAGCCTAAGGCAACCTAACATCTCGGATGTAACATCTGACAACATTCCAGGCGTGTCGGTCCCTACGTCTCGGTGGTAACATTACATGCGTCTATAACGGTATATATCCTAACCTAAGGCAACCTAACATCTCGAATATAACATTTGACAACATTCCCGGCGTGTTGGAACCCTACGTCTCGGTGGTAACATTACGTGCGTCTATAACGTTATATATGCTAACCTAAGGCAACCTAACATCTCGGATGCAATATTTGACAACATTCCTGGCCTGCCAAACCCTACTTCTCGGAGGGAACAGCATATACGTCTATAGCGGTATATATCCTAATCTAAGGCCACCTAACATCTCGTATGTAATATTTGACAACATTCCTGGCGTGTCGAACCCTACTTCTCGGTGGGAACAGTATATACGTCTATAACGTTATATATCCTAACCTAAGGCAACCTAACATCTCGGATGCAATATTTG
The DNA here is from genome assembly GCA_963969225.1 of Xylocopa violacea. NCBI lineage: Eukaryota > Metazoa > Arthropoda > Insecta > Hymenoptera > Apidae > Xylocopa > Xylocopa violacea. The sequence goes on along the minus strand of CAXAJV010000002.1, from coordinate 21,829,985 downwards.
ACAACATTCCTGGCCTGTCGAACCCTACTTCTCGGAGGGAACAGTATATACGTCTATAACGTTATATATCCTAACCGAAGGCAACCTGACATCTCGGATGTAATATTCTACATCATTCAAGGCGTGTCGGACCCTACTTCTCGGTGGGAACATTATATGAGTCTATAACGTTGTATATCCTAATCTAAGGCAACCTATTATCTCAGACGTAATATTTTACAATATTCCTCGCGTGTCGGTGCATACTTTTCGGTGGGAATATTATATGCGTCCATAACGGTCGATATCGTAATCTAAGGCAATCTAACATCTCGGATGCAATATTTGACAACATTCCTTGCCTGTCGAACCCTACTTCTCGGAGGGAACAGTATGTACGTCTGTAACGTTATATATCCTAACCTAAGGCAACCTAACATCTCGGATGTAATATTGTACAACCTTCCAGGCGTGTCGGACCCTGCTTCTCGGTGGTAACATTATATGCGTCTATAACGTTGCATATCCTAATCTAAGGCAACCTAACATCTCGGATGCAATATTTGACAACATTCCTGGCCTGTCGAACCCTACTGCTCGGAGGGAACAGTATATACGTCTATAGCGGTATATATCCTAATCTAAGGCAACCTAACATCTCGGATGCAATATTTGATAACATTCCTGGCGTGTCGAACCCTACTTCTCGGTGGGAACAGTATATACATCTATAACGTTATATATCCTAACGTAAGGCAACCTAACATCTCGGATGTAATATTTGACAACATTGCTGGCGTGTCGGACCCTACTTCTCGGTGGGAACAGTATATACGTCTGTAACGTCATATATCCTAACCTAAGGCAACCTAGCATCACGGATATAACATTTGACAACATTCCCGGCGTGTTGGAACCCTACGTCTCGGTGGTAACATTACGTGCGTCTATAACGTTATATATGCTAACCTAAGGCAACCTAACATCTCGGATGCAATATTTGACAACATTCCTGGCCTGTCGAACCCTACTTCTCGGAGGGAACAGCATATACGTCTATAACGTCATATATCCTAACCTAAGGCAACCTAACATCTCGGATGTAACATTTGACAACATTCCAGGCATGTCGGTCCCTACGTCTCGGTGGTAACATTATATGCGTCTATAACGTTATATATCCTTATCTAATGCAACCTAACATCTCGGATGCAATATTTGACAACATTCCTGGCCTGTCGAACCCTACTTCTCGGAGGGAACAGTATATACGTCTATAACGTTATATATCCTAACCTAAGGCAACCTGACATCTCGGATGTAATATTCTACATCATTCAAGGCGTGTCGGACCCTACTTCTCGGTGGGAACATTATATGAGTCTATAACGTTGTATATCCTAATCTAAGGCAACCTATTATCTCAGACGTAATATTTTACAATATTCCTCGCGTGTCGGTGCATACTTTTCGGTGGGAATATTATATGCGTCCATAACGGTCGATATCGTAATCTAAGGCAACCTAACATCTCGGATGCAATATTTGACAACATTCCTGGCCTGTCGAACCCTACTGCTCGGAGGGAACAGTATATACGTCTATAGCGGTATATATCCTAATCTAAGGCAACCTAACATCTCGGATGCAATATTTGATAACATTCCTGGCGTGTCGAACCCTACTTCTCGGTGGGAACAGTATATACATCTATAACGTTATATATCCTAACGTAAGGCAACCTAACATCTCGGATGTAATATTTGACAACATTGCTGGCGTGTCGGACCCTACTTCTCGGTGGGAACAGTATATACGTCTGTAACGTCATATATCCTAACCTAAGGCAACCTAGCATCACGGATATAACATTTGACAACATTCCCGGCGTGTTGGAACCCTACGTCTCGGTGGTAACATTACGTGCGTCTATAACGTTATATATGCTAACCTAAGGCAACCTAACATCTCGGATGCAATATTTGACAACATTCCTGGCCTGTCGAACCCTACTTCTCGGAGGGAACAGCACATACGTCTATAACGTCATATATCCTAACCTAAGGCAACCTAACATCTCGGATGTAACATTTGACAACATTCCAGGCATGTCGGTCCCTACGTCTCGGTGGTAACATTATATGCGTCTATAACGTTATATATCCTTATCTAATGCAACCTAACATCTCGGATGCAATATTTGACAACATTCCTGGCCTGTCGAACCCTACTTCTCGGAGGGAACAGTATATACGTCTATAACGTTATATATCCTAACCTAAGGCAACCTGACATCTCGGATATATTATTCTACAACATTCCAGGCGTGTCGGACCCTACTTCTCGGTGGGAACATTATATGCCTCTATAACGTTGTATATCCTAATCTAAGGCAACCTAACATCTCGGATGAAATATTTGACAACATTCCTGGCCTGTCGAACCCTACATCTCGGAGGGAACAGTATATACGTCTATAGCGGTATATATCCTAATCTAAGGCAACCTAACATCTCGGATGCAATATTTGACAACATTCCTGGCCTGTCGAACCCTACTTCTCGGAGGGAACAGTATATACGTCTATAACGTTATATATCCTAACCGAAGGCAACCTGACATCTCGGATGTAATATTCTACATCATTCAAGGCGTGTCGGACCCTACGTCTCGGTGGAAACATTGTATGAGTCTATAACGTTGTATATCCTAATCTAAGGCAACCTATTATCTCAGACGTAATATTTTACAATATTCCTCGCGTGTCGGTGCATACTTTTCGGTGGGAATATTATATGCGTCCATAACGGTCGATATCGTAATCTAAGGCAATCTAACATCTCGGATGCAATATTTGACAACATTCCTTGCCTGTCGAACCCTACTTCTCGGAGGGAACAGTATGTACGTCTGTAACGTTATATACCCTAACCTAAGGCAACCTAACATTTCGGATGTAATATTCTACAACCTTCCAGGCGAGTCGGACCCTACTTCTCGGTGGGAACATTATATGCCTCTATAACGTTGTATATCCTAATCTAAGGCAACCTAACATCTCGGATGAAATATTTGACAACATTCCTGGCCTGTCGAACCCTACATCTCGGAGGGAACAGTATATACGTCTATAGCGGTATATATCCTAATCTAAGGCAACCTAACATCTCGGATGCAATATTTGACAACATTCCTGGCCTGTCGAACCCTACTTCTCGGAGGGAACAGTATATACGTCTATAACGTTATATATCCTAACCGAAGGCAACCTGACATCTCGGATGTAATATTCTACATCATTCAAGGCGTGTCGGACCCTACGTCTCGGTGGAAACATTGTATGAGTCTATAACGTTGTATATCCTAATCTAAGGCAACCTATTATCTCAGACGTAATATTTTACAATATTCCTCGCGTGTCGGTGCATACTTTTCGGTGGGAATATTATATGCGTCCATAACGGTCGATATCGTAATCTAAGGCAATCTAACATCTCGGATGCAATATTTGACAACATTCCTTGCCTGTCGAACCCTACTTCTCGGAGGGAACAGTATGTACGTCTGTAACGTTATATACCCTAACCTAAGGCAACCTAACATTTCGGATGTAATATTCTACAACCTTCCAGGCGAGTCGGACCCTACTTCTCGGTGGTAACATTATATGCGTGTATAACGTTGCATATCCTAATCTAAGGCAACCTAACATCTCGGATGCAATAATTGACAACATTCCTGGCCTGTCGAACCCTACTGCTCGGAGGGAACAGTATATACGTCTATAGCGGTATATATCCTAATCTAAGGCAACCTAACATCTCGGATGCAATATTTGATAACATTCCTGGCGTGTCGAACCCTACTTCTCGGTGGGAACAGTATATACGTCTATAACGTTATATATCCTAACGTAAGGCAACCTAACATCTCGGATGTAATATTTGACAACATTCCTGGCGTGTCGGACCCTACTTCTCGGTGGGAACAGTATAAACGTCTGTAACGTCATATATCCTAACCTAAGGCAACCTAGCATCTCGGATATAACATTTGACAACATTCCAGGCATGTCGGTCCGTACGTCTCGGTGGTAACATTATATGCGTCTATAACGTTATATATCCTTATCTAAGGCAACCTAACATCTCGGATGCAATATTTGACAACATTCCTAGCCTGTCGAACCCAACTTCTCGGAGGGAACAGTATATACGTCTATAACGTTATATATCCTAACCTAACGCAACCTGACATCTCGGATGTAATATTCTACATCATTCCAGGCCTGTCGGACCCTACTTTTCGGTGGGAGCATTATATGAGTCTATAACGTTGTATTTCCTAATCTAAGGCAATCTATTATCTCAGACGTAATATTTTACAATTTTCCTGGCGTGTCGGTGTATACTTTTGGGTGGGAATATTATATGCGTCTATAACGGTCGATATCGTAATCTAAGGCAACCTAATGTCTCGGATGTAACATTTGACAACATTCCAGACATGTCGGTCCCTACGTCTCGGTGGTAACATTATATGCGTCTATAACGTTATATATCCTTATCTAATGCAACCTAACATCTCGGATGCAATATTTGACAACATTCCTGGCCTGTCGAACCCTACTTCTCGGAGGGAACAGTATATACGTCTATAACGTTATATATCCTAACCTAAGGCAACCTGACATCTCGGATATATTATTCTACAACATTGCAGGCGTGTAGGACCCTACTTCTCGGTGGGAACATTATATGCCTCTATAACGTTGTATATCCTAATCTAAGGCAACCTAACATCTCCGATGCAATATTTGACAACATTCCTGGCCTGTCGAACCCTACTTCTCGGAGGGAACAGTATATACGTCTATAACGTTATATATCCTAACCGAAGGCAACCTGACATCTCGGATGTAATATTCTACATCATTCAAGGCGTGTCGGAACCTACTTCTCGGTGGGAACATTATATGAGTCTATAACGTTGTATTTCCTAATCTAAGGCAATCTATTATCTCAGACGTAATATTTTACAATATTCCTGGCGTGTCGGTGCATACTTTTCGGTGGGAATATTATATGCGTCTATAACGGTCGATATCGTAATCTAAGGCAACCTAACATCTCGGATGTAACATTTGACAACATTCCAGGCGTGTCGGTCCCTACGTCTCGGTGGTAACATTACATGCGTCTATAACGTTATATATCCTAACCTAAGGCAACCTAACATCTCGGATGCAATATTTGACAACATTCCTGGCCTGTCGAACCCTACTGCTCGGAGGGAACAGTATATACGTCTATAACGTTATATATCCTAACCTAAGGCAACCTAACATCTCGGATATAACATTTGACAACATTCCAGGCGTGTTGGAACCCTACGTCTCGCTGGTAACATTACGTGCGTCTATAACGTTATATATCCTAATCTAAGGCAACCTAACATCTCGGATGCAATATTTGACAACATTCCTGGCCTGTCGAACCCTACTTCTCGGAGGGAACAGCATATACATCTATAACGTCATATATCCTAGCCTAAGGCAACCTAACATCTCGGATGTAACATCTGACAACATTCCAGGCGTGTCGGTCCCTACGTCTCGGTGGTAACATTACATGCGTCTATAACGGTATATATCCTAACCTAAGGCAACCTAACATCTCGAATATAACATTTGACAACATTCCCGGCGTGTTGGAACCCTACGTCTCGGTGGTAACATTACGTGCGTCTATAACGTTATATATGCTAACCTAAGGCAACCTAACATCTCGGATGCAATATTTGACAACATTCCTGGCCTGCCAAACCCTACTTCTCGGAGGGAACAGTATATACGTCTATAACGTTATATATCCTAACCTAAGGCAACCTAACATCTCGGATGCAATATTTGACAACATTCCTGGCCTGTCGAACCCTACTTCTCGGAGGGAACAGTATATACGTCTATAACGTTATATATCCTAACCGAAGGCAACCTGACATCTCGGATGTAATATTCTACATCATTCAAGGCGTGTCGGACCCTACTTCTCGGTGGGAACATTATATGAGTCTATAACGTTGTATATCCTAATCTAAGGCAACCTATTATCTCAGACGTAATATTTTACAATATTCCTCGCGTGTCGGTGCATACTTTTCGGTGGGAATATTATATGCGTCCATAACGGTCGATATCGTAATCTAAGGCAATCTAACATCTCGGATGCAATATTTGACAACATTCCTTGCCTGTCGAACCCTACTTCTCGGAGGGAACAGTATGTACGTCTGTAACGTTATATATCCTAACCTAAGGCAACCTAACATCTCGGATGTAATATTGTACAACCTTCCAGGCGTGTCGGACCCTGCTTCTCGGTGGTAACATTATATGCGTCTATAACGTTGCATATCCTAATCTAAGGCAACCTAACATCTCGGATGCAATATTTGACAACATTCCTGGCCTGTCGAACCCTACTGCTCGGAGGGAACAGTATATACGTCTATAGCGGTATATATCCTAATCTAAGGCAACCTAACATCTCGGATGCAATATTTGATAACATTCCTGGCGTGTCGAACCCTACTTCTCGGTGGGAACAGTATATACATCTATAACGTTATATATCCTAACGTAAGGCAACCTAACATCTCGGATGTAATATTTGACAACATTGCTGGCGTGTCGGACCCTACTTCTCGGTGGGAACAGTATATACGTCTGTAACGTCATATATCCTAACCTAAGGCAACCTAGCATCACGGATATAACATTTGACAACATTCCCGGCGTGTTGGAACCCTACGTCTCGGTGGTAACATTACGTGCGTCTATAACGTTATATATGCTAACCTAAGGCAACCTAACATCTCGGATGCAATATTTGACAACATTCCTGGCCTGTCGAACCCTACTTCTCGGAGGGAACTGCATATACGTCTATAACGTCATATATCCTAACCTAAGGCAACCTAACATCTCGGATGTAACATTTGACAACATTCCAGGCATGTCGGTCCCTACGTCTCGGTGGTAACATTATATGCGTCTATAACGTTATATATCCTTATCTAATGCAACCTAACATCTCGGATGCAATATTTGACAACATTCCTGGCCTGTCGAACCCTACTTCTCGGAGGGAACAGTATATACGTCTATAACGTTATATATCCTAACCTAAGGCAACCTGACATCTCGGATGTAATATTCTACATCATTCAAGGCGTGTCGGACCCTACTTCTCGGTGGGAACATTATATGAGTCTATAACGTTGTATATCCTAATCTAAGGCAACCTATTATCTCAGACGTAATATTTTACAATATTCCTCGCGTGTCGGTGCATACTTTTCGGTGGGAATATTATATGCGTCCATAACGGTCGATATCGTAATCTAAGGCAATCTAACATCTCGGATGCAATATTTGACAACATTCCTTGCCTGTCGAACCCTACTTCTCGGAGGGAACAGTATGTACGTCTGTAACGTTATATATCCTAACCTAAGGCAACCTAACATCTCGGATGTAATATTGTACAACCTTCCAGGCGTGTCGGACCCTGCTTCTCGGTGGTAACATTATATGCGTCTATAACGTTGCATATCCTAATCTAAGGCAACCTAACATCTCGGATGCAATATTTGACAACATTCCTGGCCTGTCGAACCCTACTGCTCGGAGGGAACAGTATATACGTCTATAGCGGTATATATCCTAATCTAAGGCAACCTAACATCTCGGATGCAATATTTGATAACATTCCTGGCGTGTCGAACCCTACTTCTCGGTGGGAACAGTATATACATCTATAACGTTATATATCCTAACGTAAGGCAACCTAACATCTCGGATGTAATATTTGACAACATTGCTGGCGTGTCGGACCCTACTTCTCGGTGGGAACAGTATATACGTCTGTAACGTCATATATCCTAACCTAAGGCAACCTGACATCTCGGATGTAATATTCTACATCATTCAAGGCGTGTCGGACCCTACGTCTCGGTGGAAACATTGTATGAGTCTATAACGTTGTATATCCTAATCTAAGGCAACCTATTATCTCAGACGTAATATTTTACAATATTCCTCGCGTGTCGGTGCATACTTTTCGGTGGGAATATTATATGCGTCCATAACGGTCGATATCGTAATCTAAGGCAATCTAACATCTCGGATGCAATATTTGACAACATTCCTTGCCTGTCGAACCCTACTTCTCGGAGGGAACAGTATGTACGTCTGTAACGTTATATATCCTAACCTAAGGCAACCTAACATCTCGGATGTAATATTGTACAACCTTCCAGGCGTGTCGGACCCTGCTTCTCGGTGGTAACATTATATGCGTCTATAACGTTGCATATCCTAATCTAAGGCAACCTAACATCTCGGATGCAATATTTGACAACATTCCTGGCCTGTCGAACCCTACTGCTCGGAGGGAACAGTATATACGTCTATAGCGGTATATATCCTAATCTAAGGCAACCTAACATCTCGGATGCAATATTTGATAACATTCCTGGCGTGTCGAACCCTACTTCTCGGTGGGAACAGTATATACATCTATAACGTTATATATCCTAACGTAAGGCAACCTAACATCTCGGATGTAATATTTGACAACATTGCTGGCGTGTCGGACCCTACTTCTCGGTGGGAACAGTATATACGTCTGTAACGTCATATATCCTAACCTAAGGCAACCTAGCATCACGGATATAACATTTGACAACATTCCCGGCGTGTTGGAACCCTACGTCTCGGTGGTAACATTACGTGCGTCTATAACGTTATATATCCTAACCTAAGGCAACCTAACATCTCGGATGCAATATTTGACAACATTCCTGGCCTGTCGAACCCTACTGCTCGGAGGGAACAGTATATACGTCTATAACGTTATATATCCTAACCTAAGGCAACCTAACATCTCGGATATAACATTTGACAACATTCCAGGCGTGTTGGAACCCTACGTCTCGCTGGTAACATTACGTGCGTCTATAACGTTATATATCCTAATCTAAGGCAACCTAACATCTCGGATGCAATATTTGACAACATTCCTGGCCTGTCGAACCCTACTTCTCGGAGGGAACAGCATATACATCTATAACGTCATATATCCTAGCCTAAGGCAACCTAACATCTCGGATGTAACATCTGACAACATTCCAGGCGTGTCGGTCCCTACGTCTCGGTGGTAACATTACATGCGTCTATAACGGTATATATCCTAACCTAAGGCAACCTAACATCTCGAATATAACATTTGACAACATTCCCGGCGTGTTGGAACCCTACGTCTCGGTGGTAACATTACGTGCGTCTATAACGTTATATATGCTAACCTAAGGCAACCTAACATCTCGGATGCAATATTTGACAACATTCCTGGCCTGCCAAACCCTACTTCTCGGAGGGAACAGTATATACGTCTATAACGTTATATATCCTAACCTAAGGCAACCTAACATCTCGGATGCAATATTTGACAACATTCCTGGCCTGTCGAACCCTACTTCTCGGTGGGAACAGTATATACATCTATAACGTTATATATCCTAACGTAAGGCAACCTAACATCTCGGATGTAATATTTGACAACATTGCTGGCGTGTCGGACCCTACTTCTCGGTGGGAACAGTATATACGTCTGTAACGTCATATATCCTAACCTAAGGCAACCTAGCATCACGGATATAACATTTGACAACATTCCCGGCGTGTTGGAACCCTACGTCTCGGTGGTAACATTACGTGCGTCTATAACGTTATATATGCTAACCTAAGGCAACCTAACATCTCGGATGCAATATTTGACAACATTCCTGGCCTGTCGAACCCTACTTCTCGGAGGGAACTGCATATACGTCTATAACGTCATATATCCTAACCTAAGGCAACCTAACATCTCGGATGTAACATTTGACAACATTCCAGGCATGTCGGTCCCTACGTCTCGGTGGTAACATTATATGCGTCTATAACGTTATATATCCTTATCTAATGCAACCTAACATCTCGGATGCAATATTTGACAACATTCCTGGCCTGTCGAACCCTACTTCTCGGAGGGAACAGTATATACGTCTATAACGTTATATATCCTAACCTAAGGCAACCTGACATCTCGGATGTAATATTCTACATCATTCAAGGCGTGTCGGACCCTACTTCTCGGTGGGAACATTATATGAGTCTATAACGTTGTATATCCTAATCTAAGGCAACCTATTATCTCAGACGTAATATTTTACAATATTCCTCGCGTGTCGGTGCATACTTTTCGGTGGGAATATTATATGCGTCCATAACGGTCGATATCGTAATCTAAGGCAATCTAACATCTCGGATGCAATATTTGACAACATTCCTTGCCTGTCGAACCCTACTTCTCGGAGGGAACAGTATGTACGTCTGTAACGTTATATATCCTAACCTAAGGCAACCTAACATCTCGGATGTAATATTGTACAACCTTCCAGGCGTGTCGGACCCTGCTTCTCGGTGGTAACATTATATGCGTCTATAACGTTGCATATCCTAATCTAAGGCAACCTAACATCTCGGATGCAATATTTGACAACATTCCTGGCCTGTCGAACCCTACTGCTCGGAGGGAACAGTATATACGTCTATAGCGGTATATATCCTAATCTAAGGCAACCTAACATCTCGGATGCAATATTTGATAACATTCCTGGCGTGTCGAACCCTACTTCTCGGTGGGAACAGTATATACATCTATAACGTTATATATCCTAACGTAAGGCAACCTAACATCTCGGATGTAATATTTGACAACATTGCTGGCGTGTCGGACCCTACTTCTCGGTGGGAACAGTATATACGTCTGTAACGTCATATATCCTAACCTAAGGCAACCTGACATCTCGGATGTAATATTCTACATCATTCAAGGCGTGTCGGACCCTACGTCTCGGTGGAAACATTGTATGAGTCTATAACGTTGTATATCCTAATCTAAGGCAACCTATTATCTCAGACGTAATACTTTACAATATTCCTCGCGTGTCGGTGCATACTTTTCGGTGGGAATATTATATGCGTCCATAACGGTCGATATCGTAATCTAAGGCAATCTAACATCTCGGATGCAATATTTGACAACATTCCTTGCCTGTCGAACCCTACTTCTCGGAGGGAACAGTATGTACGTCTGTAACGTTATATATCCTAACCTAAGGCAACCTAACATCTCGGATGTAATATTGTACAACCTTCCAGGCGTGTCGGACCCTGCTTCTCGGTGGTAACATTATATGCGTCTATAACGTTGCATATCCTAATCTAAGGCAACCTAACATCTCGGATGCAATATTTGACAACATTCCTGGCCTGTCGAACCCTACTGCTCGGAGGGAACAGTATATACGTCTATAGCGGTATATATCCTAATCTAAGGCAACCTAACATCTCGGATGCAATATTTGATAACATTCCTGGCGTGTCGAACCCTACTTCTCGGTGGGAACAGTATATACATCTATAACGTTATATATCCTAACGTAAGGCAACCTAACATCTCGGATGTAATATTTGACAACATTGCTGGCGTGTCGGACCCTACTTCTCGGTGGGAACAGTATATACGTCTGTAACGTCATATATCCTAACCTAAGGCAACCTAGCATCACGGATATAACATTTGACAACATTCCCGGCGTGTTGGAACCCTACGTCTCGGTGGTAACATTACGTGCGTCTATAACGTTATATATGCTAACCTAAGGCAACCTAACATCTCGGATGCAATATTTGACAACATTCCTGGCCTGTCGAACCCTACTTCTCGGAGGGAACAGCATATACGTCTATAACGTCATATATCCTAACCTAAGGCAACCTAACATCTCGGATGTAACATTTGACAACATTCCAGGCATGTCGGTCCCTACGTCTCGGTGGTAACATTATATGCGTCTATAACGTTATATATCCTTATCTAATGCAACCTAACATCTCGGATGCAATATTTGACAACATTCCTGGCCTGTCGAACCCTACTTCTCGGAGGGAACAGTATATACGTCTATAACGTTATATATCCTAACCTAAGGCAACCTGACATCTCGGATATATTATTCTACAACATTCCAGGCGTGTCGGACCCTACTTCTCGGTGGGAACATTATATGCCTCTATAACGTTGTATATCCTAATCTAAGGCAACCTAACATCTCGGATGAAATATTTGACAACATTCCTGGCCTGTCGAACCCTACATCTCGGAGGGAACAGTATATACGTCTATAGCGGTATATATCCTAATCTAAGGCAACCTAACATCTCGGATGCAATATTTGACAACATTCCTGGCCTGTCGAACCCTACTTCTCGGAGGGAACAGTATATACGTCTATAACGTTATATATCCTAACCGAAGGCAACCTGACATCTCGGATGTAATATTCTACATCATTCAAGGCGTGTCGGACCCTACGTCTCGGTGGAAACATTGTATGAGTCTATAACGTTGTATATCCTAATCTAAGGCAACCTATTATCTCAGACGTAATATTTTACAATATTCCTCGCGTGTCGGTGCATACTTTTCGGTGGGAATATTATATGCGTCCATAACGGTCGATATCGTAATCTAAGGCAATCTAACATCTCGGATGCAATATTTGACAACATTCCTTGCCTGTCGAACCCTACTTCTCGGAGGGAACAGTATGTACGTCTGTAACGTTATATACCCTAACCTAAGGCAACCTAACATTTCGGATGTAATATTCTACAACCTTCCAGGCGAGTCGGACCCTACTTCTCGGTGGTAACATTATATGCGTGTATAACGTTGCATATTCTAATCTAAGGCAACCTAACATCTCGGATGCAATAATTGACAACATTCCTGGCCTGTCGAACCCTACTGCTCGGAGGGAACAGTATATACGTCTATAGCGGTATATATCCTAATCTAAGGCAACCTAACATCTCGGATGCAATATTTGATAACATTCCTGGCGTGTCGAACCCTACTTCTCGGTGGGAACAGTATATACGTCTATAACGTTATATATCCTAACGTAAGGCAACCTAACATCTCGGATGTAATATTTGACAACATTCCTGGCGTGTCGGACCCTACTTCTCGGTGGGAACAGTATAAACGTCTGTAACGTCATATATCCTAACCTAAGGCAACCTAGCATCTCGGATATAACATTTGACAACATTCCAGGCATGTCGGTCCGTACGTCTCGGTGGTAACATTATATGCGTCTATAACGTTATATATCCTTATCTAAGGCAACCTAACATCTCGGATGCAATATTTGACAACATTCCTAGCCTGTCGAACCCAACTTCTCGGAGGGAACAGTATATACGTCTATAACGTTATATATCCTAACCTAACGCAACCTGACATCTCGGATGTAATATTCTACATCATTCCAGGCCTGTCGGACCCTACTTTTCGGTGGGAGCATTATATGAGTCTATAACGTTGTATTTCCTAATCTAAGGCAATCTATTATCTCAGACGTAATATTTTACAATATTCCTGGCGTGTCGGTGCATACTTTTCGGTGGGAATATTATATGCGTCTATAACGGTCGATATCGTAATCTAAGGCAACCTAACATCTCGGATGTAACATTTGACAACATTCCAGGCGTGTCGGTCCCTACGTCTCGGTGGTAACATTACATGCGTCTATAACGTTATATATCCTAACCTAAGGCAACCTAACATCTCGGATGCAATATTTGACAACATTCCTGGCCTGTCGAACCCTACTGCTCGGAGGGAACAGTATATACGTCTATAACGTTATATATCCTAACCTAAGGCAACCTAACATCTCGGATATAACATTTGACAACATTCCAGGCGTGTTGGAACCCTACGTCTCGCTGGTAACATTACGTGCGTCTATAACGTTATATATCCTAATCTAAGGCAACCTAACATCTCGGATGCAATATTTGACAACATTCCTGGCCTGTCGAACCCTACTTCTCGGAGGGAACAGCATATACATCTATAACGTCATATATCCTAGCCTAAGGCAACCTAACATCTCGGATGTAACATCTGACAACATTCCAGGCGTGTCGGTCCCTACGTCTCGGTGGTAACATTACATGCATCTATAACGGTATATATCCTAACCTAAGGCAACCTAACATCTCGAATATAACATTTGACAACATTCCCGGCGTGTTGGAACCCTACGTCTCGGTGGTAACATTACGTGCGTCTATAACGTTATATATGCTAACCTAAGGCAACCTAACATCTCGGATGCAATATTTGACAACATTCCTGGCCTGCCAAACCCTACTTCTCGGAGGGAACAGTATATACGTCTATAACGTTATATATCCTAACCTAAGGCAACCTAACATCTCGGATGCAATATTTGACAACATTCCTGGCCTGTCGAACCCTACTTCTCGGAGGGAACAGTATATACGTCTATAACGTTATATATCCTAACCGAAGGCAACCTGACATCTCGGATGTAATATTCTACATCATTCAAGGCGTGTCGGACCCTACTTCTCGGTGGGAACATTATATGAGTCTATAACGTTGTATATCCTAATCTAAGGCAACCTATTATCTCAGACGTAATATTTTACAATATTCCTCGCGTGTCGGTGCATACTTTTCGGTGGGAATATTATATGCGTCCATAACGGTCGATATCGTAATCTAAGGCAATCTAACATCTCGGATGCAATATTTGACAACATTCCTTGCCTGTCGAACCCTACTTCTCGGTGGGAACAGTATATACATTATAACGTTATATATCCTAACGTAAGGCAACCTAACATCTCGGATGTAATATTTGACAACATTGCTGGCGTGTCGGACCCTACTTCTCGGTGGGAACAGTATATACGTCTGTAACGTCATATATCCTAACCTAAGGCAACCTAGCATCACGGATATAACATTTGACAACATTCCCGGCGTGTTGGAACCCTACGTCTCGGTGGTAACATTACGTGCGTCTATAACGTTATATATGCTAACCTAAGGCAACCTAACATCTCGGATGCAATATTTGACAACATTCCTGGCCTGTCGAACCCTACTTCTCGGAGGGAACAGCATATACGTCTATAACGTCATATATCCTAACCTAAGGCAACCTAACATCTCGGATGTAACATTTGACAACATTCCAGGCATGTCGGTCCCTACGTCTCGGTGGTAACATTATATGCGTCTATAACGTTATATATCCTTATCTAATGCAACCTAACATCTCGGATGCAATATTTGACAAC
Organism: Xylocopa violacea; assembly: GCA_963969225.1. NCBI lineage: Eukaryota > Metazoa > Arthropoda > Insecta > Hymenoptera > Apidae > Xylocopa > Xylocopa violacea. The sequence goes on along the minus strand of CAXAJV010000002.1, from coordinate 21,814,708 downwards.
ATTCCTGGCCTGTCGAACCCTACTTCTCGGAGGGAACAGTATATACGTCTATAACGTTATATATCCTAACCTAAGGCAACCTGACATCTCGGATGTAATATTCTACATCATTCAAGGCGTGTCGGACCCTACTTCTCGGTGGGAACATTATATGAGTCTATAACGTTGTATATCCTAATCTAAGGCAACCTATTATCTCAGACGTAATATTTTACAATATTCCTCGCGTGTCGGTGCATACTTTTCGGTGGGAATATTATATGCGTCCATAACGGTCGATATCGTAATCTAAGGCAATCTAACATCTCGGATGCAATATTTGACAACATTCCTTGCCTGTCGAACCCTACTTCTCGGAGGGAACAGTATGTACGTCTGTAACGTTATATATCCTAACCTAAGGCAACCTAACATCTCGGATGTAATATTGTACAACCTTCCAGGCGTGTCGGACCCTGCTTCTCGGTGGTAACATTATATGCGTCTATAACGTTGCATATCCTAATCTAAGGCAACCTAACATCTCGGATGCAATATTTGACAACATTCCTGGCCTGTCGAACCCTACTGCTCGGAGGGAACAGTATATACGTCTATAGCGGTATATATCCTAATCTAAGGCAACCTAACATCTCGGATGCAATATTTGATAACATTCCTGGCGTGTCGAACCCTACTTCTCGGTGGGAACAGTATATACATCTATAACGTTATATATCCTAACGTAAGGCAACCTAACATCTCGGATGTAATATTTGACAACATTGCTGGCGTGTCGGACCCTACTTCTCGGTGGGAACAGTATATACGTCTGTAACGTCATATATCCTAACCTAAGGCAACCTAGCATCACGGATATAACATTTGACAACATTCCCGGCGTGTTGGAACCCTACGTCTCGGTGGTAACATTACGTGCGTCTATAACGTTATATATGCTAACCTAAGGCAACCTAACATCTCGGATGCAATATTTGACAACATTCCTGGCCTGTCGAACCCTACTTCTCGGAGGGAACAGCATATACGTCTATAACGTCATATATCCTAACCTAAGGCAACCTAACATCTCGGATGTAACATTTGACAACATTCCAGGCATGTCGGTCCCTACGTCTCGGTGGTAACATTATATGCGTCTATAACGTTATATATCCTTATCTAATGCAACCTAACATCTCGGATGCAATATTTGACAACATTCCTGGCCTGTCGAACCCTACTTCTCGGAGGGAACAGTATATACGTCTATAACGTTATATATCCTAACCTAAGGCAACCTGACATCTCGGATATATTATTCTACAACATTCCAGGCGTGTCGGACCCTACTTCTCGGTGGGAACATTATATGCCTCTATAACGTTGTATATCCTAATCTAAGGCAACCTAACATCTCGGATGAAATATTTGACAACATTCCTGGCCTGTCGAACCCTACATCTCGGAGGGAACAGTATATACGTCTATAGCGGTATATATCCTAATCTAAGGCAACCTAACATCTCGGATGCAATATTTGACAACATTCCTGGCCTGTCGAACCCTACTTCTCGGAGGGAACAGTATATACGTCTATAACGTTATATATCCTAACCGAAGGCAACCTGACATCTCGGATGTAATATTCTACATCATTCAAGGCGTGTCGGACCCTACGTCTCGGTGGAAACATTGTATGAGTCTATAACGTTGTATATCCTAATCTAAGGCAACCTATTATCTCAGACGTAATATTTTACAATATTCCTCGCGTGTCGGTGCATACTTTTCGGTGGGAATATTATATGCGTCCATAACGGTCGATATCGTAATCTAAGGCAATCTAACATCTCGGATGCAATATTTGACAACATTCCTTGCCTGTCGAACCCTACTTCTCGGAGGGAACAGTATGTACGTCTGTAACGTTATATACCCTAACCTAAGGCAACCTAACATTTCGGATGTAATATTCTACAACCTTCCAGGCGAGTCGGACCCTACTTCTCGGTGGTAACATTATATGCGTGTATAACGTTGCATATTCTAATCTAAGGCAACCTAACATCTCGGATGCAATAATTGACAACATTCCTGGCCTGTCGAACCCTACTGCTCGGAGGGAACAGTATATACGTCTATAGCGGTATATATCCTAATCTAAGGCAACCTAACATCTCGGATGCAATATTTGATAACATTCCTGGCGTGTCGAACCCTACTTCTCGGTGGGAACAGTATATACGTCTATAACGTTATATATCCTAACGTAAGGCAACCTAACATCTCGGATGTAATATTTGACAACATTCCTGGCGTGTCGGACCCTACTTCTCGGTGGGAACAGTATAAACGTCTGTAACGTCATATATCCTAACCTAAGGCAACCTAGCATCTCGGATATAACATTTGACAACATTCCAGGCATGTCGGTCCGTACGTCTCGGTGGTAACATTATATGCGTCTATAACGTTATATATCCTTATCTAAGGCAACCTAACATCTCGGATGCAATATTTGACAACATTCCTAGCCTGTCGAACCCAACTTCTCGGAGGGAACAGTATATACGTCTATAACGTTATATATCCTAACCTAACGCAACCTGACATCTCGGATGTAATATTCTACATCATTCCAGGCCTGTCGGACCCTACTTTTCGGTGGGAGCATTATATGAGTCTATAACGTTGTATTTCCTAATCTAAGGCAATCTATTATCTCAGACGTAATATTTTACAATATTCCTGGCGTGTCGGTGCATACTTTTCGGTGGGAATATTATATGCGTCTATAACGGTCGATATCGTAATCTAAGGCAACCTAACATCTCGGATGTAACATTTGACAACATTCCAGGCGTGTCGGTCCCTACGTCTCGGTGGTAACATTACATGCGTCTATAACGTTATATATCCTAACCTAAGGCAACCTAACATCTCGGATGCAATATTTGACAACATTCCTGGCCTGTCGAACCCTACTGCTCGGAGGGAACAGTATATACGTCTATAACGTTATATATCCTAACCTAAGGCAACCTAACATCTCGGATATAACATTTGACAACATTCCAGGCGTGTTGGAACCCTACGTCTCGCTGGTAACATTACGTGCGTCTATAACGTTATATATCCTAACCTAAGGCAACCTAACATCTCGGATGCAATATTTGACAACATTCCTGGCCTGTCGAACCCTACTTCTCGGAGGGAACAGCATATACATCTATAACGTCATATATCCTAGCCTAAGGCAACCTAACATCTCGGATGTAACATCTGACAACATTCCAGGCGTGTCGGTCCCTACGTCTCGGTGGTAACATTACATGCATCTATAACGGTATATATCCTAACCTAAGGCAACCTAACATCTCGAATATAACATTTGACAACATTCCCGGCGTGTTGGAACCCTACGTCTCGGTGGTAACATTACGTGCGTCTATAACGTTATATATGCTAACCTAAGGCAACCTAACATCTCGGATGCAATATTTGACAACATTCCTGGCCTGCCAAACCCTACTTCTCGGAGGGAACAGTATATACGTCTATAACGTTATATATCCTAACCTAAGGCAACCTAACATCTCGGATGCAATATTTGACAACATTCCTGGCCTGTCGAACCCTACTTCTCGGAGGGAACAGTATATACGTCTATAACGTTATATATCCTAACCGAAGGCAACCTGACATCTCGGATGTAATATTCTACATCATTCAAGGCGTGTCGGACCCTACTTCTCGGTGGGAACATTATATGAGTCTATAACGTTGTATATCCTAATCTAAGGCAAGCTATTATCTCAGACGTAATATTTTACAATATTCCTCGCGTGTCGGTGCATACTTTTCGGTGGGAATATTATATGCGTCCATAACGGTCGATATCGTAATCTAAGGCAATCTAACATCTCGGATGCAATATTTGACAACATTCCTTGCCTGTCGAACCCTACTTCTCGGAGGGAACAGTATGTACGTCTGTAACGTTATATATCCTAACCTAAGGCAACCTAACATCTCGGATGTAATATTCTACAACCTTCCAGGCGTGTCGGACCCTACTTCTCGGTGGTAACATTATATGCGTCTATAACGTTGCATATCCTAATCTAAGACAACCAAACATCTCGGATGTAACATTTGACAACATTCCAGGCGTGTCGGTCCCTACGTCTCGGTGGTAACATTACATGCGTCTATAACGTTATATATCCTAACCTAAGGCAACATAACATCTCGGATGCAATATTTGACAACATTCCTGGCCTGCCGAACTCTACTTCTCGGAGGTAACAGCATATACATCTATAACGTCATATATCCTAGCCTAAGGCAACCTAACATCTCGGATGTAACATTTGACAACATTCCAGGCGTGTCGGTCCCTACGTCTCGGTGGTAACATTACATGCGTCTATAACGTTATATATCCTAACCTAAGGCAACCTAACATCTCGGATGCAATATTTGACAACATTCCTGGCCTGTCGAACCCTACTGCTCGGAGGGAACAGTATATACGTCTATAACGTTATATATCCTAACCTAAGGCAACCTAACATCTCGGATATAACATTTGACAACATTCCAGGCGTGTTGGAACCCTACGTCTCGCTGGTAACATTACGTGCGTCTATAACGTTATATATCCTAATCTAAGGCAACCTAACATCTCGGATGCAATATTTGACAACATTCCTGGCCTGTCGAACCCTACTTCTCGGAGGGAACAGCATATGCATCTATAACGTCATATATCCTAGCCTAAGGCAACCTAACATCTCGGATGTAACATCTGACAACCTTCCAGGCGTGTCGGACCCTACTTCTCGGTGGTAACCTTATATGCGTCTATAACGTTGCATATCCTAATCTAAGACAACCAAACATCTCGGATGTAACATTTGACAACATTCCAGGCGTGTCGGTCCCTACGTCTCTGTGGTAACATTACATGCGTCTATAACGTTATATATCCTAACCTAAGGCAGCCTAACATCTCGGATGCAATATTTGACAACATTCCTGGCCTGTCGAACCCTACTTCTCGGAGGGAACAGCATATACATCTATAACGTCATATATCCTAGCCTAAGGCAACCTAACATCTCGGATGTAACATCTGACAACATTCCAGGCGTGTCGGTCCCTACGTCTCGGTGGTAACATTACATGCGTCTATAACGGTATATATCCTAACCTAAGGCAACCTAACATCTCGAATATAACATTTGACAACATTCCCGGCGTGTTGGAACCCTACGTCTCGGTGGTAACATTACGTGCGTCTATAACGTTATATATGCTAACCTAAGGCAACCTAACATCTCGGATGCAATATTTGACAACATTCCTGGCCTGCCAAACCCTACTTCTCGGAGGGAACAGCATATACGTCTATAGCGGTATATATCCTAATCTAAGGCCACCTAACATCTCGTATGTAATATTTGACAACATTCCTGGCGTGTCGAACCCTACTTCTCGGTGGGAACAGTATATACGTCTATAACGTTATATATCCTTACCTAAGGCAACCTAACATCTCGGATGCAATATTTGACAACATTCCTGGCCTGTCGAACCCTACTTCTCGGAGGGAACAGTATATACGTCTATAACGTTATATATCCTAACCGAAGGCAACCTGACATCTCGGATGTAATATTCTACATCATTCAAGGCGTGTCGGACCCTACTTCTCGGTGGGAACATTATATGAGTCTATAACGTTGTATATCCTAATCTAAGGCAACCTATTATCTCAGACGTAATATTTTACAATATTCCTCGCGTGTCGGTGCATACTTTTCGGTGGGAATATTATATGCGTCCATAACGGTCGATATCGTAATCTAAGGCAATCTAACATCTCGGATGCAATATTTGACAACATTCCTTGCCTGTCGAACCCTACTTCTCGGAGGGAACAGTATGTACGTCTGTAACGTTATATATCCTAACCTAAGGCAACCTAACATCTCGGATGTAATATTGTACAACCTTCCAGGCGTGTCGGACCCTGCTTCTCGGTGGTAACATTATATGCGTCTATAACGTTGCATATCCTAATCTAAGGCAACCTAACATCTCGGATGCAATATTTGACAACATTCCTGGCCTGTCGAACCCTACTGCTCGGAGGGAACAGTATATACGTCTATAGCGGTATATATCCTAATCTAAGGCAACCTAACATCTCGGATGCAATATTTGATAACATTCCTGGCGTGTCGAACCCTACTTCTCGGTGGGAACAGTATATACATCTATAACGTTATATATCCTAACGTAAGGCAACCTAACATCTCGGATGTAATATTTGACAACATTGCTGGCGTGTCGGACCCTACTTCTCGGTGGGAACAGTATATACGTCTGTAACGTCATATATCCTAACCTAAGGCAACCTAGCATCACGGATATAACATTTGACAACATTCCCGGCGTGTTGGAACCCTACGTCTCGGTGGTAACATTACGTGCGTCTATAACGTTATATATGCTAACCTAAGGCAACCTAACATCTCGGATGCAATATTTGACAACATTCCTGGCCTGTCGAACCCTACTTCTCGGAGGGAACAGCATATACGTCTATAACGTCATATATCCTAACCTAAGGCAACCTAACATCTCGGATGTAACATTTGACAACATTCCAGGCATGTCGGTCCCTACGTCTCGGTGGTAACATTATATGCGTCTATAACGTTATATATCCTTATCTAATGCAACCTAACATCTCGGATGCAATATTTGACAACATTCCTGGCCTGTCGAACCCTACTTCTCGGAGGGAACAGTATATACGTCTATAACGTTATATATCCTAACCTAAGGCAACCTGACATCTCGGATGTAATATTCTACATCATTCAAGGCGTGTCGGACCCTACTTCTCGGTGGGAACATTATATGAGTCTATAACGTTGTATATCCTAATCTAAGGCAACCTATTATCTCAGACGTAATATTTTACAATATTCCTCGCGTGTCGGTGCATACTTTTCGGTGGGAATATTATATGCGTCCATAACGGTCGATATCGTAATCTAAGGCAATCTAACATCTCGGATGCAATATTTGACAACATTCCTTGCCTGTCGAACCCTACTTCTCGGAGGGAACAGTATGTACGTCTGTAACGTTATATATCCTAACCTAAGGCAACCTAACATCTCGGATGTAATATTGTACAACCTTCCAGGCGTGTCGGACCCTGCTTCTCGGTGGTAACATTATATGCGTCTATAACGTTGCATATCCTAATCTAAGGCAACCTAACATCTCGGATGCAATATTTGACAACATTCCTGGCCTGTCGAACCCTACTGCTCGGAGGGAACAGTATATACGTCTATAGCGGTATATATCCTAATCTAAGGCAACCTAACATCTCGGATGCAATATTTGATAACATTCCTGGCGTGTCGAACCCTACTTCTCGGTGGGAACAGTATATACATCTATAACGTTATATATCCTAACGTAAGGCAACCTAACATCTCGGATGTAATATTTGACAACATTGCTGGCGTGTCGGACCCTACTTCTCGGTGGGAACAGTATATACGTCTGTAACGTCATATATCCTAACCTAAGGCAACCTAGCATCACGGATATAACATTTGACAACATTCCCGGCGTGTTGGAACCCTACGTCTCGGTGGTAACATTACGTGCGTCTATAACGTTATATATGCTAACCTAAGGCAACCTAACATCTCGGATGCAATATTTGACAACATTCCTGGCCTGTCGAACCCTACTTCTCGGAGGGAACAGCATATACGTCTATAACGTCATATATCCTAACCTAAGGCAACCTAACATCTCGGATGTAACATTTGACAACATTCCAGGCATGTCGGTCCCTACGTCTCGGTGGTAACATTATATGCGTCTATAACGTTATATATCCTTATCTAATGCAACCTAACATCTCGGATGCAATATTTGACAACATTCCTGGCCTGTCGAACCCTACTTCTCGGAGGGAACAGTATATACGTCTATAACGTTATATATCCTAACCTAAGGCAACCTGACATCTCGGATATATTATTCTACAACATTCCAGGCGTGTCGGACCCTACTTCTCGGTGGGAACATTATATGCCTCTATAACGTTGTATATCCTAATCTAAGGCAACCTAACATCTCGGATGAAATATTTGACAACATTCCTGGCCTGTCGAACCCTACATCTCGGAGGGAACAGTATATACGTCTATAGCGGTATATATCCTAATCTAAGGCAACCTAACATCTCGGATGCAATATTTGACAACATTCCTGGCCTGTCGAACCCTACTTCTCGGAGGGAACAGTATATACGTCTATAACGTTATATATCCTAACCGAAGGCAACCTGACATCTCGGATGTAATATTCTACATCATTCAAGGCGTGTCGGACCCTACGTCTCGGTGGAAACATTGTATGAGTCTATAACGTTGTATATCCTAATCTAAGGCAACCTATTATCTCAGACGTAATATTTTACAATATTCCTCGCGTGTCGGTGCATACTTTTCGGTGGGAATATTATATGCGTCCATAACGGTCGATATCGTAATCTAAGGCAATCTAACATCTCGGATGCAATATTTGACAACATTCCTTGCCTGTCGAACCCTACTTCTCGGAGGGAACAGTATGTACGTCTGTAACGTTATATACCCTAACCTAAGGCAACCTAACATTTCGGATGTAATATTCTACAACCTTCCAGGCGAGTCGGACCCTACTTCTCGGTGGTAACATTATATGCGTGTATAACGTTGCATATCCTAATCTAAGGCAACCTAACATCTCGGATGCAATAATTGACAACATTCCTGGCCTGTCGAACCCTACTGCTCGGAGGGAACAGTATATACGTCTATAGCGGTATATATCCTAATCTAAGGCAACCTAACATCTCGGATGCAATATTTGATAACATTCCTGGCGTGTCGAACCCTACTTCTCGGTGGGAACAGTATATACGTCTATAACGTTATATATCCTAACGTAAGGCAACCTAACATCTCGGATGTAATATTTGACAACATTCCTGGCGTGTCGGACCCTACTTCTCGGTGGGAACAGTATAAACGTCTGTAACGTCATATATCCTAACCTAAGGCAACCTAGCATCTCGGATATAACATTTGACAACATTCCAGGCATGTCGGTCCGTACGTCTCGGTGGTAACATTATATGCGTCTATAACGTTATATATCCTTATCTAAGGCAACCTAACATCTCGGATGCAATATTTGACAACATTCCTAGCCTGTCGAACCCAACTTCTCGGAGGGAACAGTATATACGTCTATAACGTTATATATCCTAACCTAACGCAACCTGACATCTCGGATGTAATATTCTACATCATTCCAGGCCTGTCGGACCCTACTTTTCGGTGGGAGCATTATATGAGTCTATAACGTTGTATTTCCTAATCTAAGGCAATCTATTATCTCAGACGTAATATTTTACAATTTTCCTGGCGTGTCGGTGTATACTTTTGGGTGGGAATATTATATGCGTCTATAACGGTCGATATCGTAATCTAAGGCAACCTAATGTCTCGGATGTAACATTTGACAACATTCCAGACATGTCGGTCCCTACGTCTCGGTGGTAACATTATATGCGTCTATAACGTTATATATCCTTATCTAATGCAACCTAACATCTCGGATGCAATATTTGACAACATTCCTGGCCTGTCGAACCCTACTTCTCGGAGGGAACAGTATATACGTCTATAACGTTATATATCCTAACCTAAGGCAACCTGACATCTCGGATATATTATTCTACAACATTGCAGGCGTGTAGGACCCTACTTCTCGGTGGGAACATTATATGCCTCTATAACGTTGTATATCCTAATCTAAGGCAACCTAACATCTCCGATGCAATATTTGACAACATTCCTGGCCTGTCGAACCCTACTTCTCGGAGGGAACAGTATATACGTCTATAACGTTATATATCCTAACCGAAGGCAACCTGACATCTCGGATGTAATATTCTACATCATTCAAGGCGTGTCGGAACCTACTTCTCGGTGGGAACATTATATGAGTCTATAACGTTGTATTTCCTAATCTAAGGCAATCTATTATCTCAGACGTAATATTTTACAATATTCCTGGCGTGTCGGTGCATACTTTTCGGTGGGAATATTATATGCGTCTATAACGGTCGATATCGTAATCTAAGGCAACCTAACATCTCGGATGTAACATTTGACAACATTCCAGGCGTGTCGGTCCCTACGTCTCGGTGGTAACATTACATGCGTCTATAACGTTATATATCCTAACCTAAGGCAACCTAACATCTCGGATGCAATATTTGACAACATTCCTGGCCTGTCGAACCCTACTGCTCGGAGGGAACAGTATATACGTCTATAACGTTATATATCCTAACCTAAGGCAACCTAACATCTCGGATATAACATTTGACAACATTCCAGGCGTGTTGGAACCCTACGTCTCGCTGGTAACATTACGTGCGTCTATAACGTTATATATCCTAATCTAAGGCAACCTAACATCTCGGATGCAATATTTGACAACATTCCTGGCCTGTCGAACCCTACTTCTCGGAGGGAACAGCATATACATCTATAACGTCATATATCCTAGCCTAAGGCAACCTAACATCTCGGATGTAACATCTGACAACATTCCAGGCGTGTCGGTCCCTACGTCTCGGTGGTAACATTACATGCGTCTATAACGGTATATATCCTAACCTAAGGCAACCTAACATCTCGAATATAACATTTGACAACATTCCCGGCGTGTTGGAACCCTACGTCTCGGTGGTAACATTACGTGCGTCTATAACGTTATATATGCTAACCTAAGGCAACCTAACATCTCGGATGCAATATTTGACAACATTCCTGGCCTGCCAAACCCTACTTCTCGGAGGGAACAGTATATACGTCTATAACGTTATATATCCTAACCTAAGGCAACCTAACATCTCGGATGCAATATTTGACAACATTCCTGGCCTGTCGAACCCTACTTCTCGGAGGGAACAGTATATACGTCTATAACGTTATATATCCTAACCGAAGGCAACCTGACATCTCGGATGTAATATTCTACATCATTCAAGGCGTGTCGGACCCTACTTCTCGGTGGGAACATTATATGAGTCTATAACGTTGTATATCCTAATCTAAGGCAACCTATTATCTCAGACGTAATATTTTACAATATTCCTCGCGTGTCGGTGCATACTTTTCGGTGGGAATATTATATGCGTCCATAACGGTCGATATCGTAATCTAAGGCAATCTAACATCTCGGATGCAATATTTGACAACATTCCTTGCCTGTCGAACCCTACTTCTCGGAGGGAACAGTATGTACGTCTGTAACGTTATATATCCTAACCTAAGGCAACCTAACATCTCGGATGTAATATTGTACAACCTTCCAGGCGTGTCGGACCCTGCTTCTCGGTGGTAACATTATATGCGTCTATAACGTTGCATATCCTAATCTAAGGCAACCTAACATCTCGGATGCAATATTTGACAACATTCCTGGCCTGTCGAACCCTACTGCTCGGAGGGAACAGTATATACGTCTATAGCGGTATATATCCTAATCTAAGGCAACCTGACATCTCGGATATATTATTCTACAACATTCCAGGCGTGTCGGACCCTACTTCTCGGTGGGAACATTATATGCCTCTATAACGTTGTATATCCTAATCTAAGGCAACCTAACATCTCGGATGAAATATTTGACAACATTCCTGGCCTGTCGAACCCTACATCTCGGAGGGAACAGTATATACGTCTATAGCGGTATATATCCTAATCTAAGGCAACCTAACATCTCGGATGCAATATTTGACAACATTCCTGGCCTGTCGAACCCTACTTCTCGGAGGGAACAGTATATACGTCTATAACGTTATATATCCTAACCGAAGGCAACCTGACATCTCGGATGTAATATTCTACATCATTCAAGGCGTGTCGGACCCTACGTCTCGGTGGAAACATTGTATGAGTCTATAACGTTGTATATCCTAATCTAAGGCAACCTATTATCTCAGACGTAATATTTTACAATATTCCTCGCGTGTCGGTGCATACTTTTCGGTGGGAATATTATATGCGTCCATAACGGTCGATATCGTAATCTAAGGCAATCTAACATCTCGGATGCAATATTTGACAACATTCCTTGCCTGTCGAACCCTACTTCTCGGAGGGAACAGTATGTACGTCTGTAACGTTATATACCCTAACCTAAGGCAACCTAACATTTCGGATGTAATATTCTACAACCTTCCAGGCGAGTCGGACCCTACTTCTTGGTGGTAACATTATATGCGTGTATAACGTTGCATATCCTAATCTAAGGCAACCTAACATCTCGGATGCAATAATTGACAACATTCCTGGCCTGTCGAACCCTACTGCTCGGAGGGAACAGTATATACGTCTATAGCGGTATATATCCTAATCTAAGGCAACCTAACATCTCGGATGCAATATTTGATAACATTCCTGGCGTGTCGAACCCTACTTCTCGGTGGGAACAGTATATACGTCTATAACGTTATATATCCTAACGTAAGGCAACCTAACATCTCGGATGTAATATTTGACAACATTCCTGGCGTGTCGGACCCTACTTCTCGGTGGGAACAGTATAAACGTCTGTAACGTCATATATCCTAACCTAAGGCAACCTAGCATCTCGGATATAACATTTGACAACATTCCAGGCATGTCGGTCCGTACGTCTCGGTGGTAACATTATATGCGTCTATAACGTTATATATCCTTATCTAAGGCAACCTAACATCTCGGATGCAATATTTGACAACATTCCTAGCCTGTCGAACCCAACTTCTCGGAGGGAACAGTATATACGTCTATAACGTTATATATCCTAACCTAACGCAACCTGACATCTCGGATGTAATATTCTACATCATTCCAGGCCTGTCGGACCCTACTTTTCGGTGGGAGCATTATATGAGTCTATAACGTTGTATTTCCTAATCTAAGGCAATCTATTATCTCAGACGTAATATTTTACAATTTTCCTGGCGTGTCGGTGTATACTTTTGGGTGGGAATATTATATGCGTCTATAACGGTCGATATCGTAATCTAAGGCAACCTAATGTCTCGGATGTAACATTTGACAACATTCCAGACATGTCGGTCCCTACGTCTCGGTGGTAACATTATATGCGTCTATAACGTTATATATCCTTATCTAATGCAACCTAACATCTCGGATGCAATATTTGACAACATTCCTGGCCTGTCGAACCCTACTTCTCGGAGGGAACAGTATATACGTCTATAACGTTATATATCCTAACCTAAGGCAACCTGACATCTCGGATATATTATTCTACAACATTGCAGGCGTGTAGGACCCTACTTCTCGGTGGGAACATTATATGCCTCTATAACGTTGTATATCCTAATCTAAGGCAACCTAACATCTCCGATGCAATATTTGACAACATTCCTGGCCTGTCGAACCCTACTTCTCGGAGGGAACAGTATATACGTCTATAACGTTATATATCCTAACCGAAGGCAACCTGACATCTCGGATGTAATATTCTACATCATTCAAGGCGTGTCGGAACCTACTTCTCGGTGGGAACATTATATGAGTCTATAACGTTGTATTTCCTAATCTAAGGCAATCTATTATCTCAGACGTAATATTTTACAATATTCCTGGCGTGTCGGTGCATACTTTTCGGTGGGAATATTATATGCGTCTATAACGGTCGATATCGTAATCTAAGGCAACCTAACATCACGGATGTAACATTTGACAACATTCCAGGCGTGTCGGTCCCTACGTCTCGGTGGTAACATTACATGCGTCTATAACGTTATATATCCTAACCTAAGGCAACCTAACATCTCGGATGCAATATTTGACAACATTCCTGGCCTGTCGAACCCTACTGCTCGGAGGGAACAGTATATACGTCTATAACGTTATATATCCTAACCTAAGGCAACCTAACATCTCGGATATAACATTTGACAACATTCCAGGCGTGTTGGAACCCTACGTCTCGCTGGTAACATTACGTGCGTCTATAACGTTATATATCCTAATCTAAGGCAACCTAACATCTCGGATGCAATATTTGACAACATTCCTGGCCTGTCGAACCCTACTTCTCGGAGGGAACAGCATATACATCTATAACGTCATATATCCTAGCCTAAGGCAACCTAACATCTCGCATGTAACATCTGACAACATTCCAGGCGTGTCGGTCCCTACGTCTCGGTGGTAACATTACATGCGTCTATAACGGTATATATCCTAACCTAAGGCAACCTAACATCTCGAATATAACATTTGACAACATTCCCGGCGTGTTGGAACCCTACGTCTCGGTGGTAACATTACGTGCGTCTATAACGTTATATATGCTAACCTAAGGCAACCTAACATCTCGGATGCAATATTTGACAACATTCCTGGCCTGCCAAACCCTACTTCTCGGAGGGAACAGTATATACGTCTATAACGTTATATATCCTAACCTAAGGCAACCTAACATCTCGGATGCAATATTTGACAACATTCCTGGCCTGTCGAACCCTACTTCTCGGAGGGAACAGTATATACGTCTATAACGTTATATATCCTAACCGAAGGCAACCTGACATCTCGGATGTAATATTCTACATCATTCAAGGCGTGTCGGACCCTACTTCTCGGTGGGAACATTATATGAGTCTATAACGTTGTATATCCTAATCTAAGGCAACCTATTATCTCAGACGTAATATTTTACAATATTCCTCGCGTGTCGGTGCATACTTTTCGGTGGGAATATTATATGCGTCCATAACGGTCGATATCGTAATCTAAGGCAATCTAACATCTCGGATGCAATATTTGACAACATTCCTTGCCTGTCGAACCCTACTTCTCGGAGGGAACAGTATGTACGTCTGTAACGTTATATATCCTAACCTAAGGCAACCTAACATCTCGGATGTAATATTGTACAACCTTCCAGGCGTGTCGGACCCTGCTTCTCGGTGGTAACATTATATGCGTCTATAACGTTGCATATCCTAATCTAAGGCAACCTAACATCTCGGATGCAATATTTGACAACATTCCTGGCCTGTCGAACCCTACTGCTCGGAGGGAACAGTATATACGTCTATAGCGGTATATATCCTAATCTAAGGCAACCTAACATCTCGGATGCAATATTTGATAACATTCCTGGCGTGTCGAACCCTACTTCTCGGTGGGAACAGTATATACATCTATAACGTTATATATCCTAACGTAAGGCAACCTAACATCTCGGATGTAATATTTGACAACATTGCTGGCGTGTCGGACCCTACTTCTCGGTGGGAACAGTATATACGTCTGTAACGTCATATATCCTAACCTAAGGCAACCTAGCATCACGGATATAACATTTGACAACATTCCCGGCGTGTTGGAACCCTACGTCTCGGTGGTAACATTACGTGCGTCTATAACGTTATATATGCTAACCTAAGGCAACCTAACATCTCGGATGCAATATTTGACAACATTCCTGGCCTGTCGAACCCTACTTCTCGGAGGGAACTGCATATACGTCTATAACGTCATATATCCTAACCTAAGGCAACCTAACATCTCGGATGTAACATTTGACAACATTCCAGGCATGTCGGTCCCTACGTCTCGGTGGTAACATTATATGCGTCTATAACGTTATATATCCTTATCTAATGCAACCTAACATCTCGGATGCAATATTTGACAACATTCCTGGCCTGTCGAACCCTACTTCTCGGAGGGAACAGTATATACGTCTATAACGTTATATATCCTAACCTAAGGCAACCTGACATCTCGAATGTAATATTCTACATCATTCAAGGCGTGTCGGACCCTACTTCTCGGTGGGAACATTATATGAGTCTATAACGTTGTATATCCTAATCTAAGGCAACCTATTATCTCAGACGTAATATTTTACAATATTCCTCGCGTGTCGGTGCATACTTTTCGGTGGGAATATTATATGCGTCCATAACGGTCGATATCGTAATCTAAGGCAATCTAACATCTCGGATGCAATATTTGACAACATTCCTTGCCTGTCGAACCCTACTTCTCGGAGGGAACAGTATGTACGTCTGTAACGTTATATATCCTAACCTAAGGCAACCTAACATCTCGGATGTAATATTGTACAACCTTCCAGGCGTGTCGGACCCTGCTTCTCGGTGGTAACATTATATGCGTCTATAACGTTGCATATCCTAATCTAAGGCAACCTAACATCTCGGATGCAATATTTGACAACATTCCTGGCCTGTCGAACCCTACTGCTCGGAGGGAACAGTATATACGTCTATAGCGGTATATATCCTAATCTAAGGCAACCTAACATCTCGGATGCAATATTTGATAACATTCCTGGCGTGTCGAACCCTACTTCTCGGTGGGAACAGTATATACATCTATAACGTTATATATCCTAACGTAAGGCAACCTAACATCTCGGATGTAATATTTGACAACATTGCTGGCGTGTCGGACCCTACTTCTCGGTGGGAACAGTATATACGTCTGTAACGTCATATATCCTAACCTAAGGCAACCTGACATCTCGGATGTAATATTCTACATCATTCAAGGCGTGTCGGACCCTACGTCTCGGTGGAAACATTGTATGAGTCTATAACGTTGTATATCCTAATCTAAGGCAACCTATTATCTCAGACGTAATATTTTACAATATTCCTCGCGTGTCGGTGCATACTTTTCGGTGGGAATATTATATGCGTCCATAACGGTCGATATCGTAATCTAAGGCAATCTAACATCTCGGATGCAATATTTGACAACATTCCTTGCCTGTCGAACCCTACTTATCGCAGGGAACAGTATGTACGTCTGTAACGTTATATACCCTAACCTAAGGCAACCTAACATTTCGGATGTAATATTCTACAACCTTCCAGGCGAGTCGGACCCTACTTCTCGTTGGTAACATTATATGCGTGTATAACGTTGCATATCCTAATCTAAGGCAACCTAACATCTCGGATGCAATAATTGACAACATTCCTGGCCTGTCGAACCCTACTGCTCGGAGGGAACAGTATATACGTCTATAGCGGTATATATCCTAATCTAAGGCAACCTAACATCTCGGATGCAATATTTGATAACATTCCTGGCGTGTCGAACCCTACTTCTCGGTGGGAACAGTATATACGTCTATAACGTTATATATCCTAACGTAAGGCAACCTAACATCTCGGATGTAATATTTGACAACATTCCTGGCGTGTCGGACCCTACTTCTCGGTGGGAACAGTATAAACGTCTGTAACGTCATATATCCTAACCGAAGGCAACCTGACATCTCGGATGTAATATTCTACATCATTCAAGGCGTGTCGGACCCTACTTCTCGGTGGGAACATTATATGAGTCTATAACGTTGTATATCCTAATCTAAGGCAACCTATTATCTCAGACGTAATATTTTACAATATTCCTCGCGTGTCGGTGCATACTTTTCGGTGGGAATATTATATGCGTCCATAACGGTCGATATCGTAATCTAAGGCAATCTAACATCTCGGATGCAATATTTGACAACATTCCTTGCCTGTCGAACCCTACTTCTCGGAGGGAACAGTATGTACGTCTGTAACGTTATATATCCTAACCTAAGGCAACCTAACATCTCGGATGTAATATTCTACAACCTTCCAGGCGTGTCGGACCCTACTTCTCGGTGGTAACATTATATGCGTCTATAACGTTGCATATCCTAATCTAAGACAACCAAACATCTCGGATGTAACATTTGACAACATTCCAGGCGTGTCGGTCCCTACGTCTCGGTGGTAACATTACATGCGTCTATAACGTTATATATCCTAACCTAAGGCAACATAACATCTCGGATGCAATATTTGACAACATTCCTGGCCTGCCGAACTCTACTTCTCGGAGGTAACAGCATATACATCTATAACGTCATATATCCTAGCCTAAGGCAACCTAACATCTCGGATGTAACATTTGACAACATTCCAGGCGTGTCGGTCCCTACGTCTCGGTGGTAACATTACATGCGTCTATAACGTTATATATCCTAACCTAAGGCAACCTAACATCTCGGATGCAATATTTGACAACATTCCTGGCCTGTCGAACCCTACTGCTCGGAGGGAACAGTATATACGTCTATAACGTTATATATCCTAACCTAAGGCAACCTGACATCTCGGATGTAATATTCTACATCATTCAAGGCGTGTCGGACCCTACTTCTCGGTGGGAACATTATATGAGTCTATAACGTTGTATATCCTAATCTAAGGCAACCTATTATCTCAGACGTAATATTTTACAATATTCCTCGCGTGTCGGTGCATACTTTTCGGTGGGAATATTATATGCGTCCATAACGGTCGATATCGTAATCTAAGGCAATCTAACATCTCGGATGCAATATTTGACAACATTCCTTGCCTGTCGAACCCTACTTCTCGGAGGGAACAGTATGTACGTCTGTAACGTTATATATCCTAACCTAAGGCAACCTAACATCTCGGATGTAATATTGTACAACCTTCCAGGCGTGTCGGACCCTGCTTCTCGGTGGTAACATTATATGCGTCTATAACGTTGCATATCCTAATCTAAGGCAACCTAACATCTCGGATGCAATATTTGACAACATTCCTGGCCTGTCGAACCCTACTGCTCGGAGGGAACAGTATATACGTCTATAGCGGTATATATCCTAATCTAAGGCAACCTAACATCTCGGATGCAATATTTGATAACATTCCTGGCGTGTCGAACCCTACTTCTCGGTGGGAACAGTATATACATCTATAACGTTATATATCCTAACGTAAGGCAACCTAACATCTCGGATGTAATATTTGACAACATTGCTGGCGTGTCGGACCCTACTTCTCGGTGGGAACAGTATATACGTCTGTAACGTCATATATCCTAACCTAAGGCAACCTGACATCTCGGATGTAATATTCTACATCATTCAAGGCGTGTCGGACCCTACGTCTCGGTGGAAACATTGTATGAGTCTATAACGTTGTATATCCTAATCTAAGGCAACCTATTATCTCAGACGTAATATTTTACAATATTCCTCGCGTGTCGGTGCATACTTTTCGGTGGGAATATTATATGCGTCCATAACGGTCGATATCGTAATCTAAGGCAATCTAACATCTCGGATGCAATATTTGACAACATTCCTTGCCTGTCGAACCCTACTTATCGCAGGGAACAGTATGTACGTCTGTAACGTTATATACCCTAACCTAAGGCAACCTAACATTTCGGATGTAATATTCTACAACCTTCCAGGCGAGTCGGACCCTACTTCTCGTTGGTAACATTATATGCGTGTATAACGTTGCATATCCTAATCTAAGGCAACCTAACATCTCGGATGCAATAATTGACAACATTCCTGGCCTGTCGAACCCTACTGCTCGGAGGGAACAGTATATACGTCTATAGCGGTATATATCCTAATCTAAGGCAACCTAACATCTCGGATGCAATATTTGATAACATTCCTGGCGTGTCGAACCCTACTTCTCGGTGGGAACAGTATATACGTCTATAACGTTATATATCCTAACGTAAGGCAACCTAACATCTCGGATGTAATATTTGACAACATTCCTGGCGTGTCGGACCCTACTTCTCGGTGGGAACAGTATAAACGTCTGTAACGTCATATATCCTAACCGAAGGCAACCTGACATCTCGGATGTAATATTCTACATCATTCAAGGCGTGTCGGACCCTACTTCTCGGTGGGAACATTATATGAGTCTATAACGTTGTATATCCTAATCTAAGGCAACCTATTATCTCAGACGTAATATTTTACAATATTCCTCGCGTGTCGGTGCATACTTTTCGGTGGGAATATTATATGCGTCCATAACGGTCGATATCGTAATCTAAGGCAATCTAACATCTCGGATGCAATATTTGACAACATTCCTTGCCTGTCGAACCCTACTTCTCGGAGGGAACAGTATGTACGTCTGTAACGTTATATATCCTAACCTAAGGCAACCTAACATCTCGGATGTAATATTCTACAACCTTCCAGGCGTGTCGGACCCTACTTCTCGGTGGTAACATTATATGCGTCTATAACGTTGCATATCCTAATCTAAGACAACCAAACATCTCGGATGTAACATTTGACAACATTCCAGGCGTGTCGGTCCCTACGTCTCGGTGGTAACATTACATGCGTCTATAACGTTATATATCCTAACCTAAGGCAACATAACATCTCGGATGCAATATTTGACAACATTCCTGGCCTGCCGAACTCTACTTCTCGGAGGTAACAGCATATACATCTATAACGTCATATATCCTAGCCTAAGGCAACCTAACATCTCGGATGTAACATTTGACAACATTCCAGGCGTGTCGGTCCCTACGTCTCGGTGGTAACATTACATGCGTCTATAACGTTATATATCCTAACCTAAGGCAACCTAACATCTCGGATGCAATATTTGACAACATTCCTGGCCTGTCGAACCCTACTGCTCGGAGGGAACAGTATATACGTCTATAACGTTATATATCCTAACCTAAGGCAACCTAACATCTCGGATATAACATTTGACAACATTCCAGGCGTGTTGGAACCCTACGTCTCGCTGGTAACATTACGTGCGTCTATAACGTTATATATCCTAATCTAAGGCAACCTAACATCTCGGATGCAATATTTGACAACATTCCTGGCCTGTCGAACCCTACTTCTCGGAGGGAACAGCATATGCATCTATAACGTCATATATCCTAGCCTAAGGCAACCTAACATCTCGGATGTAACATCTGACAACCTTCCAGGCGTGTCGGACCCTACTTCTCGGTGGTAACCTTATATGCGTCTATAACGTTGCATATCCTAATCTAAGACAACCAAACATCTCGGATGTAACATTTGACAACATTCCAGGCGTGTCGGTCCCTACGTCTCTGTGGTAACATTACATGCGTCTATAACGTTATATATCCTAACCTAAGGCAGCCTAACATCTCGGATGCAATATTTGACAACATTCCTGGCCTGTCGAACTCTACTTCTCGGAGGGAACAGCATATACATCTATAACGTCATACATCCTAGCCTAAGGCAACCTAACATCTCGGATGTAACATTTGACAACATTCCAGGCGTGTCGGTCCCTACGTCTCGGTGGTATCATTACATGCGTCTATAACGTTATATATCCTAACCTAAGGCAACCTAACATCTCGGATGCAATATTTGACAACATTCCTGGCCTGTCGAACTCTACTGCTCGGAGGGAACAGTATATACGTCTATAACGTTATATATCCTAACCTAAGGCAACCTAACATCTCGGATATAACATTTGACAACATTCCAGGCGTGTTGGAACCCTACGTCTCGCTGGTAACATTACGTGCGTCTATAACGTTATATATCCTAATCTAAGGCAACCTAACATCTCGGATGCAATATTTGACAACATTCCTGGCCTGTCGAACCCTACTTCTCGGAGGGAACAGCATATACATCTATAACGTCATATATCCTAGCCTAAGGCAACCTAACATCTCGGATGTAACATCTGACAACATTCCAGGCGTGTCGGTCCCTACGTCTCGGTGGTAACATTACATGCGTCTATAACGGTATATATCCTAACCTAAGGCAACCTAACATCTCGAATATAACATTTGACAACATTCCCGGCGTGTTGGAACCCTACGTCTCGGTGGTAACATTACGTGCGTCTATAACGTTATATATGCTAACCTAAGGCAACCTAACATCTCGGATGCAATATTTGACAACATTCCTGGCCTGCCAAACCCTACTTCTCGGAGGGAACAGCATATACGTCTATAGCGGTATATATCCTAATCTAAGGCCACCTAACATCTCGTATGTAATATTTGACAACATTCCTGGCGTGTCGAACCCTACTTCTCGGTGGGAACAGTATATACGTCTATAACGTTATATATCCTAACCTAAGGCAACCTAACATCTCGGATGCAATATTTGACAACATTCCTGGCCTGTCGAACCCTACTTCTCGGAGGGAACAGTATATACGTCTATAACGTTATATATCCTAACCGAAGGCAACCTGACATCTCGGATGTAATATTCTACATCATTCAAGGCGTGTCGGACCCTACTTCTCGGTGGGAACATTATATGAGTCTATAACGTTGTATATCCTAATCTAAGGCAACCTATTATCTCAGACGTAATATTTTACAATATTCCTCGCGTGTCGGTGCATACTTTTCGGTGGGAATATTATATGCGTCCATAACGGTCGATATCGTAATCTAAGGCAATCTAACATCTCGGATGCAATATTTGACAACATTCCTTGCCTGTCGAACCCTACTTCTCGGAGGGAACAGTATGTACGTCTGTAACGTTATATATCCTAACCTAAGGCAACCTAACATCTCGGATGTAATATTGTACAACCTTCCAGGCGTGTCGGACCCTGCTTCTCGGTGGTAACATTATATGCGTCTATAACGTTGCATATCCTAATCTAAGGCAACCTAACATCTCGGATGCAATATTTGACAACATTCCTGGCCTGTCGAACCCTACTGCTCGGAGGGAACAGTATATACGTCTATAGCGGTATATATCCTAATCTAAGGCAACCTAACATCTCGGATGCAATATTTGATAACATTCCTGGCGTGTCGAACCCTACTTCTCGGTGGGAACAGTATATACATCTATAACGTTATATATCCTAACGTAAGGCAACCTAACATCTCGGATGTAATATTTGACAACATTGCTGGCGTGTCGGACCCTACTTCTCGGTGGGAACAGTATATACGTCTGTAACGTCATATATCCTAACCTAAGGCAACCTAGCATCACGGATATAACATTTGACAACATTCCCGGCGTGTTGGAACCCTACGTCTCGGTGGTAACATTACGTGCGTCTATAACGTTATATATGCTAACCTAAGGCAACCTAACATCTCGGATGCAATATTTGACAACATTCCTGGCCTGTCGAACCCTACTTCTCGGAGGGAACAGCATATACGTCTATAACGTCATATATCCTAACCTAAGGCAACCTAACATCTCGGATGTAACATTTGACAACATTCCAGGCATGTCGGTCCCTACGTCTCGGTGGTAACATTATATGCGTCTATAACGTTATATATCCTTATCTAATGCAACCTAACATCTCGGATGCAATATTTGACAACATTCCTGGCCTGTCGAACCCTACTTCTCGGAGGGAACAGTATATACGTCTATAACGTTATATATCCTAACCTAAGGCAACCTGACATCTCGGATGTAATATTCTACATCATTCAAGGCGTTTCGGACCCTACTTCTCGGTGGGAACATTATATGAGTCTATAACGTTGTATATCCTAATCTAAGGCAACCTATTATCTCAGACGTAATATTTTACAATATTCCTCGCGTGTCGGTGCATACTTTTCGGTGGGAATATTATATGCGTCCATAACGGTCGATATCGTAATCTAAGGCAATCTAACATCTCGGATGCAATATTTGACAACATTCCTTGCCTGTCGAACCCTACTTCTCGGAGGGAACAGTATGTACGTCTGTAACGTTATATATCCTAACCTAAGGCAACCTAACATCTCGGATGTAATATTGTACAACCTTCCAGGCGTGTCGGACCCTGCTTCTCGGTGGTAACATTATATGCGTCTATAACGTTGCATATCCTAATCTAAGGCAACCTAACATCTCGGATGCAATATTTGACAACATTCCTGGCCTGTCGAACCCTACTGCTCGGAGGGAACAGTATATACGTCTATAGCGGTATATATCCTAATCTAAGGCAACCTAACATCTCGGATGCAATATTTGATAACATTCCTGGCGTGTCGAACCCTACTTCTCGGTGGGAACAGTATATACATCTATAACGTTATATATCCTAACGTAAGGCAACCTAACATCTCGGATGTAATATTTGACAACATTGCTGGCGTGTCGGACCCTACTTCTCGGTGGGAACAGTATATACGTCTGTAACGTCATATATCCTAACCTAAGGCAACCTAGCATCACGGATATAACATTTGACAACATTCCCGGCGTGTTGGAACCCTACGTCTCGGTGGTAACATTACGTGCGTCTATAACGTTATATATGCTAACCTAAGGCAACCTAACATCTCGGATGCAATATTTGACAACATTCCTGGCCTGTCGAACCCTACTTCTCGGAGGGAACAGCATATACGTCTATAACGTCATATATCCTAACCTAAGGCAACCTAACATCTCGGATGTAACATTTGACAACATTCCAGGCATGTCGGTCCCTACGTCTCGGTGGTAACATTATATGCGTCTATAACGTTATATATCCTTATCTAATGCAACCTAACATCTCGGATGCAATATTTGACAACATTCCTGGCCTGTCGAACCCTACTTCTCGGAGGGAACAGTATATACGTCTATAACGTTATATATCCTAACCTAAGGCAACCTGACATCTCGGATATATTATTCTACAACATGCCAGGCGTGTCGGACCCTACTTCTCGGTGGGAACATTATATGCCTCTATAACGTTGTATATCCTAATCTAAGGCAACCTAACATCTCGGATGAAATATTTGACAACATTCCTGGCCTGTCGAACCCTACATCTCGGAGGGAACAGTATATACGTCTATAGCGGTATATATCCTAATCTAAGGCAACCTAACATCTCGGATGCAATATTTGACAACATTCCTGGCCTGTCGAACCCTACTTCTCGGAGGGAACAGTATATACGTCTATAACGTTATATATCCTAACCGAAGGCAACCTGACATCTCGGATGTAATATTCTACATCATTCAAGGCGTGTCGGACCCTACGTCTCGGTGGAAACATTGTATGAGTCTATAACGTTGTATATCCTAATCTAAGGCAACCTATTATCTCAGACGTAATATTTTACAATATTCCTCGCGTGTCGGTGCATACTTTTCGGTGGGAGTATTATATGCGTCCATAACGGTCGATATCGTAATCTAAGGCAATCTAACATCTCGGATGCAATATTTGACAACATTCCTTGCCTGTCGAACCCTACTTCTCGGAGGGAACAGTATGTACGTCTGTAACGTTATATACCCTAACCTAAGGCAACCTAACATTTCGGATGTAATATTCTACAACCTTCCAGGCGAGTCGGACCCTACTTCTCGGTGGTAACATTATATGCGTGTATAACGTTGCATATCCTAATCTAAGGCAACCTAACATCTCGGATGCAATAATTGACAACATTCCTGGCCTGTCGAACCCTACTGCTCGGAGGGAACAGTATATACGTCTATAGCGGTATATATCCTAATCTAAGGCAACCTAACATCTCGGATGCAATATTTGATAACATTCCTGGCGTGTCGAACCCTACTTCTCGGTGGGAACAGTATATACGTCTATAACGTTATATATCCTAACGTAAGGCAACCTAACATCTCGGATGTAATATTTGACAACATTCCTGGCGTGTCGGACCCTACTTCTCGGTGGGAACAGTATAAACGTCTGTAACGTCATATATCCTAACCTAAGGCAACCTAGCATCTCGGATATAACATTTGACAACATTCCAGGCATGTCGGTCCGTACGTCTCGGTGGTAACATTATATGCGTCTATAACGTTATATATCCTTATCTAAGGCAACCTAACATCTCGGATGCAATATTTGACAACATTCCTAGCCTGTCGAACCCAACTTCTCGGAGGGAACAGTATATACGTCTATAACGTTATATATCCTAACCTAACGCAACCTGACATCTCGGATGTAATATTCTACATCATTCCAGGCCTGTCGGACCCTACTTTTCGGTGGGAGCATTATATGAGTCTATAACGTTGTATTTCCTAATCTAAGGCAATCTATTATCTCAGACGTAATATTTTACAATTTTCCTGGCGTGTCGGTGTATACTTTTGGGTGGGAATATTATATGCGTCTATAACGGTCGATATCGTAATCTAAGGCAACCTAATGTCTCGGATGTAACATTTGACAACATTCCAGACATGTCGGTCCCTACGTCTCGGTGGTAACATTATATGCGTCTATAACGTTATATATCCTTATCTAATGCAACCTAACATCTCGGATGCAATATTTGACAACATTCCTGGCCTGTCGAACCCTACTTCTCGGAGGGAACAGTATATACGTCTATAACGTTATATATCCTAACCTAAGGCAACCTGACATCTCGGATATATTATTCTACAACATTGCAGGCGTGTAGGACCCTACTTCTCGGTGGGAACATTATATGCCTCTATAACGTTGTATATCCTAATCTAAGGCAACCTAACATCTCCGATGCAATATTTGACAACATTCCTGGCCTGTCGAACCCTACTTCTCGGAGGGAACAGTATATACGTCTATAACGTTATATATCCTAACCGAAGGCAATCTGACATCTCGGATGTAATATTCTACATCATTCAAGGCGTGTCGGAACCTACTTCTCGGTGGGAACATTATATGAGTCTATAACGTTGTATTTCCTAATCTAAGGCAATCTATTATCTCAGACGTAATATTTTACAATATTCCTGGCGTGTCGGTGCATACTTTTCGGTGGGAATATTATATGCGTCTATAACGGTCGATATCGTAATCTAAGGCAACCTAACATCTCGGATGTAACATTTGACAACATTCCAGGCGTGTCGGTCCCTACGTCTCGGTGGTAACATTACATGCGTCTATAACGTTATATATCCTAACCTAAGGCAACCTAACATCTCGGATGCAATATTTGACAACATTCCTGGCCTGTCGAACCCTACTGCTCGGAGGGAACAGTATATACGTCTATAACGTTATATATCCTAACCTAAGGCAACCTAACATCTCGGATATAACATTTGACAACATTCCAGGCGTGTTGGAACCCTACGTCTCGCTGGTAACATTACGTGCGTCTATAACGTTATATATCCTAATCTAAGGCAACCTAACATCTCGGATGCAATATTTGACAACATTCCTGGCCTGTCGAACCCTACTTCTCGGAGGGAACAGCATATACATCTATAACGTCATATATCCTAGCCTAAGGCAACCTAACATCTCGGATGTAACATCTGACAACATTCCAGGCGTGTCGGTCCCTACGTCTCGGTGGTAACATTACATGCGTCTATAACGGTATATATCCTAACCTAAGGCAACCTAACATCTCGAATATAACATTTGACAACATTCCCGGCGTGTTGGAACCCTACGTCTCGGTGGTAACATTACGTGCGTCTATAACGTTATATATGCTAACCTAAGGCAACCTAACATCTCGGATGCAATATTTGACAACATTCCTGGCCTGCCAAACCCTACTTCTCGGAGGGAACAGTATATACGTCTATAACGTTATATATCCTAACCTAAGGCAACCTAACATCTCGGATGCAATATTTGACAACATTCCTGGCCTGTCGAACCCTACTTCTCGGAGGGAACAGTATATACGTCTATAACGTTATATATCCTAACCGAAGGCAACCTGACATCTCGGATGTAATATTCTACATCATTCAAGGCGTGTCGGACCCTACTTCTCGGTGGGAACATTATATGAGTCTATAACGTTGTATATCCTAATCTAAGGCAACCTATTATCTCAGACGTAATATTTTACAATATTCCTCGCGTGTCGGTGCATACTTTTCGGTGGGAATATTATATGCGTCCATAACGGTCGATATCGTAATCTAAGGCAATCTAACATCTCGGATGCAATATTTGACAACATTCCTTGCCTGTCGAACCCTACTTCTCGGAGGGAACAGTATGTACGTCTGTAACGTTATATATCCTAACCTAAGGCAACCTAACATCTCGGATGTAATATTGTACAACCTTCCAGGCGTGTCGGACCCTGCTTCTCGGTGGTAACATTATATGCGTCTATAACGTTGCATATCCTAATCTAAGGCAACCTAACATCTCGGATGCAATATTTGACAACATTCCTGGCCTGTCGAACCCTACTGCTCGGAGGGAACAGTATATACGTCTATAGCGGTATATATCCTAATCTAAGGCAACCTAACATCTCGGATGCAATATTTGATAACATTCCTGGCGTGTCGAACCCTACTTCTCGGTGGGAACAGTATATACATCTATAACGTTATATATCCTAACGTAAGGCAACCTAACATCTCGGATGTAATATTTGACAACATTGCTGGCGTGTCGGACCCTACTTCTCGGTGGGAACAGTATATACGTCTGTAACGTCATATATCCTAACCTAAGGCAACCTAGCATCACGGATATAACATTTGACAACATTCCCGGCGTGTTGGAACCCTACGTCTCGGTGGTAACATTACGTGCGTCTATAACGTTATATATGCTAACCTAAGGCAACCTAACATCTCGGATGCAATATTTGACAACATTCCTGGCCTGTCGAACCCTACTTCTCGGAGGGAACTGCATATACGTCTATAACGTCATATATCCTAACCTAAGGCAACCTAACATCTCGGATGTAACATTTGACAACATTCCAGGCATGTCGGTCCCTACGTCTCGGTGGTAACATTATATGCGTCTATAACGTTATATATCCTTATCTAATGCAACCTAACATCTCGGATGCAATATTTGACAACATTCCTGGCCTGTCGAACCCTACTTCTCGGAGGGAACAGTATATACGTCTATAACGTTATATATCCTAACCTAAGGCAACCTGACATCTCGGATGTAATATTCTACATCATTCAAGGCGTGTCGGACCCTACTTCTCGGTGGGAACATTATATGAGTCTATAACGTTGTATATCCTAATCTAAGGCAACCTATTATCTCAGACGTAATATTTTACAATATTCCTCGCGTGTCGGTGCATACTTTTCGGTGGGAATATTATATGCGTCCATAACGGTCGATATCGTAATCTAAGGCAATCTAACATCTCGGATGCAATATTTGACAACATTCCTTGCCTGTCGAACCCTACTTCTCGGAGGGAACAGTATGTACGTCTGTAACGTTATATATCCTAACCTAAGGCAACCTAACATCTCGGATGTAATATTGTACAACCTTCCAGGCGTGTCGGACCCTGCTTCTCGGTGGTAACATTATATGCGTCTATAACGTTGCATATCCTAATCTAAGGCAACCTAACATCTCGGATGCAATATTTGACAACATTCCTGGCCTGTCGAACCCTACTGCTCGGAGGGAACAGTATATACGTCTATAGCGGTATATATCCTAATCTAAGGCAACCTAACATCTCGGATGCAATATTTGATAACATTCCTGGCGTGTCGAACCCTACTTCTCGGTGGGAACAGTATATACATCTATAACGTTATATATCCTAACGTAAGGCAACCTAACATCTCGGATGTAATATTTGACAACATTGCTGGCGTGTCGGACCCTACTTCTCGGTGGGAACAGTATATACGTCTGTAACGTCATATATCCTAACCTAAGGCAACCTGACATCTCGGATGTAATATTCTACATCATTCAAGGCGTGTCGGACCCTACGTCTCGGTGGAAACATTGTATGAGTCTATAACGTTGTATATCCTAATCTAAGGCAACCTATTATCTCAGACGTAATATTTTACAATATTCCTCGCGTGTCGGTGCATACTTTTCGGTGGGAATATTATATGCGTCCATAACGGTCGATATCGTAATCTAAGGCAATCTAACTTCTCGGATGCAATATTTGACAACATTCCTTGCCTGTCGAACCCTACTTCTCGGAGGGAACAGTATGTACGTCTGTAACGTTATATACCCTAACCTAAGGCAACCTAACATTTCGAATGTAATATTCTACAACCTTCCAGGCGAGTCGGACCCTACTTCTCGGTGGTAACATTATATGCGTGTATAACGTTGCATATCCTAATCTAAGGCAACCTAACATCTCGGATGCAATAATTGACAACATTCCTGGCCTGTCGAACCCTACTGCTCGGAGGGAACAGTATATACGTCTATAGCGGTATATATCCTAATCTAAGGCAACCTAACATCTCGGATGCAATATTTGATAACATTCCTGGCGTGTCGAACCCTACTTCTCGGTGGGAACAGTATATACGTCTATAACGTTATATATCCTAACGTAAGGCAACCTAACATCTCGGATGTAATATTTGACAACATTCCTGGCGTGTCGGACCCTACTTCTCGGTGGGAACAGTATAAACGTCTGTAACGTCATATATCCTAACCTAAGGCAACCTAGCATCTCGGATATAACATTTGACAACATTCCAGGCATGTCGGTCCGTACGTCTCGGTGGTAACATTATATGCGTCTATAACGTTATATATCCTTATCTAAGGCAACCTAACATCTCGGATGCAATATTTGACAACATTCCTAGCCTGTCGAACCCAACTTCTCGGAGGGAACAGTATATACGTCTATAACGTTATATATCCTAACCTAACGCAACCTGACATCTCGGATGTAATATTCTACATCATTCCAGGCCTGTCGGACCCTACTTTTCGGTGGGAGCATTATATGAGTCTATAACGTTGTATTTCCTAATCTAAGGCAATCTATTATCTCAGACGTAATATTTTACAATTTTCCTGGCGTGTCGGTGTATACTTTTGGGTGGGAATATTATATGCGTCTATAACGGTCGATATCGTAATCTAAGGCAACCTAATGTCTCGGATGTAACATTTGACAACATTCCAGACATGTCGGTCCCTACGTCTCGGTGGTAACATTATATGCGTCTATAACGTTATATATCCTTATCTAATGCAACCTAACATCTCGGATGCAATATTTGACAACATTCCTGGCCTGTCGAACCCTACTTCTCGGAGGGAACAGTATATACGTCTATAACGTTATATATCCTAACCTAAGGCAACCTGACATCTCGGATATATTATTCTACAACATTGCAGGCGTGTAGGACCCTACTTCTCGGTGGGAACATTATATGCCTCTATAACGTTGTATATCCTAATCTAAGGCAACCTAACATCTCCGATGCAATATTTGACAACATTCCTGGCCTGTCGAACCCTACTTCTCGGAGGGAACAGTATATACGTCTATAACGTTATATATCCTAACCGAAGGCAACCTGACATCTTGGATGTAATATTCTACATCATTCAAGGCGTGTCGGAACCTACTTCTCGGTGGGAACATTATATGAGTCTATAACGTTGTATTTCCTAATCTAAGGCAATCTATTATCTCAGACGTAATATTTTACAATATTCCTGGCGTGTCGGTGCATACTTTTCGGTGGGAATATTATATGCGTCTATAACGGTCGATATCGCAATCTAAGGCAACCTAACATCTCGGATGTAACATTTGACAACATTCCAGGCGTGTCGGTCCCTACGTCTCGGTGGTAACATTACATGCGTCTATAACGTTATATATCCTAACCTAAGGCAACCTAACATCTCGGATGCAATATTTGACAACATTCCTGGCCTGTCGAACCCTACTGCTCGGAGGGAACAGTATATACGTCTATAACGTTATATATCCTAACCTAAGGCAACCTAACATCTCGGATATAACATTTGACAACATTCCAGGCGTGTTGGAACCCTACGTCTCGCTGGTAACATTACGTGCGTCTATAACGTTATATATCCTAATCTAAGGCAACCTAACATCTCGGATGCAATATTTGACAACATTCCTGGCCTGTCGAACCCTACTTCTCGGAGGGAACAGCATATACATCTATAACGTCATATATCCTAGCCTAAGGCAACCTAACATCTCGGATGTAACATCTGACAACATTCCAGGCGTGTCGGTCCCTACGTCTCGGTGGTAACATTACATGCGTCTATAACGGTATATATCCTAACCTAAGGCAACCTAACATCTCGAATATAACATTTGACAACATTCCCGGCGTGTTGGAACCCTACGTCTCGGTGGTAACATTACGTGCGTCTATAACGTTATATATGCTAACCTAAGGCAACCTAACATCTCGGATGCAATATTTGACAACATTCCTGGCCTGCCAAACCCTACTTCTCGGAGGGAACAGCATATACGTCTATAGCGGTATATATCCTAATCTAAGGCCACCTAACATCTCGTATGTAATATTTGACAACATTCCTGGCGTGTCGAACCCTACTTCTCGGTGGGAACAGTATATACGTCTATAACGTTATATATCCTAACCTAAGGCAACCTAACATCTCGGATGCAATATTTGACAACATTCCTGGCCTGTCGAACCCTACTTCTCGGAGGGAACAGTATATACGTCTATAACGTTATATATCCTAACCGAAGGCAACCTGACATCTCGGATGTAATATTCTACATCATTCAAGGCGTGTCGGACCCTACTTCTCGGTGGGAACATTATATGAGTCTATAACGTTGTATATCCTAATCTAAGGCAACCTATTATCTCAGACGTAATATTTTACAATATTCCTCGCGTGTCGGTGCATACTTTTCGGTGGGAATATTATATGCGTCCATAACGGTCGATATCGTAATCTAAGGCAATCTAACATCTCGGATGCAATATTTGACAACATTCCTTGCCTGTCGAACCCTACTTCTCGGAGGGAACAGTATGTACGTCTGTAACGTTATATATCCTAACCTAAGGCAACCTAACATCTCGGATGTAATATTGTACAACCTTCCAGGCGTGTCGGACCCTGCTTCTCGGTGGTAACATTATATGCGTCTATAACGTTGCATATCCTAATCTAAGGCAACCTAACATCTCGGATGCAATATTTGACAACATTCCTGGCCTGTCGAACCCTACTGCTCGGAGGGAACAGTATATACGTCTATAGCGGTATATATCCTAATCTAAGGCAACCTAACATCTCGGATGCAATATTTGATAACATTCCTGGCGTGTCGAACCCTACTTCTCGGTGGGAACAGTATATACATCTATAACGTTATATATCCTAACGTAAGGCAACCTAACATCTCGGATGTAATATTTGACAACATTGCTGGCGTGTCGGACCCTACTTCTCGGTGGGAACAGTATATACGTCTGTAACGTCATATATCCTAACCTAAGGCAACCTAGCATCACGGATATAACATTTGACAACATTCCCGGCGTGTTGGAACCCTACGTCTCGGCGGTAACATTACGTGCGTCTATAACGTTATATATGCTAACCTAAGGCAACCTAACATCTCGGATGCAATATTTGACAACATTCCTGGCCTGTCGAACCCTACTTCTCGGAGGGAACAGCATATACGTCTATAACGTCATATATCCTAACCTAAGGCAACCTAACATCTCGGATGTAACATTTGACAACATTCCAGGCATGTCGGTCCCTACGTCTCGGTGGTAACATTATATGCGTCTATAACGTTATATATCCTTATCTAATGCAACCTAACATCTCGGATGCAATATTTGACAACATTCCTGGCCTGTCGAACCCTACTTCTCGGAGGGAACAGTATATACGTCTATAACGTTATATATCCTAACCTAAGGCAACCTGACATCTCGGATATATTATTCTACAACATTCCAGGCGTGTCGGACCCTACTTCTCGGTGGGAACATTATATGCCTCTATAACGTTGTATATCCTAATCTAAGGCAACCTAACATCTCGGATGAAATATTTGACAACATTCCTGGCCTGTCGAACCCTACATCTCGGAGGGAACAGTATATACGTCTATAGCGGTATATATCCTAATCTAAGGCAACCTAACATCTCGGATGCAATATTTGACAACATTCCTGGCCTGTCGAACCCTACTTCTCGGAGGGAACAGTATATACGTCTATAACGTTATATATCCTAACCGAAGGCAACCTGACATCTCGGATGTAATATTCTACATCATTCAAGGCGTGTCGGACCCTACGTCTCGGTGGAAACATTGTATGAGTCTATAACGTTGTATATCCTAATCTAAGGCAACCTATTATCTCAGACGTAATATTTTACAATATTCCTCGCGTGTCGGTGCATACTTTTCGGTGGGAGTATTATATGCGTCCATAACGGTCGATATCGTAATCTAAGGCAATCTAACATCTCGGATGCAATATTTGACAACATTCCTTGCCTGTCGAACCCTACTTCTCGGAGGGAACAGTATGTACGTCTGTAACGTTATATACCCTAACCTAAGGCAACCTAACATTTCGGATGTAATATTCTACAACCTTCCAGGCGAGTCGGACCCTACTTCTCGGTGGTAACATTATATGCGTGTATAACGTTGCATATCCTAATCTAAGGCAACCTAACATCTCGGATGCAATAATTGACAACATTCCTGGCCTGTCGAACCCTACTGCTCGGAGGGAACAGTATATACGTCTATAGCGGTATATATCCTAATCTAAGGCAACCTAACATCTCGGATGCAATATTTGATAACATTCCTGGCGTGTCGAACCCTACTTCTCGGTGGGAACAGTATATACGTCTATAACGTTATATATCCTAACGTAAGGCAACCTAACATCTCGGATGTAATATTTGACAACATTCCTGGCGTGTCGGACCCTACTTCTCGGTGGGAACAGTATAAACGTCTGTAACGTCATATATCCTAACCTAAGGCAACCTAGCATCTCGGATATAACATTTGACAACATTCCAGGCATGTCGGTCCGTACGTCTCGGTGGTAACATTATATGCGTCTATAACGTTATATATCCTTATCTAAGGCAACCTAACATCTCGGATGCAATATTTGACAACATTCCTAGCCTGTCGAACCCAACTTCTCGGAGGGAACAGTATATACGTCTATAACGTTATATATCCTAACCTAACGCAACCTGACATCTCGGATGTAATATTCTACATCATTCCAGGCCTGTCGGACCCTACTTTTCGGTGGGAGCATTATATGAGTCTATAACGTTGTATTTCCTAATCTAAGGCAATCTATTATCTCAGACGTAATATTTTACAATTTTCCTGGCGTGTCGGTGTATACTTTTGGGTGGGAATATTATATGCGTCTATAACGGTCGATATCGTAATCTAAGGCAACCTAATGTCTCGGATGTAACATTTGACAACATTCCAGACATGTCGGTCCCTACGTCTCGGTGGTAACATTATATGCGTCTATAACGTTATATATCCTTATCTAATGCAACCTAACATCTCGGATGCAATATTTGACAACATTCCTGGCCTGTCGAACCCTACTTCTCGGAGGGAACAGTATATACGTCTATAACGTTATATATCCTAACCTAAGGCAACCTGACATCTCGGATATATTATTCTACAACATTGCAGGCGTGTAGGACCCTACTTCTCGGTGGGAACATTATATGCCTCTATAACGTTGTATATCCTAATCTAAGGCAACCTAACATCTCCGATGCAATATTTGACAACATTCCTGGCCTGTCGAACCCTACTTCTCGGAGGGAACAGTATGTACGTCTGTAACGTTATATATCCTAACCTAAGGCAACCTAACATCTCGGATGTAATATTGTACAACCTTCCAGGCGTGTCGGACCCTGCTTCTCGGTGGTAACATTATATGCGTCTATAACGTTGCATATCCTAATCTAAGGCAACCTAACATCTCGGATGCAATATTTGACAACATTCCTGGCCTGTCGAACCCTACTGCTCGGAGGGAACAGTATATACGTCTATAGCGGTATATATCCTAATCTAAGGCAACCTAACATCTCGGATGCAATATTTGATAACATTCCTGGCGTGTCGAACCCTACTTCTCGGTGGGAACAGTATATACATCTATAACGTTATATATCCTAACGTAAGGCAACCTAACATCTCGGATGTAATATTTGACAACATTGCTGGCGTGTCGGACCCTACTTCTCGGTGGGAACAGTATATACGTCTGTAACGTCATATATCCTAACCTAAGGCAACCTAGCATCACGGATATAACATTTGACAACATTCCCGGCGTGTTGGAACCCTACGTCTCGGTGGTAACATTACGTGCGTCTATAACGTTATATATGCTAACCTAAGGCAACCTAACATCTCGGATGCAATATTTGACAACATTCCTGGCCTGTCGAACCCTACTTCTCGGAGGGAACTGCATATACGTCTATAACGTCATATATCCTAACCTAAGGCAACCTAACATCTCGGATGTAACATTTGACAACATTCCAGGCATGTCGGTCCCTACGTCTCGGTGGTAACATTATATGCGTCTATAACGTTATATATCCTTATCTAATGCAACCTAACATCTCGGATGCAATATTTGACAACATTCCTGGCCTGTCGAACCCTACTTCTCGGAGGGAACAGTATATACGTCTATAACGTTATATATCCTAACCTAAGGCAACCTGACATCTCGGATGTAATATTCTACATCATTCAAGGCGTGTCGGACCCTACTTCTCGGTGGGAACATTATATGAGTCT
Source organism: Xylocopa violacea (assembly GCA_963969225.1). Taxonomy (NCBI): domain Eukaryota; kingdom Metazoa; phylum Arthropoda; class Insecta; order Hymenoptera; family Apidae; genus Xylocopa; species Xylocopa violacea. The sequence continues at coordinate 21,778,119 of CAXAJV010000002.1, read as the reverse complement.
ATAACGTTGTATATCCTAATCTAAGGCAACCTATTATCTCAGACGTAATATTTTACAATATTCCTCGCGTGTCGGTGCATACTTTTCGGTGGGAATATTATATGCGTCCATAACGGTCGATATCGTAATCTAAGGCAATCTAACATCTCGGATGCAATATTTGACAACATTCCTTGCCTGTCGAACCCTACTTCTCGGAGGGAACAGTATGTACGTCTGTAACGTTATATATCCTAACCTAAGGCAACCTAACATCTCGGATGTAATATTGTACAACCTTCCAGGCGTGTCGGACCCTGCTTCTCGGTGGTAACATTATATGCGTCTATAACGTTGCATATCCTAATCTAAGGCAACCTAACATCTCGGATGCAATATTTGACAACATTCCTGGCCTGTCGAACCCTACTGCTCGGAGGGAACAGTATATACGTCTATAGCGGTATATATCCTAATCTAAGGCAACCTAACATCTCGGATGCAATATTTGATAACATTCCTGGCGTGTCGAACCCTACTTCTCGGTGGGAACAGTATATACATCTATAACGTTATATATCCTAACGTAAGGCAACCTAACATCTCGGATGTAATATTTGACAACATTGCTGGCGTGTCGGACCCTACTTCTCGGTGGGAACAGTATATACGTCTGTAACGTCATATATCCTAACCTAAGGCAACCTGACATCTCGGATGTAATATTCTACATCATTCAAGGCGTGTCGGACCCTACGTCTCGGTGGAAACATTGTATGAGTCTATAACGTTGTATATCCTAATCTAAGGCAACCTATTATCTCAGACGTAATATTTTACAATATTCCTCGCGTGTCGGTGCATACTTTTCGGTGGGAATATTATATGCGTCCATAACGGTCGATATCGTAATCTAAGGCAATCTAACTTCTCGGATGCAATATTTGACAACATTCCTTGCCTGTCGAACCCTACTTCTCGGAGGGAACAGTATGTACGTCTGTAACGTTATATACCCTAACCTAAGGCAACCTAACATTTCGGATGTAATATTCTACAACCTTCCAGGCGAGTCGGACCCTACTTCTCGGTGGTAACATTATATGCGTGTATAACGTTGCATATCCTAATCTAAGGCAACCTAACATCTCGGATGCAATAATTGACAACATTCCTGGCCTGTCGAACCCTACTGCTCGGAGGGAACAGTATATACGTCTATAGCGGTATATATCCTAATCTAAGGCAACCTAACATCTCGGATGCAATATTTGATAACATTCCTGGCGTGTCGAACCCTACTTCTCGGTGGGAACAGTATATACGTCTATAACGTTATATATCCTAACGTAAGGCAACCTAACATCTCGGATGTAATATTTGACAACATTCCTGGCGTGTCGGACCCTACTTCTCGGTGGGAACAGTATAAACGTCTGTAACGTCATATATCCTAACCTAAGGCAACCTAGCATCTCGGATATAACATTTGACAACATTCCAGGCATGTCGGTCCGTACGTCTCGGTGGTAACATTATATGCGTCTATAACGTTATATATCCTTATCTAAGGCAACCTAACATCTCGGATGCAATATTTGACAACATTCCTAGCCTGTCGAACCCAACTTCTCGGAGGGAACAGTATATACGTCTATAACGTTATATATCCTAACCTAACGCAACCTGACATCTCGGATGTAATATTCTACATCATTCCAGGCCTGTCGGACCCTACTTTTCGGTGGGAGCATTATATGAGTCTATAACGTTGTATTTCCTAATCTAAGGCAATCTATTATCTCAGACGTAATATTTTACAATTTTCCTGGCGTGTCGGTGTATACTTTTGGGTGGGAATATTATATGCGTCTATAACGGTCGATATCGTAATCTAAGGCAACCTAATGTCTCGGATGTAACATTTGACAACATTCCAGACATGTCGGTCCCTACGTCTCGGTGGTAACATTATATGCGTCTATAACGTTATATATCCTTATCTAATGCAACCTAACATCTCGGATGCAATATTTGACAACATTCCTGGCCTGTCGAACCCTACTTCTCGGAGGGAACAGTATATACGTCTATAACGTTATATATCCTAACCTAAGGCAACCTGACATCTCGGATATATTATTCTACAACATTGCAGGCGTGTAGGACCCTACTTCTCGGTGGGAACATTATATGCCTCTATAACGTTGTATATCCTAATCTAAGGCAACCTAACATCTCCGATGCAATATTTGACAACATTCCTGGCCTGTCGAACCCTACTTCTCGGAGGGAACAGTATATACGTCTATAACGTTATATATCCTAACCGAAGGCAACCTGACATCTCGGATGTAATATTCTACATCATTCAAGGCGTGTCGGAACCTACTTCTCGGTGGGAACATTATATGAGTCTATAACGTTGTATTTCCTAATCTAAGGCAATCTATTATCTCAGACGTAATATTTTACAATATTCCTGGCGTGTCGGTGCATACTTTTCGGTGGGAATATTATATGCGTCTATAACGGTCGATATCGCAATCTAAGGCAACCTAACATCTCGGATGTAACATTTGACAACATTCCAGGCGTGTCGGTCCCTACGTCTCGGTGGTAACATTACATGCGTCTATAACGTTATATATCCTAACCTAAGGCAACCTAACATCTCGGATGCAATATTTGACAACATTCCTGGCCTGTCGAACCCTACTGCTCGGAGGGAACAGTATATACGTCTATAACGTTATATATCCTAACCTAAGGCAACCTAACATCTCGGATATAACATTTGACAACATTCCAGGCGTGTTGGAACCCTACGTCTCGCTGGTAACATTACGTGCGTCTATAACGTTATATATCCTAATCTAAGGCAACCTAACATCTCGGATGCAATATTTGACAACATTCCTGGCCTGTCGAACCCTACTTCTCGGAGGGAACAGCATATACATCTATAACGTCATATATCCTAGCCTAAGGCAACCTAACATCTCGGATGTAACATCTGACAACATTCCAGGCGTGTCGGTCCCTACGTCTCGGTGGTAACATTACATGCGTCTATAACGGTATATATCCTAACCTAAGGCAACCTAACATCTCGAATATAACATTTGACAACATTCCCGGCGTGTTGGAACCCTACGTCTCGGTGGTAACATTACGTGCGTCTATAACGTTATATATGCTAACCTAAGGCAACCTAACATCTCGGATGCAATATTTGACAACATTCCTGGCCTGCCAAACCCTACTTCTCGGAGGGAACAGCATATACGTCTATAGCGGTATATATCCTAATCTAAGGCCACCTAACATCTCGTATGTAATATTTGACAACATTCCTGGCGTGTCGAACCCTACTTCTCGGTGGGAACAGTATATACGTCTATAACGTTATATATCCTAACCTAAGGCAACCTAACATCTCGGATGCAATATTTGACAACATTCCTGGCCTGTCGAACCCTACTTCTCGGAGGGAACAGTATATACGTCTATAACGTTATATATCCTAACCGAAGGCAACCTGACATCTCGGATGTAATATTCTACATCATTCAAGGCGTGTCGGACCCTACTTCTCGGTGGGAACATTATATGAGTCTATAACGTTGTATATCCTAATCTAAGGCAACCTATTATCTCAGACGTAATATTTTACAATATTCCTCGCGTGTCGGTGCATACTTTTCGGTGGGAATATTATATGCGTCCATAACGGTCGATATCGTAATCTAAGGCAATCTAACATCTCGGATGCAATATTTGACAACATTCCTTGCCTGTCGAACCCTACTTCTCGGAGGGAACAGTATGTACGTCTGTAACGTTATATATCCTAACCTAAGGCAACCTAACATCTCGGATGTAATATTGTACAACCTTCCAGGCGTGTCGGACCCTGCTTCTCGGTGGTAACATTATATGCGTCTATAACGTTGCATATCCTAATCTAAGGCAACCTAACATCTCGGATGCAATATTTGACAACATTCCTGGCCTGTCGAACCCTACTGCTCGGAGGGAACAGTATATACGTCTATAGCGGTATATATCCTAATCTAAGGCAACCTAACATCTCGGATGCAATATTTGATAACATTCCTGGCGTGTCGAACCCTACTTCTCGGTGGGAACAGTATATACATCTATAACGTTATATATCCTAACGTAAGGCAACCTAACATCTCGGATGTAATATTTGACAACATTGCTGGCGTGTCGGACCCTACTTCTCGGTGGGAACAGTATATACGTCTGTAACGTCATATATCCTAACCTAAGGCAACCTAGCATCACGGATATAACATTTGACAACATTCCCGGCGTGTTGGAACCCTACGTCTCGGCGGTAACATTACGTGCGTCTATAACGTTATATATGCTAACCTAAGGCAACCTAACATCTCGGATGCAATATTTGACAACATTCCTGGCCTGTCGAACCCTACTTCTCGGAGGGAACAGCATATACGTCTATAACGTCATATATCCTAACCTAAGGCAACCTAACATCTCGGATGTAACATTTGACAACATTCCAGGCATGTCGGTCCCTACGTCTCGGTGGTAACATTATATGCGTCTATAACGTTATATATCCTTATCTAATGCAACCTAACATCTCGGATGCAATATTTGACAACATTCCTGGCCTGTCGAACCCTACTTCTCGGAGGGAACAGTATATACGTCTATAACGTTATATATCCTAACCTAAGGCAACCTGACATCTCGGATATATTATTCTACAACATTCCAGGCGTGTCGGACCCTACTTCTCGGTGGGAACATTATATGCCTCTATAACGTTGTATATCCTAATCTAAGGCAACCTAACATCTCGGATGAAATATTTGACAACATTCCTGGCCTGTCGAACCCTACATCTCGGAGGGAACAGTATATACGTCTATAGCGGTATATATCCTAATCTAAGGCAACCTAACATCTCGGATGCAATATTTGACAACATTCCTGGCCTGTCGAACCCTACTTCTCGGAGGGAACAGTATATACGTCTATAACGTTATATATCCTAACCGAAGGCAACCTGACATCTCGGATGTAATATTCTACATCATTCAAGGCGTGTCGGACCCTACGTCTCGGTGGAAACATTGTATGAGTCTATAACGTTGTATATCCTAATCTAAGGCAACCTAACATCTCGGATGCAATATTTGACAACATTCCTAGCCTGTCGAACCCAACTTCTCGGAGGGAACAGTATATACGTCTATAACGTTATATATCCTAACCTAACGCAACCTGACATCTCGGATGTAATATTCTACATCATTCCAGGCGTGTCGGACCCTACTTTTCGGTGGGAGCATTATATGAGTCTATAACGTTGTATTTCCTAATCTAAGGCAATCTATTATCTCAGACGTAATATTTTACAATTTTCCTGGCGTGTCGGTGTATACTTTTGGGTGGGAATATTATATGCGTCTATAACGGTCGATATCGTAATCTAAGGCAACCTAATGTCTCGGATGTAACATTTGACAACATTCCAGACATGTCGGTCCCTACGTCTCGGTGGTAACATTATATGCGTCTATAACGTTATATATCCTTATCTAATGCAACCTAACATCTCGGATGCAATATTTGACAACATTCCTGGCCTGTCGAACCCTACTTCTCGGAGGGAACAGTATATACGTCTATAACGTTATATATCCTAACCTAAGGCAACCTGACATCTCGGATATATTATTCTACAACATTGCAGGCGTGTAGGACCCTACTTCTCGGTGGGAACATTATATGCCTCTATAACGTTGTATATCCTAATCTAAGGCAACCTAACATCTCCGATGCAATATTGGACAACATTCCTGGCCTGTCGAACCCTACTTCTCGGAGGGAACAGTATATACGTCTATAACGTTATATATCCTAACCGAAGGCAACCTGACATCTCGGATGTAATATTCTACATCATTCAAGGCGTGTCGGAACCTACTTCTCAGTGGGAACATTATATGAGTCTATAACGTTGTATTTCCTAATCTAAGGCAATCTATTATCTCAGACGTAATATTTTACAATATTCCTGGCGTGTCGGTGCATACTTTTCGGTGGGAATATTATATGCGTCTATAACGGTCGATATCGTAATCTAAGGCAACCTAACGTCTCGGATGTAACATTTGACAACATTCCAGACATGTCGGACCCTACGTCTCGGTGGTAACATTATATGCGTCTATAACGTTATATATCCTTATCTAAGGCAACCTAACATCTCGGATGCAATATTTGACAACATTCCTGGCCTGTCGAACCCAACTTCTCGGAGGGAACAGTATATACGTCTATAACGTTATATATCCTAACCTAACGCAACCTGACATCTCGGATGTAATATTCTACATCATTCCAGGCGTGTCGGACCCTACCTTTCGGTGGGAGCATTATATGAGTCTATAACGTTGTATATCCTAATCTAAGGCAACCTAACATCTCCGATGCAATATTTGACAACATTCCTGGCCTGTCGAACCCTACATCTCGGAGGGAACAGTATATACGTCTATAGCGGTATATATCCTAATCTAAGGCAACCTAACATCTCGGATGCAATATTTGACAACATTCCTGGCCTGTCGAACCCTACTTCTCGGAGGGAACAGTATATACGTCTATAACGTTATATATCCTAACCGAAGGCAACCTGACATCTCGGATGTAATATTCTACATCATTCAAGGCGTGTCGGAACCTACTTCTCGGTGGGAACATTATATGAGTCTATAACGATGTATATCCTAATCTAAGGCAACCTATTATCTCAGACGTAATATTTTACAATATTCCTCACGTGTCGGTGCATACTTTTCGGTGGGAATATTATATGCGTCCATAACGGTCGATATCGTAATCTAAGGCAATCTAACATCTCGGATGCAATATTTGACAACATTCCTTGCCTGTCGAACCCTACTTCTCGGAGGGAACAGTATGTACGTCTGTAACGTTATATATCCTAACCTAAGGCAACCTAACATCTCGGATGCAATATTTGACAACATTCCTGGCCTGTCGAACCCTACTTCTCGGAGGGAACAGCATATACATCTATAACGTCATATATCCTAGCCTAAGGCAACCTAACATCTCGGATGTAACATTTGACAACATTCCAGGCGTGTCGGTCCCTACGACTCGGTGGTAACATTACATGCGTCTATAACGTTATATATCCTAACCTAAGGCCAACTATCATCTCGTATGTAATATTTGACAACATTCCTGGCGTGTCGAACCCTACTTCTCGGAGGGAACATTATATACGTCTATAACGTTATATATCCTAACCTAAGGCAACCTAACATCTCGGATATAATATTTGACAACATTCCAGGCGTGTTGGAACCCGACGTCTCGCTGGTAACATTACGTGCGTCTATAACGTTATATATCCTAACGTAAGGCAACCTAACATCTCGGATGTAATATTTGACAACATTCCTGGCGTGTCGGACCCTACTTCTCGGTGGGAACAGTATAAACGTCTGTAACGTCATATATCCTAACCTAAGGCAACCTAGCATCTCGGATATAACATTTGACAACATTCCAGGCATGTCGGTCCGTACGTCTCGGTGGTAACATTATATGCGTCTATAACGTTATATATCCTTATCTAAGGCAACCTAACATCTCGGATGCAATATTTGACAACATTCCTAGCCTGTCGAACCCAACTTCTCGGAGGGAACAGCATATACATCTATAACGTCATATATCCTAGCCTAACGCAACCTAACATCTCGGATGTAACATTTGACAACATTCCAGGCGTGTCGGTCCCTACGACTCGGTGGTAACATTACATGCGTCTATAACGTTATATATCCTAACCTAAGGCCAACTATCATCTCGTATGTAATATTTGACAACATTCCTGGCGTGTCGAACCCTACTTCTCGGAGGGAACATTATATACGTCTATAACGTTATATATCCTAACCTAAGGCAACCTAACATCTCGGATATAATATTTGACAACATTCCAGGCGTGTTGGAACCCGACGTCTCGCTGGTAACATTACGTGCGTCTATAACGTTATATATCCTAACGTAAGGCAACCTAACATCTCGGATGTAATATTTGACAACATTCCTGGCGTGTCGGACCCTACTTCTCGGTGGGAACAGTATAAACGTCTGTAACGTCATATATCCTAACCTAAGGCAACCTAGCATCTCGGATATAACATTTGACAACATTCCAGGCATGTCGGTCCGTACGTCTCGGTGGTAACATTATATGCGTCTATAACGTTATATATCCTTATCTAAGGCAACCTAACATCTCGGATGCAATATTTGACAACATTCCTAGCCTGTCGAACCCAACTTCTCGGAGGGAACAGTATATACGTCTATAACGTTATATATCCTAACCTAACGCAACCTGACATCTCGGATGTAATATTCTACATCATTCCAGGCGTGTCGGACCCTACTTTTCGGTGGGAGCATTATATGAGTCTATAACGTTGTATTTCCTAATCTAAGGCAATCTATTATCTCAGACGTAATATTTTACAATTTTCCTGGCGTGTCGGTGTATACTTTTGGGTGGGAATATTATATGCGTCTATAACGGTCGATATCGTAATCTAAGGCAACCTAACGTCTCGGATGTAACATTTGACAACATTCCAGACATGTCGGACCCTACGTCTCGGTGGTAACATTATATGCGTCTATAACGTTATATATCCTTATCTAAGGCAACCTAACATCTCGGATGCAATATTTGACAACATTCCTGGCCTGTCGAACCCAACTTCTCGGAGGGAACAGTATATACGTCTATAACGTTATATATCCTAACCTAACGCAACCTGACATCTCGGATGTAATATTCTACATCATTCCAGGCGTGTCGGACCCTACCTTTCGGTGGGAGCATTATATGAGTCTATAACGTTGTATTTCCTAATCTAAGGCAATCTATTATCTCAGACGTAATATTTTACAATATTCCTGGCGTGTCGGTGCATACTTTTCGGTGGGAATATTATATGCGTCCATAACGGTCGATATCGTAATCTAAGGCAATCTAACATCTCGGATGCAATATTTGACAACATTCCTGGCGTGTCGAACCCTACTTCTCGGTGGGAACAGTATATACGTCTATAACGTTATATATCCTAACGTAAGGCAACCTAACATCTCGTATGTAATATTTGACAACATTCCTGGCGTGTCGGACCCTACTTCTCGGTGGGAACAGTATAAACGTCTGTAACGTCATATATCCTAACCTAAGGCAACCTAGCATCTCGGATATAACATTTGACAACATTCCAGGCATGTCGGTCCGTACGTCTCGGTGGTAACATTATATGCGTCTATAACGTTATATATCCTTATCTAAGGCAACCTAACATCTCGGATGCAATATTTGACAACATTCCTAGCCTGTCGAACCCAACTTCTCGGAGGGAACAGTATATACGTCTATAACGTTATATATCCTAACCTAACGCAACCTGACATCTCGGATGTAATATTCTACATCATTCCAGGCGTGTCGGACCCTACTTTTCGGTGGGAGCATTATATGAGTCTATAACGTTGTATTTCCTAATCTAAGGTAATCTATTATCTCAGACGTAATATTTTACAATATTCCTGGCGTGTCGGTGCATACTTTTGGGTGGGAATATTATATGCGTCTATAACGGTCGATATCGTAATCTAAGGCAACCTAACGTCTCGGATGTAACATTTGACAACATTCCAGACATGTCGGTCCCTACGTCTCGGTGGTAACATTATATGCGTCTATAACGTTATATATCCTTATCTAATGCAACCTAACATCTCGGATGCAATATTTGACAACATTCCTGGCCTGTCGAACCCTACTTCTCGGAGGGAACAGTATATACGTCTATAACGTTATATATCCTAACCTAAGGCAACCTGACATCTCGGATATATTATTCTACAACATTCCAGGCGTGTCGGACCCTACTTCTCGGTGGGAACATTATATGCCTCTATAACGTTGTATATCCTAATCTAAGGCAACCTAACATCTCCGATGCAATATTTGACAACATTCCTGGCCTGTCGAACCCTACATCTCGGAGGGAACAGTATATACGTCTATAGCGGTATATATCCTAATCTAAGGCAACCTAACATCTCGGATGCAATATTTGACAACATTCCTGGCCTGTCGAACCCTACTTCTCGGAGGGAACAGTATATACGTCTATAACGTTATATATCCTAACCGAAGGCAACCTGACATCTCGGATGTAATATTCTACATCATTCAAGGCGTGTCGGAACCTACTTCTCGGTGGGAACATTATATGAGTCTATAACGATGTATATCCTAATCTAAGGCAACCTATTATCTCATACGTAATATTTTACAATATTCCTCACGTGTCGGTGCATACTTTTCGGTGGGAATATTATATGCGTCCATAACGGTCGATATCGTAATCTAAGGCAATCTAACATCTCGGATGCAATATTTGACAACATTCCTTGCCTGTCGAACCCTACTTCTCGGAGGGAACAGTATGTACGTCTGTAACGTTATATATCCTAACCTAACGCAACCTAACATCTCGGATGCAATATTTGACAACATTCCTGGCCTGTCGAACCCTACTTCTCGGAGGGAACAGCATATACATCTATAACGTCATATATCCTAGCCTAAGGCAACCTAACATCTCGGATGTAACATTTGACAACATTCCAGGCGTGTCGGTCCCTACGACTCGGTGGTAACATTACATGCGTCTATAACGTTATATATCCTAACCTAAGGCCAACTATCATCTCGTATGTAATATTTGACAACATTCCTGGCGTGTCGAACCCTACTTCTCGGAGGGAACATTATATACGTCTATAACGTTATATATCCTAACCTAAGGCAACCTAACATCTCGGATATAATATTTGACAACATTCCAGGCGTGTTGGAACCCGACGTCTCGCTGGTAACATTACGTGCGTCTATAACGTTATATATCCTAACGTAAGGCAACCTAACATCTCGGATGTAATATTTGACAACATTCCTGGCGTGTCGGACCCTACTTCTCGGTGGGAACAGTATAAACGTCTGTAACGTCATATATCCTAACCTAAGGCAACCTAGCATCTCGGATATAACATTTGACAACATTCCAGGCATGTCGGTCCGTACGTCTCGGTGGTAACATTATATGCGTCTATAACGTTATATATCCTTATCTAAGGCAACCTAACATCTCGGATGCAATATTTGACAACATTCCTGGCCTGTCGAACCCTACTTCTCGGAGGGAACAGTATATACGTCTATAACGTTATATATCCTAACCGAAGGCAACCTGACATCTCGGATGTAATATTCTACATCATTCAAGGCGTGTCGGAACCTACTTCTCGGTGGGAACATTATATGAGTCTATAACGATGTATATCCTAATCTAAGGCAACCTATTATCTCAGACGTAATATTTTACAATATTCCTCGCGTGTCGGTGCATACTTTTCGGTGGGAATATTATATGCGTCCATAACGGTCGATATCGTAATCTAAGGCAATCTAACATCTCGGATGCAATATTTGACAACATTCCTTGCCTGTCGAACCCTACTTCTCGGAGGGAACAGTATGTACGTCTGTAACGTTATATATCCTAACCTAAGGCAACCTAACATCTCGGATGCAATATTTGACAACATTCCTGGCCTGTCGAACCCTACTTCTCGGAGGGAACAGCATATACATCTATAACGTCATATATCCTAGCCTAAGGCAACCTAACATCTCGGATATAATATTTGACAACATTCCAGGCGTGTTGGAACCCTACGTCTCGCTGGTAATATTACGTGCGTCTATAACGTTATATATGCTAACCTAAGGCAACCTAATATCTCGTATGGAATATTTGACAACATTCCTGGCCTGTCGAACCCTACTTCTCGGAGGGAACAGCATATACGTCTATAACGTCATAAATCCTAACCTAAGGCAACCTAACATTTCGGATGTAACATTTGACAACATTCCAGGCGTGTCGGTCCCTACGTCTCGGTGGTAACGTTACATGCGTCTATAACGTTATATATCCTAACCTAAGGCCAACTATCATCTCGTATGTAATATTTGACAACATTCCTGGCCTGTCGAACCCTACGTCTCGGTGGTAACATTATATGCGTCTATAACGTTGTATATCCTAATCTAAGGCAACCTAACATCTCGGATGCAATATTTGACAACATTCCTGGCCTGTCGAACCCTACATCTCCGTGGTAACATTACATGCGTCTATAACGTCATATATCCTAGCCTAAGGCAACCTAACATCTCGGATGTAACATTTGACAACATTCCAGGCATGTCGGGCCCTACGTCTCGGTGGTAACATTACATGCGTCTATAACGGTATATATCCTAATCTTAGGCAACCTGACATCTCGGATGTAACATTTTACCACATTCCAGGCGTGTCGGTCCCTACGTCTCGGTGGTAACATTACATGCGTCTATAACGTTATATATCCTAACCTAAGGCCAACTAACATCTGGTATGTAATATTTGACAACATTCCTGGCCTGTCGAACCCTACTTCTCGGAGGGAACAGCATAAATGTCTATAACGTCATATAGCCTAACCTAAGGCAACCTAACATCTCGGATGTAACATTTGACAACATTCCAGGCATGTCGGTCCCTACGTCTCGGTGGTAACATTATCTGCGTCTATAACGTTATATATCCTTATCTAATGCAACCTAACATCTCGGATGCAATATTTGACAACATTCCTGGCCTGTCGAACCCTACTTCTCGGAGGGAACAGTATATACGTCTATAACGTTATATATCCTAACCTAAGGCAACCTGACATCTCGGATATATTATTCTACAACATTCCAGGCGTGTCGGACCCTACTTCTCGGTGCGAACATTATATGCCTCTATAACGTTGTATATCCTAATCTAAGGCAACCTAACGTCTCGGATGCAATATTTGACAACATTCCTGGCCTGTCGAACCCTACATCTCGGAGGGAACTTTATATACGTCTATAGCGGTATATATCCTAATCTAAGGCAACCTAACATCTCGGATGCAATATTTGACAACATTCCTGGCCTGCCGAACCCTACTTCTCGGAGGGAACAGTATATACGTCTATAACGTTATATATCCTAACCTAAGGCAACCTGACATCTCGGATATATTATTCTACAACATTCCAGGCGTGTCGGACCCTACTTCTCGGTGGGAACATTATATGCGTCTATAACGTTGTATATCCTAATCTAAGGCAACCTAACATCTCGGATGCAATATTTGACAACATTCCTGGCCTGTCGAACCCTACATCTCCGTGGTAACATTACATGCGTCTATAACGTCATATATCCTAGCCTAAGGCAACCTAACATCTCGGATGTAACATTTGACAACATTCCAGGCGTGTCGGTCCCTACGTCTCGGTGGTAACATTACATGCGTCTATAACGGTATATATCCTAATCTTAGGCAACCTCACATCTCGGATGTAACATTTTACCACATTCCAGGCGTGTCGGTCCCTACGTCTCGGTGGTAACATTACATGCGTCTATAACGTTATATATCCTAACCTAAGGCCAACTAACATCTGGTATGTAATATTTGACAACATTCCTGGCGTGTCGAACACTACTTCTCGGTGGGAACAGTATATACGTCTATAACGTTATATATCCTAACCTAAGGCAACCTAACATCTCGGATGCAATATTTGACAACACTCCTGGCCTGTCGAACCCTACTTCTCGGAGGGAACAGTATATACGTCTATAACGTCATATATCCTAACCTAAGGCAACCTAACATCTCGTATGTAACATTTGACAACATTCCAGGCATTTCGGTCCCTACGTCTCGGTGGTAACATTACGTGCGTCTATAACGTTATATATGCTAACCTAAGGCAACCTAACATCTCGGATGCAATATTTGACAACGTTCCTGGCCTGTCGAACCCTACTTCTCGGAGGGAACAGCATATACGTCTATAACGTCATATATCCTAACCTAAGGCAACCTAACATCTCGGATGTAACATTTGACAACATTCCAGGCATGTCGGTCCCTACGTCTCGGTGGTAACATTATATGCGTCTATAACGTTATATATCCTTATCTAATGCAACCTAACATCTCGGATGCAATATTTGACAACATTCCTGGCCTGTCGAACCCTACTTCTCGGAGGGAACAGTATATACGTCTATAACGTTATATATCCTAACCTAAGGCAACCTGACATCTCGGATATATTATTCTACAACATTCCAGGCGTGTCGTACCCTACTTCTCGGTGGGAACATTATATGCCTCTATAACGTTGTATATCCTAATCTAAGGCAACCTAACATCTCGGATGAAATATTTGACAACATTCCTGGCCTGTCGAACCCTACATCTCGGAAGGAACAGTATATACGTCTATAGCGGTATATATCCTAATCTAAGGCAACCTAACATCTCGGATGCAATATTTGACAACATTCCTGGCCTGTCGAACCCTACTTCTCGGAGGGAACAGTATATACGTCTATAACGTTATATATCCTAACCGAAGGCAACCTGACATCTCGGATGTAATATTCTACATCATTCAAGGCGTGTCGGACCCTACGTCTCGGTGGAAACATTGTATGAGTCTATAACGTTGTATATCCTAATCTAAGGCAACCTATTATCTCAGACGTAATATTTTACAATATTCCTCGCGTGTCGGTGCATACTTTTCGGTGGGAATATTATATGCGTCCATAACGGTCGATATCGTAATCTAAGGCAATCTAACATCTCGGATGCAATATTTGACAACATTCCTTGCCTGTCGAACCCTACTTCTCGGAGGGAACAGTATGTACGTCTGTAACGTTATATACCCTAACCTAAGGCAACCTAACATTTCGGATGTAATATTATACAACCTTCCAGGCGAGTCGGACCCTACTTCTCGGTGGTAACATTATATGCGTGTATAACGTTGCATATCCTAATCTAAGGCAACCTAACATCTCGGATGCAATATTTGACAACATTCCTGGCCTGTCGAACCCTACTGCTCGGAGGGAACAGTATATACGTCTATAGCGGTATATATCCTAATCTAAGGCAACCTAACATCTCGGATGCAATATTTGATAACATTCCTGGCGTGTCGAACCCTACTTCTCGGTGGGAACAGTATATACGTCTATAACGTTATATATCCTAACGTAAGGCAACCTAACATCTCGGATGTAATATTTGACAACATTCCTGGCGTGTCGGACCCTACTTCTCGGTGGGAACAGTATAAACGTCTGTAACGTCATATATCCTAACCTAAGGCAACCTAGCATCTCGGATATAACATTTGACAACATTCCAGGCATGTCGGTCCGTACGTCTCGGTGGTAACATTATATGCGTCTATAACGTTATATATCCTTATCTAAGGCAACCTAACATCTCGGATGCAATATTTGACAACATTCCTAGCCTGTCGAACCCAACTTCTCGGAGGGAACAGTATATACGTCTATAACGTTATATATCCTAACCTAACGCAACCTGACATCTCGGATGTAATATTCTACATCATTCCAGGCGTGTCGGACCCTACTTTTCGGTGGGAGCATTATATGAGTCTATAACGTTGTATTTCCTAATCTAAGGCAATCTATTATCTCAGACGTAATATTTTACAATTTTCCTGGCGTGTCGGTGTATACTTTTGGGTGGGAATATTATATGCGTCTATAACGGTCGATATCGTAATCTAAGGCAACCTAATGTCTCGGATGTAACATTTGACAACATTCCTTGCCTGTCGAACCCTACTTCTCGGAGGGAACAGTATGTACGTCTGTAACGTTATATACCCTAACCTAAGGCAACCTAACATCTCGGATGTAATATTCTACAACCTTCCAGGCGAGTCGGACCCTACTTCTCGGTGGTAACATTATATGCGTGTATAACGTTGTATATCCTAATCTAAGGCAACCTAACATCTCGGATGCAATATTTGACAACATTCCTCGCCTGTCGAACCCTACTGCTCGGAGGGAACAGTATATACGTCTATAGCGGTATATATCCTAATCTAAGGCAACCTAACATCTCGGATGCAATATTTGATAACATTCCTGGCGTGTCGAACCCTACTTCTCGGTGGGAACAGTATATACGTCTATAACGTTATATATCCTAACGTAAGGCAACCTAACATCTCGGATGTAATATTTGACAACATTCCTGGCGTGTCGGACCCTACTTCTCGGTGGGAACAGTATAAACGTCTGTAACGTCATATATCCTAACCTAAGGCAACCTAGCATCTCGGATATAACATTTGACAACATTCCAGGCATGTCGGTCCGTACGTCTCGGTGGTAACATTATATGCGTCTATAACGTTATATATCCTTATCTAAGGCAACCTAACATCTCGGATGCAATATTTGACAACATTCCTAGCCTGTCGAACCCAACTTCTCGGAGGGAACAGTATATACGTCTATAACGTTATATATCCTAACCTAACGCAACCTGACATCTCGGATGTAATATTCTACATCATTCCAGGCGTGTCGGACCCTACTTTTCGGTGGGAGCATTATATGAGTCTATAACGTTGTATTTCCTAATCTAAGGTAATCTATTATCTCAGACGTAATATTTTACAATATTCCTGGCGTGTCGGTGCATACTTTTGGGTGGGAATATTATATGCGTCTATAACGGTCGATATCGTAATCTAAGGCAACCTAACGTCTCGGATGTAACATTTGACAACATTCCAGACATGTCGGTCCCTACGTCTCGGTGGTAACATTATATGCGTCTATAACGTTATATATCCTTATCTAATGCAACCTAACATCTCGGATGCAATATTTGACAACATTCCTGGCCTGTCGAACCCTACTTCTCGGAGGGAACAGTATATACGTCTATAACGTTATATATCCTAACCTAAGGCAACCTGACATCTCGGATATATTATTCTACAACATTCCAGGCGTGTCGGACCCTACTTCTCGGTGGGAACATTATATGCCTCTATAACGTTGTATATCCTAATCTAAGGCAACCTAACATCTCCGATGCAATATTTGACAACATTCCTGGCCTGTCGAACCCTACATCTCGGAGGGAACAGTATATACGTCTATAGCGGTATATATCCTAATCTAAGGCAACCTAACATCTCGGATGCAATATTTGACAACATTCCTGGCCTGTCGAACCCTACTTCTCGGAGGGAACAGTATATACGTCTATAACGTTATATATCCTAACCGAAGGCAACCTGACATCTCGGATGTAATATTCTACATCATTCAAGGCGTGTCGGAACCTACTTCTCGGTGGGAACATTATATGAGTCTATAACGATGTATATCCTAATCTAAGGCAACCTATTACCTCAGACGTAATATTTTACAATATTCCTCACGTGTCGGTGCATACTTTTCGGTGGGAATATTATATGCGTCCATAACGGTCGATATCGTAATCTAAGGCAATCTAACATCTCGGATGCAATATTTGACAACATTCCTTGCCTGTCGAACCCTACTTCTCGGAGGGAACAGTATGTACGTCTGTAACGTTATATATCCTAACCTAAGGCAACCTAACATCTCGGATGCAATATTTGACAACATTCCTGGCCTGTCGAACCCTACTTCTCGGAGGGAACAGCATATACATCTATAACGTCATATATCCTAGCCTAAGGCAACCTAACATCTCGGATGTAACATTTGACAACATTCCAGGCGTGTCGGTCCCTACGACTCGGTGGTAACATTACATGCGTCTATAACGTTATATATCCTAACCTAAGGCCAACTATCATCTCGTATGTAATATTTGACAATATTCCTGGCGTGTCGAACCCTACTTCTCGGAGGGAACATTATATACGTCTATAACGTTATATATCCTAACCTAAGGCAACCTAACATCTCGGATATAATATTTGACAACATTCCAGGCGTGTTGGAACCCGACGTCTCGCTGGTAACATTACGTGCGTCTATAACGTTATATATCCTAACGTAAGGCAACCTAACATCTCGGATGTAATATTTGACAACATTCCTGGCGTGTCGGACCCTACTTCTCGGTGGGAACAGTATAAACGTCTGTAACGTCATATATCCTAACCTAAGGCAACCTAGCATCTCGGATATAACATTTGACAACATTCCAGGCATGTCGGTCCGTACGTCTCGGTGGTAACATTATATGCGTCTATAACGTTATATATCCTTATCTAAGGCAACCTAACATCTCGGATGCAATATTTGACAACATTCCTAGCCTGTCGAACCCAACTTCTCGGAGGGAACAGTATATACGTCTATAACGTTATATATCCTAACCTAACGCAACCTGGCATCTCGGATGTAATATTCTACATCATTCCAGGCGTGTCGGACCCTACTTTTCGGTGGGAGCATTATATGAGTCTATAACGTTGTATTTCCTAATCTAAGGCAACCTAACATCTCCGATGCAATATTTGACAACATTCCTGGCCTGTCGAACCCTACATCTCGGAGGGAACAGTATATACGTCTATAGCGGTATATATCCTAATCTAAGGCAACCTAACATCTCGGATGCAATATTTGACAACATTCCTGGCCTGTCGAAGCCTACTTCTCGGAGAGAACAGTATATACGTCTATAACGTCATATATCCTAACCTAAGGCAACCTAACATCTCGGATGTAATATTTGACAACATTCCAGGCGTGTCGGTCCCTACGTCTCGGTGGTAACATTACATGCGTCTATAACGTTATATATCCTAACCTAAGGCAACCTAATATCTCGGATGCAATATATGACAACATTCCTGGCCTGTCGAACCCTACTTCTCGGAGGGAACAGCATATACGTCTATAACGTCATAAATCCTAACCTAAGGCAACCTAACATCTCGGATGTAACATTTGACAACATTCCAGGCGTGTCGGTCCCTACGTCTCGGTGGTAACGTTACATGCGTCTCTAACGTTATATATCCTAACCTAAGGCAACCTAACATCTCGGATGCAATATTTGACAACATTCCTGGCGTGTCGAACCCTACTTCTCGGTGGGAACAGTATATACGTCTATAACGTTATATATCCTAACCTAAGGCAACCTAACATCTCGGATATAACATTTGACAACAATCCAGGCGTGTTGGAACCCTACGTCTCGCTGGTAACATTACGTGCGTCTATACCGTTATATATGATAACCTAAGGCAACCTAATATCTCGGATGCAATATATGACAACATTCCTGGCCTGTCGAACCCTACATCTCGGAGGGAACAGTATATACGTCTATAGCGGTATATATCCTAATCTAAGGCAACCTAACATCTCGGATGCAATATTTGACAACATTCCTGGCCTGTCGAACCCTACTTCTCGGAGGGAACAGTATATACGTCTATAACGTTATATATCCTAACCGAAGGCAACCTGACATCTCGGATGCAATATTTGACAACATTCCTGGCCTGTCGAACCCTACTTCTCGGAGGGAACAGTATATACGTCTATAACGTTATATATCCTAACCGAAGGCAACCTGACATCTCGGATGTAATATTCTACATCATTCAAGGCGTGTCGGAACCTACTTCTCGGTGGGAACATTATATGAGTCTATAACGATGTATATCCTAATCTAAGGCAACCTATTATCTCAGACGTAATATTTTACAATATTCCTCGCGTGTCGGTGCATACTTTTCGGTGGGAATATTATATGCGTCCATAACGGTCGATATCGTAATCTAAGGCAATCTAACATCTCGGATGCAATATTTGACAACATTCCTTGCCTGTCGAACCCTACTTCTCGGAGGGAACAGTATGTACGTCTGTAACGTTATATATCCTAATCTAAGGCAACCTAACATCTCGGATGCAATATTTGACAACATTCCTGGCCTGTCGAACCCTACTTCTCGGAGGGAACAGCATATACATCTATAACGTCATATATCCTAGCCTAAGGCAACCTAACATCTCGGATGTAACATTTGACAACATTCCAGGCGTGTCGGTCCCTACGACTCGGTGGTAACATTACATGCGTCTATAACGTTATATATCCTAACCTAAGGCCAACTATCATCTCGTATGTAATATTTGACAACATTCCTGGCGTGTCGAACCCTACTTCTCGGAGGGAACAGTATATACGACTATAACGTTATATATCCTAACCTAAGGCAACCTAACATCTCGGATATAATATTTGACAACATTCCAGGCGTGTTGGAACCCTACGTCTCGCTGGTAACATTACGTGCGTCTATAACGTTATATATGCTAACCTAAGGCAACCTAATATCTCGTATGCAATATTTGACAACATTCCTGGCCTGTCGAACCCTACTTCTCGGAGGGAACAGCATATACGTCTATAACGTCATAAATCCTAACCTAAGGCAACCTAACATTTCGGATGTAACATTTGACAACATTCCAGGCGTGTCGGTCCCTACGTCTCGGTGGTAACGTTACATGCGTCTATAACGTTATATATCCTAACCTAAGGCCAACTATCATCTCGTATGTAATATTTGACAACATTCCTGGCCTGTCGAACCCTACGTCTCGGTGGTAACATTATATGCGTCTATAACGTTGTATATCCTAATCTAAGGCAACCTAACATCTCGGATGCAATATTTGACAACATTCCTGGCCTGTAGAACCCTACATCTCCGTGGTAACATTACATGCGTCTATAACGTCATATATCCTAGCCTAAGGCAACCTAACATCTCGGATGTAACATTTGACAACATTCCAGGCATGTCGGGCCCTACGTCTCGGTGGTAACATTACATGCGTCTATAACGGTATATATCCTAATCTTAGGCAACCTGACATCTCGGATGTAACATTTTACCACATTCCAGGCGTGTCGGTCCCTACGTCTCGGTGGTAACATTACATGCGTCTATAACGTTATATATCCTAACCTAAGGCCAACTAACATCTGGTATGTAATATTTGACAACATTCCTGGCCTGTCGAACCCTACTTCTCGGAGGGAACAGCATATACATCTATAACGTCATATATCCTAGCCTAAGGCAACCTAACATCTCGGATGTAACATTTGACAACATTCCAGGCGTGTCGGTCCCTACGACTCGGTGGTAACATTACATGCGTCTATAACGTTATATATCCTAACCTAAGGCCAACTATCATCTCGTATGTAATATTTGACAACATTCCTGGCGTGTCGAACCCTACTTCTCGGAGGGAACAGTATATACGACTATAACGTTATATATCCTAACCTAAGGCAACCTAACATCTCGGATATAATATTTGACAACATTCCAGGCGTGTTGGAACCCTACGTCTCGCTGGTAACATTACGTGCGTCTATAACGTTATATATGCTAACCTAAGGCAACCTAATATCTCGTATGCAATATTTGACAACATTCCTGGCCTGTCGAACCCTACTTCTCGGAGGGAACAGCATATACGTCTATAACGTCATAAATCCTAACCTAAGGCAACCTAACATTTCGGATGTAACATTTGACAACATTCCAGGCGTGTCGGTCCCTACGTCTCGGTGGTAACGTTACATGCGTCTATAACGTTATATATCCTAACCTAAGGCCAACTATCATCTCGTATGTAATATTTGACAACATTCCTGGCCTGTCGAACCCTACGTCTCGGTGGTAACATTATATGCGTCTATAACGTTGTATATCCTAATCTAAGGCAACCTAACATCTCGGATGCAATATTTGACAACATTCCTGGCTTGTCGAACCCTACATCTCCGTGGTAACATTACATGCGTCTATAACGTCATATATCCTAGCCTAAGGCAACCTAACATCTCGGATGTAACATTTGACAACATTCCAGGCATGTCGGGCCCTACGTCTCGGTGGTAACATTACATGCGTCTATAACGGTATATATCCTAATCTTAGGCAACCTGACATCTCGGATGTAACATTTTACCACATTCCAGGCGTGTCGGTCCCTACGTCTCGGTGGTAACATTACATGCGTCTATAACGTTATATATCCTAACCTAAGGCCAACTAACATCTGGTATGTAATATTTGACAACATTCCTGGCCTGTCGAACCCTACTTCTCGGAGGGAACAGCATAAACGTCTATAACGTCATATAGCCTAACCTAAGGCAACCTAACATCTCGGATGTAACATTTGACAACATTCCAGGCATGTCGGTCCCTACGTCTCGGTGGTAACATTATCTGCGTCTATAACGTTATATATCCTTATCTAATGCAACCTAACATCTCGGATGCAATATTTGACAACATTCCTGGCCTGTCGAACCCTACTTCTCGGAGGGAACAGTATATACGTCTATAACGTTATATATCCTAACCTAAGGCAACCTGACATCTCGGATATATTATTCTACAACATTCCAGGCGTGT
Source organism: Xylocopa violacea (assembly GCA_963969225.1). Taxonomy (NCBI): domain Eukaryota; kingdom Metazoa; phylum Arthropoda; class Insecta; order Hymenoptera; family Apidae; genus Xylocopa; species Xylocopa violacea. The sequence continues at coordinate 21,755,582 of CAXAJV010000002.1, read as the reverse complement.
CGGACCCTACTTCTCGGTGCGAACATTATATGCCTCTATAACGTTGTATATCCTAATCTAAGGCAACCTAACGTCTCGGATGCAATATTTGACAACATTCCTGGCCTGTCGAACCCTACATCTCGGAGGGAACTTTATATACGTCTATAGCGGTATATATCCTAATCTAAGGCAACCTAACATCTCGGATGCAATATTTGACAACATTCCTGGCCTGTCGAACCCTACTTCTCGGAGGGAACAGTATATACGTCTATAACGTTATATATCCTAACCTAAGGCAACCTGACATCTCGGATATATTATTCTACAACATTCCAGGCGTGTCGGAACCTACTTCTCGGTGGGAACATTATATGCGTCTATAACGTTGTATATCCTAATCTAAGGCAACCTAACATCTCGGATGCAATATTTGACAACATTCCTGGCCTGTCGAACCCTACATCTCCGTGGTAACATTACATGCGTCTATAACGTCATATATCCTAGCCTAAGGCAACCTAACATCTCGGATGTAACATTTGACAACATTCCAGGCGTGTCGGTCCCTACGTCTCGGTGGTAACATTACATGCGTCTATAACGGTATATATCCTAATCTTAGGCAACCTCACATCTCGGATGTAACATTTTACCACATTCCAGGCGTGTGGGTCCCTACGTCTCGGTGGTAACATTACATGCGTCTATAACGTTATATATCCTAACCTAAGGCCAACTAACATCTGGTATGTAATATTTGACAACATTCCTGGCGTGTCGAACACTACTTCTCGGTGGGAACAGTATATACGTCTATAACGTTATATATCCTAACCTAAGGCAACCTAACATCTCGGATGCAATATTTGACAACACTCCTGGCCTGTCGAACCCTACTTCTCGGAGGGAACAGTATATACGTCTATAACGTCATATATCCTAACCTAAGGCAACCTAACATCTCGTATGTAACATTTGACAACATTCCAGGCATTTCGGTCCCTACGTCTCGGTGGTAACATTACATGCGTCTATAACGTTATATATCCTTATCTAAGGCAACCTAACATCTCGGATGCAATATTTGACAACATTCCTGGCCTGTCGAGCCCTACTGCTCGGAGGGAACAGTATATACGTCTATAGCGGTATATATCCTAATCTAAGGCAACCTAACATCTCGGATGCAATATTTGATAACATTCCTGGCGTGTCGAACTCTACTTCTCGGTGGGAACAGTATATACGTCTATAACGTTATATATCCTAACGTAAGGCAACCTAACGTCTCGGATGTAACATTTGACAACATTCCAGGCGTGTCGGTCCCTACGTCTCGGTAGTAACATTACATGCGTCTATAACGGTATATTTCCTAATCTAAGGCAACCTATCATCTCGGATGCAATATTTGACAACATTCCTGGCCTGTCGAACCCTACTGCTCGGAGGGAACAGTATATACATCTATAACGGTATATATCCTAATCTAAGGCAACCTAACATCTCGGATGAAATATGTGACAACATTCCTGGCCTGTCGAACCCTACATCTCGGAGGGAACAGTATATACGTCTGTAACGTCATATATCCTAACCTAAGACAACCTAACATCTCGGATGTAACATTTGACAACATTCCAGGCGTGTCGGTCCCTACGTCTCGGTGGTAACATTACATGCGTCTATAACGTTATATATACTTATCTGAGGCAACCTAACATCTTGGATGCAATATTTGACAACATTCCTAGCCTGTCGAACCCTACGTCTCGGTGGTAACATTACATGCGTCTATAACGGTATATTTCCTAATCTAAGGCAACCTAACATCTCGGATGCAATATTTGACAACATTCCTGGCCTGTCGAAACCTACTTCTCGGAGGGAACAGCATATACATCTATAACGTCATATATCCTAGCCTAAGGCAACCTAACATTTCGGATGTAACATTTGACAACATTCCAGGCGTGTCGGTCCCTACGTCTCGGTGGTAACATTACATGCGTCTATAACGTTATATATCCTAACCTAAGGCCAACTAACATCTCGTATGTAATATTTGACAACATTCCTGGCGTGTCGAACCCTACTTCTCGGTGGGAACAGGATATACGCCTATAACGTTATATATCCTAACCTAAGGCAACCTAACATCTCGGATGAAATATGTGACAACATTCCTGGCCTGTCGAACCCTACTTCTCGGAGGGAACAGTATATACGTCTATAACGTCATATATCCTAACCTAAGGCAACCTAACATCTCGGATGTAACATTTGACAACATTCCAGGCGTGTCGGTCCCTACGTCTCGGTGGTAACATTACATGCGTCTATAACGTTATATATCCTAACCTAAGGCCAACTAACATCTGGTATGTAATATTTGACAACATTCCTGGCCTGTCGAACCCTACTGCTCGGAGGGAACAGTATATACATCTATAACGGTATATATCCTAATCTAAGGCAACCTAACATCTCGGATGAAATATGTGACAACATTCCTGGCCTGTCGAACCCTACATCTCGGAGGGAACAGTATATACGTCTGTAACGTCATATATCCTAACCTAAGACAACCTAACATCTCGGATGTAACATTTGACAACATTCCAGGCGTGTCGGTCCCTACGTCTCGGTGGTAACATTACATGCGTCTATAACGTTATATGTCCTTATCTGAGGCAACCTAACATCTTGGATGCAATATTTGACAACATTCCTAGCCTGTCGAACCCTACGTCTCGGTGGTAACATTACATGCGTCTATAACGGTATATTTCCTAATCTAAGGCAACCTAACATCTCGGATGCAATATTTGACAACATTCCTGGCCTGTCGAACCCTACTTCTCGGAGGGAACAGCATATACATCTATAACGTCATATATCCTAGCCTAAGGCAACCTAACATTTCGGATGTAACATTTGACAACATTCCAGGCGTGTCGGTCCCTACGTCTCGGTGGTAACATTACATTCGTCTATAACGTTATATATCCTAACCTAAGGCCAACTAACATCTCGTATGTAATATTTGACAACATTCCTGGCGTGTCGAACCCTACTTCTCGGTGGGAACAGTATATACGTCTATAACGTTATATATCCTAACCTAAGGCAACCTAACATCTCGGATGAAATATGTGACAACATTCCTGGCCTGTCGAACCCTACTTCTCGGAGGGAACAGCATATACGTCTATAACGTCATAAATCCTAACCTAAGGCAACCTAACATCTCGGATGTAACATTTGACAACATTCCAGGCATGTCGGTCCCTACGTCTCGGTGGTAACATTATATGCGTCTATAACGTTATATATCCTTATCTAAGGCAACCTAACATCTCGGATGCAATATTTGACAACATTCCTAGCCTGTCGAACCCTACGTCTCGGTGGTAACATTACATGCGTCTATAACGGTATATTTCCTAATCTAAGGCAACCTAACATCTCGGATGCAATATTTGACAACATTCCTGGCCTGTCGAAGCCTACTTCTCGGAGAGAACAGTATATACGTCTATAACGTCATATATCCTAACCTAAGGCAACCTAACATCTCGGATGTAACATTTGACAACATTCCAGGCGTGTCGGTCCCTACGTCTCGGTGGTAACATTACATGCGTCTATAACGTTATATATCCTAACCTAAGGCAACCTAATATCTCGGATGCAATATATGACAACATTCCTGGCCTGTCGAACCCTACTTCTCGGAGGGAACAGCATATACGTCTATAACGTCATAAATCCTAACCTAAGGCAACCTAACATCTCGGATGTAACATTTGACAACATTCCAGGCGTGTCGGTCCCTACGTCTCGGTGGTAACGTTACATGCGTCTCTAACGTTATATATCCTAACCTAAGGCAACCTAACATCTCGGATGCAATATTTGACAACATTCCTGGCGTGTCGAACCCTACTTCTCGGTGGGAACAGTATATACGTCTATAACGTTATATATCCTAACCTAAGGCAACCTAACATCTCGGATATAACATTTGACAACAATCCAGGCGTGTTGGAACCCTACGTCTCGCTGGTAACATTACGTGCGTCTATACCGTTATATATGATAACCTAAGGCAACCTAATATCTCGGATGCAATATATGACAACATTCCTGGCCTGTCGAACCCTACTTCTCGGAGGGAACAGCATATACGTCTATAACGTCATAAATCCTAACCTAAGGCAACCTAACATCTCGGATATAACATTTGACAACATTCCAGGCGTGTCGGTCCCTACGTCTCGGTGGTAACGTTACATGCGTCTCTAACGTTATATATCCTAACCTAAGGCAACCTAACATCTCGGATGCAATATTTGACAACATTCCTGGCCTGTCGAACAATACTTCTCGGAGGGAACAGTATATACGTCTATAACGTTATATATCCTAACCTAAGGCAACCTAGCATCTCGGATGTAACATTTGACAACATTCCAGGCATGTCGGTCCCTACGTCTCGGTGGTAACATTATATGCGTCTATAACGTTATATATCCTTATCTAAGGCAACCTAACATCTCGGATGCAATATTTGACAACATTCCTAGCCTGTCGAACCCTACGTCTCGGTGGTAACATTACATGCGTCTATAACGGTATATTTCCTAGTCTAAGGCAACCTAACATCTCGGATGCAATATTTGACAACATTCCTGGCCTGTCGAACCCTACTTCTCGGAGGGAACAGCATATACATCTATAACGTCATATATCCTAGCCTAAGGCAACCTAACATCTCGGATGTAACATTTGACAACATTCCAGGCGTGTCGGTCCCTACGTCTCGGTGGTAACATTACATGCGTCTATAACGTTATATATCCTAACCTAAGGCCAACTAACATCTCGTATGTAATATTTGACAACATTCCTGGCGTGTCGAACCCTACTTCTCGGTGGGAACAGTATATACGTCTATAACGTTATATATCCTAACCTAAGGCAACCTAACATCTCGGATATAACATTTGACAACATTCCAGGCGTGTTGGAACCCTACGTCTCGCTGGTAACATTACGTGCGTCTATAACGTTATATATGCTAACCTAAGGCAACCTAATATCTCGGATGCAATATTCGACAACATTCCTGGCCTGTCGAACCCTACTTCTCGGAGGGAACAGCATATACGTCTATAACGTCATAAATCCTAACCTAAGGCAACCTAACATCTCGGATGTAACATTTGACAACATTCCAGGCGTGTCGGTCCCTACGTCTCGGTGGTAACGTTACATGCGTCTCTAACGTTATATATCCTAACCTATGGCAACCTAGCATCTCGGATGTAACATTTTACAACATTCCAGGCATGTCGGTCCCTACGTCTCGGTGGTAACATTATATGCGTCTATAACGTTATATATCCTTATCTAAGGCAACCTAACATCTCGGATGCAATATTTGACAACATTCCTAGCCTGTCGAACCCTACGTCTCGGTGGTAACATTACATGCGTCTATAACGGTATATTTCCTAATCTAAGGCAACCTAACATCTCGGATGCAATATTTGACAACATTCCTGGCCTGTCGAACCCTACTTCTCGTGGGGAACAGTATATACGTCTACAACGTTATATATCCTAACGTAAGGCAACCTGACATCTCGGATGTAATATTCTGCACCATTCCAGGCGTGTCGGACCCTACTTCTCGGTGGGAACATTATATCAGTCTATAACGTTGTATAACCTAATCTAAGGCAACCTATTATCTCAGACGTAATATTTTACAATATTCCTCGCATGTCGGTGCATACTTTTCGGTTGGAATATTATATGTGTCCAGAACGGTCGATATCGTAATCTAAGGCAATCTAACATCTCGGATGCAATATTTGACAACATTCCTTGCCTGTCGAACCCTACTTCTCGGAGGAAACAGTATGTACGTCTATAGCGGTATATATCCTAATCTAAGGCAACCTAACATCTCGGATGCAATATTTGACAACATTCCTTGCCTGTCGAACCCTACTCCTCGGAGGGAACAGTATGTACGTCTATAACGTTATATATCCTAACCTAAGGCAACCTAACATCTCGGATGTAATATTCTACAACCTTCCAGGCGTGTCGGACTCTACTTCTCGGTGGTAACATTATATGCGTCTATAACGTTGCATATCCTAATCTAAGGCAACCTAACATCTCGGATGCAATATTTGACAACATTCCTGGCCTGTCGAACCCTACTGCTCGGAGGGAACAGTATATACATCTATAACGGTATATATCCTAATCTAAGGCAACCTAACATCTCGGATGAAATATGTGACAACATTCCTGGCCTGTCGAACCCTACATCTCGGAGGGAACAGTATATACGTCTGTAACGTCATATATCCTAACCTAAGACAACCTAACATCTCGGATGTAACATTTGACAACATTCCAGGCGTGTCGGTCCCTACGTCTCGGTGGGAACAGTATATACGTCTATAACGTTATATATCCTAACCTAAGGCAACCTAACATCTCGGATGCAATATTTGACAACACTCCTGGCCTGTCGAACCCTACTTCTCGGAGGGAACAGTATATACGTCTATAACGTCATATATCCTAACCTAAGGCAACCTAACATCTCGTATGTAACATTTGACAACATTCCAGGCATGTCGGTCCCTACGTCTCGGTGGTAACATTACATGCGTCTATAACGTTATATATCCTTATCTAAGGCAACCTAACATCTCGGATGCAATATTTGACAACATTCCTGGCCTGTCGAGCCCTACTGCTCGGAGGGAACAGTATATACGTCTATAGCGGTATATATCCTAATCTAAGGCAACCTAACATCTCGGATGCAATATTTGATAACATTCCTGGCGTGTCGAACTCTACTTCTCGGTGGGAACAGTATATACGTCTATAACGTTATATATCCTAACGTAAGGCAACCTAACGTCTCGGATGTAACATTTGACAACATTCCAGGCGTGTCGGTCCCTACGTCTCGGTGGTAACATTACATGCGTCTATAACGGTATATTTCCTAATCTAAGGCAACCTAACATCTCGGATGCAATATTTGACAACATTCCTGGCCTGTCGAACCCTACTGCTCGGAGGGAACAGTATATACATCTATAACGGTATATATCCTAATCTAAGGCAACCTAACATCTCGGATGAAATATGTGACAACATTCCTGGCCTGTCGAACCCTACATCTCGGAGGGAACAGTATATACGTCTGTAACGTCATATATCCTAACCTAAGACAACCTAACATCTCGGATGTAACATTTGACAACATTCCAGGCGTGTCGGTCCCTACGTCACGGTGGTAACGTTACATGCGTCTCTAACGTTATATATCCTAACCTAAGGCAACCTAACATCTCGGATGCAATATTTGACAACATTCCTGGCCTGTCGAACAATACTTCTCGGAGGGAACAGTATATACGTCTATAACGTTATATATCCTAACCTAAGGCAACCTAGCATTTCGGATGTAACATTTGACAACATTCCAGGCATGTCGGTCCCTACGTCTCGGTGGTAACATTATATGCGTCTATAACGTTATATATCCTTATCTAAGGCAACCTAACATCTCGGATGCAATATTTGACAACATTCCTAGCCTGTCGAACCCTACGTCTCGGTGGTAACATTACATGCGTCTATAACGGTATATTTCCTAATCTAAGGCAACCTAACATCTCGGATGCAATATTTGACAACATTCCTGGCCTGTCGAACCCTACTTCTCGGAGAGAACATTATATACGTCTATAACGTCATATATCCTAACCTAAGGCAACCTAACATCTCGGATGTAACATTTGACAACATTCCAGGCATGTCGGTCCCTACGTCTCGGTGGTAACATTATATGCGTCTATAACGTTATATATCCTTATCTAAGGCAACCTAACATCTCGGATGAAATATTTGACAACATTCCTGGCCTGTCGAACCCTACTTCTCGGAGCGAACAGCATATACATCTATAACGTCATATATCCTAGCCTAAGGCAACCTAACATCTCGGATGTAACATTTGACAACATTCCAGGCGTGTAGGTCCCTACGTCTCGGTGGTAACATTACATGCGTCTATAACGTTATATATCCTAACCTAAGGCCAACTAACATCTCGTATGTAATATTTGACAACATTCCTGGCGTGTCGAACCCTACTTCTCGGTGGGAACAGTATATACGTCTATAACGTTATATATCCTAACCTAAGGCAACCTAACATCTCGGATATAACATTTGACAACATTCCAGGCGTGTTGGAACCCTACGTCTCGCTGGTAACATTACGTGCGTCTATAACGTTATATATGCTAACCTAAGGCAACCTGATATCTCGGATGCAATACTTGACAACATTCCTGGCCTGTCGAACCCTACTTCTCGGAGGGAACAGCATATACGTCTATAACGTCATAAATCCTAACCTAAGGCAACCTAACATCTCGGATGTAACATTTGACAACATTCCAGGCGTGTCGGTCCCTACGTCTCGGTGGTAACGTTACATGCGTCTCTAACGTTATATATCCTAACCTAAGGCAACCTAGCATCTCGGATGTAACATTTTACAACATTCCAGGCATGTCGGTCCCTACGTCTCGGTGGTAACATTATATGCGTCTATAACGTTATATATCCTTATCTAAGGCAACCTAACATCTCGGATGCAATATTTGACAACATTCCTAGCCTGTCGAACCCTACGTCTCGGTGGTAACATTATATGCGTCTATAACGTTGCATATCCTAATCTAAGGCAACCTAACATCTCGGATGCAATATTTGACAACACTCCTGGCCTGTCGAACCCTACTTCTCGGAGGGAACAGTATATACGTCTATAACGTCATATATCCTAACCTAAGGCAACCTAACATCTCGTATGTAACATTTGACAACATTCCAGGCATGTCGGTCCCTACGTCTCGGTGGTAACATTACATGCGTCTATAACGTTATATATCCTTATCTAAGGCAACCTAACATCTCGGATGCAATATTTGACAACATTCCTGGCCTGTCGAGCCCTACTGCTCGGAGGGAACAGTATATACGACTATAGCGGTATATATCCTAATCTAAGGCAACCTAACATCTCGGATGCAATATTTGATAACATTCCTGGCGTGTCGAACTCTACTTCTCGGTGGGAACAGTATATACGTCTATAACGTTATATATCCTAACGTAAGGCAACCTAACGTCTCGGATGTAACATTTGACAACATTCCAGGCGTGTCGGTCCCTACGTCTCGGTGGTAACATTACATGCGTCTATAACGGTATATTTCCTAATCTAAGGCAACCTAACATCTCGGATGCAATATTTGACAACATTCCTGGCCTGTCGAACCCTACTGCTCGGAGGGAACAGTATATACATCTATAACGGTATATATCCTAACCTAAGGCAACCTAGCATCTCGGATGTAACATTTGACAACATTCCAGGCATGTCGGTCCCTACGTCTCGGTGGTAACGTTACATGCGTCTCTAACGTTATATATCCTAACCTAAGTCAACCTAGCATCTCGGATGTAACATTTTACAACATTCCAGGCATGTCGGTCCCTACGTCTCGGTGGTAACATTATATGCGTCTATAACGTTATATATCCTTATCTAAGGCAACCTAACATCTCGGATGCAATATTTGACAACATTCCTAGCCTGTCGAACCCTACGTCTCGGTGGTAACATTACATGCGTCTATAACGGTATTTTTCCTAATCTAAGGCAACCTAACATCTCGGATGCAATATTTGACAACATTCCTTGCCTGTCGAACCCTACTTCTCGGAGGAAACAGTATGTACGTCTATAGCGGTATATATCCTAATCTAAGGCAACCTAACATCTCGGATGCAATATTTGACAACATTCCTTGCCTGTCGAACCCTACTCCTCGGAGGGAACAGTATGTACGTCTATAACGTTATATATCCTAACCTAAGGCAACCTAACATCTCGGATATATTATTCTACAACCTTCCAGGCGTGTCGGACCCTACTTCTCGGTGGGAACATTATATGCGTCTATAACGTTGTATATCCTAATCTAAGGCAACCTAACATCTCGGATGCAATATTTGACAACATTCCTGGCCTGTCGAACCCTACATCTCGGAGGGAACACTATATACGTCTATAGCGGTATACATCCTAATCTAAGGCAACCTAACATCTCGGATGCAATATTTGACAACATTCCTGGCCTGTCGAACCCTACGTCTCGGTGGTAACATTATATGCGTCTATAACGTTATATATCCTTATCTAAGGCAACCTAACATCTCGGATGCAATATTTGACAACATTCCTAGCCTGTCGAACCCTACGTCTCGGTGGTAACATTACATGCGTCTATAACGGTATATTTCCTAATCTAAGGCAACCTAACATCTCGGATGCAATATTTGACAACATTCCTGGCCTGTCGAACCCTACTTCTCGGAGAGAACAGTATATACGTCTATAACGTCATATATCCTAACCTAAGGCAACCTAACATCTCGGATGCAATATTTGACAACATTCCTAGCCTGTCGAACCCTACGTCTCGGTGGTAACATTACATGCGTCTATAACGGTATATTTCCTAATCTAAGGCAACCTAACATCTCGGATGCAATATTTGACAACATTCCTTGCCTGTCGAACCCTACTTCTCGGAGGAAACAGTATGTACGTCTATAGCGGTATATATCCTAATCTAAGGCAACCTAACATCTCGGATGCAATATTTGACAACATTCCTTGCCTGTCGAACCCTACTCCTCGGAGGGAACAGTATGTACGTCTATAACGTTATATATCCTAACCTAAGGCAACCTAACATCTCGGATGTAATATTCTACAACCTTCCAGGCGTGTCGGACTCTACTTCTCGGTGGTAACATTATATGCGTCTATAACGTTGCATATCCTAATCTAAGACAACCTAACATCTCGGATGCAATATTTGACAACATTCCTGGCCTGTCGAACCCTACTGCTCGGAGGGTACGGTATATACATCTATAACGGTATATATCCTAATCTAAGGCAACCTAATATCTCGGATGAAATATGTGACAACATTCCTGGCCTGTCGAACCCTACATCTCGGAGGGAACAGTATATACGTCTGTAACGTCATATATCCTAACCTAAGACAACCTAACATCTCGGATGTAACATTTGACAACATTCCAGGCGTGTCGGTCCCTACGTCTCGGTGGTAACATTACATGCGTCTATAACGTTATACATCCTTATCTGAGGCAACCTAACATCTTGGATGCAATATTTGACAACATTCCTAGCCTGTCGAACCCTATGCCTCGGTGGTAACATTATATGCGTCTATAACGGTATATTTCCTAATCTAAGGCAACCTAACATCTCGGATGCAATATTTGACAACATTCCTGGCCTGTCGAACCCTACTTCTCGGAGGGAACAGTATATACGTCTATAACGTCATATATCCTAACCTAAGGCAACCTAACATCTCGGATGTAACATTTGACAACATTCCAGGCATGTCGGTCCCTACGTCTCGGTGGTAACATTATATGCGTCTATAACGTTATATATCCTTATCTAATGCAACCTAACATCTCGGATGCAATATTTGACAACATTCCTGGCCTGTCGAACCCTACTTCTCGGAGGGAACAGTATATACGCCTATAACGTTATATATCCTAACCTAAGGCAACCTGACATCTCGGATATATTATTCTACAACATTCCAGGCGTGTCGGACCCTACTTCTCGGTGGGAACATTATATGCGTCTATAACGTTGTATATCCTAATCTAAGGCAACCTAACATCTCGGATGCAATATTTGACAACATTCCTGGCCTGTCGAACCCTACATCTCGGAGGGAACAGTATATACGTCTATAGCGGTATACATCCTAATCTAAGGCAACCTAACATCTCGGATGCAATATTTGACAACATTCCTGGCCTGTCGAACCCTACGTCTCGGTGGTAACATTATATGCGTCTATAACGTTATATATCCTTATCTAAGGCAACCTAACATCTCGGATGCAATATTTGACAACATTCCTAGCCTGTCGAACCCTACGTCTCGGTGGTAACATTACATGCGTCTATAACGGTATATTTCCTAATCTAAGGCAACCTAACATCTCGGATGCAATATTTGACAACATTCCTGGCCTGTCGAACCCTACTTCTCGGAGAGAACAGTATATACGTCTATAACGTCATATATCCTAACCTAAGGCAACCTAACATCTCGGATGTAACATTTGACAACATTCCAGGCATGTCGGTCCCTACGTCTCGGTGGTAACATTATATGCGTCTATAACGTTATATATCCTTATCTAAGGCAACCTAACATCTCGGATGCAATATTTGACAACATTCCTGGCCTGTCGAACAATACTTCTCGGAGGGAACAGTATATACGTCTATAACGTTATATATCCTAACCTAAGGCAACCTAGCATCTCGGATGTAACATTTGACAACATTCCAGGCATGTCGGTCCCTACGTCTCGGTGGTAACATTATATGCGTCTATAACGTTATATATCCTTATCTAAGGCAACCTAACATCTCGGATGCAATATTTGACAACATTCCTAGCCTGTCGAACCCTACGTCTCGGTGGTAACATTACATGCGTCTATAACGGTATATTTCCTAACCTAAGGCAACCTAACATCTCGGATGCAATATTTGACAACATTCCTGGCCTGTCGAACCCTACTTCTCGGAGAGAACATTATATACGTCTATAACGTCATATATCCTAACCTAAGGCAACCTCGCATCTCGGATGTAACATTTTACAACATTCCAGGCATGTCGGTCCCTACGTCTCGGTGGTAACATTATATGCGTCTATAACGTTATATATCCTTATCTAAGGCAACCTAACATCTCGGATGCAATATTTGACAACATTCCTAGCCTGTCGAACCCTACGTCTCGGTGGTAACATTACATGCGTCTATAACGGTATATTTCCTAATCTAAGGCAACCTAACATCTCGGATGCAATATTTGACAACATTCCTTGCCTGTCGAACCCTACTTCTCGGAGGAAACAGTATGTACGTCTATAGCGGTATATATCCTAATCTAAGGCAACCTAACATCTCGGATGCAATATTTGACAACATTCCTTGCCTGTCGAACCCTACTCCTCGGAGGGAACAGTATGTACGTCTATAACGTTATATATCCTAACCTAAGGCAACCTAACATCTCGGATGTAATATTCTACAACCTTCCAGGCGTGTCGGACTCTACTTCTCGGTGGTAACATTATATGCGTCTATAACGTTGCATATCCTAATCTAAGACAACCTAACATCTCGGATGCAATATTTGACAACATTCCTGGCCTGTCGAACCCTACATCTCGGAGGGAACAGTATATACGTCTGTAACGTCATATATCCTAACCTAAGACAACCTAACATCTCGGATGTAACATTTGACAACATACCAGGCGTGTCGGTCCCTACGTCTCGGTGGTAACATTACATGCGTCTATAACGTTATATATCCTTATCTGAGGCAACCTAACATCTTGGATGCAATATTTGACAACATTCCTAGCCTGTCGAACCCTATGTCTCGGTGGTAACATTATATGCGCCTATAACGGTATATTTCCTAATCTAAGGCAACCTAACATCTCGGATGCAATATTTGACAACATTCCTGGCCTGTCGACCCTACTTCTCGGAGGGAACAGTATATACGTCTATAACGTCATATATCCTAACCTAAGGCAACCTAACATCTCGGATGTAACATTTGACAACATTCCAGGTGTGTCGGTCCCTACGTCTCGGTGGTAACGTTACATGCGTCTATAACGTTATATATCCTAACCTAAGGCAACCTAACATCTCGGATGTAACATTTGACAACATTCCAGGCATGTCGGTCCCTACGTCTCGGTGGTAACATTATATGTGTCTATAACGTTATATATCCTTATCTAAGGCAACCTAACATCTCGGATGCAATATTTGACAACATTCCTAGCCTGTCGAACCCTACTTCTCGGAGGGAACAGTATATACGTCTATAACGTTATATATCCTAACCTAAGGCAACCTAACATCTCGGATATAACATTTGACAACATTCCAGGCGTGTTGGAACCCTACGTCTCCCTGGTAACATTACGTGCGTCTATAACGTTATATATGCTAACCTAATGCAACCTAATATCTCGGATGCAATATTTGACAACATTCCTGGCCTGTCGAACCCTACTTCTCGGAGGGAACAGCATATACGTCTATAACGTCATAAATCCTAACCTAAGGCAACCTAACATCTCGGATGTAACATTTGACAACATTCCAGGCGTGTCGGTCCCTACGTCTCGGTGGTAACGTTACATGCGTCTCTAACGTTATATATCCTAACCCAAGGCAACCTAACATCTCGGATGCAATATTTGACAACATTCCTGGCCTGTCGAACAATACTTCTCGGAGGGAACAGTATATACGTCTATAACGTTATATATCCTAACCTAAGGCAACCTAGCATCTCGGATGTAACATTTGACAACATTCCAGGCATGTCGGTCCCTACGTCTCGGTGGTAACATTATATGCGTCTATAACGTTATATATCCTTATCTAAGGCAACCTAACATCTCGGATGCAATATTTGACAACATTCCTAGCCTGTCGAACCCTACGTCTCGGTGGTAACATTACATGCGTCTATAACGGTATATTTCCTAATCTAAGGCAACCTAACATCTCGGATGCAATATTTGACAACATTCCTGGCCTGTCGAACCCTACTTCTCGGAGGGAACAGCATATACATCTATAACGTCATATATCCTAGCCTAAGGCAACCTAACATCTCGGATGTAACATTTGACAACATTCCAGGCGTGTCGGTCCCTACGTCTCGGTGGTAACATTACATGCGTCTATAACGTTATATATCCTAACCTAAGGCCAACTAACATCTCGTATGTAATATTTGACAACATTCCTGGCGTGTCGAACCCTACTTCTCGGTGGGAACAGTATATACGTCTATAACGTTATATATCCTAACCTAAGGCAACCTAACATCTCGGATATAACATTTGACAACATTCCAGGCGTGTTGGAACCCTACGTCTCGCTGGTAACATTACGTGCGTCTATAACGTTATATATGCTAACCTAAGGCAACCTAATATCTCGGATGCAATATTTGACAACATTCCTGGCCTGTCGAACCCTACTTCTCGGAGGGAACAGCATATACGTCTATAACGTCATAAATCCTAACCTAAGGCAACCTAACATCTCGGATGTAACATTTGACAACATTCCAGGCGTGTCGGTCCCTACGTCTCGGTGGTAACGTTACATGCGTCTCTAACGTTATATATCCTAACCTAAGGCAACCTAGCATCTCGGATGTAACATTTGACAACATTCCAGGCATGTCGGTCCCTACGTCTCGGTGGTAACATTATATGCGTCTATAACGTTATATATCCTTATCTAAGGCAACCTAACATCTCGGATGCAATATTTGACAACATTCCTAGCCTGTCGAACCCTACGTCTCGGTGGTAACATTACATGCGTCTATAACGGTATATTTCCTAATCTAAGGCAACCTAACATCTCGGATGCAATATTTGACAACATTCCTGGCCTGTCGAACCCTACTTCTCGGAGGGAACACCTTTTACATCTATAACGTCATATATCCTAGCCTAAGGCAACCTAACATCTCGGATGTAACATTTGACAACATTCCAGGCGTGTCGGTCCCTACGTCTCGGTGGTAACATTACATGCGTCTATAACGTTATATATCCTAACCTAAGGCCAACTAACATCTCGTATGTAATATTTGACAACATTCCTGGCCTGTCGAACCCTACTTCTCGGAGGGAACAGTATGTACGTCTGTAACGTAATATATCCTAACCTAAGGCAACCTAACATTTCGGATGTAATATTCTACAACCTTCCTGGCGTGTCGAACCCTACTTCTCGGTGGGAACAGTATATACTTCTATAACGTTATATATCCTAACCTAAGGCAACCTAACATCTCGGATGTAACATTTTACCACATTCCAGGCGTGTCGGTCCCTACGTCTCGGTGGTAACATTACATGCGTCTATAACGGTATATTTCCTAATCTAAGGCAACCTAACATCTCGGATGCAATATTTGACAACATTCCTGGCCTGTCGAACCCTACTTCTCGGAGGGAACAGTATGTACGTCTATAACGTTATATATCCTAACCTAAGGCAACCTAACATCTCGGATGTAATATTCTACAACCTTCCAGGCGTGTCGGACCCTACTTCTCGGTGGGAACATTATCTGCGTCTATAACGTTATATATCCTAACCTAAGGCAATCTAACATCTCGGATGTAATATTCTACAACCTTCCAGGCGTGTCGGACCCTACTTCTCGGTGGGAACATTATATGCGTTTATAACGTTGCATATCCTAATCTAAGGCAACCTAACATCTCGGATGCAGTATTTGACAACATTCCTGGCCTGTCGAACCCTACATCTCGGAGGGAACAGTATATACGTCTGTAACGTCATATATCCTAACCTAAGACAACCTAACATCTCGGATGTAACATTTGACAACATTCCACGCGTGTCGGTCCCTACGTCTCGGTGGTAACATTACATGCGTCTATAACGTTATATATCCTATCCTAAGGCAACCTAACATCTCGGATGCAATATTTGACAACATTCCTGGCCTGTCGACCCTACTTCTCGGAGGGAACAGTATATACGTCTATAACGTCATATATCCTAACCTAAAGCAACCTAACATCTCGGATGTAACATTTGACAACATTCCAGGTGTGTCGGTCCCTACGTCTCGGTGGTAACGTTACATGCGTCTATAACGTTATATATCCTAACCTAAGGCAACCTAACATCTCGGATGTAACATTTGACAACATTCCAGGCATGTCGGTCCCTACGTCTCGGTGGTAACATTACATGCGTCTATAACGTTATATATCCTAACCTAAGGCCAACTAACATCTCGTATGTAATATTTGACAACATTCCTGGCCTGTCGAACCCTACTTCTCGGAGGGAACAGTATATACGTCTATAGCGGTATATATCCTAATCTAAGGCAACCTAACATCTCGGATGCAGTATTTGACAACATTCCTGGCCTGTCGAACCCTACTTCTCGGAGGGAACAGTATATACGTCTATAGCGGTATATATCCTAATCTAAGGCAACCTAACATCTCGGATGCAGTATTTGACAACATTCCAGGCGTGTCGGGCCCTACGTCTCGGTGGTAACATTACATGCGTCTATAACGTTATATATCCTAACCTAAGGCAACCTAACATCTCGGATGCAATATTTGACAACATTCCTGGCCTGTCGAACCCTACATCTCGGAGGGAACAGTATATACGTCTATAGCGGTATATATCCTAATCTAAGGCAACCTAACATCTAGGATGCAATATTTGATAACATTCCTGGCCTGTCGAACCCTACTTCTCGGAGGGAACAGTATGTACGTCTATAACATTATATATCCTAACCTAAGGCAACCTAACATCTCGGATGTAATATTCTACAACCTTCCAGGCGTGTCGGACCCTACTCCTCGGTGGGAACATTATATGCGTCTATAACGTTATATATCCTAACCTAAGGCAACCTAACATCTCGGATGTAATATTCTACAACCTTCCAGGCGTGTCGGACCCTACTTCTCGGTGGGAACATTATATGCGTCTATAACGTTGCATATCCTAATCTGAGACAACCTAACATCTCGCATGCAATATTTGACAACATTCCTGGCCTGTCGAACCCTACATCTCGGAGGGAACAGTATATACGTCAGTAACGTCATATATCCTAACCTAAGACAACCTAACATCTCGGATGTAACATTTGACAACATTCCACACGTGTCGGTCCCTACGTCTCGGTGGTAACATTACATGCGTCTATAACGTTATATATCCTATCCTAAGGCAACCTAACATCTCGGATGCAATATTTGACAACATTCCTGGCCTGTCGACCCTACTTCTCGGAGGGAACAGTATATACGTCTATAACGTCATATATCCTAACCTAAGGCAACCTAACATCTCGGATGTAACATTTGACAACATTCCAGGTGTGTCGGTCCCTACGTCTCGGTGGTAACGTTACATGCGTCTATAACGTTATATATCCTAACCTAAGGCAACCTAACATCTCGGATGTAACATTTGACAACATTCCAGGCATGTCGGTCCCCTACGTCTCGGTGGTAACGTTACATGCGTCTCTAACGTTATATATCCTAACCTAAGGCAACCTAACATCTCGGATGCAATATTTGACAACATTCCTGGCCTGTCGAACAATACTTCTCGGAGGGAACAGTATATACGTCTATAACGTTATATATCCTAACCTAAGGCAACCTAGCATCTCGGATGTAACATTTGACAACATTCCAGGCATGTCGGTCCCTACGTCTCGGTGGTAACATTATATGCGTCTATAACGTTATATATCCTTATCTAAGGCAACCTAACATCTCGGATGCAATATTTGACAACATTCCTAGCCTGTCGAACCCTACGTCTCGGTGGTAACATTACATGCGTCTATAACGGTATATTTCCTAATCTAAGGCAACCTAACATCTCGGATGCAATATTTGACAACATTCCTGGCCTGTCGAACCCTACTTCTCGGAGGGAACAGCATATACATCTATAACGTCATATATCCTAGCCTAAGGCAACCTAACATCTCGGATGTAACATTTGACAACATTCCAGGCGTGTCGGTCCCTACGTCTCGGTGGTAACATTACATGCGTCTATAACGTTATATATCCTAACCTAAGGCCAACTAACATCTCGTATGTAATATTTGACAACATTCCTGGCGTGTCGAACCCTACTTCTCGGTGGGAACAGTATATACGTCTATAACGTTATATATCCTAACCTAAGGCAACCTAACATCTCGGATATAACATTTGACAACATTCCAGGCGTGTTGGAACCCTACGTCTCGCTGGTAACATTACGTGCGTCTATAACGTTATATATGCTAACCTAAGGCAACCTAATATCTCGGATGCAATATTTGACAACATTCCTGGCCTGTCGAACCCTACGTCTCGGTGGTAACATTACATGCGTCTATAACGGTATATTTCCTAATCTAAGGCAACCTAACATCTCGGATGCAATATTTGACAACATTCCTGGCCTGTCGAACCCTACTTCTCGGAGGGAACAGCATATACATCTATAACGTCATATATCCTAGCCTAAGGCAACCTAACATCTCGGATGTAACATTTGACAACATTCCAGGCGTGTCGGTCCCTACGTCTCGGTGGTAACATTACATGCGTCTATAACGTTATATATCCTAACCTAAGGCCAACTAACATCTCGTATGTAATATTTGACAACATTCCTGGCGTGTCGAACCCTACTTCTCGGAGGGAACAGCATATACGTCTATAACGTCATAAATCCTAACCTAAGGCAACCTAACATCTCGGATGTAACATTTGACAACATTCCAGGCGTGTCGGTCCCTACGTCTCGGTGGTAACGTTAC
Source organism: Xylocopa violacea (assembly GCA_963969225.1). Classification (NCBI taxonomy): domain Eukaryota; kingdom Metazoa; phylum Arthropoda; class Insecta; order Hymenoptera; family Apidae; genus Xylocopa; species Xylocopa violacea. Next base: position 21,735,929 of record CAXAJV010000002.1, on the reverse strand, counting down.
ATGCGTCTCTAACGTTATATATCCTAACCTAAGGCAACCTAGCATCTCGGATGTAACATTTGACAACATTCCAGGCATGTCGGTTCCTACGTCTCGGTGGTAACATTATATGCGTCTATAACGTTATATATCCTTATCTAAGGCAACCTAACATCTCGGATGCAATATTTGACAACATTCCTAGCCTGTCGAACCCTACGTCTCGGTGGTAACATTACATGCGTCTATAACGGTATATTTCCTAATCTAAGGCAACCTAACATCTCGGATGCAATATTTGACAACATTCCTGGCCTGTCGAACCCTACTTCTCGGAGGGAACACCTTTTACATCTATAACGTCATATATCCTAGCCTAAGGCAACCTAACATCTCGGATGTAACATTTGACAACATTCCAGGCGTGTCGGTCCCTACGTCTCGGTGGTAACATTACATGCGTCTATAACGTTATATATCCTAACCTAAGGCCAACTAACATCTCGTATGTAATATTTGACAACATTCCTGGCCTGCCGAACCCTACTTCTCGGAGGGAACAGTATGTACGTCTGTAACGTTATATATCCTAACCTAAGGCAACCTAACATTTCGGATGTAATATTCTACAACCTTCCTGGCGTGTCGAACCCTACTTCTCGGTGGGAACAGTATATACTTCTATAACGTTATATATCCTAACCTAAGGCAACCTAACATCTCGGATGTAACATTTTACCACATTCCAGGCGTGTCGGTCCCTACGTCTCGGTGGTAACATTACATGCGTCTATAACGGTATATTTCCTAATCTAAGGCAACCTAACATCTCGGATGCAATATTTGACAACATTCCTGGCCTGTCGAACCCTACTTCTCGGAGGGAACAGTATGTACGTCTATAACGTTATATATCCTAACCTAAGGCAACCTAACATCTCGGATGTAATATTCTACAACCTTCCAGGCGTGTCGGACCCTACTTCTCGGTGGGAACATTATATGCGTCTATAACGTTATATATCCTAACCTAAGGCAATCTAACATCTCGGATGTAATATTCTACAACCTTCCAGGCGTGTCGGACCCTACTTCTCGGTGGGAACATTATATGCGTCTATAACGTTGCATATCCTAATCTAAGGCAACCTAACATCTCGGATGCAATATTTGACAACATTCCTGGCCTGTCGAACCCTACATCTCGGAGGGAACAGTATATACGTCTGTAACGTCATATATCCTAACCTAAGACAACCTAACATCTCGGATGTAACATTTGACAACATTCCACGCGTGTCGGTCCCTACGTCTCGGTGGTAACATTACATGCGTCTATAACGTTATATATCCTATCCTAAGGCAACCTAACATCTCGGATGCAATATTTGACAACATTCCTGGCCTGTCGACCCTACTTCTCGGAGGGAACAGTATATACGTCTATAACGTCATATATCCTAACCTAAGGCAACCTAACATCTCGGATGTAACATTTGACAACATTCCAGGTGTGTCGGTCCCTACGTCTCGGTGGTAACGTTACATGCGTCTATAACGTTATATATCCTAACCTAAGGCAACCTAACATCTCGGATGTAACATTTGACAACATTCCAGGCATGTCGGTCCCTACGTCTCGGTGGTAACATTACATGCGTCTATAACGTTATATATCCTAACCTAAGGCCAACTAACATCTCGTATGTAATATTTGACAACATTCCTGGCCTGTCGAACCCTACTTCTCGGAGGGAACAGTATATACGTCTATAGCGGTATATATCCTAATCTAAGGCAACCTAACATCTCGGATGCAGTATTTGACAACATTCCTGGCCTGTCGAACCCTACTTCTCGGAGGGAACAGTATATACGTCTATAGCGGTATATATCCTAATCTAAGGCAACCTAACATCTCGGATGCAGTATTTGACAACATTCCAGGCGTGTCGGGCCCTACGTCTCGGTGGTAACATTACATGCGTCTATAACGTTATATATCCTAACCTAAGGCAACCTAACATCTCGGATGCAATATTTGACAACATTCCTGGCCTGTCGAACCCTACATCTCGGAGGGAACAGTATATACGTCTATAGCGGTATATATCCTAATCTAAGGCAACCTAACATCTAGGATGCAATATTTGATAACATTCCTGGCCTGTCGAACCCTACTTCTCGGAGGGAACAGTATGTACGTCTATAACATTATATATCCTAACCTAAGGCAACCTAACATCTCGGATGTAATATTCTACAACCTTCCAGGCGTGTCGGACCCTACTCCTCGGTGGGAACATTATATGCGTCTATAACGTTATATATCCTAACCTAAGGCAACCTAACATCTCGGATGTAATATTCTACAACCTTCCAGGCGTGTCGGACCCTACTTCTCGGTGGGAACATTATATGCGTCTATAACGTTGCATATCCTAATCTGAGACAACCTAACATCTCGCATGCAATATTTGACAACATTCCTGGCCTGTCGAACCCTACATCTCGGAGGGAACAGTATATACGTCAGTAACGTCATATATCCTAACCTAAGACAACCTAACATCTCGGATGTAACATTTGACAACATTCCACACGTGTCGGTCCCTACGTCTCGGTGGTAACATTACATGCGTCTATAACGTTATATATCCTATCCTAAGGCAACCTAACATCTCGGATGCAATATTTGACAACATTCCTGGCCTGTCGACCCTACTTCTCGGAGGGAACAGTATATACGTCTATAACGTCATATATCCTAACCTAAGGCAACCTAACATCTCGGATGTAACATTTGACAACATTCCAGGTGTGTCGGTCCCTACGTCTCGGTGGTAACGTTACATGCGTCTATAACGTTATATATCCTAACCTAAGGCAACCTAACATCTCGGATGTAACATTTGACAACATTCCAGGCATGTCGGTCCCTACGTCTCGGTGGTAACGTTACATGCGTCTCTAACGTTATATATCCTAACCTAAGGCAACCTAACATCTCGGATGCAATATTTGACAACATTCCTGGCCTGTCGAACAATACTTCTCGGAGGGAACAGTATATACGTCTATAACGTTATATATCCTAACCTAAGGCAACCTAGCATCTCGGATGTAACATTTGACAACATTCCAGGCATGTCGGTCCCTACGTCTCGGTGGTAACATTATATGCGTCTATAACGTTATATATCCTTATCTAAGGCAACCTAACATCTCGGATGCAATATTTGACAACATTCCTAGCCTGTCGAACCCTACGTCTCGGTGGTAACATTACATGCATCTATAACGGTATATTTCCTAATCTAGGGCAACCTAACATCTCGGATGCAATATTTGACAACATTCCTGGCCTGTCGAACCCTACTTCTCGGAGGGAACAGCATATACATCTATAACGTCATATATCCTAGCCTAAGGCAACCTAACATCTCGGATGTAACATTTGACAACATTCCAGGCGTGTCGGTCCCTACGTCTCGGTGGTAACATTACATGCGTCTATAACGTTATATATCCTAACCTAAGGCCAACTAACATCTCGTATGTAATATTTGACAACATTCCTGGCGTGTCGAACCCTACTTCTCGGTGGGAACAGTATATACGTCTATAACGTTATATATCCTAACCTAAGGCAACCTAACATCTCGGATATAACATTTGACAACATTCCAGGCGTGTTGGAACCCTACGTCTCGCTGGTAACATTACGTGCGTCTATAACGTTATATATGCTAACCTAAGGCAACCTAATATCTCGGATGCAATATTTGACAACATTCCTGGCCTGTCGAACCCTACTTCTCGGAGGGAACAGCATATACGTCTATAACGTCATAAATCCTAACCTAAGGCAACCTAACATCTCGGATGTAACATTTGACAACATTCCAGGCGTGTCGGTCCCTACGTCTCGGTGGTAACGTTACATGCGTCTCTAACGTTATATATCCTAACCTAAGGCAACCTAGCATCTCGGATGTAACATTTGACAACATTCCAGGCATGTCGGTCCCTACGTCTCGGTGGTAACATTATATGCGTCTATAACGTTATATATCCTTATCTAAGGCAACCTAACATCTCGGATGCAATATTTGACAACATTCCTAGCCTGTCGAACCCTACGTCTCGGTGGTAACATTACATGCGTCTATAACGGTATATTTCCTAATCTAAGGCAACCTAACATCTCGGATGCAATATTTGACAACATTCCTGGCCTGTCGAACCATACTTCTCGTGGGGAACAGTATATACGTCTATATCGTCATATATCCTAACCTAAGGCAACCTAACATCTCGGATGTAACATTTGACAACATTCCAGGCATGTCGGTCCCTACGTCTCGGTGGTAACATTATATGCGTCTATAACGTTATATATCCTTATCTAAAGCAACTTGACATCCCGGATGCAATATTTGACAACATTCCTAGGTTGTCGAACCCTACTTCTCGTAGGGAACAGTATATACGTCTATAACGTTATATATCCTAACGTAAGGCAACCTGACATCTCGGATGTAATATTCTGCACCATTCCAGGCGTGTCGGACCCTACTTCTCGGTGGGAACATTATATGAGTCTATAACGTTGTATATCCTAATCTAAGGCAACCTATTATCTCAGACGTAATATTTTACAATATTCCTCGCATGTCGGTGCATACTTTTCGGTGGGAATATTATATGCGTAATCTAAGGCAATCTAACATCTCGGATGCAATATTTGACAACATTCCTTGCCTGTCGAACCCTACTTCTCGGAGGGAACAGTATATACGTCTGTAACGTCATATATCCTAACCTAAGACAACCTAACATCTCGGATGTAACATTTGACAACATTCCAGGTGTGTCGGCCCCTACGTCTCGGTGGTAACGTTACATGCGTCTATAACGTTATATATCCTAACCTAAGGCAACCTAACATCTCGGATGTAACATTTGACAACATTCCAGGCATGTCGGTCCCTACGTCTCGGTGGTAACATTACATGCGTCTATAACGTTATATATCCTAACCTAAGGCCAACTAACATCTCGTATGTAATATTTGACAACATTCCTGGCCTGTCGAACCCTACTTCTCGGAGGGAACAGTATATACGTCTATAGCGGTATATATCCTAATCTAAGGCAACCTAACATCTCGGATGTAACATTTGACAACATTCCAGGCATGTCGGTCCCTACGTCTCGGTGGTAACATTACATGCGTCTATAACGTTATATATCCTAACCTAAGGCAACCTAACATCTCGGATGCAATATTTGACAACATTCCTGGCCTGTCGAACCCTACATCTCGGAGGGAACAGTATATACGTCTATAGCGGTATATATCCTAATCTAAGGCAACCTAACATCTAGGATGCAATATTTGATAACATTCCTGGCCTGTCGAACCCTACTTCTCGGAGGGAACAGTATGTACGTCTATAACATTATATATCCTAACCTAAGGCAAACTAACATCTCGGATGTAATATTCTACAACCTTCCAGGCGTGTCGGACCCTACTCCTCGGTGGGAACATTATATGCGTCTATAACGTTATATATCCTAACCTAAGGCAACCTAACATCTCGGATGTAATATTCTACAACCTTCCAGGCGTGTCGGACCCTACTTCTCGGTGGGAACATTATATGCGTCTATAACGTTGCATATCCTAATCTAAGGCAACCTAACATCTCGGATGCAATATTTGACAACATTCCTGGCCTGTCGAACCCTACATCTCGGAGGGAACAGTATATACGTCTGTAACGTCATATATCCTAACCTAAGACAACCTAACATCTCGGATGTAACATTTGACAACATTCCACACGTGTCGGTCCCTACGTCTCGGTGGTAACATTACATGCGTCTATAACGTTATATATCCTATCCTAAGGCAACCTAACATCTCGGATGCAATATTTGACAACATTCCTGGCCTGTCGACCCTACTTCTCGGAGGGAACAGTATATACGTCTATAACGTCATATATCCTAACCTAAGGCAACCTAACATCTCGGATGTAACATTTGACAACATTCCAGGTGTGTCGGTCCCTACGTCTCGGTGGTAACGTTACATGCGTCTATAACGTTATATATCCTAACCTAAGGCAACCTAACATCTCGGATGTAAAATTTGACAACATTCCAGGCATGTCGGTCCCTACGTCTCGGTGGTAACATTATATGTGTCTATAACGTTATATATCCTTATCTAAGGCAACCTAACATCTCGGATGCAATATTTGACAACATTCCTAGCCTGTCGAACCCTACTTCTCGGAGGGAACAGTATATACGTCTATAACGTTATATATCCTAACCTAAGGCAACCTAACATGTCGGATATAACATTTGACAACATTCCAGGCGTGTTGGAACCCTACGTCTCGCTGGTAACATTACGTGCGTCTATAACGTTATATATGCTAACCTAAGGCAACCTAATATCTCGGATGCAATATTTGACAACATTCCTGGCCTGTCGAACCCTACTTCTCGGAGGGAACAGCATATACGTCTATAACGTCATAAATCCTAACCTAAGGCAACCTAACATCTCGGATGTAACATTTGACAACATTCCAGGCGTGTCGGTCCCTACGTCTCGGTGGTAACGTTACATGCGTCTCTAACGTTATATATCCTAACCTAAGGCAACCTAACATCTCGGATGCAATATTTGACAACATTCCTGGCCTGTCGAACAATACTTCTCGGAGGGAACAGTATATACGTCTATAACGTTATATATCCTAACCTAAGGCAACCTAGCATCTCGGATGTAACATTTGACAACATTCCAGGCATGTCGGTCCCTACGTCTCGGTGGTAACATTATATGCGTCTATAACGTTATATATCCTTATCTAAGGCAACCTAACATCTCGGATGCAATATTTGACAACATTCCTAGCCTGTCGAACCCTACGTCTCGGTGGTAACATTACATGCGTCTATAACGGTATATTTCCTAATCTAAGGCAACCTAACATCTCGGATGCAATATTTGACAACATTCCTGGCCTGTCGAACCCTACTTCTCGGAGGGAACCGCATATACATCTATAACGTCATATATCCTAGCCTAAGGCAACCTAACATCTCGGATGTAACATTTGACAACATTCCAGGCGTGTCGGTCCCTACGTCTCGGTGGTAACATTACATGCGTCTATAACGTTATATATCCTAACCTAAGGCCAACTAACATCTCGTATGTAATATTTGACAACATTCCTGGCGTGTCGAACCCTACTTCTCGGTGGGAACAGTATATACGTCTATAACGTTATATATCCTAACCTAAGGCAACCTAACATCTCGGATATAACATTTGACAACATTCCAGGCGTGTTGGAACCCTACGTCTCGCTGGTAACATTACGTGCGTCTATAACGTTATATATGCTAACCTAAGGCAACCTAATATCTCGGATGCAATATTTGACAACATTCCTGGCCTGTCGAACCCTACTTCTCGGAGGGAACAGCATATACGTCTATAACGTCATAAATCCTAACCTAAGGCAACCTAACATCTCGGATGTAACATTTGACAACATTCCAGGCGTGTCGGTCCCTACGTCTCGGTGGTAACGTTACATGCGTCTCTAACGTTATATATCCTAACCTAAGGCAACCTAGCATCTCGGATGTAACATTTTACAACATTCCAGGCATGTCGGTCCCTACGTCTCGGTGGTAACATTATATGCGTCTATAACGTTATATATCCTTATCTAAGGCAACCTAACATCTCGGATGCAATATTTGACAACATTCCTAGCCTGTCGAACCCTACGTCTCGGTGGTAACATTACATGCGTCTATAACGGTATATTTCCTAATCTAAGGCAACCTAACATCTCGGATGCAATATTTGACAACATTCCTGGCCTGTCGAACCATACTTCTCGTGGGGAACAGTATATACGTCTATATCGTCATATATCCTAACCTAAGGCAACCTAACATCTCGGATGTAACATTTGACAACATTCAAGGCATGTCGGTCCCTACGTCTCGGTGGTAACATTATATGCGTCTATAACGTTATATATCCTTATCTAAAGCAACTTGACATCCCGGATGCAATATTTGACAACATTCCTAGGTTGTCGAACCCTACTTCTCGGAGGGAACAGTATATACGTCTATAACGTTATATATCCTAACGTAAGGCAACCTGACATCTCGGATGTAATATTCTGCACCATTCCAGGCGTGTCGGACCCTACTTCTCGGTGGGAACATTATATGAGTCTATAACGTTGTATATCCTAATCTAAGGCAACCTATTATCTCAGACGTAATATTTTACAATATTCCTCGCATGTCGGTGCATACTTTTCGGTGGGAATATTATATGCGTCCACAACGGTCGATATCGTAATCTAAGGCAATCTAACATCTCGGATGCAATATTTGACAACATTCCTTTCCTGTCGAACCCTACTTCTCGGAGGGAACAGTATATACGTCTGTAACGTCATATATCCTAACCTAAGACAACCTAACATCTCGGATGTAACATTTGACAACATTCCAGGTGTGTCGGCCCCTACGTCTCGGTGGTAACGTTACATGCGTCTATAACGTTATATATCCTAACCTAAGGCAACCTAACATCTCGGATGTAACATTTGACAACATTCCAGGCATGTCGGTCCCTACGTCTCGGTGGTAACATTACATGCGTCTATAACGTTATATATCCTAACCTAAGGCCAACTAACATCTCGTATGTAATATTTGACAACATTCCTGGCCTGTCGAACCCTACTTCTCGGAGGGAACAGTATATACGTCTATAGCGGTATATATCCTAATCTAAGGCAACCTAACATCTCGGATGCAGTATTTGACAACATTCCTGGCCTGTCGAACCCTACTTCTCGGAGGGAACAGTATATACGTCTATAGCGGTATATATCCTAATCTAAGGCAACCTAACATCTCGGATGCAGTATTTGACAACATTCCAGGCGTGTCGGGCCCTACGTCTCGGTGGTAACATTACATGCGTCTATAACGTTATATATCCTAACCTAAGGCAACCTAACATCTCGGATGCAATATTTGACAACATTCCTGGCCTGTCGAACCCTACATCTCGGAGGGAACAGTATATACGTCTATAGCGGTATATATCCTAATCTAAGGCAACCTAACATCTAGGATGCAATATTTGATAACATTCCTGGCCTGTCGAACCCTACTTCTCGGAGGGAACAGTATGTACGTCTATAACATTATATATCCTAACCTAAGGCAACCTAACATCTCGGATGTAATATTCTACAACCTTCCAGGCGTGTCGGACCCTACTCCTCGGTGGGAACATTATATGCGTCTATAACGTTATATATCCTAACCTAAGGCAACCTAACATCTCGGATGTAATATTCTACAACCTTCCAGGCGTGTCGGACCCTACTTCTCGGTGGGAACATTATATGCGTCTATAACGTTATATATCCTTATCTAAGGCAACCTAACATCTCGGATGCAATATTTGACAACATTCCTAGCCTGTCGAACCCTACGTCTCGGTGGTAACATTACATGCGTCTATAACGGTATATTTCCTAATCTAAGGCAACCTAACATCTCGGATGCAATATTTGACAACATTCCTGGCCTGTCGAACCATACTTCTCGTGGGGAACAGTATATACGTCTATATCGTCATATATCCTAACCTAAGGCAACCTAACATCTCGGATGTAACATTTGACAACATTCAAGGCATGTCGGTCCCTACGTCTCGGTGGTAACATTATATGCGTCTATAACGTTATATATCCTTATCTAAAGCAACTTGACATCCCGGATGCAATATTTGACAACATTCCTAGGTTGTCGAACCCTACTTCTCGGAGGGAACAGTATATACGTCTATAACGTTATATATCCTAACGTAAGGCAACCTGACATCTCGGATGTAATATTCTGCACCATTCCAGGCGTGTCGGACCCTACTTCTCGGTGGGAACATTATATGAGTCTATAACGTTGTATATCCTAATCTAAGGCAACCTATTATCTCAGACGTAATATTTTACAATATTCCTCGCATGTCGGTGCATACTTTTCGGTGGGAATATTATATGCGTCCACAACGGTCGATATCGTAATCTAAGGCAATCTAACATCTCGGATGCAATATTTGACAACATTCCTTTCCTGTCGAACCCTACTTCTCGGAGGGAACAGTATATACGTCTGTAACGTCATATATCCTAACCTAAGACAACCTAACATCTCGGATGTAACATTTGACAACATTCCAGGTGTGTCGGCCCCTACGTCTCGGTGGTAACGTTACATGCGTCTATAACGTTATATATCCTAACCTAAGGCAACCTAACATCTCGGATGTAACATTTGACAACATTCCAGGCATGTCGGTCCCTACGTCTCGGTGGTAACATTACATGCGTCTATAACGTTATATATCCTAACCTAAGGCCAACTAACATCTCGTATGTAATATTTGACAACATTCCTGGCCTGTCGAACCCTATTTCTCGGAGGGAACAGTATATACGTCTATAGCGGTATATATCCTAATCTAAGGCAACCTAACATCTCGGATGCAGTATTTGACAACATTCCTGGCCTGTCGAACCCTACTTCTCGGAGGGAACAGTATATACGTCTATAGCGGTATATATCCTAACCTAAGGCAACCTAACATCTCGGATGTAACATTTGACAACATTCCAGGCATGTCGGTCCCTACGTCTCGGTGGTAACATTACATGCGTCTATAACGTTATATATCCTAACCTAAGGCAACCTAACATCTCGGATGCAATATTTGACAACATTCCTGGCCTGTCGAACCCTACATCGCGGAGGGAACAGTATATACGTCTATAGCGGTATATATCCTAATCTAAGGCAACCTAACATCTAGGATGCAATATTTGATAACATTCCTGGCCTGTCGAACCCTACTTCTCGGAGGGAACAGTATGTACGTCTATAACATTATATATCCTAACCTAAGGCAACCTAACATCTCGGATGTAATATTCTACAACCTTCCAGGCGTGTCGGACCCTACTCCTCGGTGGGAACATTATATGCGTCTATAACGTTATATATCCTAACCTAAGGCAACCTAACATCTCGGATGTAATATTCTACAACCTTCCAGGCGTGTCGGACCCTACTTCTCGGTGGGAACATTATATGCGTCTATAACGTTGCATATCCTAATCTAAGGCAACCTAACATCTCGCATGCAATATTTGACAACATTCCTGGCCTGTCGAACCCTACATCTCGGAGGGAACAGTATATACGTCTGTAACGTCATATATCCTAACCTAAGACAACCTAACATCTCGGATGTAACATTTGACAACATTCCACACGTGTCGGTCCCTACGTCTCGGTGGTAACATTACATGCGTCTATAACGTTATATATCCTATCCTAAGGCAACCTAACATCTCGGATGCAATATTTGACAACATTCCTGGCCTGTCGACCCTACTTCTCGGAGGGAACAGTATATACGTCTATTACGTCATATATCCTAACCTAAGGCAACCTAACATCTCGGATGTAACATTTGACAACATTCCAGGTGTGTCGGTCCCTACGTCTCGGTGGTAACGTTACATGCGTCTATAACGTTATATATCCTAACCTAAGGCAACCTAACATCTCGGATGTAAAATTTGACAACATTCCAGGCATGTCGGTCCCTACGTCTCGGTGGTAACATTATATGTGTCTATAACGTTATATATCCTTATCTAAGGCAACCTAACATCTCGGATGCAATATTTGACAACATTCCTAGCCTGTCGAACCCTACTTCTCGGAGGGAACAGTATATACGTCTATAACGTTATATATCCTAACCTAAGGCAACCTAACATCTCGGATATAACATTTGACAACATTCCAGGCGTGTTGGAACCCTACGTCTCGCTGGTAACATTACGTGCGTCTATAACGTTATATATGCTAACCTAAGGCAACCTAACATCTCGGATGCAATATTTGACAACATTCCTGGCCTGTCGAACCCTACTTCTCGGAGGGAACAGCATATACGTCTATAACGTCATAAATCCTAACCTAAGGCAACCTAACATCTCGGATGTAACATTTGACAACATTCCAGGTGTGTCGGTCCCTACGTCTCGGTGGTAACGTTACATGCGTCTATAACGTTATATATCCTAACCTAAGGCAACCTAACATCTCGGATGTAACATTTGACAACATTCCAGGCATGTCGGTCCCTACGTCTCGGTGGTAACATTACATGCGTCTATAACGTTATATATCCTAACCTAAGGCCAACTAACATCTCGTATGTAATATTTGACAACATTCCTGGCCTGTCGAACCCTACTTCTCGGAGGGAACAGTATATACGTCTATAGCGGTATATATCCTAATCTAAGGCAACCTAACATCTCGGATGCAGTATTTGACAACATTCCTGGCCTGTCGAACCCTACTTCTCGGAGGGAACAGTATATACGTCTATAGCGGTATATATCCTAATCTAAGGCAACCTAACATCTCGGATGCAGTATTTGACAACATTCCAGGCGTGTCGGGCCCTACGTCTCGGTGGTAACATTACATGCGTCTATAACGTTATATATCCTAACCTAAGGCAACCTAACATCTCGGATGCAATATTTGACAACATTCCTGGCCTGTCGAACCCTACATCTCGGAGGGAACAGTATATACGTCTATAGCGGTATATATCCTAATCTAAGGCAACCTAACATCTAGGATGCAATATTTGATAACATTCCTGGCCTGTCGAACCCTACTTCTCGGAGGGAACAGTATGTACGTCTATAACATTATATATCCTAACCTAAGGCAACCTAACATCTCGGATGTAATATTCTACAACCTTCCAGGCGTGTCGGACCCTACTCCTCGGTGGGAACATTATATGCGTCTATAACGTTATATATCCTAACCTAAGGCAACCTAACATCTCGGATGTAATATTCTACAACCTTCCAGGCGTGTCGGACCCTACTTCTCGGTGGGAACATTATATGCGTCTATAACGTTGCATATCCTAATCTGAGACAACCTAACATCTCGCATGCAATATTTGACAACATTCCTGGCCTGTCGAACCCTACATCTCGGAGGGAACAGTATATACGTCAGTAACGTCATATATCCTAACCTAAGACAACCTAACATCTCGGATGTAACATTTGACAACATTCCACACGTGTCGGTCCCTACGTCTCGGTGGTAACATTACATGCGTCTATAACGTTATATATCCTATCCTAAGGCAACCTAACATCTCGGATGCAATATTTGACAACATTCCTGGCCTGTCGACCCTACTTCTCGGAGGGAACAGTATATACGTCTATAACGTCATATATCCTAACCTAAGGCAACCTAACATCTAGGATGCAATATTTGATAACATTCCTGGCCTGTCGAACCCTACTTCTCGGAGGGAACAGTATGTACGTCTATAACATTATATATCCTAACCTAAGGCAACCTAACATCTCGGATGTAATATTCTACAACCTTCCAGGCGTGTCGGACCCTACTCCTCGGTGGGAACATTATATGCGTCTATAACGTTATATATCCTAACCTAAGGCAACCTAACATCTCGGATGTAATATTCTACAACCTTCCAGGCGTGTCGGACCCTACTTCTCGGTGGGAACATTATATGCGTCTATAATGTTGCATATCCTAATCTAAGGCAACCTAACATCTCGGATGCAATATTTGACAACATTCCTGGCCTGTCGAACCCTACATCTCGGAGGGAACAGTATATACGTCTGTAACGTCATATATCCTAACCTAAGACAACCTAACATCTCGGATGTAACATTTGACAACATTCCACACGTGTCGGTCCCTACGTCTCGGTGGTAACATTACATGCGTCTATAACGTTATATATCCTATCCTAAGGCAACCTAACATCTCGGATGCAATATTTGACAACATTCCTGGCCTGTCGACCCTACTTCTCGGAGGGAACAGTATATACGTCTATAACGTCATATATCCTAACCTAAGGCAACCTAACATCTCGGATGTAACATTTGACAACATTCCAGGTGTGTCGGTCCCTACGTCTCGGTGGTAACGTTACATGCGTCTATAACGTTATATATCCTAACCTAAGGCAACCTAACATCTCGGATGTAAAATTTGACAACATTCCAGGCATGTCGGTCCCTACGTCTCGGTGGTAACATTATATGTGTCTATAACGTTATATATCCTTATCTAAGGCAACCTAACATCTCGGATGCAATATTTGACAACATTCCTAGCCTGTCGAACCCTACTTCTCGGAGGGAACAGTATATACGTCTATAACGTTATATATCCTAACCTAAGGCAACCTAACTTCTCGGATATAACATTTGACAACATTCCAGGCGTGTTGGAACCCTACGTCTCGCTGGTAACATTACGTGCGTCTATAACGTTATATATGCTAACCTAAGGCAACCTAATATCTCGGATGCAATATTTGACAACATTCCTGGCCTGTCGAACCCTACTTCTCGGAGGGAACAGCATATACGTCTATAACGTCATAAATCCTAACCTAAGGCAACCTAACATCTCGGATGTAACATTTGACAACATTCCAGGCGTGTCGGTCCCTACGTCTCGGTGGTAACGTTACATGCGTCTCTAACGTTATATATCCTAACCTAAGGCAACCTAACATCTCGGATGCAATATTTGACAACATTCCTGGCCTGTCGAACAATACTTCTCGGAGGGAACAGTATATACGTCTATAACGTTATATATCCTATCCTAAGGCAACCTAACATCTCGGATGCAATATTTGACAACATTCCTGGCCTGTCGACCCTACTTCTCGGAGGGAACAGTATATACGTCTATAACGTCATATATCCTAACCTAAGGCAACCTAACATCTCGGATGTAACATTTGACAACATTCCAGGTGTGTCGGTCCCTACGTCTCGGTGGTAACGTTACATGCGTCTATAACGTTATATATCCTAACCTAAGGCAACCTAACATCTCGGATGTAAAATTTGACAACATTCCAGGCATGTCGGTCCCTACGTCTCGGTGGTAACATTATATGTGTCTATAACGTTATATATCCTTATCTAAGGCAACCTAACATCTCGGATGCAATATTTGACAACATTCCTAGCCTGTCGAACCCTACTTCTCGGAGGGAACAGTATATACGTCTATAACGTTATATATCCTAACCTAAGGCAACCTAACATCTCGGATATAACATTTGACAACATTCCAGGCGTGTTGGAACCCTACGTCTCGCTGGTAACATTACGTGCGTCTATAACGTTATATATGCTAACCTAAGGCAACCTAATATCTCGGATGCAATATTTGACAACATTCCTGGCCTGTCGAACCCTACTTCTCGGAGGGAACAGCATATACGTCTATAACGTCATAAATCCTAACCTAAGGCAACCTAACATCTCGGATGTAACATTTGACAACATTCCAGGCGTGTCGGTCCCTACGTCTCGGTGGTAACGTTACATGCGTCTCTAACGTTATATATCCTAACCTAAGGCAACCTAACATCTCGGATGCAATATTTGACAACATTCCTGGCCTGTCGAACAATACTTCTCGGAGGGAACAGTATATACGTCTATAACGTTATATATCCTAACCTAAGGCAACCTAGCATCTCGGATGTAACATTTGACAACATTCCAGGCATGTCGGTCCCTACGTCTCGGTGGTAACATTATATGCGTCTATAACGTTATATATCCTTATCTAAGGCAACCTAACATCTCGGATGCAATATTTGACAACATTCCTAGCCTGTCGAACCCTACGTCTCGGTGGTAACATTACATGCGTCTATAACGGTATATTTCCTAATCTAAGGCAACCTAACATCTCGGATGCAATATTTGACAACATTCCTGGCCTGTCGAACCCTACTTCTCGGAGGGAACAGCATATACATCTATAACGTCATATATCCTAGCCTAAGGCAACCTAACATCTCGGATGTAACATTTGACAACATTCCAGGCGTGTCGGTCCCTACGTCTCGGTGGTAACATTACATGCGTCTATAACGTTATATATCCTAACCTAAGGCCAACTAACATCTCGTATGTAATATTTGACAACATTCCTGGCGTGTCGAACCCTACTTCTCGGTGGGAACAGTATATACGTCTATAACGTTATATATCCTAACCTAAGGCAACCTAACATCTCGGATATAACATTTGACAACATTCCAGGCGTGTTGGAACCCTACGTCTCGCTGGTAACATTACGTGCGTCTATAACGTTATATATGCTAACCTAAGGCAACCTAATATCTCGGATGCAATATTTGACAACATTCCTGGCCTGTCGAACCCTACTTCTCGGAGGGAACAGCATATACGTCTATAACGTCATAAATCCTAACCTAAGGCAACCTAACATCTCGGATGTAACATTTGACAACATTCCAGGCGTGTCGGTCCCTACGTCTCGGTGGTAACGTTACATGCGTCTCTAACGTTATATATCCTAACCTAAGGCAACCTAGCATCTCGGATGTAACATTTTACAACATTCCAGGCACGTCGGTCCCTACGTCTCGGTGGTAACATTATATGCGTCTATAACGTTATATATCCTTATCTAAGGCAACCTAACATCTCGGATGCAATATTTGACAACATTCCTAGCCTGTCGAACCCTACGTCTCGGTGGTAACATTATATGCGTCTATAACGGTATATTTCCTAATCTAAGGCAACCTAACATCTCGGATGCAATATTTGACAACATTCCTGGCCTGTCGAACCATACTTCTCGTGGGGAACAGTATATACGTCTATATCGTCATATATCCTAACCTAAGGCAACCTAACATCTCGGATGTAACATTTGACAACATTCCAGGCATGTCGGTCCCTACGTCTCGGTGGTAACATTATATGCGTCTATAACGTTATATATCCTTATCTAAAGCAACTTGACATCCCGGATGCAATATTTGACAACATTCCTAGGTTGTCGAACCCTACTTCTCGGAGGGAACAGTATATACGTCTATAACGTTATATATCCTAACGTAAGCCAACCTGACATCTCGGATGTAATATTCTGCACCATTCCAGGCGTGTCGGACCCTACTTCTCGGTGGGAACATTATATGAGTCTATAACGTTGTATATCCTAATCTAAGGCAACCTATTATCTCAGACGTAATATTTTACAATATTCCTCGCATGTCGGTGCATACTTTTCGGTGGGAATATTATATGCGTCCACAACGGTCGATATCGTAATCTAAGGCAATCTAACATCTCGGATGCAATATTTGACAACATTCCTTTCCTGTCGAACCCTACTTCTCGGAGGGAACAGTATATACGTCTGTAACGTCATATATCCTAACCTAAGACAACCTAACATCTCGGATGTAACATTTGACAACATTCCAGGTGTGTCGGCCCCTACGTCTCGGTGGTAACGTTACATGCGTCTATAACGTTATATATCCTAACCTAAGGCAACCTAACATCTCGGATGTAACATTCGACAACATTCCAGGCATGTCGGTCCCTACGTCTCGGTGGTAACATTACATGCGTCTATAACGTTATATATCCTAACCTAAGGCCAACTAACATCTCGTATGTAATATTTGACAACATTCCTGGCCTGTCGAACCCTACTTCTCGGAGGGAACAGTATATACGTCTATAGCGGTATATATC
This sequence comes from Xylocopa violacea, assembly GCA_963969225.1. Classification (NCBI taxonomy): domain Eukaryota; kingdom Metazoa; phylum Arthropoda; class Insecta; order Hymenoptera; family Apidae; genus Xylocopa; species Xylocopa violacea. The sequence continues at coordinate 21,718,158 of CAXAJV010000002.1, read as the reverse complement.
CTAATCTAAGGCAACCTAACATCTCGGATGCAGTATTTGACAACATTCCTGGCCTGTCGAACCCTACTTCTCGGAGGGAACAGTATATACGTCTATAGCGGTATATATCCTAACCTAAGGCAACCTAACATCTCGGATGTAACATTTGACAACATTCCAGGCATGTCGGTCCCTACGTCTCGGTGGTAACATTACATGCGTCTATAACGTTATATATCCTAACCTAAGGCAACCTAACATCTCGGATGCAATATTTGACAACATTCCTGGCCTGTCGAACCCTACATCTCGGAGGGAACAGTATATACGTCTATAGCGGTATATATCCTAATCTAAGGCAACCTAACATCTAGGATGCAATATTTGATAACATTCCTGGCCTGTCGAACCCTACTTCTCGGAGGGAACAGTATGTACGTCTATAACATTATATATCCTAACCTAAGGCAACCTAACATCTCGGATGTAATATTCTACAACCTTCCAGGCGTGTCGGACCCTACTCCTCGGTGGGAACATTATATGCGTCTATAACGTTAGATATCCTAACCTAAGGCAACCTAACATCTCGGATGTAATATTCTACAACCTTCCAGGCGTGTCGGACCCTACTTCTCGGTGGGAACATTATATGCGTCTATAACGTTGCATATCCTAATCTAAGGCAACCTAACATCTCGCATGCAATATTTGACAACATTCCTGGCCTGTCGAACCCTACATCTCGGAGGGAACAGTATATACGTCTGTAACGTCATATATCCTAACCTAAGACAACCTAACATCTCGGATGTAACATTTGACAACATTCCACACGTGTCGGTCCCTACGTCTCGGTGGTAACATTACATGCGTCTATAACGTTATATATCCTATCCTAAGGCAACCTAACATCTCGGATGCAATATTTGACAACATTCCTGGCCTGTCGACCCTACTTCTCGGAGGGAACAGTATATACGTCTATAACGTCATATATCCTAACCTAAGGCAACCTAACATCTCGGATGTAACATTTGACAACATTCCAGGTGTGTCGGTCCCTACGTCTCGGTGGTAACGTTACATGCGTCTATAACGTTATATATCCTAACCTAAGGCAACCTAACATCTCGGATGTAAAATTTGACAACATTCCAGGCAAGTCGGTCCCTACGTCTCGGTGGTAACATTATATGTGTCTATAACGTTATATATCCTTATCTAAGGCAACCTAACATCTCGGATGCAATATTTGACAACATTCCTAGCCTGTCGAACCCTACTTCTCGGAGGGAACAGTATATACGTCTATAACGTTATATATCCTAACCTAAGGCAACCTAACATCTCGGATATAACATTTGACAACATTCCAGGCGTGTTGGAACCCTACGTCTCGCTGGTAACATTACGTGCGTCTATAACGTTATATATGCTAACCTAAGGCAACCTAATATCTCGGATGCAATATTTGACAACATTCCTGGCCTGTCGAACCCTACTTCTCGGAGGGAACAGCATATACGTCTATAACGTCATAAATCCTAACCTAAGGCAACCTAACATCTCGGATGTAACATTTGACAACATTCCAGGCGTGTCGGTCCCTACGTCTCGGTGGTAACGTTACATGCGTCTCTAACGTTATATATCCTAACCTAAGGCAACCTAACATCTCGGATGCAATATTTGACAACATTCCTGGCCTGTCGAACAATACTTCTCGGAGGGAACAGTATATACGTCTATAACGTTATATATCCTAACCTAAGGCAACCTAGCATCTCGGATGTAACATTTGACAACATTCCAGGCATATCGGTCCCTACGTCTCGGTGGTAACATTATATGCGTCTATAACGTTATATATCCTTATCTAAGGCAACCTAACATCTCGGATGCAATATTTGACAACACTCCTAGCCTGTCGAACCCTACGTCTCGGTGGTAACATTACATGCGTCTATAACGGTATATTTCCTAATCTAAGGCAACCTAACTTCTCGGATGCAATATTTGACAACATTCCTGGCCTGTCGAACCCTACTTCTCGGAGGGAACAGCATATACATCTATAACGTCATATATCCTAGCCTAAGGCAACCTAACATCTCGGATGTAACATTTGACAACATTCCAGGCGTGTCGGTCCCTACGTCTCGGTGGTAACATTACATGCGTCTATAACGTTATATATCCTAACCTAAGGCCAACTAACATCTCGTATGTAATATTTGACAACATTCCTGGCGTGTCGAACCCTACTTCTCGGTGGGAACAGTATATACGTCTATAACGTTATATATCCTAACCTAAGGCAACCTAACATCTCGGATATAACATTTGACATCATTCCAGGCGTGTTGGAACCCTACGTCTCGCTGGTAACATTACGTGCGTCTATAACGTTATATATGCTAACCTAAGGCAACCTAATATCTCGGATGCAATATTTGACAACATTCCTGGCCTGTCGAACCCTACTTCTCGGAGGGAACAGCATATACGTCTATAACGTCATAAATCCTAACCTAAGGCAACCTAACATCTCGGATGTAACATTTGACAACATTCCAGGCGTGTCGGTCCCTACGTCTCGGTGGTAACGTTACATGCGTCTCTAACGTTATATATCCTTATCTAAGGCAACCTAACATCTCGGATGCAATATTTGACAACATTCCTAGCCTGTCGAACCCTACGTCTCGGTGGTAACATTACATGCGTCTATAACGGTATATTTCCTAATCTAAGGCAACCTAACATCTCGGATGCAATATTTGACAACACTCCTGGCTTGTCGAACCGTACTTCTCGTGGGGAACAGTATATACGTCTATAACGTCATATATCCTAACCTAAGGCAACCTAACATCTCGGATGTAACATTTGACAACATTCCAGGCATGTCGGTCCCTACGTCTCGGTGGTAACATTATATGCGTCTATAACGTTATATATCCTTATCTAAGGCAACTTGACATCCCGGATGCAATATTTGACAACATTCCTTGCCTGTCGAACCCTACTCCTCGGAGGGAACAGTATGTACGTCTATAACGTTATATATCCTAACCTAAGGCAACCTAACATCTCGTATGTAATATTCTACAACCTTCCAGGCGTGTCGGACTCTACTTCTCGGTGGTAACATTATATGCGTCTATAACGTTGCATATCCTAATCTAAGGCAACCTAACATCTCGGATGCAATATTTGACAACATTCCTGGCCTGTCGAACCCTACTTCTCGGAGGGAACAGTATATACGTCTATAGCGGTATATATCCTAATCTAAGGCAACCTAACATCTCGGATGCAGTATTTGACAACATTCCTGGCCTGTCGAACCCTACTTCTCGGAGGGAACAGTATATACGTCTATAGCGGTATATATCCTAACCTAAGGCAACCTAACATCTCGGATGTAACATTTGACAACATTCCAGGCATGTCGGTCCCTACGTCTCGGTGGTAACATTACATGCGTCTATAACGTTATATATCCTAACCTAAGGCAACCTAACATCTCGGATGCAATATTTGACAACATTCCTGGCCTGTCGAACCCTACATCTCGGAGGGAACAGTATATACGTCTATAGCGGTATATATCCTAATCTAAGGCAACCTAACATCTAGGATGCAATATTTGATAACATTCCTGGCCTGTCGAACCCTACTTCTCGGAGGGAACAGTATGTACGTCTATAACATTATATATCCTAACCTAAGGCAACCTAACATCTCGGATGTAATATTCTACAACCTTCCAGGCGTGTCGGACCCTACTCCTCGGTGGGAACATTATATGCGTCTATAACGTTATATATCCTAACCTAAGGCAACCTAACATCTCGGATGTAATATTCTACAACCTTCCAGGCGTGTCGGAACCTACTTCTCGGTGGGAACATTATATGCGTCTATAACGTTGCATATCCTAATCTAAGGCAACCTAACATCTCGCATGCAATATTTGACAACATTCCTGGCCTGTCGAACCCTACATCTCGGAGGGAACAGTATATACGTCTGTAACGTCATATATCCTAACCTAAGACAACCTAACATCTCGGATGTAACATTTGACAACATTCCACACGTGTCGGTCCCTACGTCTCGGTGGTAACATTACATGCGTCTATAACGTTATATATCCTATCCTAAGGCAACCTAACATCTCGGATGCAATATTTGACAACATTCCTGGCCTGTCGACCCTACTTCTCGGAGGGAACAGTATATACGTCTATAACGTCATATATCCTAACCTAAGGCAACCTAACATCTCGGATGTAACATTTGACAACATTCCAGGTGTGTCGGTCCCTACGTCTCGGTGGTAACGTTACATGCGTCTATAACGTTATATATCCTAACCTAAGGCAACCTAACATCTCGGATGTAAAATTTGACAACATTCCAGGCATGTCGGTCCCTACGTCTCGGTGGTAACATTATATGTGTCTATAACGTTATATATCCTTATCTAAGGCAACCTAACATCTCGGATGCAATATTTGACAACATTCCTAGCCTGTCGAACCCTACTTCTCGGAGGGAACAGTATATACGTCTATAACGTTATATATCCTAACCTAAGGCAACCTAACATCTCGGATATAACATTTGACAACATTCCAGGCGTGTTGGAACCCTACGTCTCGCTGGTAACATTACGTGCGTCTATAACGTTATATATGCTAACCTAAGGCAACCTAATATCTCGGATGCAATATTTGACAACATTCCTGGCCTGTCGAACCCTACTTCTCGGAGGGAACAGCATATACGTCTATAACGTCATAAATCCTAACCTAAGGCAACCTAACATCTCGGATGTAACATTTGACAACATTCCAGGCGTGTCGGTCCCTACGTCTCGGTGGTAACGTTACATGCGTCTCTAACGTTATATATCCTAACCTAAGGCAACCTAACATCTCGGATGCAATATTTGACAACATTCCAGGCATGTCGGTCCCTACGTCTCGGTGGTAACATTATATGCGTCTATAACGTTATATATCCTTATCTAAGGCAACCTAACATCTCGGATGCTATATTTGACAACATTCCTAGCCTGTCGAACCCTACGTCTCGGTGGTAACATTACATGCGTCTATAACGGTATATTTCCTAATCTAAGGCAACCTAACATCTCGGATGCAATATTTGACAACATTCCTGGCTTGTCGAACCGTACTTCTCGTGGGGAACAGTATATACGTCTATAACGTCATATATCCTAACCTAAGGCAACCTAACATCTCGGATGTAACATTTGACAACATTCCAGGCATGTCGGTCCCTACGTCTCGGTGGTAACATTATATGCGTCTATAACGTTATATATCCTTATCTAAGGCAACTTGACATCCCGGATGCAATATTTGACAACATTCCTAGGTTGTCGAACCCTACTTCTCGGAGGGAACAGTATATACGTCTATAACGTTATATATCCTAACGTAAGGCAACCTGACATCTCGGATGTAATATTCTGCACCATTCCAGGCGTGTCGGACCCTACTTCTCGGTGGGAACATTATATGAGTCTATAACGTTGTATATCCTAATCTAAGGCAACCTATTATCTCAGACGTAATATTTTACATTATTCCTCGCATGTCGGTGCATACTTTTCGGTGGGAATATTATATGCGTCCACAACGGTCGATATCGTAATCTAAGGCAATCTAACATCTCGGATGCAATATTTGACAACATTCCTTGCCTGTCGAACCCTACTTCTCGGAGGAAACAGTATGTACGTCTATAGCGGTATATATCCTAATCTAAGGCAACCTAACATCTTGGATGCAATATTTGACTACATTCCTGACCTGTCGAACCCTACATCTCGGAGGGAACAGTATATACGTCTATAGCGGTATATATCCTAATCTAAGGCAACCTAACATCTCGGATGCAATATTTGACTACATTCCTGGCCTGTCGAACCCTACTTCTCGGAGGGAACAGTATGTACGTCTGTAACGTTATATATCCTAACCTAAGGCAACCTAACATTTCGGATGTAATATTCTACAACCTTCCAGGCGTGTCGGACCCTACTTCTCGGTGGGAACATTATATGCGTCTATAACGTTGCATATCCTAATCTAAGGCAACCTGACATCTCGCATGCAATATTTGACAACATTCCTGGCCTGTCGAACCCTACATCTCGGAGGGAACAGTATATACGTCTGTAACGTCATATATCCTAACCTAAGACAACCTAACATCTCGGATGTAACATTTGACAACATTCCACACGTGTCGGTCCCTACGTCTCGGTGGTAACATTACATGCGTCTATAACGTTATATATCCTATCCTAAGGCAACCTAACATCTCGGATGCAATATTTGACAACATTCCTGGCCTGTCGACCCTACTTCTCGGAGGGAACAGTATATACGTCTATAACGTCATATATCCTAACCTAAGGCAACCTAACATCTCGGATGTAACATTTGACAACATTCCAGGTGTGTCGGTCCCTACGTCTCGGTGGTAACGTTACATGCGTCTATAACGTTATATATCCTAACCTAAGGCAACCTAACATCTCGGATGTAACATTTGACAACATTCCAGGCATGTCGGTCCCTACGTCTCGGTGGTAACGTTACATGCGTCTCTAACGTTATATATCCTAACCTAAGGCAACCTAACATCTCGGATGCAATATTTGACAACATTCCTGGCCTGTCGAACAATACTTCTCGGAGGGAACAGTATATACGTCTATAACGTTATATATCCTAACCTAAGGCAACCTAGCATCTCGGATGTAACATTTGACAACATTCCAGGCATGTCGGTCCCTACGTCTCGGTGGTAACATTATATGCGTCTATAACGTTATATATCCTTATCTAAGGCAACCTAACATCTCGGATGCAATATTTGACAACATTCCTAGCCTGTCGAACCCTACGTCTCGGTGGTAACATTACATGCGTCTATAACGGTATATTTCCTAATCTAAGGCAACCTAACATCTCGGATGCAATATTTGACAACATTCCTGGCCTGTCGAACCCTACTTCTCGGAGGGAACAGCATATACATCTATAACGTCATATATCCTAGCCTAAGGCAACCTAACATCTCGGATGTAACATTTGACAACATTCCAGGTGTGTCGGTCCCTACGTCTCGGTGGTAACGTTACATGCGTCTATAACGTGATATATCCTAACCTAAGGCAACCTAACATCTCGGATGTAACATTTGACAACATTCCAGGCATGTCGGCCCCTACGTCTCGGTGGTAACATTACATGCGTCTATAACGTTATATATCCTAACCTAAGGCCAACTAACATCTCGTATGTAATATTTGACAACATTCCTGGCCTGTCGAACCCTACTTCTCGGAGGGAACAGTATATACGTCTATAGCGGTATATATCCTAATCTAAGGCAACCTAACATCTCGGATGCAGTATTTGACAACATTCCTGGCCTGTCGAACCCTACTTCTCGGAGGGAACAGTATATACGTCTATAGCGGTATATATCCTAATCTAAGGCAACCTAACATCTCGGATGCAGTATTTGACAACATTCCAGGCGTGTCGGTCCCTACGTCTCGGTGGTAACATTACATGCGTCTATAACGTTATATATCCTAACCTAAGGCAACCTAACATCTCGGATGCAATATTTGACAACATTCCTGGCCTGTCGAACCCTACATCTCGGAGGGAACAGTATATACGTCTATAGCGGTATATATCCTAATCTAAGGCAACCTAACATCTAGGATGCAATATTTGATAACATTCCTGGTCTGTCGAACCCTACTTCTCGGAGGGAACAGTATGTACGTCTATAACATTATATATCCTAACCTAAGGCAACCTAACATCTCGGATGTAATATTCTACAACCTTCCAGGCGTGTCGGACCCTACTCCTCGGTGGGAACATTATATGCGTCTATAACGTTATATATCCTAACCTAAGGCAACCTAACATCTCGGATGTAATATTCTACAACCTTCCAGGCGTGTCGGACCCTACTTCTCGGTGGGAACATTATATGCGTCTATAACGTTGCATATCCTAATCTAAGGCAACCTAACATCTCGCATGCAATATTTGACAACATTCCTGGCCCGTCGAACAATACTTCTCGGAGGGAACAGTATATACGTCTATAACGTTATATATCCTAACCTAAGGCAACCTAGCATCTCGGATGTAACATTTGACAACATTCCAGGCATGTCGGTCCCTACGTCTCGGTGGTAACATTATATGCGTCTATAACGTTATATATCCTTATCTAAGGCAACCTAACATCTCGGATGCAATATTTGACAACATTCCTAGCCTGTCGAACCCTACGTCTCGGTGGTAACATTACATGCGTCTATAACGGTATATTTCCTAATCTAAGGCAACCTAACATCTCGGATGCAATATTTGACAACATTCCTGGCCTGTCGAACCCTACTTCTCGGAGGGAACAGCATATACATCTATAACGTCATATATCCTAGCCTAAGGCAACCTAACATCTCGGATGTAACATTTGACAACATTCCAGGCGTGTCGGTCCCTACGTCTCGGTGGTAACATTACATGCGTCTATAACGTTATATATCCTAACCTAAGGCCAACTAACATCTCGTATGTAATATTTGACAACATTCCTGGCGTGTCGAACCCTACTTCTCGGTGGGAACAGTATATACGTCTATAACGTTATATATCCTAACCTAAGGCAACCTAACATCTCGGATATAACATTTGACAACATTCCAGGCGTGTTGGAACCCTACGTCTCGCTGGTAACATTACGTGCGTCTATAACGTTATATATGCTAACCTAAGGCAACCTAATATCTCGGATGCAATATTTGACAACATTCCTGGCATGTCGAACCCTACTTCTCGGAGGGAACAGCATATACGTCTATAACGTCATAAATCCTAACCTAAGGCAACCTAACATCTCGGATGTAACATTTGACAACATTCCAGGCGTGTCGGTCCCTACGTCTCGGTGGTAACGTTACATGCGTCTCTAACGTTATATATCCTAACCTAAGGCAACCTAGCATCTCGGATGTAACATTTGACAACATTCCAGGCATGTCGGTCCCTACGTCTCGGTGGTAACATTATATGCGTCTATAACGTTATATATCCTTATCTAAGGCAACCTAACATCTCGGATGCAATATTTGACAACATTCCTAGCCTGTCGAACCCTACGTCTCGGTGGTAACATTACATGCGTCTATAACGGTATATTTCCTAATCTAAGGCAACCTAACATCTCGGATGCAATATTTGACAACATTCCTGGCTTGTCGAACCGTACTTCTCGTGGGGAACAGTATATACGTCTATAACGTCATATATCCTAACCTAAGGCAACCTAACATCTCGGATGTAACATTTGACAACATTCCAGGCATGTCGGTCCCTACGTCTCGGTGGTAACATTATATGCGTCTATAACGTTATATATCCTTATCTAAGGCAACTTGACATCCCGGATGCAATATTTGACAACATTCCTAGGTTGTCGAACCCTACTTCTCGGAGGGAACAGTATATACGTCTATAACGTTATATATCCTAACGTAAGGCAACCTAACATCTCGGATATAACATTTGACAACATTCCAGGCGTGTTGGAACCCTACGTCTCGCTGGTAACATTACGTGCGTCTATAACGTTATATATGCTAACCTAAGGCAACCTAATATCTCGGATGCAATATTTGACAACATTCCTGGCCTGTCGAACCCTACTTCTCGGAGGGAACAGCATATACGTCTATAGCGTCATAAATCCTAACCTAAGGCAACCTAACATCTCGGATGTAACATTTGACAACATTCCAGGCGTGTCGGTCCCTACGTCTCGGTGGTAACGTTACATGCGTCTCTAACGTTATATATCCTAACCTAAGGCAACCTAACATCTCGGATGCAATATTTGACAACATTCCTGGCCTGTCAAACAATACTTCTCGGAGGGAACAGTATATACGTCTATAACGTTATATATCCTAACCTAAGGCAACCTAGCATCTCGGATGTAACATTTGACAACATTCCAGGCATGTCGGCCCCTACATCTCGGTGGTAACATTATATGCGTCTATAACGTTATATATCCTTATCTAAGGCAACCTAACATCTCGGATGCAATATTTGACAACATTCCTAGCCTGTCGAACCCTACGTCTCGGTGGTAACATTACATGCGTCTATAACGGTATATTTCCTAATCTAAGGCAACCTAACATCTCGGATGCAATATTTGACAACATTCCTGGCCTGTCGAACCCTACTTCTCGGAGGGAACAGCATATACATCTATAACGTCATATATCCTAGCCTAAGGCAACCTAACATCTCGGATGTAACATTTGACAACATTCCAGGCGTGTCGGTCCCTACGTCTCGGTGGTAACATTACATGCGTCTATAACGTTATATATCCTAACCTAAGGCCAACTAACATCTCGTATGTAATATTTGACAACATTCCTGGCGTGTCGAACCCTACTTCTCGGTGGGAACAGTATATACGTCTATAACGTTATATATCCTAACCTAAGGCAACCTAACATCTCGGATATAACATTTGACAACATTCCAGGCGTGTTGGAACCCTACGTCTCGCTGGTAACATTACGTGCGTCTATAACGTTATATATGCTAACCTAAGGCAACCTAATATCTCGGATGCAATATTTGACAACATTCCTGGCCTGTCGAACCCTACTTCTCGGAGGGAACAGCATATACGTCTATAACGTCATAAATCCTAACCTAAGGCAACCTAACATCTCGGATGTAACATTTGACAACATTCCAGGCGTGTCGGTCCCTACGTCTCGGTGGTAACGTTACATGCGTCTCTAACGTTATATATCCTAACCTAAGGCAACCTAGCATCTCGGATGTAACATTTGACAACATTCCAGGCATGTCGGTCCCTACGTCTCGGTGGTAACATTATATGCGTCTATAACGTTATATATCCTTATCTAAGGCAACCTAACATCTCGGATGCAATATTTGACAACATTCCTAGCCTGTCGAACCCTACGTCTCGGTGGTAACATTACATGCGTCTATAGCGGTATATTTCCTAATCTAAGGCAACCTAACATCTCGGATGCAATATTTGACAACATTCCTGGCTTGTCGAACCGTACTTCTCGTGGGGAACAGTATATACGTCTATAACGTCATATATCCTAACCTAAGGCAACCTAACATCTCGGATGTAACATTTGACAACATTCCAGGCATGTCGGTCCCTACGTCTCGGTGGTAACATTATATGCGTCTATAACGTTATATATCCTTATCTAAGGCAACTTGACATCCCGGATGCAATATTTGACAACATTCCTAGGTTGTCGAACCCTACTTCTCGGAGGGAACAGTATATACGTCTATAACGTTATATATCCTAACGTAAGGCAACCTAACATCTCGGATATAACATTTGACAACATTCCAGGCGTGTTGGAACCCTACGTCTCGCTGGTAACATTACGTGCGTCTATAACGTTATATATGCTAACCTAAGGCAACCTAATATCTCGGATGCAATATTTGACAACATTCCTGGCCTGTCGAACCCTACTTCTCGGAGGGAACAGCATATACGTCTATAACGTCATAAATCCTAACCTAAGGCAACCTAACATCTCGGATGTAACATTTGACAACATTCCAGGCGTGTCGGTCCCTACGTCTCGGTGGTAACGTTACATGCGTCTCTAACGTTATATATCCTAACCTAAGGCAACCTAACATCTCGGATGCAATATTTGACAACATTCCTGGCCTGTCAAACAATACTTCTCGGAGGGAACAGTATATACGTCTATAACGTTATATATCCTAACCTAAGGCAACCTAGCATCTCGGATGTAACATTTGACAACATTCCAGGCATGTCGGCCCCTACATCTCGGTGGTAACATTATATGCGTCTATAACGTTATATATCCTTATCTAAGGCAACCTAACATCTCGGATGCAATATTTGACAACATTCCTAGCCTGTCGAACCCTACGTCTCGGTGGTAACATTACATGCGTCTATAACGGTATATTTCCTCATCTAAGGCAACCTAACATCTCGGATGCAATATTTGACAACATTCCTGGCCTGTCGAACCCTACTTCTCGGAGGGAACAGCATATACATCTATAACGTCATATATCCTAGCCTAAGGCAACCTAACATCTCGGATGTAACATTTGACAACATTCCAGGCGTGTCGGTCCCTACGTCTCGGTGGTAACATTACATGCGTCTATAACGTTATATATCCTAACCTAAGGCCAACTAACATCTCGTATGTAATATTTGACAACATTCCTGGCGTGTCGAACCCTACTTCTCGGTGGGAACAGTATATACGTCTATAACGTTATATATCCTAACCTAAGGCAACCTAACATCTCGGATATAACATTTGACAACATTCCAGGCGTGTTGGAACCCTACGTCTCGCTGGTAACATTACGTGCGTCTATAACGTTATATATGCTAACCTAAGGCAACCTAATATCTCGGATGCAATATTTGACAACATTCCTGGCCTGTCGAACCCTACTTCTCGGAGGGAACAGCATATACGTCTATAACGTCATAAATCCTAACCTAAGGCAACCTAACATCTCGGATGTAACATTTGACAACATTCCAGGCGTGTCGGTCCCTACGTCTCGGTGGTAACGTTACATGCGTCTCTAACGTTATATATCCTAACCTAAGGCAACCTAGCATCTCGGATGTAACATTTGACAACATTCCAGGCATGTCGGTCCCTACGTCTCGGTGGTAACATTATATGCGTCTATAACGTTATATATCCTTATCTAAGGCAACCTAACATCTCGGATGCAATATTTGACAACATTCCTAGCCTGTCGAACCCTACGTCTCGGTGGTAACATTACATGCGTCTATAGCGGTATATTTCCTAATCTAAGGCAACCTAACATCTCGGATGCAATATTTGACAACATTCCTGGCTTGTCGAACCGTACTTCTCGTGGGGAACAGTATATACGTCTATAACGTCATATATCCTAACCTAAGGCAACCTAACATCTCGGATGTAACATTTGACAACATTCCAGGCATGTCGGTCCCTACGTCTCGGTGGTAACATTATATGCGTCTATAACGTTATATATCCTTATCTAAGGCAACTTGACATCCCGGATGCAATATTTGACAACATTCCTAGGTTGTCGAACCCTACTTCTCGGAGGGAACAGTATATACGTCTATAACGTTATATATCCTAACGTAAGGCAACCTAACATCTCGGATATAACATTTGACAACATTCCAGGCGTGTTGGAACCCTACGTCTCGCTGGTAACATTACGTGCGTCTATAACGTTATATATGCTAACCTAAGGCAACCTAATATCTCGGATGCAATATTTGACAACATTCCTGGCCTGTCGAACCCTACTTCTCGGAGGGAACAGCATATACGTCTATAACGTCATAAATCCTAACCTAAGGCAACCTAACATCTCGGATGTAACATTTGACAACATTCCAGGCGTGTCGGTCCCTACGTCTCGGTGGTAACGTTACATGCGTCTCTAACGTTATATATCCTATCCTAAGGCAACCTAACATCTCGGATGCAATATTTGACAACATTCCTGGCCTGTCAAACAATACTTCTCGGAGGGAACAGTATATACGTCTATAACGTTATATATCCTAACCTAAGGCAACCTAGCATCTCGGATGTAACATTTGACAACATTCCAGGCATGTCGGCCCCTACATCTCGGTGGTAACATTATATGCGTCTATAACGTTATATATCCTTATCTAAGGCAACCTAACATCTCGGATGCAATATTTGACAACATTCCTAGCCTGTCGAACCCTACGTCTCGGTGGTAACATTACATGCGTCTATAACGGTATATTTCCTAATCTAAGGCAACCTAACATCTCGGATGCAATATTTGACAACATTCCTGGCCTGTCGAACCCTACTTCTCGGAGGGAACAGCATATACATCTATAACGTCATATATCCTAGCCTAAGGCAACCTAACATCTCGGATGTAACATTTGACAACATTCCAGGCGTGTCGGTCCCTACGTCTCGGTGGTAACATTACATGCGTCTATAACGTTATATATCCTAACCTAAGGCCAACTAACATCTCGTATGTAATATTTGACAACATTCCTGGCGTGTCGAACCCTACTTCTCGGTGGGAACAGTATATACGTCTATAACGTTATATATCCTAACCTAAGGCAACCTAACATCTCGGATATAACATTTGACAACATTCCAGGCGTGTTGGAACCCTACGTCTCGCTGGTAACATTACGTGCGTCTATAACGTTATATATGCTAACCTAAGGCAACCTAATATCTCGGATGCAATATTTGACAACATTCCTGGCCTGTCGAACCCTACTTCTCGGAGGGAACAGCATATACGTCTATAACGTCATAAATCCTAACCTAAGGCAACCTAACATCTCGGATGTAACATTTGACAACATTCCAGGCGTGTCGGTCCCTACGTCTCGGTGGTAACGTTACATGCGTCTCTAACGTTATATATCCTAACCTAAGGCAACCTAGCATCTCGGATGTAACATTTGACAACATTCCAGGCATGTCGGTCCCTACGTCTCGGTGGTAACATTATATGCGTCTATAACGTTATATATCCTTATCTAAGGCAACCTAAGATCTCGGATGCAATATTTGACAACATTCCTAGCCTGTCGAACCCTACGTCTCGGTGGTAACATTACATGCGTCTATAACGGTATATTTCCTAATCTAAGGCAACCTAACATCTCGGATGCAATATTTGACAACATTCCTGGCTTGTCGAACCGTACTTCTCGTGGGGAACAGTATATACGTCTATAACGTCATATATCCTAACCTAAGGCAACCTAACATCTCGGATGTAACATTTGACAACATTCCAGGCATGTCGGTCCCTACGTCTCGGTGGTAACATTATATGCGTCTATAACGTTATATATCCTTATCTAAGGCAACTTGACATCCCGGATGCAATATTTGACAACATTCCTAGGTTGTCGAACCCTACTTCTCGGAGGGAACAGTATATACGTCTATAACGTTATATATCCTAACGTAAGGCAACCTGACATCTCGGATGTAATATTCTGCACCATTCCAGGCGTGTCGGACCCTACTTCTCGGTGGGAACATTATATGAGTCTATAACGTTGTATATCCTAATCTAAGGCAACCTATTATCTCAGACGTAATATTTTACAATATTCCTCGCATGTCGGTGCATACTTTTCGGTGGGAATATTATATGCGTCCACAACGGTCGATATCGTAATCTAAGGCAATCTAACATCTCGGATGCAATATTTGACAACATTCCTTGCCTGTCGAACCCTACTTCTCGGAGGAAACAGTATGTACGTCTATAGCGGTATATATCCTAATCTAAGGCAACCTAACATCTCGGATGCAATATTTGACAACATTCCTTGCCTGTCGAACCCTACTCCTCGGAGGGAACAGTATGTACGTCTATAACGTTATATATCCTAACCTAAGGCAACCTAACATCTCGGATGTAATATTCTACAACCTTCCAGGCGTGTCGGACTCTACTTCTCGGTGGTAACATTATATGCGTCTATAACGTTGCATATCCTAATCTAAGGCAACCTAACATCTCGGATGCAATATTTGACAACATTCCTGGCCTGTCGAACCCTACTGCTCGGAGGGAACAGTATATACATCTATAACGGTATATATCCTAATCTAAGGCAACCTAACATCTCGGATGTAACATTTGACAACATTCCAGGCGTGTCGGTCCCTACGTCTCGGTGGTAACATTACATGCGTCTATAACGTTATATATCCATATCTGAGGCAACCTAACATCTTGGATGCAATATTTGACAACATTCCTAGCCTGTCGATCCCTATGTCTCGGTGGTAACATTACATGCGTCTATAACGGTATATTTCCTAATCTAAGGCAACCTAGCATCTCGGATGTAACATTTGACAACATTCCAGGCATGTCGGTCCCTACGTCTCGGTGGTAACATTATATGCGTCTATAACGTTATATATCCTTATCTAAGGCAACCTAACATCTCGGATGCAATATTTGACAACATTCCTAGCCTGTCGAACCCTACGTCTCGGTGGTAACATTACATGAGTCTATAACGGTATATTTCCTAATCTAAGGCAACCTAACATCTCGGATGCAATATTTGACAACATTCCTGGCCTGTCGAACCCTACTTCTCGGAGGGAACAGCATATACATCTATAACGTCATATATCCTAGCCTAAGGCAACCTAACATCTCGGATGTAACATTTGACAACATTCCAGGCGTGTCGGTCCCTACGTCTCGGTGGTAACATTACATGCGTCTATAACGTTATATATCCTAACCTAAGGCCAACTAACATCTCGTATGTAATATTTGACAACATTCCTGGCGTGTCGAACCCTACTTCTCGGTGGGAACAGTATATACGTCTATAACGTTATATATCCTAACCTAAGGCAACCTAACATCTCGGATATAACATTTGACAACATTCCAGGCGTGTTGGAACCCTACGTCTCGCTGGTAACATTACGTGCGTCTATAACGTTATATATGCTAACCTAAGGCAACCTAATATCTCGGATGCAATATTTGACAACATTCCTGGCCTGTCGAACCCTACTTCTCGGAGGGAACAGCATATACGTCTATAACGTCATAAATCCTAACCTAAGGCAACCTAACATCTCGGATGTAACATTTGACAACATTCCAGGCGTGTCGGTCCCTACGTCTCGGTGGTAACGTTACATGCGTCTCTAACGTTATATATCCTAACCTAAGGCAACCTAGCATCTCGGATGTAACATTTGACAACATTCCAGGCATGTCGGTCCCTACGTCTCGGTGGTAACATTATATGCGTCTATAACGTTATATATCCTTATCTAAGGCAACCTAAGATCTCGGATGCAATATTTGACAACATTCCTAGCCTGTCGAACCCTACGTCTCGGTGGTAACATTACATGCGTCTATAACGGTATATTTCCTAATCTAAGGCAACCTAACATCTCGGATGCAATATTTGACAACATTCCTGGCTTGTCGAACCGTACTTCTCGTGGGGAACAGTATATACGTCTATAACGTCATATATCCTAACCTAAGGCAACCTAACATCTCGGATGTAACATTTGACAACATTCCAGGCATGTCGGTCCCTACGTCTCGGTGGTAACATTATATGCGTCTATAACGTTATATATCCTTATCTAAGGCAACTTGACATCCCGGATGCAATATTTGACAACATTCCTAGGTTGTCGAACCCTACTTCTCGGAGGGAACAGTATATACGTCTATAACGTTATATATCCTAACGTAAGGCAACCTGACATCTCGGATGTAATATTCTGCACCATTCCAGGCGTGTCGGACCCTACTTCTCGGTGGGAACATTATATGAGTCTATAACGTTGTATATCCTAATCTAAGGCAACCTATTATCTCAGACGTAATATTTTACAATATTCCTCGCATGTCGGTGCATACTTTTCGGTGGGAATATTATATGCGTCCACAACGGTCGATATCGTAATCTAAGGCAATCTAACATCTCGGATGCAATATTTGACAACATTCCTTGCCTGTCGAACCCTACTTCTCGGAGGAAACAGTATGTACGTCTATAGCGGTATATATCCTAATCTAAGGCAACCTAACATCTCGGATGCAATATTTGACAACATTCCTTGCCTGTCGAACCCTACTCCTCGGAGGGAACAGTATGTACGTCTATAACGTTATATATCCTAACCTAAGGCAACCTAACATCTCGGATGTAATATTCTACAACCTTCCAGGCGTGTCGGACTCTACTTCTCGGTGGTAACATTATATGCGTCTATAACGTTGCATATCCTAATCTAAGGCAACCTAACATCTCGGATGCAATATTTGACAACATTCCTGGCCTGTCGAACCCTACTGCTCGGAGGGAACAGTATATACATCTATAACGGTATATATCCTAATCTAAGGCAACCTAACATCTCGGATGTAACATTTGACAACATTCCAGGCGTGTCGGTCCCTACGTCTCGGTGGTAACATTACATGCGTCTATAACGTTATATATCCATGTCTGAGGCAACCTAACATCTTGGATGCAATATTTGACAACATTCCTAGCCTGTCGATCCCTATGTCTCGGTGGTAACATTACATGCGTCTATAACGGTATATTTCCTAATCTAAGGCAACCTAGCATCTCGGATGTAACATTTGACAACATTCCAGGCATGTCGGTCCCTACGTCTCGGTGGTAACATTATATGCGTCTATAACGTTATATATCCTTATCTAAAGCAACTTGACATCCCGGATGCAATATTTAACAACATTTCTAGGTTGTCGAACCCTACTTCTCGGAGGGAACAGTATATACGTCTATAGCGTTATATATCCTAACGTAAGGCAACCTGACATCTCGGATGTAATATTCTGCACCATTCCAGGCGTGTCGGACCCTACTTCTCGGTGGGAACATTATATGAGTCTATAACGTTGTATATCCTAATCTAAGGCAACCTATTATCTCACACGTAATATTTTACAATATTCCTCGCATGTCGGTGCATACTTTTCGGTGGGAATATTATATGCGTCCACAACGGTCGATATCGTAATCTAAGGCAATCTAACATCTCGGATGCAATATTTGACAACATTCCTTGCCTGTCGAACCCTACTTCTCGGAGGAAACAGTATGTACGTCTATAGCGGTATATATCCTAATCTAAGGCAACCTAACATCTCGGATGCAATATTTGACTACATTCCTGACCTGTCGAACCCTACATCTCGGAGGGAACAGTATATACGTCTATAGCGGTATATATCCTAATCTAAGGCAACCTAACATCTCGGATGCAATATTTGACTACATTCCTGGCCTGTCGAACCCTACTTCTCGGAGGGAACAGTATGTACGTCTGTAACGTTATATATCCTAACCTAAGGCAACCTAACATTTCGGATGTAATATTCTACAACCTTCCAGGCGTGTCGAACCCTACTTCTCGGTGGTAACATTATATGTGTCTATAACGTTGCATATCCTAATCTAAGGCAACCTAACATCTCGGATGCAATATTTGACAACATTCCTGGCCTGTCGAACCCTACTGCTCGGAGGGAACTGTATATACGTCTATAGCGGTATATATCCTAATCTAAGGCAACCTAACATCTCGGATGCAATATTTGACAACATTCCTGGCCTGTCGAACCCTACGTCTCGGTGGTAACATTATATGCGTCTATAACGTTATATATCCTTATCTAAGGCAACCTAACATCTCGGATGCAATATTTGACAACATTCCTAGCCTGTCGAACCCTACGTCTCGGTGGTAACATTACATGCGTCTATAACGGTATATTTCCTAATCTAAGGCAACCTAACATCTCGGATGCAATATTTGACAACATTCCTGGCCTGTCGAACCCTACTTCTCGGAGAGAACAGTATATACGTCTATAACGTCATATATCCTAACCTAAGGCAACCTAACATCTCGGATGTAACATTTGACAACATTCCAGGCATGTCGGTCCCTACGTCTCGGTGGTAACATTACATGCGTCTATAACGGTATATTTCGTAATCTAAGGCAACCTAACATCTCGGATGCAATATTTGACAACATTCCTGGCCTGTCGAACCCTACTTCTCGGAGGGAACAGTATATACGTCTATAACGTCATATATCCTAACCTAAGGCAACCTAACATCTCGGATGTAACATTTGACAACATTCCAGGCATGTCGGTCCCTACGTCTCGGTGGTAACATTATATGCGTCTATAACGTTATATATCCTTATCTAAGGCAACCTAACATCTCGGATGCAATATTTGACAACATTCCTGGCCTGTCGAACCCTACTTCTCGGAGGGAACAGTATATACGTCTATAGCGGTATATATCCTAATCTAAGGCAACCTAACATCTCGGATGCAGTATTTGACAACATTCCTGGCCTGTCGAACCCTACTTCTCGGAGGGAACAGTATATACGTCTATAGCGGTATATATCCTAATCTAAGGCAACCTAACATCTCGGATGCAGTATTTGACAACATTCCAGGCGTGTCGGGCCCTACGTCTCGGTGGTAACATTACATGCGTCTATAACGTTATATATCCTAACCTAAGGCAACCTAACATCTCGGATGCAATATTTGACAACATTCCTGGCCTGTCGAACCCTACATCTCGGAGGGAACAGTATATACGTCTATAGCGGTATATATCCTAATCTAAGGCAACCTAACATCTCGGATGCAATATTTGATAACATTCCTGGCCTGTCGAACCCTACTTCTCGGAGGGAACAGTATGTACGTCTATAACGTTATATATCCTAACCTAAGGCAACCTAACATCTCGGATGTAATATTCTACAACCTTCCAGGCGTGTCGGACCCTACTTTTCGGTGGGAACATTATATGCGTCTATAACGTTATATATCCTAACCTAAGGCAACCTAACATCTCGGATGTAATATTCTACAACCTTCCAGGCGTGTCGGACCCTACTTCTCGGTGGGAACATTATATGCGTCTATAACGTTGCATATCCTAATCTAAGGCAACCTAACATCTCGGATGCAATATTTGACAACATTCCTGGCCTGTCGAAGCCTACATCTCGGAGGGAACAGTATATACGTCTGTAACGTCATATATCCTAACCTAAGACAACCTAACATCTCGGATGTAACATTTGACAACATTCCACACGTGTCGGTCCCTACGTCTCGGTGGTAACATTACATGCGTCTATAACGTTATATATCCTATCCTAAGGCAACCTAACATCTCGGATGCACTATTTGACAACATTCCTGGCCTGTCGACCCTACTTCTCGGAGGGAACAGTATATACGTCTATAACGTCATATATCCTAACCTAAGGCAACCTAACATCTCGGATGTAACATTTGACAACATTCCAGGTGTGTCGGTCCCTACGTCTCGGTGGTAACGTTACATGCGTCTATAACGTTATATATCCTAACCTAAGGCAACCTAACATCTCGGATGTAACATTTGACAACATTCCAGGCATGTCGGTCCCTACGTCTCGGTGGTAACATTACATGTGTCTATAACGTTATATATCCTAACCTAAGGCCAACTAACATCTCGTATGTAATATTTGACAACATTCCTGGCCTGTCGAAACCTACTTCTCGGAGGGAACAGTATATACGTCTATAGCGGTATATATCCTAATCTAAGGCAACCTAACATCTCGGATGCAGTATTTGACAACATTCCTGGCCTGTCGAACCCTACTTCTCGGAGGGAACAGTATATACGTCTATAGCGGTATATATCCTAATCTAAGGCAACCTAACATCCCGGATGCAGTATTTGACA
Source organism: Xylocopa violacea (assembly GCA_963969225.1). NCBI lineage: Eukaryota > Metazoa > Arthropoda > Insecta > Hymenoptera > Apidae > Xylocopa > Xylocopa violacea. Next base: position 21,696,636 of record CAXAJV010000002.1, on the reverse strand, counting down.
ACATTCCAGGCGTGTCGGGCCCTACGTCTCGGTGGTAACATTACATGCGTCTATAACGTTATATATCCTAACCTAAGGCAACCTAACATCTCGGATGCAATATTTGACAACATTCCTGGCCTGTCGAACCCTACTTCTCGGAGGGAACAGTATGTACGTCTATAACGTTATATATCCTAACCTAAGGCAACCTAACATCTCGGATGTAATATTCTACAACCTTCCAGGCGTGTCGGACCCTACTTCTCGGTGGGAACATTATATGCGTCTATAACGTTATATATCCTAACCTAATGCAACCTAACATCTCGGATGTAATATTCTACAACCTTCCAGGCGTGTCGGACCCTACTTCTCGGTGGGAACATTATATGCGTCTATAACGTTGCATATCCTAATCTAAGGCAACCTAACATCTCGGATGCAATATTTGACAACATTCCTGGCCTGTCGAACCCTACATCTCGGAGGGAACAGTATATACGTCTGTAACGTCATATATCCTAACCTAAGACAACCTAACATCTCGGATGTAACATTTGACAACATTCCACGCGTGTCGGTCCCTACGTCTCGGTGGTAACATTACATGCGTCTATAACGTTATATATCCTATCCTAAGGCAACCTAACATCTCGGATGCAATATTTGACAACATTCCTGGCCTGTCGACCCTACTTCTCGGAGGGAACAGTATATACGTCTATAACGTCATATATCCTAACCTAAGGCAACCTAATATCTCGGATGCAATATTTGACAACATTCCTGGCCTGTCGAACCCTACTTCCCGGAGGGAACAGCATATACGTCTATAACGTCATAAATCCTAACCTAAGGCAACCTAACATCTCGGATGTAACATTTGACAACATTCCAGGCGTGTCGGTCCCTACGTCTCGGTGGTAACGTTACATGCGTCTCTAACGTTATATATCCTAACCTAAGGCAACCTAGCATCTCGGATGTAACATTTGACAACATTCCAGGCATGTCGGTCCCTACGTCTCGGTGGTAACATTATATGCGTCTATAACGTTATATATCCTTATCTAAGGCAACCTAACATCTCGGATGCAATATTTGACAACATTCCTAGCCTGTCGAACCCTACGTCTCGGTGGTAACATTACATGCGTCTATAACGGTATATTTCCTAATCTAAGGCAACCTAACATCTCGGATGCAATATTTGACAACATTCCTGGCTTGTCGAACCGTACTTCTCGTGGGGAACAGTATATACGTCTATAACGTCATATATCCTAACCTAAGGCAACCTAACATCTCGGATGTAACATTTGACAACATTCCAGGCATGTCGGTCCCTACGTCTCGGTGGTAACATTATATGCGTCTATAACGTTATATATCCTTATCTAAGGCAACTTGACATCCCGGATGCAATATTTGACAACATTCCTAGGTTGTCGAACCCTACTTCTCGGAGGGAACAGTATATACGTCTATAACGTTATATATCCTAACGTAAGGCAACCTGACATCTCGGATGTAATATTCTGCACCATTCCAGGCGTGTCGGACCCTACTTCTCGGTGGGAACATTATATGAGTCTATAACGTTGTATATCCTAATCTAAGGCAACCTATTATCTCAGACGTAATATTTTACAATATTCCTCGCATGTCGGTGCATACTTTTCGGTGAGAATATTATATGCGTCCACAACGGTCGATATCGTAATCTAAGGCAATCTAACATCTCGGATGCAATATTTGACAACATTCCTTGCCTGTCGAACCCTACTTCTCGGAGGAAACAGTATGTACGTCTATAGCGGTATATATCCTAATCTAAGGCAACCTAACATCTCGGATGCAATATTTGACAACATTACTTGCCTGTCGAACCCTACTCCTCGGAGGGAACAGTATGTACGTCTATAACGTTATATATCCTAACCTAAGGCAACCTAACATCTCGGATGTAATATTCTACAACCTTCCAGGCGTGTCGGACTCTACTTCTCGGTGGTAACATTATATGCGTCTATAACGTTGCATATCCTAATCTAAGGCAACCTAACATCTCGGATGCAATATTTGACAACATTCCTGGCCTGTCGAACCCTACTGCTCGGAGGGAACAGTATATACATCTATAACGGTATATATCCTAATCTAAGGCAACCTAACATCTCGGATGAAATATGTGACAACATTCCTAGCCTGTCGAACCCTACGTCTCGGTGGTAACATTACATGCGTCTATAACGGTATATTTCCTAATCTAAGGCAACCTAGCATCTCGGATGTAACATTTGACAACATTCCAGGCATGTCGGTCCCTACGTCTCGGTGGTAACATTATATGCGTCTATAACGTTATATATCCTTATCTAGGGCAACCTAACATCTCGGATGCAATATTTGACAACATTCCTAGCCTGTCGAACCCTACGTCTCGGTGGTAACATTACATGCGTCTATAACGGTATATTTCCTAATCTAAGGCAACCTAACATCTCGGATGCAATATTTGACAACATTCCTGGCCTGTCGAACCATACTTCTCGTGGGGAACAGTATATACGTCTATAACGTCATATATCCTAACCTAAGGCAACCTAACATCTCGGATGTAACATTTGACAACATTCCAGGCATGTCGGTCCCTACGTCTCGGTGGTAACATTATATGCGTCTATAACGTTATATATCCTTATCTAAAGCAACTTGACATCCCGGATGCAATATTTGACAACATTCCTAGGTTGTCGAACCCTACTTCTCGGAGGGAACAGTATATACGTCTATAACGTTATATATCCTAACGTAAGGCAACCTGACATCTCGGATGTAATATTCTGCACCATTCCAGGCGTGTCGGACCCTACTTCTCGGTGGGAACATTATATGAGTCTATAACGTTGTATATCCTAATCTAAGGCAACCTATTATCTCAGACGTAATATTTTACAATATTCCTCGCATGTCGGTGCATACTTTTCGGTGGGAATATTATATGCGTCCACAACGGTCGATATCGTAATCTAAGGCAATCTAACATCTCGGATGCAATATTTGACAACATTCCTTGCCTGTCGAACCCTACTTCTCGGAGGAAACAGTATGTACGTCTATAGCGGTATATATCCTAATCTAAGGCAACCTAACATCTCGGATGCAATATTTGACAACATTACTTGCCTGTCGAACCCTACTCCTCGGAGGGAACAGTATGTACGTCTATAACGTTATATATCCTAACCTAAGGCAACCTAACATCTCGGATGTAATATTCTACAACCTTCCAGGCGTGTCGGACTCTACTTCTCGGTGGTAACATTATATGCGTCTATAACGTTGCATATCCTAATCTAAGGCAACCTAACATCTCGGATGCAATATTTGACAACATTCCTGGCCTGTCGAACCCTACTGCTCGGAGGGAACAGTATATACATCTATAACGGTATATATCCTAATCTAAGGCAACCTAACATCTCGGATGAAATATGTGACAACATTCCTAGCCTGTCGAACCCTACGTCTCGGTGGTAACATTACATGCGTCTATAACGGTATATTTCCTAATCTAAGGCAACCTAGCATCTCGGATGTAACATTTGACAACATTCCAGGCATGTCGGTCCCTACGTCTCGGTGGTAACATTATATGCGTCTATAACGTTATATATCCTTATCTAGGGCAACCTAACATCTCGGATGCAATATTTGACAACATTCCTAGCCTGTCGAACCCTACGTCTCGGTGGTAACATTACATGCGTCTATAACGGTATATTTCCTAATCTAAGGCAACCTAACATCTCGGATGCAATATTTGACAACATTCCTGGCCTGTCGAACCATACTTCTCGTGGGGAACAGTATATACGTCTATAACGTCATATATCCTAACCTAAGGCAACCTAACATCTCGGATGTAACATTTGACAACATTCCAGGCATGTCGGTCCCTACGTCTCGGTGGTAACATTATATGCGTCTATAACGTTATATATCCTTATCTAAAGCAACTTGACATCCCGGATGCAATATTTGACAACATTCCTAGGTTGTCGAACCCTACTTCTCGGAGGGAACAGTATATACGTCTATAACGTTATATATCCTAACGTAAGGCAACCTGACATCTCGGATGTAATATTCTGCACCATTCCAGGCGTGTCGGACCCTACTTCTCGGTGGGAACATTATATGAGTCTATAACGTTGTATATCCTAATCTAAGGCAACCTATTATCTCAGACGTAATATTTTACAATATTCCTCGCATGTCGGTGCATACTTTTCGGTGGGAATATTATATGCGTCCACAACGGTCGATATCGTAATCTAAGGCAATCTAACATCTCGGATGCAATATTTGACAACATTCCTTGCCTGTCGAACCCTACTTCTCGGAGGAAACAGTATGTACGTCTATAGCGGTATATATCCTAATCTAAGGCAACCTAACATCTCGGATGCAATATTTGACTACATTCCTGACCTGTCGAACCCTACATCTCGGAGGGAACAGTATATACGTCTGTAACGTCATATATCCTAACCTAAGACAACCTAACATCTCGGATGTAACATTTGACAACATTCCAGGCGTGTCGGTCCCTACGTCTCGGTGGTAACATTACATGCGTCTATAACGTTATATATCCATATCTGAGGCAACCTAACATCTTGGATGCAATATTTGACAACATTCCTAGCCTGTCGAACCCTATGTCTCGGTGGTAACATTACATGCGTCTATAACGGTATATTTCCTAATCTAAGGCAACCTAGCATCTCGGATGTAACATTTGACAACATTCCAGGCATGTCGGTCCCTACGTCTCGGTGGTAACATTATATGCGTCTATAACGTTATATATCCTTATCTAAGGCAACCTAACATCTCGGATGCAATATTTGACAACATTCCTAGCCTGTCGAACCCTACGTCTCGGTGGTAACATTACATGCGTCTATAACGGTATATTTCCTAATCTAAGGCAACCTAACATCTCGGATGCAATATTTGACAACATTCCTGGCCTGTCGAACCATACTTCTCGTGGGGAACAGTATATACGTCTATAACGTCATATATCCTAACCTAAGGCAACCTAACATCTCGGATGTAACATTTGACAACATTCCAGGCATGTCGGTCCCTACGTCTCGGTGGTAACATTATATGCGTCTATAACGTTATATATCCTTATCTAAAGCAACTTGACATCCCGGATGCAATATTTGACAACATTCCTAGGTTGTCGAACCCTACTTCTCGGAGGGAACAGTATATACGTCTATAACGTTATATATCCTAACGTAAGGCAACCTGACATCTCGGATGTAATATTCTGCACCATTCCAGGCGTGTCGGACCCTACTTCTCGGTGGGAACATTATATGAGTCTATAACGTTGTATATCCTAATCTAAGGCAACCTATTATCTCAGACGTAATATTTGACAATGTTCCTCGCATGTCGGTGCATACTTTTCGGTGGGAATATTATATGCGTCCACAACGGTCGATATCGTAATCTAAGGCAATCTAACATCTCGGATGCAATATTTGACAACATTCCTTGCCTGTCGAACCCTACTTCTCGGAGGAAACAGTATGTACGTCTATAGCGGTATATATCCTAATCTAAGGCAACCTAACATCTCGGATGCAATATTTGACTACATTCCTGACCTGTCGAACCCTACATCTCGGAGGGAACAGTATATACGTCTATAGCGGTATATATCCTAATCTAAGGCAACCTAACATCTCGGATGCAATATTTGACTACATTCCTGGCCTGTCGAACCCTACTTCTCGGAGGGAACAGTATGTACGTCTGTAACGTTATATATCCTAACCTAAGGCAACCTAACATTTCGGATGTAATATTCTACAACCTTCCAGGCGTGTCGAACCCTACTTCTCGGTGGTAACATTATATGTGTCTATAACGTTGCATATCCTAATCTAAGGCAACCTAACATCTCGGATGCAATATTTGACAACATTCCTGGCCTGTCGAACCCTACTGCTCGGAGGGAACTGTATATACGTCTATAGCGGTATATATCCTAATCTAAGGCAACCTAACATCTCGGATGCAATATTTGACAACATTCCTGGCCTGTCGAACCCTACGTCTCGGTGGTAACATTATATGCGTCTATAACGTTATATATCCTTATCTAAGGCAACCTAACATCTCGGATGCAATATTTGACAACATTCCTAGCCTGTCGAACCCTACGTCTCGGTGGTAACATTACATGCGTCTATAACGGTATATTTCCTAATCTAAGGCAACCTAACATCTCGGATGCAATATTTGACAACATTCCTGGCCTGTCGAACCCTACTTCTCGGAGAGAACAGTATATACGTCTATAACGTCATATATCCTAACCTAAGGCAACCTAACATCTCGGATGTAACATTTGACAACATTCCAGGCATGTCGGTCCCTACGTCTCGGTGGTAACATTACATGCGTCTATAACGGTATATTTCCTAATCTAAGGCAACCTAACATCTCGGATGCAATATTTGACAACATTCCTGGGCTGTCGAACCCTACTTCTCGGAGGGAACAGTATATACGTCTATAACGTCATATATCCTAACCTAAGGCAACCTAACATCTCGGATGTAACATTTGACAACATTCCAGGCATGTCGGTCCCTACGTCTCGGTGGTAACATTATATGCGTCTATAACGTTATATATCCTTATCTAAGGCAACCTAACATCTCGGATGCAATATTTGACAACATTCCTGGCCTGTCGAACCCTACTTCTCGGAGGGAACAGTATATACGTCTATAGCGGTATATATCCTAATCTAAGGCAACCTAACATCTCGGATGCAGTATTTGACAACATTCCTGGCCTGTCGAACCCTACTTCTCGGAGGGAACAGTATATACGTCTATAGCGGTATATATCCTAATCTAAGGCAACCTAACATCTCGGATGCAGTATTTGACAACATTCCAGGCGTGTCGGGCCCTACGTCTCGGTGGTAACATTACATGCGTCTATAACGTTATATATCCTAACCTAAGGCAACCTAACATCTCGGATGCAATATTTGACAACATTCCTGGCCTGTCGAACCCTACATCTCGGAGGGAACAGTATATACGTCTATAGCGGTATATATCCTAATCTAAAGCAACCTAACATCTCGGATGCAATATTTGATAACATTCCTGGCCTGTCGAACCCTACTTCTCGGAGGGAACAGTATGTACGTCTATAACGTTATATATCCTAACCTAAGGCAACCTAACATCTCGGATGTAATATTCTACAACCTTCCAGGCGTGTCGGACCCTACTTTTCGGTGGGAACATTATATGCGTCTATAACGTTATATATCCTAACCTAAGGCAACCTAACATCTCGGATGTAATATTCTACAACCTTCCAGGCGTGTCGGACCCTACTTCTCGGTGGGAACATTATATGCGTCTATAACGTTGCATATCCTAATCTAAGGCAACCTAACATCTCGGATGCAATATTTGACAACATTCCTGGCCTGTCGACCCTACTTCTCGGAGGGAACAGTATATACGTCTATAACGTCATATATCCTAACCTAAGGCAACCTAACATCTCGGATGTAACATTTGACAACATTCCAGGTGTGTCGGTCCCTACGTCTCGGTGGTAACGTTACATGCGTCTATAACGTTATATATCCTAACCTAAGGCAACCTAACATCTCGGATGTAACATTTGACAACATTCCAGGCATGTCGATCCCTACGTCTCGGTGGTAACATTACATGCGTCTATAACGTTATATATCCTAACCTAAGGCCAACTAACATCTCGTATGTAATATTTGACAACATTCCTGGCCTGTCGAACCCTACTTCTCGGAGGGAACAGTATATACGTCTATAGCGGTATATATCCTAATCTAAGGCAACCTAACATCTCGGATGCAATATTTGATAACATTCCTGGCCTGTCGAACCCTACTTCTCGGAGGGAACAGTATGTACGTCTATAACGTTATATATCCTAACCTAAGGCAACCTAACATCTCGGATGTAATATTCTACAACCTTCCAGGCGTGTCGGACCCTACTTCTAGGTGGGAACATTATATGCGTCTATAATGTTATATATCCTAACCTAAGGCAACCTAACATCTCGGATGTAATATTCTACAACCTTCCAGGCGTGTCGGACCCTACTTCTCGGTGGGAACATGATATGCGTCTATAACGTTGCATATCCTAATCTAAGGCAACCTAACATCTCGGATGCAATATTTGACAACATTCCTGGCCTGTCGAAGCCTACATCTCGGAGGGAACAGTATATACGTCTGTAACGTCATATATCCTAACCTAAGACAACCTAACATCTCGGATGTAACATTTGACAACATTCCACACGTGTCGGTCCCTACGTCTCGGTGGTAACATTACATGCGTCTATAACGTCATATATCCTATCCTAAGGCAACCTAACATCTCGGATGTAACATTTGACAACATTCCAGGTGTGTCGGTCCCTACGTCTCGGTGGTAACGTTACATGCGTCTATAACGTTATATATCCTAACCTAAGGCAACCTAACATCTCGGATGTAACATTTGACAACATTCCAGGCATGTCGGTCCCTACGTCTCGGTGGTAACATTACATGTGTCTATAACGTTATATATCCTAACCTAAGGCCAACTAACATCTCGTATGTAATATTTGACAACATTCCTGGCCTGTCGAAACCTACTTCTCGGAGGGAACAGTATATACGTCTATAGCGGTATATATCCTAATCTAAGGCAACCTAACATCTCGGATGCAGTATTTGACAACATTCCTGGCCTGTCGAACCCTACTTCTCGGAGGGAACAGTATATACGTCTATAGCGGTATATATCATAATCTAAGGCAACCTAACATCTCGGATGCAGTATTTGACAACATTCCAGGCGTGTCGGGCCCTACGTCTCGGTGGTAACATTACATGCGTCTATAACGTTATATATCCTAACCTAAGGCAACCTAACATCTCGGATGCAATATTTGACAACATTCCTGGCCTGTCGAACCCTACTTCTCGGAGGGAACAGTATGTACGTCTATAACGTTATATATCCTAACCTAAGGCAACCTAACATCTCGGATGTAATATTCTACAACCTTCCAGGCGTGTCGGACCCTACTTCTCGGTGGGAACATTATATGCGTCTATAACGTTATATATCCTAACCTAATGCAACCTAACATCTCGGATGTAATATTCTACAACCTTCCAGGCGTGTCGGACCCTACTTCTCGGTGGGAACATTATATGCGTCTATAACGTTGCATATCCTAATCTAAGGCAACCTAACATCTCGGATGCAATATTTGACAACATTCCTGGCCTGTCGAACCCTACATCTCGGAGGGAACAGTATATACGTCTGTAACGTCATATATCCTAACCTAAGACAACCTAACATCTCGGATGTAACATTTGACAACATTCCACGCGTGTCGGTCCCTACGTCTCGGTGGTAACATTACATGCGTCTATAACGTTATATATCCTATCCTAAGGCAACCTAACATCTCGGATGCAATATTTGACAACATTCCTGGCCTGTCGACCCTACTTCTCGGAGGGAACAGTATATACGTCTATAACGTCATATATCCTAACCTAAGGCAACCTAACATCTCGGATGTAACATTTGAGAACATTCCAGGTGTGTCGGTCCCTACGTCTCGGTGGTAACGTTACATGCGTCTATAACGTTATATATCCTAACCTAAGGCAACCTAACATCTCGGATGTAACATTTGACAACATTCCAGGCATGTCGGTCCCTACGTCTCGGTGGTAACATTACATGCGTCTATAACGTTATATATCCTAACCTAAGGCCAACTAACATCTCGTATGTAATATTTGACAACATTCCTGGCCTGTCGAAACCTACTTCTCGGAGGGAACATTATATACGTCTATAGCGGTATATATCCTAATCTAAGGCAACCTAACATCTCGGATGCAGTATTTGACAACATTCCTGGCCTGTCGAACCCTACTTCTCGGAGGGAACAGTATATACGTCTATAGCGGTATATATCCTAATCTAAGGCAACCTAACATCTCGAATGCAGTATTTGACAACATTCCAGGCGTGTCGGGCCCTACGTCTCGGTGGTAACATTACATGCGTCTATAACGTTATATATCCTAACCTAAGGCAACCTAACATCTCGGATGCAATATTTGACAACATTCCTGGCCTGTCGAACCCTACATCTCGGAGGGAACAGTATATACGTCTATAGCGGTATATATCCTAATCTAAGGCAACCTGACATCTCGGATGCAATATTTGATAACATTCCTGGCCTGTCGAACCCTACTTCTCGGAGGGAACAGTATGTACGTCTATAACGTTATATATCCTAACCTAAGGCAACCTAACATCTCGGATGTAATATTCTACAACCTTCCAGGCGTGTCGGACCCTACTTCTCGGTGGGAACATTATATGCGTCTATAACGTTATATATCCTAACCTAAGGCAACCTAACATCTCGGATGTAATATTCTACAACCTTCCAGGCGTGTCGGACCCTACTTCTCGGTGGGAACATTATATGCGTCTATAACGTTGCATATCCTAATCTAAGGCAACCTAACATCTCGGATGCAATATTTGACAACATTCCTGGCCTGTCGAACCCTACATTTCGGAGCGAACAGTATATACGTCTATAACGTTATATATCCTAACCTAAGGCAACCTAACATCTCGGATGTAAAATTTGACAACATTCCAGGCATGTCGGTCCCTACGTCTCGGTGGTAACATTATATGTGTCTATAACGTTATATATCCTTATCTAAGGCAACCTAACATCCCGGATGCAATATTTGACAACATTCCTAGCCTGTCGAACCCTACTTCTCGGAGGGAACAGCATATACGTCTATAACGTCATAAATCCTAACCTAAGGCAACCTAACATCTCGGATGTAACATTTGACAACATTCCAGGCGTGTCGGTCCCTACGTCTCGGTGGTAACGTTACATGCGTCTCTAACGTTATATATCCTAACCTAAGGCAACCTAACATCTCGGATGCAATATTTGACAACATTCCTGGCCTGTCGAACAATACTTCTCGGAGGGAACAGTATATACGTCTATAACGTTATATATCCTAACCTAAGGCAACCTAGCATCTCGGATGTAACATTTGACAACATTCCAGGCATGTCGGTCCCTACGTCTCGGTGGTAACATTATATGCGTCTATAACGTTATATATCCTTATCTAAGGCAACCTAACATCTCGGATGCAATATTTGACAACATTCCTAGCCTGTCGAACCCTACGTCTCGGTGGTAACATTACATGCGCCTATAACGGTATATTTCCTAATCTAAGGCAACCTAACATCTCGGATGCAATATTTGACAACATTCCTGGCCTGTCGAACCCTACTTCTCGGAGGGAACAGCATATACATCTATAACGTCATATATCCTAGCCTAAGGCAACCTAACATCTCGGATGTAACATTTGACAACATTCCAGGCGTGTCGGTCCCTACGTCTCGGTGGTAACATTACATGCGTCTATAACGTTATATATCCTAACCTAAGGCCAACTAACATCTCGTATGTAATATTTGACAACATTCCTGGCGTGTCGAACCCTACTTCTCGGTGGGAACAGTATATACGTCTATAACGTTACATATCCTAACCTAACGCAACCTAACATCTCGGATATAACATTTGACAACATTCCACGCGTGTTGGAACCCTACGTCTCGCTGGTAACATTACGTGCGTCTATAACGTTATATATGCTAACCTAAGGCAACCTAATATCTCGGATGCAATATTTGACAACATTCCTGGCCTGTCGAACCCTACTTCTCGGAGGGAACAGCATATACGTCTATAACGTCATAAATCCTAACCTAAGGCAACCTAACATCTCGGATGTAACATTTGACAACATTCCAGGCGTGTCGGTCCCTACGTCTCGGTGGTAACGTTACATGCGTCTCTAACGTTATATATCCTAACCTAAGGCAACCTAGCATCTCGGATGTAACATTTGACAACATTCCAGGCATGTCGGTCCCTACGTCTCGGTGGTAACATTATATGCGTCTATAACGTTATATATCCTTATCTAAGGCAACCTAACATCTCGGATGCAATATTTGACAACATTCCTAGCCTGTCGAACCCTACGTCTCGGTGGTAACATTACATGCGTCTATAACGGTATATTTCCTAATCTAAGGCAACCTAACATCTCGGATGCAATATTTGACAACATTCCTGGCCTGTCGAACCATACTTCTCGTGGGGAACAGTATATACGTCTATAACGTCATATATCCTAACCTAAGGCAACCTAACATCTCGGATGTAACATTTGACAACATTCCAGGCATGTCGGTCCCTACGTCTCGGTGGTAACATTATATGCGTCTATAACGTTATATATCCTTATCTAAAGCAACTTGACATCCCGGATGCAATATTTGACAACATTCCTAGGTTGTCGAACCCTACTTCTCGGAGGGAACAGTATATACGTCTATAACGTTATATATCCTAACGTAAGGCAACCTGACATCTCGGATGTAATATTCTGCACCATTCCAGGCGTGTCGGACCCTACTTCTCGGTGGGAACATTATATGAGTCTATAACGTTGTATATCCTAATCTAAGGCAACCTATTATCTCAGACGTAATATTTTACAATATTCCTCGCATGTCGGTGCATACTTTTCGGTGGGAATATTATATGCGTCCACAACGGTCGATATCGTAATCTAAGGCAATCTAACATCTCGGATGCAATATTTGACAACATTCCTTGCCTGTCGAACCCTACTTCTCGGAGGAAACAGTATGTACGTCTATAGCGGTATATATCCTAATCTAAGGCAACCTAACATCTCGGATGCAATATTTGACTACATTCCTGACCTGTCGAACCCTACATCTCGGAGGGAACAGTATATACGTCTATAGCGGTATATATCCTAATCTAAGGCAACCTAACATCTCGGATGCAATATTTGACTACATTCCTGGCCTGTCGAACCCTACTTCTCGGAGGGAACAGTATGTACGTCTGTAACGTTATATATCCTAACCTAAGGCAACCTAACATTTCGGATGTAATATTCTACAACCTTCCAGGCGTGTCGAACCCTACTTCTCGGTGGTAACATTATATGTGTCTATAACGTTGCATATCCTAATCTAAGGCAACCTAACATCTCGGATGCAATATTTGACAACATTCCTGGCCTGTCGAACCCTACTGCTCGGAGGGAACTGTATATACGTCTATAGCGGTATATATCCTAATCTAAGGCAACCTAACATCTCGGATGCAATATTTGACAACATTCCTGGCCTGTCGAACCCTACGTCTCGGTGGTAACATTATATGCGTCTATAACGTTATATATCCTTATCTAAGGCAACCTAACATCTCGGATGCAATATTTGACAACATTCCTAGCCTGTCGAACCCTACGTCTCGGTGGTAACATTACATGCGTCTATAACGGTATATTTCCTAATCTAAGGCAACCTAACATCTCGGATGCAATATTTGACAACATTCCTGGCCTGTCGAACCCTACTTCTCGGAGAGAACAGTATATACGTCTATAACGTCATATATCCTAACCTAAGGCAACCTAACATCTCGGATGTAACATTTGACAACATTCCAGGCATGTCGGTCCCTACGTCTCGGTGGTAACATTACATACGTCTATAACGGTATATTTCCTAATCTAAGGCAACCTAACATCTCGGATGCAATATTTGACAACATTCCTGGCCTGTCGAACCCTACTTCTCGGAGGGAACAGTATATACGTCTATAACGTCATATATCCTAACCTAAGGCAACCTAACATCTCGGATGTAACATTTGACAACATTCCAGGCATGTCGGTCCCTACGTCTCGGTGGTAACATTATATGCGTCTATAACGTTATATATCCTTATCTAACGCAACCTAACATCTCGGATGCAATATTTGACAACATTCCTGGCCTGTCGAACCCTACTTCTCGGAGGGAACAGTATATACGTCTATAGCGGTATATATCCTAATCTAAGGCTACCTAACATCTCGGATGCAGTATTTGACAACATTCCTGGCCTGTCGAACCCTACTTCTCGGAGGGAACAGTATATACGTCTATAGCGGTATATATCCTAATCTAAGGCAACCTAACATCTCGGATGCAGTATTTGACAACATTCCAGGCGTGTTGGAACCCTACGTCTCGCTGGTAACATTACGTGCGTCTATAACGTTATATATGCTAACCTAAGGCAACCTAATATCTCGGATGCAATATTTGACAACATTCCAGGCCTGTCGAACCCTACTTCTCGGAGGGAACAGCATATACGTCTATAACGTCATAAATCCTAACCTAAGGCAACCTAACATCTCGGATGTAACATTTGACAACATTCCAGGCGTGTCGGTCCCTACGTCTCGGTGGTAACGTTACATGCGTCTCTAACGTTATATATCCTAACCTAAGGCAACCTAACATCTCGGATGCAATATTTGACAACATTCCTGGCCTGTCGAACAATACTTCTCGGAGGGAACAGTATATACGTCTATAACGTTATATATCCTAACCTAAGGCAACCTAGCATCTCGGATGTAACATTTGACAACATTCCAGGCATGTCGTCCCTACGTCTCGGTGGTAACATTATATGCGTCTATAACGTTATATATCCTTATCTAAGGCAACCTAACATCTCGGATGCAATATTTGACAACATTCCTAGCCTGTCGAACCCTACGTCTCGGTGGTAACATTACATGCGTCTATAACGGTATATTTCCTAATCTAAGGCAACCTAACATCTCGGATGCAATATTTGACAACATTCCTGGCCTGTCGAACCCTACTTCTCGGAGGGAACAGCATATACATCTATAACGTCATATATCCTAGCCTAAGGCAACCTAACATCTCGGATGTAACATTTGACAACATTCCAGGCATGTCGGTCCCTACGTCTCGGTGGTAACATTACATGCGTCTATAACGTTATATATCCTAACCTAAGGCCAACTAACATCTCGTATGTAATATTTGACAACATTCCTGGCCTGTCGAAACCTACTTCTCGGAGGGAACATTATATACGTCTATAGCGGTATATATCCTAATCTAAGGCAACCTAACATCTCGGATGCAGTATTTGACAACATTCCTGGCCTGTCGAACCCTACTTCTCGGAGGGAACAGTATATACGTCTATAGCGGTATATATCCTAATCTAAGGCAACCTAACATCTCGAATGCAGTATTTGACAACATTCCAGGCGTGTCGGGCCCTACGTCTCGGTGGTAACATTACATGCGTCTATAACGTTATATATCCTAACCTAAGGCAACCTAACATCTCGGATGCAATATTTGACAACATTCCTGGCCTGTCGAACCCTACATCTCGGAGGGAACAGTATATACGTCTATAGCGGTATATATCCTAATCTAAGGCAACCTGACATCTCGGATGCAATATTTGATAACATTCCTGGCCTGTCGAACCCTACTTCTCGGAGGGAACAGTATGTACGTCTATAACGTTATATATCCTAACCTAAGGCAACCTAACATCTCGGATGTAATATTCTACAACCTTCCAGGCGTGTCGGACCCTACTTCTCGGTGGGAACATTATATGCGTCTATAACGTTATATATCCTAACCTAAGGCAACCTAACATCTCGGATGTAATATTCTACAACCTTCCAGGCGTGTCGGACCCTACTTCTCGGTGGGAACATTATATGCGTCTATAACGTTGCATATCCTAATCTAAGGCAACCTAACATCTCGGATGCAATATTTGACAACATTCCTGGCCTGTCGAACCCTACATTTCGGAGCGAACAGTATATACGTCTGTAACGTCATATATCCTAACCTAAGACAACCTAACATCTCGGATGTAACATTTGACAACATTCCACGCGTGTCGGTCCCTACGTCTCGGTGGTAACATTACATGCGTCTATAACGTTATATATCCTATCCTAAGGCAACCTAACATCTCGGATGCAATATTTGACAACATTCCAGGCCTGTCGACCCTACTTCTCGGAGGGAACAGTATATACGTCTATAACGTCATATATCCTAACCTAAGGCAACCTAACATCTCGGATGTAACATTTGACAACATTCCAGGTGTGTCGGTCCCTACGTCTCGGTGGTAACGTTACATGCGTCTATAACGTTATATATCCTAACCTAAGGCAACCTAACATCTCGGATGTAAAATTTGACAACATTCCAGGCATGTCGGTCCCTACGTCTCGGTGGTAACATTATATGTGTCTATAACGTTATATATCCTTATCTAAGGCAACCTAACATCCCGGATGCAATATTTGACAACATTCCTAGCCTGTCGAACCCTACTTCTCGGAGGGAACAGTATATACGTCTATAACGTTATATATCCTAACCTAAGGCAACCTAACATCTCGGATATAACATTTGACAACATTCCAGGCGTGTTGGAACCCTACGTCTCGCTGGTAACATTACGTGCGTCTATAACGTTATATATGCTAACCTAAGGCAACCTAATATCTCGGATGCAATATTTGACAACATTCCAGGCCTGTCGAACCCTACTTCTCGGAGGGAACAGCATATACGTCTATAACGTCATAAATCCTAACCTAAGGCAACCTAACATCTCGGATGTAACATTTGACAACATTCCAGGCGTGTCGGTCCCTACGTCTCGGTGGTAACGTTACATGCGTCTCTAACGTTATATATCCTAACCTAAGGCAACCTAACATCTCGGATGCAATATTTGACAACATTCCTGGCCTGTCGAACAATACTTCTCGGAGGGAACAGTATATACGTCTATAACGTTATATATCCTAACCTAAGGCAACCTAGCATCTCGGATGTAACATTTGACAACATTCCAGGCATGTCGGTCCCTACGTCTCGGTGGTAACATTATATGCGTCTATAACGTTATATATCCTTATCTAAGGCAACCTAACATCTCGGATGCAATATTTGACAACATTCCTGGCCTGTCGAACCCTACTTCTCGGAGGGAACAGTATGTACGTCTATAACGTTATATATCCTAACCTAAGGCAACCTAACATCTCGGATGTAATATTCTACAACCTTCCAGGCGTGTCGGACCCTACTTTTCGGTGGGAACATTATATGCGTCTATAACGTTATATATCCTAACCTAAGGCAACCTAACATCTCGGATGTAATATTCTACAACCTTCCAGGCGTGTCGGACCCTACTTCTCGGTGGGAACATTATATGCGTCTATAACGTTGCATATCCTAATCTAAGGCAACCTAACATCTCGGATGCAATATTTGACAACATTCCTGGCCTGTCGACCCTACTTCTCGGAGGGAACAGTATATACGTCTATAACGTCATATATCCTAACCTAAGGCAACCTAACATCTCGGATGTAACATTTGACAACATTCCAGGTGTGTCGGTCCCTACGTCTCGGTGGTAACGTTACATGCGTCTATAACGTTATATATCCTAACCTAAGGCAACCTAACATCTCGGATGTAACATTTGACAACATTCCAGGCATGTCGATCCCTACGTCTCGGTGGTAACATTACATGCGTCTATAACGTTATATATCCTAACCTAAGGCCAACTAACATCTCGTATGTAATATTTGACAACATTCCTGGCCTGTCGAACCCTACTTCTCGGAGGGAACAGTATATACGTCTATAGCGGTATATATCCTAATCTAAGGCAACCTAACATCTCGGATGCAATATTTGATAACATTCCTGGCCTGTCGAACCCTACTTCTCGGAGGGAACAGTATGTACGTCTATAACGTTATATATCCTAACCTAAGGCAACCTAACATCTCGGATGTAATATTCTACAACCTTCCAGGCGTGTCGGACCCTACTTCTCGGTGGGAACATTATATGCGTCTATAACGTTATATATCCTAACCTAATGCAACCTAACATCTCGGATGTAATATTCTACAACCTTCCAGGCGTGTCGGACCCTACTTCTCGGTGGGAACATTATATGCGTCTATAACGTTGCATATCCTAATCTAAGGCAACCTAACATCTCGGATGCAATATTTGACAACATTCCTGGCCTGTCGAACCCTACATCTCGGAGGGAACAGTATATACGTCTGTAACGTCATATATCCTAACCTAAGACAACCTAACATCTCGGATGTAATATTCTACAACCTTCCAGGCGTGTCGGACCCTACTTCTCGGTGGGAACATTATATGCGTCTATAACGTTATATATCCTAACCTAAGGCAACCTAACATCTCGGATGTAATATTCTACAACCTTCCAGGCGTGTCGGACCCTACTTCTCGGTGGGAACATTATATGCGTCTATAACGTTGCATATCCTAATCTAAGGCAACCTAACATCTCGGATGCAATATTTGACAACATTCCTGGCCTGTCGATCCCTACATCTCGGAGGGAACAGTATATACGTCTGTAACGTCATATATCCTAACCTAAGACAACCTAACATCTCGGATGTAACATTTGACAACATTCCACGCGTGTCGGTCCCTACGTCTCGGTGGTAACATTACATGCGTCTATAACGTTATATATCCTATCCTAAGGCAACCTAACATCTCGGATGCAATATTTGACAACATTCCTGGCCTGTCGACCCTACTTCTCGGAGGGAACAGTATATACGTCTATAACGTCATATATCCTAACCTAAGGCAACCTAACATCTCGGATGTAACATTTGAGAACATTCCAGGTGTGTCGGTCCCTACGTCTCGTTGGTAACGTTACATGCGTCTATAACGTTATATATCCTAACCTAAGGCAACCTAACATCTCGGATGTAAAATTTGACAACATTCCAGGCATGTCGGTCCCTACGTCTCGGTGGTAACATTATATGTGTCTATAACGTTATATATCCTTATCTAAGGCAACCTAACATCCCGGATGCAATATTTGACAACATTCCTAGCCTGTCGAACCCTACTTCTCGGAGGGAACAGTATATACGTCTATAACGTTATATATCCTAACCTAAGGCAACCTAACATCTCGGATATAACATTTGACAACATTCCAGGCGTGTTGGAACCCTACGTCTCGCTGGTAACATTACGTGCGTCTATAACGTTATATATGCTAACCTAAGGCAACCTAATATCTCGGATGCAATATTTGACAACATTCCAGGCCTGTCGAACCCTACTTCTCGGAGGGAACAGCATATACGTCTATAACGTCATAAATCCTAACCTAAGGCAACCTAACATCTCGGATGTAACATTTGACAACATTCCAGGCGTGTCGGTCCCTACGTCTCGGTGGTAACGTTACATGCGTCTCTAACGTTATATATCCTAACCTAAGGCAACCTAACATCTCGGATGCAATATTTGACAACATTCCTGGCCTGTCGAACAATACTTCTCGGAGGGAACAGTATATACGTCTATAACGTTATATATCCTAACCTAAGGCAACCTAGCATCTCGGATGTAACATTTGACAACATTCCAGGCATGTCGGTCCCTACGTCTCGGTGGTAACATTATATGCGTCTATAACGTTATATATCCTTATCTAAGGCAACCTAACATCTCGGATGCAATATTTGACAACATTCCTGGCCTGTCGAACCCTACTTCTCGGAGGGAACAGTATGTACGTCTATAACGTTATATATCCTAACCTAAGGCAACCTAACATCTCGGATGTAATATTCTACAACCTTCCAGGCGTGTCGGACCCTACTTTTCGGTGGGAACATTATATGCGTCTATAACGTTATATATCCTAACCTAAGGCAACCTAACATCTCGGATGTAATATTCTACAACCTTCCAGGCGTGTCGGACCCTACTTCTCGGTGGGAACATTATATGCGTCTATAACGTTGCATATCCTAATCTAAGGCAACCTAACATCTCGGATGCAATATTTGACAACATTCCTGGCCTGTCGACCCTACTTCTCGGAGGGAACAGTATATACGTCTATAACGTCATATATCCTAACCTAAGGCAACCTAACATCTCGGATGTAACATTTGACAACATTCCAGGTGTGTCGGTCCCTACGTCTCGGTGGTAACGTTACATGCGTCTATAACGTTATATATCCTAACCTAAGGCAACCTAACATCTCGGATGTAACATTTGACAACATTCCAGGCATGTCGATCCCTACGTCTCGGTGGTAACATTACATGCGTCTATAACGTTATATATCCTAACCTAAGGCCAACTAACATCTCGTATGTAATATTTGACAACATTCCTGGCCTGTCGAACCCTACTTCTCGGAGGGAACAGTATATACGTCTATAGCGGTATATATCCTAATCTAAGGCAACCTAACATCTCGGATGCAATATTTGATAACATTCCTGGCCTGTCGAACCCTACTTCTCGGAGGGAACAGTATGTACGTCTATAACGTTATATATCCTAACCTAAGGCAACCTAACATCTCGGATGTAATATTCTACAACCTTCCAGGCGTGTCGGACCCTACTTCTCGGTGGGAACATTATATGCGTCTATAACGTTATATATCCTAACCTAATGCAACCTAACATCTCGGATGTAATATTCTACAACCTTCCAGGCGTGTCGGACCCTACTTCTCGGTGGGAACATTATATGCGTCTATAACGTTGCATATCCTAATCTAAGGCAACCTAACATCTCGGATGCAATATTTGACAACATTCCTGGCCTGTCGAACCCTACATCTCGGAGGGAACAGTATATACGTCTGTAACGTCATATATCCTAACCTAAGACAACCTAACATCTCGGATGTAATATTCTACAACCTTCCAGGCGTGTCGGACCCTACTTCTCGGTGGGAACATTATATGCGTCTATAACGTTATATATCCTAACCTAAGGCAACCTAACATCTCGGATGTAATATTCTACAACCTTCCAGGCGTGTCGGACCCTACTTCTCGGTGGGAACATTATATGCGTCTATAACGTTGCATATCCTAATCTAAGGCAACCTAACATCTCGGATGCAATATTTGACAACATTCCTGGCCTGTCGATCCCTACATCTCGGAGGGAACAGTATATACGTCTGTAACGTCATATATCCTAACCTAAGACAACCTAACATCTCGGATGTAACATTTGACAACATTCCACGCGTGTCGGTCCCTACGTCTCGGTGGTAACATTACATGCGTCTATAACGTTATATATCCTATCCTAAGGCAACCTAACATCTCGGATGCAATATTTGACAACATTCCTGGCCTGTCGACCCTACTTCTCGGAGGGAACAGTATATACGTCTATAACGTCATATATCCTAACCTAAGGCAACCTAACATCTCGGATGTAACATTTGAGAACATTCCAGGTGTGTCGGTCCCTACGTCTCGTTGGTAACGTTACATGCGTCTATAACGTTATATATCCTAACCTAAGGCAACCTAACATCTCGGATGTAACATTTGACAACATTCCAGGCATGTCGGTCCCTACGTCTCGGTGGTAACATTACATGCGTCTATAACGTTATATATCCTAACCTAAGGCCAACTAACATCTCGTATGTAATATTTGACAACATTCCTGGCCTGTCGAAACCTACTTCTCGGAGGGAACATTATATACGTCTATAGCGGTATATATCCTAATCTAAGGCAACCTAACATCTCGGATGCAGTATTTGACAACATTCCTGGCCTGTCGAACCCTACTTCTCGGAGGGAACAGTATATACGTCTATAGCGGTATATATCCTAATCTAAGGCAACCTAACATCTCGAATGCAGTATTTGACAACATTCCAGGCGTGTCGGGCCCTACGTCTCGGTGGTAACATTACATGCGTCTATAACGTTATATATCCTAACCTAAGGCAACCTAACATCTCGGATGCAATATTTGACAACATTCCTGGCCTGTCGAACCCTACATCTCGGAGGGAACAGTATATACGTCTATAGCGGTATATATCCTAATCTAAGGCAACCTGACATCTCGGATGCAATATTTGATAACATTCCTGGCCTGTCGAACCCTACTTCTCGGAGGGAACAGTATGTACGTCTATAACGTTATATATCCTAACCTAAGGCAACCTAACATCTCGGATGTAATATTCTACAACCTTCCAGGCGTGTCGGACCCTACTTCTCGGTGGGAACATTATATGCGTCTATAACGTTATATATCCTAACCTAAGGCAACCTAACATCTCGGATGTAATATTCTACAACCTTCCAGGCGTGTCGGACCCTACTTCTCGGTGGGAACATTATATGCGTCTATAACGTTGCATATCCTAATCTAAGGCAACCTAACATCTCGGATGCAATATTTGACAACATTCCTGGCCTGTCGAACCCTACATTTCGGAGCGAACAGTATATACGTCTGTAACGTCATATATCCTAACCTAAGACAACCTAACATCTCGGATGTAACATTTGACAACATTCCACGCGTGTCGGTCCCTACGTCTCGGTGGTAACATTACATGCGTCTATAACGTTATATATCCTATCCTAAGGCAACCTAACATCTCGGATGCAATATTTGACAACATTCCAGGCCTGTCGACCCTACTTCTCGGAGGGAACAGTATATACGTCTATAGCGGTATATATCCTAATCTAAGGCAACCTAACATCTCGGATGCAGTATTTGACAACATTCCTGGCCTGTCGAACCCTACTTCTCGTAGGGAACAGTATATACGTCTATAACGTTATATATCCTAACGTAAGGCAACCTAGCATCTCGGATGTAACATTTGACAACATTCCAGGCATGTCGGTCCCTACGTCTCGGTGGTAACATTATATGTGTCTATAACGTTATATACCCTTATCTAAGGCAACCTAACATCTCGGATGCAATATTTGACAACATTCCTGGCCTGTCGAACCCTACTTCTCGGAGGGAACAGCATATACGTCTATAACGTCATATATCCTAACCTAAGGCAATCTAACATCTCGGATGTAACATTTGACAACATTCCAGGCCTGTCGACCCCTACATCTCGGAGGGAACAGTATATACGTCTGTAACGTCATATATCCTAACC
Source organism: Xylocopa violacea (assembly GCA_963969225.1). Classification (NCBI taxonomy): domain Eukaryota; kingdom Metazoa; phylum Arthropoda; class Insecta; order Hymenoptera; family Apidae; genus Xylocopa; species Xylocopa violacea. The sequence goes on along the minus strand of CAXAJV010000002.1, from coordinate 21,673,461 downwards.
TAAGACAACCTAACATCTCGGATGTAACATTTGACAACATTCCAGGCGTGTCGGTCCCTGCGTCTCGGTGGTAACATTCCATGCGTCTATAACGTTATATATCCTAACCTAAGGCAACCTAACATCTCGGATGCAATATTTGACAACATTCCTGGCCTGTCGAACCCTACTTCTCGGAGGGAACAGCATATACATCTATAACGTCATATATCCTAACCTAAGGCAACCTAACATCTCGGATGCAATATTTGACAACATTCCTGGCCTGTCGAACCCTACTTCTCGGAGGGAACAGCATATACATCTATAACGTCATATATCCTAGCCTAAGGCAACCTAACATCTCGGATGTAACATTTGACAACATTCCAGGCGTGTCGGTCCCTACGTCTCGGTGGTAACATTACATGCGTCTATAACGGTATATATCCTAATCTTAGGCAACCTAACATCTCGGATGTAACATTTGACAACATTCCACGCGTGTCGGTCCCTACGTCTCGGTGGTAACATTACATGCGTCTATAACGGTATATTTCCTAATCTAAGGCAACCTAACATCTCGGATGCAATATTTGACAACATTCCTGGCCTGTCGAACCCTACTTCTCGGAGGTAACAGTATATACGTCTATAACGTTATATATCCTAACCTAAGGCAACCTGACATCTCGGATATATTATTCTACAACTTTCCAGACGTGTCGGACCCTACTTCTCGGTGGGAACATTATATGCGTCTATAACGTTGTATATCCTAATCTAAGGCAACCTAACATCTCGGATGCAATATTTGACAACATTCCTGGCCTGTCGAACCCTACTTCTCGGAGGGAACAGTATATACGTCTATAGCGGTATATATCCTAATCTAAGGCAACCTAACATCTCGGATGCAGTATTTGACAACATTCCTGGCCTGTCGAACCCTACTTCTCGTAGGGAACAGTATATACGTCTATAACGTTATATATCCTAACGTAAGGCAACCTAGCATCTCGGATGTAACATTTGACAACATTCCAGGCATGTCGGTCCCTACGTCTCGGTGGTAACATTATATGTGTCTATAACGTTATATACCCTTATCTAAGGCAACCTAACATCTCGGATGCAATATTTGACAACATTCCTGGCCTGTCGAACCCTACTTCTCGGAGGGAACAGCATATACGTCTATAACGTCATATATCCTAACCTAAGGCAATCTAACATCTCGGATGTAACATTTGACAACATTCCAGGCGTGTCGGTCCCTACGTCTCGGTGGTAACATTACATGCGTCTATAACGGTATATTTCCTAATCTAAGGCAACCTAACATCTCGGATGCAATATTTGACAACATTCCTGGCCTGTCGAACCCTACTTCTCGGGGGGAACAGTATATACGTCTATAACGTCATATATCCTAACCTAAGGCAACCTAACATCTCGGATGTAACATTTGACAACATTCCAGGCATGTCGGTCCCTACGTCTCGGTGGTAACATTATATGCGTCTATAACGTTGTATATCCTTATCTAAGGCAACCTAAAATCTCGGATGCAATATTTGACAACATTCCTGGCCTGTCGAACCCTACTTCTCGGAGGGAACTGTATATACGTCTATAACGGTATATAACCTAATCTAAGGCAACCTAACATCTCGGATGTAACATTTGACAACATTCCAGGCGTGTCGGTCCCTACGTCTCGGTGGTAACATTACATGCGTCTATAACGTTATATATCCTAACCTAAGGCAACCTAACATCTCGGATGCAATATTTGACAACATTCCTGGCCTGTCGAACCCTACATCTCGGAGGGAACAGTATATACGTCTATAGCGGTATATATCCTAATCTAAGGCAACCTAACATCTCGGATGCAATATTTGATAACATTCCTGGCCTGTCGAACCCTACTTCTCGGAGGGAACAGTATGTACGTCTATAACGTTATATATCCTAACCTAAGGCAACCTAACATCACGGATGCAATATTTGATAACATTCCTGGCCTGTCGAACCCTACTTCTCGGAGGGAACAGTATGTACGTCTATAACGTTATATATCCTAACCTAAGGCAACCTAACCTCTCGGATGTAATATTCTACAACCTTCCAGGCGTGTCGGTCCCTACTTCTCGGTGGGAACATTATATGCGTCTATAACGTTGCATAGCTTAATCTAAGGCAACCTAACATCTCGGATGCAATATTTGACAACATTCCTGGCCCGTCGAACCCTACTCCTCGGAGGAAACAGTATATACGCCCATAACGGTATATATCCTAATCTAAGGCAACCTAACATCTCGGATGAAATATGTGACAACATTCCTGGCCTGTCGAACCCTACATCTCGGAGGGAACAGTATATACGTCTATAACGTCATATATCCTAACCTAAGGCAACCTAACGTCTCGGATGTAACATTTGACAACATTCCAGGCGTGTCGGTCCCTACGTCTCGGTGGTAACATTACATGCGTCTATAACGGTATATTTCCTAATCTAAGGCAACCTAACATCTCGGATGCAATATTTGACAACATTCCTGGCCTGTCGAAACCTACTTCTCGGAGGGAACAGCATATACGTCTATAACGTCATATATCCTAACCTAAGGCAACCTAACATCTCGGATGTAACATTTGACAACATTCCAGGCGTGTCGGTCCCTACGTCTCGGTGGTAACATTACATGCGTCTATAACGGTATATTTCCTAATCTAAGGCAACCTAACATCTCGGATGCAATATTTGACAACATTCCTGGCCTGTCGAACCCTACTTCTCGGGGGGAACAGTATATACGTCTATAACGTCATATATCCTAACCTAAGGCAACCTAACATCTCGGATGTAACATTTGACAACATTCCAGGCATGTCGGTCCCTACGTCTCGGTGGTAACATTATATGCGTCTATAACGTTGTATATCCTTATCTAAGGCAACCTAAAATCTCGGATGCAATATTTGACAACATTCCTGGCCTGTCGAACCCTACTTCTCGGAGGGAACTGTATATACGTCTATAACGGTATATATCCTAATCTAAGGCAACCTAACATCTCGGATGTAACATTTGACAACATTCCAGGCGTGTCGGTCCCTACGTCTCGGTGGTAACATTACATGCGTCTATAACGTTATATATCCTAACCTAAGGCAACCTAACATCTCGGATGCAATATTTGACAACATTCCTGGCCTGTCGAACCCTACATCTCGGAGGGAACAGTATATATGTCTATCGCGGTATATATCCTAATCTAAGGCAACCTAACATCTCGGATGCAATAGTTGATAACATTCCTGGCCTGTCGAACCCTACTTCTCGGAGGGAACAGTATGTACGTCTATAACGTTATATATCCTAACCTAAGGCAACCTAACATCTCGGATGTAATATTCTACAACCTTCCAGGCGTGTCGGACCCTACTTCTCGGTGGGAACATTATATGCGTCTATAACGTTGCATATCCTAATCTAAGGCAACCTAACATCTCGGATGCAATATTTGACAACATTCCTGGCCTGTCGAACCCTACTGCTCGGAGGGAACAGTATATACGTCTATAACGGTATATATCCTAATCTAAGGCAACTTAACATCTCGGATGAAATATTTGACAACATTCCTGGCCTGTCGAACCCTACATCTCGGAGGGAACAGTATATACGTCTGTAACGTCATATATCCTAACCTAAGACAACCTAACATCTCGGATGTAACATTTGACGACCTTCCAGGCGTGTCGGACCCTACTTCTCGGTGGGAACATTATATGCGTCTATAACGTTGCATATCCTAATCTAAGGCAACCTAACATCTCGGATGCAATATTTGACAACATTCCTGGCCTGTCGAACCCTACTGCTCGGAGGGAACAGTATATACGTCTATAACGGTATATATCCTAATCTAAGGCAACCTAACATCTCGGATGAAATATGTGACAACATTCCTGGCCTGTCGAACCCTACATCTCGGAGGGAACAGTATATACGTCTGTAACGTCATATATCCTAACCTAAGACAACCTAACATCTCGGATGTAACATTTGACAACATTCCAGGCGTGTCGGTCCCTGCGTCTCGGTGGTAACATTCCATGCGTCTATAACGTTATATATCCTAACCTAAGGCAACCTAACATCTCGGATGCAATATTTGGCAACATTCCTGGCCTGTCGAACCCTACTTCTCGGAGGGAACAGCATATACATCTATAACGTCATATATCCTAGCCTAAGGCAACCTAACATCTCGGATGTAACATTTGACAACATTCCAGGTGTGTCGGTCGCTACGTCTCGGTGGTAACGTTACATGCGTCTATAACGTTATATATCCTTATCTAAGGCAACCTATCATCTCGGATGCAATATTTGACAACATTCCTGGCCTGTCGAACCCTACTTCTCGGAGGGAACAGTATGTACATCTATAACGTTATATATTCTAACCTAAGGCAACCTAACATCTCGGATGTAATATTCTACAACCTTCCAGGCGTGTCGGACCCTACTTCTCGGTGGGAACATTATATGCGTCTATAACGTTGTATACCTTAATCTAAGGCAACCTAACATCTCGGATGCAATATTTGACAACATTCCTGGCCCGTCGAAACCTACTGCTCGGAGGAAACAGTATATACGTCCATAACGGTATATATCCTAATCTAAGGCAACCTAACATCTCGGATGAAATATGTGACAACATTCCTGGCCTGTCGAACCCTACATCTCGGAGGGAACAGTATATACGTCTATAACGTCATATATCCTAACCTAAGGCAACCTAACGTCTCGGATGTAACATTTGACAACATTCCAGGCGTGTCGGTCCCTACGTCTCGGTGGTAACATTACATGCGTCTATAACGGTATATTTCCTAATCTAAGGCAACCTAACATCTCGGATGCAATATTTGACAACATTCCTGGCCTGTCGAACCCTACTTCTCGGAGGGAACAGTATATACGTCTATAGCGTTATATATCCTAACCTAAGGCAACCTGACATCTCGGATATATTATTCTACAACTTTCCAGGCGTGTCCGACCCTACTTCTCGGTGGGAACATTATATGCGTCTATAACGTTGTATATCCTAATCTAAGGCAACCTAACATCTCGGATGCAATATTTGACAACATTCCTGGCCTGTCGAACCCTACATCTCGGAGGGAACAGTATATACGTCTATAGCGGTATATATCCTAATCTAAGGCAACCTAACATCTCGGATGCAATATTTGACAACATTCCTGGCCTGTCGAACCCTATTTCTCGGAGGGAACAGTATATACGTCTATAACGTTATATATCCTAACCGAAGGCAACCTGACATCTCGGATGTAATATTCTACATCATTCAAGGCGTGTCGGACCCTACTTCTCGGTGGGAACATTATATGAGTCTATAACGTTGTATATCCTAATCTAAGGCAACCTATTATCTCAGACGTAATATTGTACAATATTCCTCGCGTGTCGGTGCATACTCTTCGGTGGGAATATTATATGCGTCCATAACGGTCGATATCGTAATCTAAGGCAATCTAACATCTCGGATGCAATATTTGACAACATTCCTGGCCTGTCGAACCCTACATCTCGGAGGGAACAGTATATACGTCTATAGCGGTATATATCCTAATCTAAGGCAACCTAACATCTCGGATGCAATATTTGACAACATTCCAGGCCTGTCGAACCCTACTTCTCGGAGGGAACAGTATATACGTCTATAACGTTATATATCCTAACCGAAGGCAACCTGACATCTCGGATGTAATATTCTACAGCATTCAAGGCGTGTCGGACCCTGCTTCTCGGTGGGAACATTATATGAGTCTATAACGTTGTATATCCTAACCTAAGGCAACCTATTATCTCAGACGTAATATTTTACAATATTCCTCGCGTGTCGGTGCATACTTTTCGGTGGGAATATTATATGCGTCCACAACGGTCGATATCGTAATCTAAGGCAATCTAACATCTCGGATGCAATATTTGACAACATTCCTTGCCTGTCGAACCCTACTTCTCGGAGGGAACAGTATGTACGTCTATAACGTTATATATCCTAACCTAAGGCAACCTAACATCTCGGATGTAATATTCTACAACCTTCCAGGCGTGTCGGACCCTACTTCTCGGTGGTAACATTATATGCGTCTATAACGTTGCATATCCTAATCTAAGGCAACCTAACATCTCGGATGCAATATTTGACAACATTCCTGGCCTGTCGAACCCTACTTCTCGGAGGGAACAGTATATACGTCTATAACGTTATATATCCTAACCGAAGGCAACCTGACATCTCGGATGTAATATTCTACATCATTCAAGGCGTGTCGGACCCTACTTCTCGGTGGGAACATTATATGAGTCTATAACGTTGTATATCCTAATCTAAGGCAACCTATTATCTCAGACGTAATATTTTACAATATTCCTCGCGTGTCGGTGCATACTATTCGGTGGGAATATTATATGCGTCCATAACGGTCGATATCGTAATCTAAGGCAATCTAACATCTCGGATGCAATATTTGACAACATTCCTTGCCTGTCGAACCCTACTTCTCGGAGGGAACAGTATGTACGTCTATAACGTTATATATCCTAACCTAAGGCAACCTAACATCTCGGATGTAATATTCTACAACCTTCCAGGCGTGTCGGACCCTACTTCTCGGTGGTAACATTATATGCGTCTATAACGTTGCATATCCTAATCTAAGGCAACCTAACATCTCGGATGCAATATTTGACAACATTCCTGGCCTGTCGAACCCTACTGCTCGGAGGGAACAGTATATACGTCTATAACGGTATATATCCTAATCTAAGGCAACTTAACATCTCGGATGAAATATTTGACAACATTCCTGGCCTGTCGAACCCTACATCTCGGAGGGAACAGTATATACGTCTGTAACGTCATATATCCTAACCTAAGACAACCTAACATCTCGGATGTAACATTTGACGACCTTCCAGGCGTGTCGGACCCTACTTCTCGGTGGGAACATTATATGCGTCTATAACGTTGCATATCCTAATCTAAGGCAACCTAACATCTCGGTTGCAATATTTGACAACATTCCTGGCCTGTCGAACCCTACTTCTCGGAGGGAACAGTATATACGTCTATAACGTTATATATCCTAACCGAAGGCAACCTGACATCTCGGATGTAATATTCTACATCATTCAAGGCGTGTCGGACCCTACTTCTCGGTGGGAACATTATATGAGTCTATAACGTTGTATATCCTAATCTAAGGCAACCTATTATCTCAGACTTAATATTGTACAATATTCCTCGCGTGTCGGTGCATACTCTTCGGTGGGAATATTATATGCGTCCATAACGGTCGATATCGAAATCTAAGGCAATCTAACATCTCGGATGCAATATTTGACAACATTCCTGGCCTGTCGAACCCTACATCTCGGAGGGAACAGTATATACGTCTATAGCGGTATATATCCTAATCTAAGGCAACCTAACATCTCGGATGCAATATTTGACAACATTCCAGGCCTGTCGAACCCTACTTCTCGGAGGGAACAGTATATACGTCTATAACGTTATATATCCTAACCGAAGGCAACCTGACATCTCGGATGTAATATTCTACAGCATTCAAGGCGTGTCGGACCCTACTTCTCGGTGGGAACATTATATGAGTCTATAACGTTGTATATCCTAACCTAAGGCAACCTATTATCTCAGACGTAATATTTTACAATATTCCTCGCGTGTCGGTGCATACTTTTCGGTGGGAATATTATATGCGTCCACAACGGTCGATATCGTAATCTAAGGCAATCTAACATCTCGGATGCAATATTTGACAACATTCCTTGCCTGTCGAACCCTACTTCTCGGAGGGAACAGTATGTACGTCTATAACGTTATATATCCTAACCTAAGGCAACCTAACATCTCGGATGTAATATTCTACATCCTTCCAGGCGTGTCGGACCCTACTTCTCGGTGGTAACATTATATGCGTCTATAACGTTGCATATCTTAATCTAAGGCAACCTAACATCTCGGATGCAATATTTGACAACATTCCTGGCCTGTCGAACCCTACTGCTCGGAGGGAACAGTATGTACGTCTATAACGTTATATATCCTAACCTAAGACAACCTAACATCTTGGATGTAACATTTGACAACATTCCAGGCGTGTCGGTCCCTACGTCTCGGTGGTAACATTACATGCGTCTATAACGGTATATTTCCTAATCTAAGGCAACCTAACATCTCGGATGCAATATTTGACAACATTCCTGGCCTGTCGAACCCTACTTCTCGGAGGGAACAGTATATACGTCTATAGCGTTATATATCCTAACCTAAGGCAACCTGACATCTCGGATATATTATTCTACAACTTTCCAGGCGTGTCCGACCCTACTTCTCGGTGGGAACATTATATGCGTCTATAACGTTGTATATCCTAATCTAAGGCAACCTAACATCTCGGATGCAATATTTGACAACATTCCTGGCCTGTCGAACCCTACATCTCGGAGGGAACAGTATATACGTCTATAGCGGTATATATCCTAATCTAAGGCAACTTAACATCTCGGATGCAATATTTGACAACATTCCTGGCCTGTCGAACCCTACTTCTCGGAGGGAACAGTATATACGTCTATAACGTTATATATCCTAACCGAAGGCAACCTGACATCTCGGATGTAATATTCTACATCATTCAAGGCGTGTCGGACCCTACTTCTCGGTGGGAACATTATATGAGTCTATAACGTTGTATATCCTAATCTAAGGCAACCTATTATCTCAGACGTAATATTGTACAATATTCCTCGCGTGTCGGTGCATACTCTTCGGTGGGAATATTATATGCGTCCATAACGGTCGATATCGAAATCTAAGGCAATCTAACATCTCGGATGCAATATTTGACAACATTCCTGGCCTGTCGAACCCTACATCTCGGAGGGAACAGTATATACGTCTATAGCGGTATATATCCTAATCTAAGGCAACCTAACATCTCGGATGCAATATTTGACAACATTCCAGGCCTGTCGAACCCTACTTCTCGGAGGGAACAGTATATACGTCTATAACGTTATATATCCTAACCGAAGGCAACCTGACATCTCGGATGTAATATTCTACAGCATTCAAGGCGTGTCGGACCCTACTTCTCGGTGGGAACATTATATGAGTCTATAACGTTGTATATCCTAACCTAAGGCAACCTATTATCTCAGACGTAATATTTTACAATATTCCTCGCGTGTCGGTGCATACTTTTCGGTGGGAATATTATATGCGTCCACAACGGTCGATATCGTAATCTAAGGCAATCTAACATCTCGGATGCAATATTTGACAACATTCCTTGCCTGTCGAACCCTACTTCTCGGAGGGAACAGTATGTACGTCTATAACGTTATATATCCTAACCTAAGGCAACCTAACATCTCGGATGTAATATTCTACAACCTTCCAGGCGTGTCGGACCCTACTTCTCGGTGGTAACATTATATGCGTCTATAACGTTGCATATCCTAATCTAAGGCAACCTAACATCTCGGATGCAATATTTGACAACATTCCTGGCCTGTCGAACCCTACTTCTCGGAGGGAACAGTATATACGTCTATAACGTTATATATCCTAACCGAAGGCAACCTGTCATCTCGGATGTAATATTCTACATCATTCAAGGCGTGTCGGACCCTACTTCTCGGTGGGAACATTATATGAGTCTATAACGTTGTATATCCTAATCTAAGGCAACCTATTATCTCAGACGTAATATTTTACAATATTCCTCGCGTGTCGGTGCATACTATTCGGTGGGAATATTATATGCGTCCATAACGGTCGATATCGTAATCTAAGGCAATCTAACATCTCGGATGCAATATTTGACAACATTCCTTGCCTGTCGAACCCTACTTCTCGGAGGGAACAGTATGTACGTCTATAACGTTATATATCCTAACCTAAGGCAACCTAACATCTCGGATGTAATATTCTACATCCTTCCAGGCGTGTCGGACCCTACTTCTCGGTGGTAACATTATATGCGTCTATAACGTTGCATATCTTAATCTAAGGCAACCTAACATCTCGGATGCAATATTTGACAACATTCCTGGCCTGTCGAACCCTACTGCTCGGAGGGAACAGTATGTACGTCTATAACGTTATATATCCTAACCTAAGACAACCTAACATCTTGGATGTAACATTTGACAACATTCCAGGCGTGTCGGTCCCTACGTCTCGGTGGTAACATTACATGCGTCGATAACGTTATATATCCTAACCTAAGGCAACCTAACATCTCGGATGCAATATTTGACAACATTCCTGGCCTGTCGAACCCTACTTCTCGGAGGGAACAGCATATACATCTATAACGTCATATATCCTAGCCTAAGACAACCTAACATCTCGGATGTAATATTCTACAACCTTCCAGGCGTGTCGGACTCTACTTCTCGGTGGGAACATTATATGCGTCTATAACGTTGCATATCCTAATCTAAGGCAACCTAACATCTCGGATGCAATATTTGACAACATTCCTGGCCTGTCGAACCCTACTGCTCGGAGGGAACAGTATATACGTCTATAACGGTATATATCCTAATCTAAGGCAACCTAACATCTCGGATGAAATATGTGACAACATTCCTGGCCTGTCGAACCCTACATCTCGGAGGGAACAGTATATACGTCTGTAACGTCATATATCCTAACCTAAGACAACCTAACATCTCGGATGTAACATTTGACAACATTCCAGGCCTGTCGGTCCCTGCGTCTCGGTGGTAACATTCCATGCGTCTATAACGTTATATATCCTAACCTAAGGCAACCTAACATCTCGGATGCAATATTTGACAACATTCCTGGCCTGTCGAACCCTACTTCTCGGAGGGAACAGCATATACATCTATAACGTCATATATCCTAGCCTAAGGCAACCTAACATCTCGGATGTAACATTTGACAACATTCCAGGTGTGTCGGTCGCTACGTCTCGGTGGTAACGTTACATGCGTCTATAACGTTATATATCCTTATCTAAGGCAACCTATCATCTCGGATGCAATATTTGACAACATTCCTGGCCTGTCGAACCCTACTTCTCGGAGGGAACAGTATGTACATCTATAACGTTATATATTCTAACCTAAGGCAACCTAACATCTCGGATGTAATATTATACAACCTTCCAGGCGTGTCGGACCCTACTTCTCGGTGGGAACATTATATGCGTCTATAACGTTGCATACCTTAATCTAAGGCAACCTAACATCTCGGATGCAATATTTGACAACATTCCTGGCCCGTCGAACCCTACTGCTCGGAGGAAACAGTATATACGTCCATAACGTCATATATCCTAACCTAAGGCAACCTAACGTCTCGGATGTAACATTTGACAACATTCCAGGCGTGTCGGTCCCTACGTCTCGGTGGTTACATTACATGCGTCTATAACGGTATATTTCCTAATCTAAGGCAACCTAACATCTCGGATGCAATATTTGACAACATTCCTGGCCTGTCGAACCCTACTTCTCGGAGGGAACAGTATATACGTCTATAGCGTTATATATCCTAACCTAAGGCAACCTGACATCTCGGATATATTATTCTACAACTTTCCAGGCGTGTCCGACCCTACTTCTCGGTGGGAACATTATATGCGTCTATAACGTTGTATATCCTAATCTAAGGCAACCTAACATCTCGGATGCAATATTTGACAACATTCCTGGCCTGTCGAACCCTACATCTCGGAGGGAACAGTATATACGTCTATAGCGGTATATATCCTAATCTAAGGCAACCTAACATCTCGGATGCAATATTTGACAACATTCCTGGCCTGTCGAACCCTACTTCTCGGAGGGAACAGTATATACGTCTATAACGTTATATATCCTAACCGAAGGCAACCTGACATCTCGGATGTAATATTCTACATCATTCAAGGCGTGTCGGACCCTACTTCTCGGTGGGAACATTATATGAGTCTATAACGTTGTATATCCTAATCTAAGGCAACCTATTATCTCAGACGTAATATTGTACAATATTCCTCGCGTGTCGGTGCATACTCTTCGGTGGGAATATTATATGCGTCCATAACGGTCGATATCGTAATCTAAGGCAATCTAACATCTCGGATGCAATATTTGACAACATTCCTGGCCTGTCGAACCCTACATCTCGGAGGGAACAGTATATACGTCTATAGCGGTATATATCCTAATCTAAGGCAACCTAACATCTCGGATGCAATATTTGACAACATTCCAGGCCTGTCGAACCCTACTTCTCGGAGGGAACAGTATATACGTCTATAACGTTATATATCCTAACCGAAGGCAACCTGACATCTCGGATGTAATATTCTACAGCATTCAAGGCGTGTCGGACCCTACTTCTCGGTGGGAACATTATATGAGTCTATAACGTTGTATATCCTAACCTAAGGCAACCTATTATCTCAGACGTAATATTTTACAATATTCCTCGCGTGTCGGTGCATACTTTTCGGTGGGAATATTATATGCGTCCACAACGGTCGATATCGTAATCTAAGGCAATCTAACATCTCGGATGCAATATTTGACAACATTCCTTGCCTGTCGAACCCTACTTCTCGGAGGGAACAGTATGTACGTCTATAACGTTATATATCCTAACCTAAGGCAACCTAACATCTCGGATGTAATATTCTACAACCTTCCAGGCGTGTCGGACCCTACTTCTCGGTGGTAACATTATATGCGTCTATAACGTTGCATATCCTAATCTAAGGCAACCTAACATCTCGGATGCAATATTTGACAACATTCCTGGCCTGTCGAACCCTACTTCTCGGAGGGCACAGTATATACGTCTATAACGTTATATATCCTAACCGAAGGCAACCTGACATCTCGGATGTAATATTCTACAGCATTCAAGGCGTGTCGGACCCTACTTCTCGGTGGGAACATTATATGAGTCTATAACGTTGTATATCCTAACCTAAGGCAACCTATTATCTCAGACGTAATATTTTACAATATTCCTCGCGTGTCGGTGCATACTTTTCGGTGGGAATATTATATGCGTCCACAACGGTATATATCCTAATCTAAGGCAACCTAACATCTCGGATGCAATATTTGACAACATTCCTGGCCTGTCGAACCCTACTTCTCGGAGGGAACAGTATATACGTCTATAACGGTATATATCCTAATCTAAGGCAACCTAACATCTCGGATGGAATATGTGACAACATTCCTGGCCTGTCGAACCCTACATCTCGGAGGGAACAGTATATACGTCTGTAACGTCATATATCCTAACCTAAGACAACCTAACATCTTGGATGTAACATTTGACAACATTCCAGGCGTGTCGGTCCCTACGTCTCGGTGGTAACATTACATGCGTCGATAACGTTATATATCCTAACCTAAGGCAACCTAACATCTCGGATGCAATATTTGACAACATTCCTGGCCTGTCGAACCCTACTTCTCGGAGGGAACAGCATATACATCTATAACGTCATATATCCTAGCCTAAGGCAACCTAACATCTCGGATGTAACATTTGACAACATTCCAGGTGTGTCGGTCCCTACGTCTCGGTGGTAACGTTACATGCGTCTATAACGTTATATATCCTAACCTAAGGCAACCTAACATCTCGGATGCAATATTTGACAACATTCCTGGCCTGTCGAACCCTACATCTCGGAGGGAACAGTATATACGTCTGTAACGTCATATATCCTAACCTAAGACAATCTAACATCTCGGATGTAATATTCTACAACCTTCCAGGCGTGTCGGACCCTACTTCTCGGTGGGAACATTATATGCGTCTATAACGTTGCATATCCTAATCTAAGGCAACCTAACATCTCGGATGCAATATTTGACAACATTCCTGGCCTGTCGAACCCTACTGCTCGAAGGGAACAGTATATACGTCTATAACGGTATATATCCTAATCTAAGGCAACTTAACATCTCGGATGAAATATTTGACAACATTCCTGGCCTGTCGAACCCTACATCTCGGAGGGAACAGTATATACGTCTGTAACGTCATATATCCTAACCTAAGACAACCTAACATCTCGGATGTAACATTTGACGACCTTCCAGGCGTGTCGGACCCTACTTCTCGGTGGGAACATTATATGCGTCTATAACGTTGCATATCCTAATCTAAGGCAACCTAACATCTCGGATGCAATATTTGACAACATTCCTGGCCTGTCGAACCCTACTGCTCGGAGGGAACAGTATATACGTCTATAACGGTATATATCCTAATCTAAGGCAACCTAACATCTCGGATGAAATATGTGACAACATTCCTGGCCTGTCGAACCCTACATCTCGGAGGGAACAGTATATACGTCTGTAACGTCATATATCCTAACCTAAGACAACCTAACATCTCGGATGTAACATTTGACAACATTCCAGGCGTGTCGGTCCCTGCGTCTCGGTGGTAACATTATATGCGTCTATAACGTTGCATATCCTAATCTAAGGCAACCTAACATCTCGGATGCAATATTTGACAACATTCCTGGCCTGTCGAACCCTACTGCTCGAAGGGAACAGTATATACGTCTATAACGGTATATATCCTAATCTAAGGCAACTTAACATCTCGGATGAAATATTTGACAACATTCCTGGCCTGTCGAACCCTACATCTCGGAGGGAACAGTATATACGTCTGTAACGTCATATATCCTAACCTAAGACAACCTAACATCTCGGATGTAACATTTGACGACCTTCCAGGCGTGTCGGACCCTACTTCTCGGTGGGAACATTATATGCGTCTATAACGTTGCATATCCTAATCTAAGGCAACCTAACATCTCGGATGCAATATTTGACAACATTCCTGGCCTGTCGAACCCTACTGCTCGGAGGGAACAGTATATACGTCTATAACGGTATATATCCTAATCTAAGGCAACCTAACATCTCGGATGAAATATGTGACAACATTCCTGGCCTGTCGAACCCTACATCTCGGAGGGAACAGTATATACGTCTGTAACGTCATATATCCTGACCTAAGACAACCTAACATCTCGGATGTAACATTTGACAACATTCCAGGCGTGTCGGTCCCTGCGTCTCGGTGGTAACATTCCATGCGTCTATAACGTTATATATCCTAACCTAAGGCAACCTAACATCTCGGATGCAATATTTGACAACATTCCTGGCCTGTCGAACCCTACTTCTCGGAGGGAACAGCATATACATCTATAACGTCATATATCCTAGCCTAAGGCAACCTAACATCTCGGATGTAACATTTGACAACATTCCAGGTGTGTCGGTCGCTACGTCTCGGTGGTAACGTTACATGCGTCTATAACGTTATATATCCTAACCTAAGGCAACCTAACATCTCGGATGTAACATTTGACAACATTCCAGGCATGTCGGTCCCTACGTCTCGGTGGTAACATTATATGCGTCTATAACGTTATATATCCTTATCTAAGGCAACCTATCATCTCGGATGCAATATTTGACAACATTCCTGGCCTGTCGAACCCTACTTCTCGGAGGGAACAGTATGTACATCTATAACGTTATATATTCTAACCTAAGGCAACCTAACATATCGGATGTAATATTCTACAACCTTCCAGGTGTGTCGGACCCTACTTCTCGGTGGGAACATTATATGCGTCTATAACGTTTTATATCCTAATCTAAGGCAACCTAACATCTCGGATGCAATATTTGACAACATTCCTGGCCTGTCGAACCCTACATCTCGGATGGAACAGTATATACGTCTATAGCGGTATATATCCTAATCTAAGGCAACCTAACATCTCGGATGCAATATTTGACAACATTCCTGGCCTGTCGAACCCTACTTCTCGGAGGGAACAGTATATAC
Organism: Xylocopa violacea; assembly: GCA_963969225.1. Classification (NCBI taxonomy): domain Eukaryota; kingdom Metazoa; phylum Arthropoda; class Insecta; order Hymenoptera; family Apidae; genus Xylocopa; species Xylocopa violacea. The sequence continues at coordinate 21,657,463 of CAXAJV010000002.1, read as the reverse complement.
GTCTATAACGTTATATATCCTAACCGAAGGCAACCTGACATCTCGGATGTAATATTCTACATCATTCAAGGCGTGTCGGACCCTACTTCTCGGTGGGAACATTATATGAGTCTATAACGTTGTATATCCTAATCTAAGGCAACCTATTATCTCAGACGTAATATTGTACAATATTCCTCGCGTGTCGGTGCATACTCTTCGGTGGGAATATTATATGCGTCCATAACGGTCGATATCGTAATCTAAGGCAATCTAACATCTCGGATGCAATATTTGACAACATTCCTGGCCTGTCGAACCCTACATCTCGGAGGGAACAGTATATACGTCTATAGCGGTATATATCCTAATCTAAGGCAACCTAACATCTCGGATGCAATATTTGACAACATTCCAGGCCTGTCGAACCCTACTTCTCGGAGGGAACAGTATATACGTCTATAACGTTATATATCCTAACCGAAGGCAACCTGACATCTCGGATGTAATATTCTACAGCATTCAAGGCGTGTCGGACCCTACTTCTCGGTGGGAACATTATATGAGTCTATAACGTTGTATATCCTAACCTAAGGCAACCTATTATCTCAGACGTAATATTTTGAATATTCCTCGCGTGTCGGTGCATACTTTTCGGTGGGAATATTATATGCGTCCACAACGGTCGATATCGTAATCTAAGGCAATCTAACATCTCGGATGCAATATTTGACAACATTCCTTGCCTGTCGAACCCTACTTCTCGGAGGGAACAGTATGTACGTCTATAACGTTATATATCCTAACCTAAGGCAACCTAACATCTCGGATGTAATATTCTACAACCTTCCAGGCGTGTCGGACCCTACTTCTCGGTGGTAACATTATATGCGTCTATAACGTTGCATATCCTAATCTAAGGCAACCTAACATCTCGGATGCAATATTTGACAACATTCCTGGCCTGTCGAACCCTACTTCTCGGAGGGAACAGTATATACGTCTATAACGTTATATATCCTAACCGAAGGCAACCTGACATCTCGGATGTAATATTCTACATCATTCAAGGCGTGTCGGACCCTACTTCTCGGTGGGAACATTATATGAGTCTATAACGTTGTATATCCTAATCTAAGGCAACCTATTACCTCAGACGTAATATTTTACAATATTCCTCGCGTGTCGGTGCATACTATTCGGTGGTAACATTATATGCGTCTATAACGTTGCATATCTTAATCTAAGGCAACCTAACATCTCGGATGCAATATTTGACAACATTCCTGGCCTGTCGAACCCTACTGCTCGGAGGGAACAGTATATACGTCCATAACGGTATATATCCTAATCTAAGGCAACCTAACATCTCGGATGAAATATGTGACAACATTCCTGGCCTGTCGAACCCTACATCTCGGAGGGAACAGTATATACGTCTATAACGTCATATATCCTAACCTAAGGCAACCTAACGTCTCGCATGTAACATTTGACAACATTCCAGGCGTGTCGGTCCCTACGTCTCGGTGGTAACATTACATGCGTCTATAACGGTATATATCCTAATCTAAGGCAACCTAACATCTCGGATGCAATATTTGACAACATTCCTGGCCTGTCGAACCCTACTTCTCGGAGGGAACAGTATATACGTCTATAACGGTATATATCCTAATCTAAGGCAACCTAACATCTCGGATGGAATATGTGACAACATTCCTGGCCTGTCGAACCCTACATCTCGGAGGGAACAGTATATACGTCTGTAACGTCATATATCCTAACCTAAGACAACCTAACATCTCGGATGTAACATTTGACAACATTCCAGGCGTGTCGGTCCCTACGTCTCGGTGGTAACATTACATGCGTCGATAACGTTATATATCCTAACCTAAGGCAACCTAACATCTCGGATGCAATATTTGACAACATTCCTGGCCTGTCGAACCCTACTTCTCGGAGGGAGCAGTATATATGTCTATAACGTTATATATCCTAACCGAAGGCAACCTGACATCTCGGATGTAATATTCTACATCATTCAAGGCGTGTCGGACCCTACTTCTCGGTGGGAACATTATATGAGTCTATAACGTTGTATATCATAATCTAAGGCAACCTATTATCTCAGACGTAATTTTGTACAATATTCCTCGCGTGTCGGTGCATACTTTTCGGTGGGAATATTATATGCGTCCATAATGGTCGATATCGTAATCTAAGGCAATCTAACATCTCGGATGCAATATTTGACAACATTCCTTGCCTGTCGAACCCTACATCTCGGAGGGAACAGTATATACGTCTATAACGTCATATATCCTAACCTAAGGCAACCTAACGTCTCGGATGTAACATTTGACAACATTCCAGGCGTGTCGGTCCCTACGTCTCGGTGGTAACATTACATGCGTCTATAACGGTATATTTCCTAATCTAAGGCAACCTAACATCTCGGATGCAATATTTGACAACATTCCTGGCCTGTCGAACCCTACTTGTCGGAGGGAACAGTATATACGTCTATAACGTTATATATCCTAACCTAAGGCAACCTGACATCTCGGATATATTGTTCTACAACTTTCCAGGCGTGTCGGACCCTACTTCTCGGTGGGAACATTATATGAGTCTATAACGTTGTATATCCTAATCTAAGGCAACCTATTATCTCAGACGTAATATTGTACAATATTCCTCGCGTGTCGGTGCATACTCTTCGGTGGGAATATTATATGCGTCCATAACGGTCGATATCGTAATCTAAGGCAATCTAACATCTCGGATGCAATATTTGACAACATTCCTTGCCTGTCGAACCCTACTTCTCGGAGGGAACAGTATGTACGTCTATAACGTTATATATCCTAACCTAAGGCAACCTAACATCTCGGATGTAATATTCTACAACCTTCCAGGCGTGTCGGACCCTACTTCTCGGTGGGAACATTATATGAGTCTATAACGTTGTATATCCTAACCTAAGGCAACCTATTATCTCAGACGTAATATTTTACAATATTCCTCGCGTGTCGGTGCATACTTTTCGGTGGGAATATTATATGCGTCCACAACGGTCGATATCGTAATCTAAGGCAATCTAACATCTCGGATGCAATATTTGACAACATTCCTTGCCTGTCGAACCCTACTTCTCGGAGGGAACAGTATGTACGTCTATAACGTTATATATCCTAACCTAAGGCAACCTAACATCTCGGATGTAATATTCTACAACCTTCCAGGCGTGTCGGACCCTACTTCTCGGTGGTAACATTATATGCGTCTATAACGTTGCATATCCTAATCTAAGGCAACCTAACATCTCGGATGAAATATGTGACAACATTCCTGGCCTGTCGAACCCTACATCTCGGAGGGAACAGTATATACGTCTATAACGTCATATATCCTAACCTAAGGCAACCTAACATCTCGGATGTAACATTTGACAACATTCCAGGCGTGTCGGTCCCTACGTCTCGCTGGTAAAATTACATGCGTCTATAACGGTATATATCCTAATCTAAGGCAACCTAACATCTCGGATGAAATATGTGACAACATTGATGGCCTGTCGAACCCTACTTGTCGGAGGGAACAGTATATACGTCTATAACGTTATATATCCTAACCTAAGGCAACCTGACATCTCGGATATATTGTTCTACAACTTTCCAGGCGTGTCGGACCCTACTTCTCGGTGGAAACATTATATGAGTCTATAACGTTGTATATCCTAATCTAAGGCAACCTATTATCTCAGACGTAATATTGTACAATATTCCTCGCGTGTCGGTGCATACTCTTCGGTGGGAATATTATATGCGTCCATAACGGTCGATATCGTAATCTAATGCAATCTAACATCTCGGATGCAATATTTGACAACATTCCTTGCCTGTCGAACCCTACTTCTCGGAGGGAACAGTATATACGTCTATAACGTTATATATCCTATCCTAAGGCAACCTAACATCTCGGATGCAATATTTGACAACATTGATGGCCTGTCGAACCCTACATCTCGGAGGGAACAGTATATACGTCTATAACGTCATATATCCTAACGTAAGGCAACCTAATGTCTCGGATGTAACATTTGACAACATTCCAGGCGTGTCGGTCCCTACGTCTCGGTGGTAACATTACATGCGTCTATAACGGTATATTTCCTAATCTAAGGCAACCTGACATCTCGGATGCAATATTTGACAACATTCCTGGCCTGTCGAACCCTACATCTCGGAGGGAACAGTATATACGTCTATAGCGGTATATATCCTAATCTAAGGCAACCTAACATCTCGGATGCAATATTTGACAACATTCCAGGCCTGTCGAACCCTACTTCTCGGAGGGAACAGTATATACGTCCATAACGTTATATATCCTAACCGAAGGCAACCTGACATCTCGGATGTAATATTCTACAGCATTCAAGGCGTGTCGGACCCTACTTCTCGGTGGGAACATTATATGAGTCTATAACGTTGTATATCCTAACCTAAGGCAACCTATTATCTCAGACGTAATATTTTACAATATTCCTCGCGTGTCGGTGCATACTTTTCGGTGGGAATATTATATGCGTCCACAACGGTCGATATCGTAATCTAAGGCAATCTAACATCTCGGATGCAATATTTGACAACATTCCTTGCCTGTCGAACCCTACTTCTCGGAGGGAACAGTATGTACGTCTATAACGTTATATATCCTAACCTAAGGCAATCTAACATCTCGGATGTAATATTCTACAACCTTCCAGGCGTGTCGGACCCTACTTCTCGGTGGTAACATTATATGCGTCTATAACGTTGCATATCCTAATCTAAGGCAACCTAACATCTCGGATGAAATATGTGACAACATTCCTGGCCTGTCGAACCCTACATCTCGGAGGGAACAGTATATACGTCTATAACGTCATATATCCTAACCTAAGGCAACCTAACATCTCGGATGCAATATTTGACAACACTCCTGGCCTGTCGAACCCTACTTCTCGGAGGGAACAGTATATACGTCTATAACGTTATATATCCTATCCTAAGGCAACCTAACATCTCGGATGCAATATTTGACAACATTCCAGGCCTGTCGAACCCTACTTCTCGGAGGGAACAGTATATACGTCCATAACGTTATATATCCTAACCGAAGGCAACCTGACATCTCGGATGTAATATTCTACAGCATTCAAGGCGTGTCGGACCCTACTTCTCGGTGGGAACATTATATGAGTCTATAACGTTGTATATCCTAACCTAAGGCAACCTATTATCTCAGACGTAATATTTTACAATATTCCTCGCGTGTCGGTGCATACTTTTCGGTGGGAATATTATATGCGTCCACAACGGTCGATATCGTAATCTAAGGCAATCTAACATCTCGGATGCAATATTTGACAACATTCCTTGCCTGTCGAACCCTACTTCTCGGAGGGAACAGTATGTACGTCTATAACGTTATATATCCTAACCTAAGGCAACCTAACATCTCGGATGTAATATTCTACAACCTTCCAGGCGTGTCGGACCCTACTTCTCGGTGGGAACATTATATGAGTCTATAACGTTGTATATCCTAACCTAAGGCAACCTATTATCTCAGACGTAATATTTTACAATATTCCTCGCGTGTCGGTGCATACTTTTCGGTGGGAATATTATATGCGTCCACAACGGTCGATATCGTAATCTAAGGCAATCTAACATCTCGGATGCAATATTTGACAACATTCCTTGCCTGTCGAACCCTACTTCTCGGAGGGAACAGTATGTACGTCTACAACGTTATATATCCTAACCTAAGGCAACCTAACACCTCGGATGTAATATTCTACAACCTTCCAGGCGTGTCGGACCCTACTTCTCGGTGGTAACATTATATGCGTCTATAACGTTGCATATCCTAATCTAAGGCAACCTAACATCTCGGATGAAATATGTGACAACATTCCTGGCCTGTCGAACCCTACATCTCGGAGGGAACAGTATATACGTCTATAACGTCATATATCCTAACCTAAGGCAACCTAACATCTCGGATGTAACATTTGACAACATTCCAGGCGTGTCGGTCCCTACGTCTCGCTGGTAAAATTACATGCGTCTATAACGGTATATATCCTAATCTAAGGCAACCTAACATCTCGGATGAAATATGTGACAACATTGATGGCCTGTCGAACCCTACTTGTCGGAGGGAACAGTATATACGTCTATAACGTTATATATCCTAACCTAAGGCAACCTGACATCTCGGATATATTGTTCTACAACTTTCCAGGCGTGTCGGACCCTACTTCTCGGTGGAAACATTATATGAGTCTATAACGTTGTATATCCTAATCTAAGGCAACCTATTATCTCAGACGTAATATTGTACAATATTCCTCGCGTGTCGGTGCATACTCTTCGGTGGGAATATTATATGCGTCCATAACGGTCGATATCGTAATCTAATGCAATCTAACATCTCGGATGCAATATTTGACAACATTCCTTGCCTGTCGAACCCTACTTCTCGGAGGGAACAGTATATACGTCTATAACGTTATATATCCTATCCTAAGGCAACCTAACATCTCGGATGCAATATTTGACAACATTGATGGCCTGTCGAACCCTACATCTCGCAGGGAACAGTATATACGTCTATAACGTCATATATCCTAACGTAAGGCAACCTAATGTCTCGGATGTAACATTTGACAACATTCCAGGCGTGTCGGTCCCTACGTCTCGGTGGTAACATTACATGCGTCTATAACGGTATATTTCCTAATCTAAGGCAACCTGACATCTCGGATGCAATATTTGACAACATTCCTGGCCTGTCGAACCCTACATCTCGGAGGGAACAGTATATACGTCTATAGCGGTATATATCCTAATCTAAGGCAACCTAACATCTCGGATGCAATATTTGACAACATTCCAGGCCTGTCGAACCCTACTTCTCGGAGGGAACAGTATATACGTCCATAACGTTATATATCCTAACCGAAGGCAACCTGACATCTCGGATGTAATATTCTACAGCATTCAAGGCGTGTCGGACCCTACTTCTCGGTGGGAACATTATATGAGTCTATAACGTTGTATATCCTAACCTAAGGCAACCTATTATCTCAGACGTAATATTTTACAATATTCCTCGCGTGTCGGTGCATACTTTTCGGTGGGAATATTATATGCGTCCACAACGGTCGATATCGTAATCTAAGGCAATCTAACATCTCGGATGCAATATTTGACAACATTCCTTGCCTGTCGAACCCTACTTCTCGGAGGGAACAGTATGTACGTCTATAACGTTATATATCCTAACCTAAGGCAATCTAACATCTCGGATGTAATATTCTACAACCTTCCAGGCGTGTCGGACCCTACTTCTCGGTGGTAACATTATATGCGTCTATAACGTTGCATATCCTAATCTAAGGCAACCTAACATCTCGGATGAAATATGTGACAACATTCCTGGCCTGTCGAACCCTACATCTCGGAGGGAACAGTATATACGTCTATAACGTCATATATCCTAACCTAAGGCAACCTAACATCTCGGATGCAATATTTGACAACACTCCTGGCCTGTCGAACCCTACTTCTCGGAGGGAACAGTATATACGTCTATAACGTTATATATCCTATCCTAAGGCAACCTAACATCTCGGATGCAATATTTGACAACATTCCAGGCCTGTCGAACCCTACTTCTCGGAGGGAACAGTATATAAGTCCATAACGTTATATATCCTAACCGAAGGCAACCTGACATCTCGGATGTAATATTCTACAGCATTCAAGGCGTGTCGGACCCTACTTCTCGGTGGGAACATTATATGAGTCTATAACGTTGTATATCCTAACCTAAGGCAACCTATTATCTCAGACGTAATATTTTACAATATTCCTCGCGTGTCGGTGCATACTTTTCGGTGGGAATATTATATGCGTCCACAACGGTCGATATCGTAATCTAAGGCAATCTAACATCTCGGATGCAATATTTGACAACATTCCTTGCCTGTCGAACCCTACTTCTCGGAGGGAACAGTATGTACGTCTATAACGTTATATATCCTAACCTAAGGCAACCTAACATCTCGGATGTAATATTCTACAACCTTCCAGGCGTGTCGGACCCTACTTCTCGGTGGTAACATTATATGCGTCTATAACGTTGCATATCCTAATCTAAGGCAACCTAACATCTCGGATGAAATATGTGACAACATTCCTGGCCTGTCGAACCCTACATCTCGGAGGGAACAGTATATACGTCTATAACGTCATATATCCTAACCTAAGGCAACCTAACATCTCGGATGCAATATTTGACAACACTCCTGGCCTGTCGAACCCTACTTCTCGGAGGGAACAGTATATACGTCTATAACGTTATATATCCTATCCTAAGGCAACCTAACATCTCGGATGCAATATTTGACAACATTCCAGGCCTGTCGAACCCTACTTCTCGGAGGGAACAGTATATAAGTCCATAACGTTATATATCCTAACCGAAGGCAACCTGACATCTCGGATGTAATATTCTACAGCATTCAAGGCGTGTCGGACCCTACTTCTCGGTGGGAACATTATATGAGTCTATAACGTTGTATATCCTAACCTAAGGCAACCTATTATCTCAGACGTAATATTTTACAATATTCCTCGCGTGTCGGTGCATACTTTTCGGTGGGAATATTATATGCGTCCACAACGGTCGATATCGTAATCTAAGGCAATCTAACATCTCGGATGCAATATTTGACAACATTCCTTGCCTGTCGAACCCTACTTCTCGGAGGGAACAGTATGTACGTCTATAACGTTATATATCCTAACCTAAGGCAACCTAACATCTCGGATGTAATATTCTACAACCTTCCAGGCGTGTCGGACCCTACTTCTCGGTGGGAACATTATATGAGTCTATAACGTTGTATATCCTAACCTAAGGCAACCTATTATCTCAGACGTAATATTTTACAATATTCCTCGCGTGTCGGTGCATACTTTTCGGTGGGAATATTATATGCGTCCACAACGGTCGATATCGTAATCTAAGGCAATCTAACATCTCGGATGCAATATTTGACAACATTCCTTGCCTGTCGAACCCTACTTCTCGGAGGGAACAGTATGTACGTCTATAACGTTATATATCCTAACCTAAGGCAACCTAACATCTCGGATGTAATATTCTACAACCTTCCAGGCGTGTCGGACCCTACTTCTCGGTGGTAACATTATATGCGTCTATAACGTTGCATATCCTAATCTAAGGCAACCTAACATCTCGGATGAAATATGTGACAACATTCCTGGCCTGTCGAACCCTACATCTCGGAGGGAACAGTATATACGTCTATAACGTCATATATCCTAACCTAAGGCAACCTAACATCTCGGATGTAACATTTGACAACATTCCAGGCGTGTCGGTCCCTACGTCTCGCTGGTAAAATTACATGCGTCTATAACGGTATATATCCTAATCTAAGGCAACCTAACATCTCGGATGAAATATGTGACAACATTGATGGCCTGTCGAACCCTACTTGTCGGAGGGAACAGTATATACGTCTATAACGTTATATATCCTAACCTAAGGCAACCTGACATCTCGGATATATTGTTCTACAACTTTCCAGGCGTGTCGGACCCTACTTCTCGGTGGAAACATTATATGAGTCTATAACGTTGTATATCCTAATCTAAGGCAACCTATTATCTCAGACGTAATATTGTACAATATTCCTCGCGTGTCGGTGCATACTCTTCGGTGGGAATATTATATGCGTCCATAATGGTCGATATCGTAATCTAATGCAATCTAACATCTCGGATGCAATATTTGACAACATTCCTTGCCTGTCGAACCCTACTTCTCGGAGGGAACAGTATATACGTCTATAACGTTATATATCCTATCCTAAGGCAACCTAACATCTCGGATGCAATATTTGACAACATTGATGGCCTGTCGAACCCTACATCTCGGAGGGAACAGTATATACGTCTATAACGTCATATATCCTAACGTAAGGCAACCTAATGTCTCGGATGTAACATTTGACAACATTCCAGGCGTGTCGGTCCCTACGTCTCGGTGGTAACATTACATGCGTCTATAACGGTATATTTCCTAATCTAAGGCAACCTGACATCTCGGATGCAATATTTGACAACATTCCTGGCCTGTCGAACCCTACATCTCGGAGGGAACAGTATATACGTCTATAGCGGTATATATCCTAATCTAAGGCAACCTAACATCTCGGATGCAATATTTGACAACATTCCAGGCCTGTCGAACCCTACTTCTCGGAGGGAACAGTATATACGTCCATAACGTTATATATCCTAACCGAAGGCAACCTGACATCTCGGATGTAATATTCTACAGCATTCAAGGCGTGTCGGACCCTACTTCTCGGTGGGAACATTATATGAGTCTATAACGTTGTATATCCTAACCTAAGGCAACCTATTATCTCAGACGTAATATTTTACAATATTCCTCGCGTGTCGGTGCATACTTTTCGGTGGGAATATTATATGCGTCCACAACGGTCGATATCGTAATCTAAGGCAATCTAACATCTCGGATGCAATATTTGACAACATTCCTTGCCTGTCGAACCCTACTTCTCGGAGGGAACAGTATGTACGTCTATAACGTTATATATCCTAACCTAAGGCAATCTAACATCTCGGATGTAATATTCTACAACCTTCCAGGCGTGTCGGACCCTACTTCTCGGTGGTAACATTATATGCGTCTATAACGTTGCATATCCTAATCTAAGGCAACCTAACATCTCGGATGAAATATGTGACAACATTCCTGGCCTGTCGAACCCTACATCTCGGAGGGAACAGTATATACGTCTATAACGTCATATATCCTAACCTAAGGCAACCTAACATCTCGGATGCAATATTTGACAACACTCCTGGCCTGTCGAACCCTACTTCTCGGAGGGAACAGTATATACGTCTATAACGTTATATATCCTATCCTAAGGCAACCTAACATCTCGGATGCAATATTTGACAACATTGATGGCCTGTCGAACCCTACTTCTCGGTGGGAACAGTATATACGTCCATAACGTTATATATCCTAACCGAAGGCAACCTGACATCTCGGATGTAATATTCTACAGCATTCAAGGCGTGTCGGACCCTACTTCTCGGTGGGAACATTATATGAGTCTATAACGTTGTATATCCTAACCTAAGGCAACCTATTATCTCAGACGTAATATTTTACAATATTCCTCGCGTGTCGGTGCATACTTTTCGGTGGGAATATTATATGCGTCCACAACGGTCGATATCGTAATCTAAGGCAATCTAACATCTCGGATGCAATATTTGACAACATTCCTTGCCTGTCGAACCCTACTTCTCGGAGGGAACAGTATGTACGTCTATAACGTTATATATCCTAACCTAAGGCAACCTAACATCTCGGATGTAATATTCTACAACCTTCCAGGCGTGTCGGACCCTACTTCTCGGTGGTAACATTATATGCGTCTATAACGTTGCATATCCTAATCTAAGGCAACCTAACATCTCGGATGAAATATGTGACAACATTCCTGGCCTGTCGAACCCTACATCTCGGAGGGAACAGTATATACGTCTATAACGTCATATATCCTAACCTAAGGCAACCTAACATCTCGGATGCAATATTTGACAACACTCCTGGCCTGTCGAACCCTACTTCTCGGAGGGAACAGCATATACATCTATAACGTCATATATCCTAGCCTAAGGCAACCTAACATCTCGGATGTAACATTTGACAACATTCCAGGCGTGTCGGTCCCTACGTCTCGGTGGTGACATTACATGCGTCTATAACGGTATATATCCTAATCTAAGGCAACCTAACATCTCGGATGAAATATGTGACAACATTCCTGGCCTGTCGAACCCTACATCTCGGAGGGAACAGTATATACGTCTATAACGTCATATATCCTAACCTAAGGCAACCTAACATCTCGGATGCAATATTTGACAACACTCCTGGCCTGTCGAACCCTACTTCTCGGAGGGAACAGTATATACGTCTATAACGTTATATATCCTATCCTAAGGCAACCTAACATCTCGGATGCAATATTTGACAACATTGATGGCCTGTCGAACCCTACTTCTCGGAGGGAACAGTATATACGTCCATAACGTTATATATCCTAACCGAAGGCAACCTGACATCTCGGATGTAATATTCTACAGCATTCAAGGCGTGTCGGACCCTACTTCTCGGTGGGAACATTATATGAGTCTATAACGTTGTATATCCTAACCTAAGGCAACCTATTATCTCAGACGTAATATTTTACAATATTCCTCGCGTGTCGGTGCATACTTTTCGGTGGGAATATTATATGCGTCCACAACGGTCGATATCGTAATCTAAGGCAATCTAACATCTCGGATGCAATATTTGACAACATTCCTTGCCTGTCGAACCCTACTTCTCGGAGGGAACAGTATGTACGTCTATAACGTTATATATCCTAACCTAAGGCAACCTAACATCTCGGATGTAATATTCTACAACCTTCCAGGCGTGTCGGACCCTACTTCTCGGTGGTAACATTATATGCGTCTATAACGTTGCATATCCTAATCTAAGGCAACCTAACATCTCGGATGAAATATGTGACAACATTCCTGGCCTGTCGAACCCTACATCTCGGAGGGAACAGTATATACGTCTATAACGTCATATATCCTAACCTAAGGCAACCTAACATCTCGGATGTAACATTTGACAACATTCCAGGCGTGTCGGTCCCTACGTCTCGCTGGTAAAATTACATGCGTCTATAACGGTATATATCCTAATCTAAGGCAACCTAACATCTCGGATGAAATATGTGACAACATTGATGGCCTGTCGAACCCTACTTGTCGGAGGGAACAGTATATACGTCTATAACGTTATATATCCTAACCTAAGGCAACCTGACATCTCGGATATATTGTTCTACAACTTTCCAGGCGTGTCGGACCCTACTTCTCGGTGGAAACATTATATGAGTCTATAACGTTGTATATCCTAATCTAAGGCAACCTATTATCTCAGACGTAATATTGTACAATATTCCTCGCGTGTCGGTGCATACTCTTCGGTGGGAATATTATATGCGTCCATAACGGTCGATATCGTAATCTAATGCAATCTAACATCTCGGATGCAATATTTGACAACATTCCTTGCCTGTCGAACCCTACTTCTCGGAGGGAACAGTATATACGTCTATAACGTTATATATCCTATCCTAAGGCAACCTAACATCTCGGATGCAATATTTGACAACATTGATGGCCTGTCGAACCCTACATCTCGGAGGGAACAGTATATACGTCTATAACGTCATATATCCTAACGTAAGGCAACCTAATGTCTCGGATGTAACATTTGACAACATTCCAGGCGTGTCGGTCCCTACGTCTCGGTGGTAACATTACATGCGTCTATAACGGTATATTTCCTAATCTAAGGCAACCTGACATCTCGGATGCAATATTTGACAACATTCCTGGCCTGTCGAACCCTACATCTCGGAGGGAACAGTATATACGTCTATAGCGGTATATATCCTAATCTAAGGCAACCTAACATCTCGGATGCAATATTTGACAACATTCCAGGCCTGTCGAACCCTACTTCTCGGAGGGAACAGTATATACGTCCATAACGTTATATATCCTAACCGAAGGCAACCTGACATCTCGGATGTAATATTCTACAGCATTCAAGGCGTGTCGGACCCTACTTCTCGGTGGGAACATTATATGAGTCTATAACGTTGTATATCCTAACCTAAGGCAACCTATTATCTCAGACGTAATATTTTACAATATTCCTCGCGTGTCGGTGCATACTTTTCGGTGGGAATATTATATGCGTCCACAACGGTCGATATCGTAATCTAAGGCAATCTAACATCTCGGATGCAATATTTGACAACATTCCTTGCCTGTCGAACCCTACTTCTCGGAGGGAACAGTATGTACGTCTATAACGTTATATATCCTAACCTAAGGCAATCTAACATCTCGGATGTAATATTCTACAACCTTCCAGGCGTGTCGGACCCTACTTCTCGGTGGTAACATTATATGCGTCTATAACGTTGCATATCCTAATCTAAGGCAACCTAACATCTCGGATGAAATATGTGACAACATTCCTGGCCTGTCGAACCCTACATCTCGGAGGGAACAGTATATACGTCTATAACGTCATATATCCTAACCTAAGGCAACCTAACATCTCGGATGCAATATTTGACAACACTCCTGGCCTGTCGAACCCTACTTCTCGGAGGGAACAGTATATACGTCTATAACGTTATATATCCTATCCTAAGGCAACCTAACATCTCGGATGCAATATTTGACAACATTGATGGCCTGTCGAACCCTACTTCTCGGTGGGAACAGTATATACGTCCATAACGTTATATATCCTAACCGAAGGCAACCTGACATCTCGGATGTAATATTCTACAGCATTCAAGGCGTGTCGGACCCTACTTCTCGGTGGGAACATTATATGAGTCTATAACGTTGTATATCCTAACCTAAGGCAACCTATTATCTCAGACGTAATATTTTACAATATTCCTCGCGTGTCGGTGCATACTTTTCGGTGGGAATATTATATGCGTCCACAACGGTCGATATCGTAATCTAAGGCAATCTAACATCTCGGATGCAATATTTGACAACATTCCTTGCCTGTCGAACCCTACTTCTCGGAGGGAACAGTATGTACGTCTATAACGTTATATATCCTAACCTAAGGCAACCTAACATCTCGGATGTAATATTCTACAACCTTCCAGGCGTGTCGGACCCTACTTCTCGGTGGTAACATTATATGCGTCTATAACGTTGCATATCCTAATCTAAGGCAACCTAACATCTCGGATGAAATATGTGACAACATTCCTGGCCTGTCGAACCCTACATCTCGGAGGGAACAGTATATACGTCTATAACGTCATATATCCTAACCTAAGGCAACCTAACATCTCGGATGCAATATTTGACAACACTCCTGGCCTGTCGAACCCTACTTCTCGGAGGGAACAGCATATACATCTATAACGTCATATATCCTAGCCTAAGGCAACCTAACATCTCGGATGTAACATTTGACAACATTCCAGGCGTGTCGGTCCCTACGTCTCGGTGGTGACATTACATGCGTCTATAACGGTATATATCCTAATCTAAGGCAACCTAACATCTCGGATGAAATATGTGACAACATTCCTGGCCTGTCGAACCCTACATCTCGGAGGGAACAGTATATACGTCTATAACGTCATATATCCTAACCTAAGGCAACCTAACATCTCGGATGCAATATTTGACAACACTCCTGGCCTGTCGAACCCTACTTCTCGGAGGGAACAGTATATACGTCTATAACGTTATATATCCTATCCTAAGGCAACCTAACATCTCGGATGCAATATTTGACAACATTGATGGCCTGTCGAACCCTACTTCTCGGAGGGAACAGTATATACGTCCATAACGTTATATATCCTAACCGAAGGCAACCTGACATCTCGGATGTAATATTCTACAGCATTCAAGGCGTGTCGGACCCTACTTCTCGGTGGGAACATTATATGAGTCTATAACGTTGTATATCCTAACCTAAGGCAACCTATTATCTCAGACGTAATATTTTACAATATTCCTCGCGTGTCGGTGCATACTTTTCGGTGGGAATATTATATGCGTCCACAACGGTCGATATCGTAATCTAAGGCAATCTAACATCTCGGATGCAATATTTGACAACATTCCTTGCCTGTCGAACCCTACTTCTCGGAGGGAACAGTATGTACGTCTATAACGTTATATATCCTAACCTAAGGCAACCTAACATCTCGGATGTAATATTCTACAACCTTCCAGGCGTGTCGGACCCTACTTCTCGGTGGTAACATTATATGCGTCTATAACGTTGCATATCCTAATCTAAGGCAACCTAACATCTCGGATGAAATATGTGACAACATTCCTGGCCTGTCGAACCCTACATCTCGGAGGGAACAGTATATACGTCTATAACGTCATATATCCTAACCTAAGGCAACCTAACATCTCGGATGTAACATTTGACAACATTCCAGGCATGTCGGTCCCTACGTCTCGCTGGTAAAATTACATGCGTCTATAACGGTATATATCCTAATCTAAGGCAACCTAACATCTCGGATGAAATATGTGACAACATTGATGGCCTGTCGAACCCTACTTGTCGGAGGGAACAGTATATACGTCTATAACGTTATATATCCTAACCTAAGGCAACCTGACATCTCGGATATATTGTTCTACAACTTTCCAGGCGTGTCGGACCCTACTTCTCGGTGGAAACATTATATGAGTCTATAACGTTGTATATCCTAATCTAAGGCAACCTATTATCTCAGACGTAATATTGTACAATATTCCTCGCGTGTCGGTGCATACTCTTCGGTGGGAATATTATATGCGTCCATAACGGTCGATATCGTAATCTAATGCAATCTAACATCTCGGATGCAATATTTGACAACATTCCTTGCCTGTCGAACCCTACTTCTCGGAGGGAACAGTATATACGTCTATAACGTTATATATCCTATCCTAAGGCAACCTAACATCTCGGATGCAATATTTGACAACATTGATGGCCTGTCGAACCCTACATCTCGGAGGGAACAGTATATACGTCTATAACGTCATATATCCTAACGTAAGGCAACCTAATGTCTCGGATGTAACATTTGACAACATTCCAGGCGTGTCGGTCCCTACGTCTCGGTGGTAACATTACATGCGTCTATAACGGTATATTTCCTAATCTAAGGCAACCTGACATCTCGGATGCAATATTTGACAACATTCCTGGCCTGTCGAACCCTACATCTCGGAGGGAACAGTATATACGTCTATAGCGGTATATATCCTAATCTAAGGCAACCTAACATCTCGGATGCAATATTTGACAACATTCCAGGCCTGTCGAACCCTACTTCTCGGAGGGAACAGTATATACGTCCATAACGTTATATATCCTAACCGAAGGCAACCTGACATCTCGGATGTAATATTCTACAGCATTCAAGGCGTGTCGGACCCTACTTCTCGGTGGGAACATTATATGAGTCTATAACGTTGTATATCCTAACCTAAGGCAACCTATTATCTCAGACGTAATATTTTACAATATTCCTCGCGTGTCGGTGCATACTTTTCGGTGGGAATATTATATGCGTCCACAACGGTCGATATCGTAATCTAAGGCAATCTAACATCTCGGATGCAATATTTGACAACATTCCTTGCCTGTCGAACCCTACTTCTCGGAGGGAACAGTATGTACGTCTATAACGTTATATATCCTAACCTAAGGCAATCTAACATCTCGGATGTAATATTCTACAACCTTCCAGGCGTGTCGGACCCTACTTCTCGGTGGTAACATTATATGCGTCTATAACGTTGCATATCCTAATCTAAGGCAACCTAACATCTCGGATGAAATATGTGACAACATTCCTGGCCTGTCGAACCCTACATCTCGGAGGGAACAGTATATACGTCTATAACGTCATATATCCTAACCTAAGGCAACCTAACATCTCGGATGCAATATTTGACAACACTCCTGGCCTGTCGAACCCTACTTCTCGGAGGGAACAGTATATACGTCTATAACGTTATATATCCTATCCTAAGGCAACCTAACATCTCGGATGCAATATTTGACAACATTGATGGCCTGTCGAACCCTACTTCTCGGTGGGAACAGTATATACGTCCATAACGTTATATATCCTAACCGAAGGCAACCTGACATCTCGGATGTAATATTCTACAGCATTCAAGGCGTGTCGGACCCTACTTCTCGGTGGGAACATTATATGAGTCTATAACGTTGTATATCCTAACCTAAGGCAACCTATTATCTCAGACGTAATATTTTACAATATTCCTCGCGTGTCGGTGCATACTTTTCGGTGGGAATATTATATGCGTCCACAACGGTCGATATCGTAATCTAAGGCAATCTAACATCTCGGATGCAATATTTGACAACATTCCTTGCCTGTCGAACCCTACTTCTCGGAGGGAACAGTATGTACGTCTATAACGTTATATATCCTAACCTAAGGCAACCTAACATCTCGGATGTAATATTCTACAACCTTCCAGGCGTGTCGGACCCTACTTCTCGGTGGTAACATTATATGCGTCTATAACGTTGCATATCCTAATCTAAGGCAACCTAACATCTCGGATGAAATATGTGACAACATTCCTGGCCTGTCGAACCCTACATCTCGGAGGGAACAGTATATACGTCTATAACGTCATATATCCTAACCTAAGGCAACCTAACATCTCGGATGCAATATTTGACAACACTCCTGGCCTGTCGAACCCTACTTCTCGGAGGGAACAGCATATACATCTATAACGTCATATATCCTAGCCTAAGGCAACCTAACATCTCGGATGTAACATTTGACAACATTCCAGGCGTGTCGGTCCCTACGTCTCGGTGGTGACATTACATGCGTCTATAACGGTATATATCCTAATCTAAGGCAACCTAACATCTCGGATGAAATATGTGACAACATTCCTGGCCTGTCGAACCCTACATCTCGGAGGGAACAGTATATACGTCTATAACGTCATATATCCTAACCTAAGGCAACCTAACATCTCGGATGCAATATTTGACAACACTCCTGGCCTGTCGAACCCTACTTCTCGGAGGGAACAGTATATACGTCTATAACGTTATATATCCTATCCTAAGGCAACCTAACATCTCGGATGCAATATTTGACAACATTGATGGCCTGTCGAACCCTACATCTCGGAGGGAACAGTATATACGTCTATAACGTCATATATCCTAACGTAAGGCAACCTAATGTCTCGGATGTAACATTTGACAACATTCCAGGCGTGTCGGTCCCTACGTCTCGGTGGTAACATTACATGCGTCTATAACGGTATATTTCCTAATCTAAGGCAACCTGACATCTCGGATGCAATATTTGACAACATTCCTGGCCTGTCGAACCCTACATCTCGGAGGGAACAGTATATACGTCTATAGCGGTATATATCCTAATCTAAGGCAACCTAACATCTCGGATGCAATATTTGACAACATTCCAGGCCTGTCGAACCCTACTTCTCGGAGGGAACAGTATATACGTCCATAACGTTATATATCCTAACCGAAGGCAACCTGACATCTCGGATGTAATATTCTACAGCATTCAAGGCGTGTCGGACCCTACTTCTCGGTGGGAACATTATATGAGTCTATAACGTTGTATATCCTAACCTAAGGCAACCTATTATCTCAGACGTAATATTTTACAATATTCCTCGCGTGTCGGTGCATACTTTTCGGTGGGAATATTATATGCGTCCACAACGGTCGATATCGTAATCTAAGGCAATCTAACATCTCGGATGCAATATTTGACAACATTCCTTGCCTGTCGAACCCTACTTCTCGGAGGGAACAGTATGTACGTCTATAACGTTATATATCCTAACCTAAGGCAATCTAACATCTCGGATGTAATATTCTACAACCTTCCAGGCGTGTCGGACCCTACTTCTCGGTGGTAACATTATATGCGTCTATAACGTTGCATATCCTAATCTAAGGCAACCTAACATCTCGGATGAAATATGTGACAACATTCCTGGCCTGTCGAACCCTACATCTCGGAGGGAACAGTATATACGTCTATAACGTCATATATCCTAACCTAAGGCAACCTAACATCTCGGATGCAATATTTGACAACACTCCTGGCCTGTCGAACCCTACTTCTCGGAGGGAACAGTATATACGTCTATAACGTTATATATCCTATCCTAAGGCAACCTAACATCTCGGATGCAATATTTGACAACATTGATGGCCTGTCGAACCCTACTTCTCGGTGGGAACAGTATATACGTCCATAACGTTATATATCCTAACCGAAGGCAACCTGACATCTCGGATGTAATATTCTACAGCATTCAAGGCGTGTCGGACCCTACTTCTCGGTGGGAACATTATATGAGTCTATAACGTTGTATATCCTAACCTAAGGCAACCTATTATCTCAGACGTAATATTTTACAATATTCCTCGCGTGTCGGTGCATACTTTTCGGTGGGAATATTATATGCGTCCACAACGGTCGATATCGTAATCTAAGGCAATCTAACATCTCGGATGCAATATTTGACAACATTCCTTGCCTGTCGAACCCTACTTCTCGGAGGGAACAGTATGTACGTCTATAACGTTATATATCCTAACCTAAGGCAACCTAACATCTCGGATGTAATATTCTACAACCTTCCAGGCGTGTCGGACCCTACTTCTCGGTGGTAACATTATATGCGTCTATAACGTTGCATATCCTAATCTAAGGCAACCTAACATCTCGGATGAAATATGTGACAACATTCCTGGCCTGTCGAACCCTACATCTCGGAGGGAACAGTATATACGTCTATAACGTCATATATCCTAACCTAAGGCAACCTAACATCTCGGATGCAATATTTGACAACACTCCTGGCCTGTCGAACCCTACTTCTCGGAGGGAACAGCATATACATCTATAACGTCATATATCCTAGCCTAAGGCAACCTAACATCTCGGATGTAACATTTGACAACATTCCAGGCGTGTCGGTCCCTACGTCTCGGTGGTGACATTACATGCGTCTATAACGGTATATATCCTAATCTAAGGCAACCTAACATCTCGGATGAAATATGTGACAACATTCCTGGCCTGTCGAACCCTACATCTCGGAGGGAACAGTATATACGTCTATAACGTCATATATCCTAACCTAAGGCAACCTAACATCTCGGATGCAATATTTGACAACATTGATGGCCTGTCGAACCCTACTTCTCGGAGGGAACAGTATATACGTCCATAACGTTATATATCCTAACCGAAGGCAACCTGACATCTCGGATGTAATATTCTACAGCATTCAAGGCGTGTCGGACCCTACTTCTCGGTGGGAACATTATATGAGTCTATAACGTTGTATATCCTAACCTAAGGCAACCTATTATCTCAGACGTAATATTTTACAATATTCCTCGCGTGTCGGTGCATACTTTTCGGTGGGAATATTATATGCGTCCACAACGGTCGATATCGTAATCTAAGGCAATCTAACATCTCGGATGCAATATTTGACAACATTCCTTGCCTGTCGAACCCTACTTCTCGGAGGGAACAGTATGTACGTCTATAACGTTATATATCCTAACCTAAGGCAACCTAACATCTCGGATGTAATATTCTACAACCTTCCAGGCGTGTCGGACCCTACTTCTCGGTGGTAACATTATATGCGTCTATAACGTTGCATATCCTAATCTAAGGCAACCTAACATCTCGGATGAAATATGTGACAACATTCCTGGCCTGTCGAACCCTACATCTCGGAGGGAACAGTATATACGTCTATAACGTCATATATCCTAACCTAAGGCAACCTAACATCTCGGATGCAATATTTGACAACACTCCTGGCCTGTCGAACCCTACTTCTCGGAGGGAACAGCATATACATCTATAACGTCATATATCCTAGCCTAAGGCAACCTAACATCTCGGATGTAACATTTGACAACATTCCAGGCGTGTCGGTCCCTACGTCTCGGTGGTGACATTACATGCGTCTATAACGGTATATATCCTAATCTAAGGCAACCTAACATCTCGGATGAAATATGTGACAACATTCCTGGCCTGTCGAACCCTACATCTCGGAGGGAACAGTATATACGTCTATAACGTCATATATCCTAACCTAAGGCAACCTAACATCTCGGATGCAATATTTGACAACACTCCTGGCCTGTCGAACCCTACTTCTCGGAGGGAACAGTATATACGTCTATAACGTTATATATCCTATCCTAAGGCAACCTAACATCTCGGATGCAATATTTGACAACATTGATGGCCTGTCGAACCCTACTTCTCGGAGGGAACAGTATATACGTCCATAACGTTATATATCCTAACCGAAGGCAACCTGACATCTCGGATGTAATATTCTACAGCATTCAAGGCGTGTCGGACCCTACTTCTCGGTGGGAACATTATATGAGTCTATAACGTTGTATATCCTAACCTAAGGCAACCTATTATCTCAGACGTAATATTTTACAATATTCCTCGCGTGTCGGTGCATACTTTTCGGTGGGAATATTATATGCGTCCACAACGGTCGATACCGTAATCTAAGGCAATCTAACATCTCGGATGCAATATTTGACAACATTCCTTGCCTGTCGAACCCTACTTCTCGGAGGGAACAGTATGTACGTCTATAACGTTATATATCCTAACCTAAGGCAACCTAACATCTCGGATGTAATATTCTACAACCTTCCAGGCGTGTCGGACCCAACTTCTCGGTGGTAACATTATATGCGTCTATAACGTTGCATATCCTAATTTAAGGCAACCTAACATCTCGGATGAAATATGTGACAACATTCCTGGCCTGTCGAACCCTACATCTCGGAGGGAACAGTATATACGTCTATAACGTCATATATCCTAACCTAAGGCAACCTAACATCTCGGATGTAACATTTGACAACATTCCAGGCGTGTCGGTCCCTACGTCTCGCTGGTAACATTACATGCGTCTATAACGGTATATATCCTAATCTAAGGCAACCTAACATCTCGGATGAAATATGTGACAACATTGATGGCCTGTCGAACCCTACTTGTCGGAGGGAACAGTATATACGTCTATAACGTTATATATCCTAACCTAAGGCAACCTGACATCTCGGATATATTGTTCTACAACTTTCCAGGCGTGTCGGACCCTACTTCTCGGTGGAAACATTATATGAGTCTATAACGTTGTATATCCTAATCTAAGGCAACCTATTATCTCAGACGTAATATTGTACAATATTCCTCGCGTGTCGGTGCATACTCTTCGGTGGGAATATTATATGCGTCCATAACGGTCGATATCGTAATCTAATGCAATCTAACATCTCGGATGCAATATTTGACAACATTCCTTGCCTGTCGAACCCTACTTCTCGGAGGGAACAGTATATACGTCTATAACGTTATATATCCTATCTTAAGGCAACCTAACATCTCGGATGCAATATTTGACAACATTGATGGCCTGTCGAACCCTACATCTCGGAGGGAACAGTATATACGTCTATAGCGTCATATATCCTAACGTAAGGCAACCTAATGTCTCGGATGTAACATTTGACAACATTCCAGGCGTGTCGGTCCCTACGTCTCGGTGGTAACATTACATGCGTCTATAACGGTATATTTCCTAATCTAAGGCAACCTGACATCTCGGATGCAATATTTGACAACATTCCTGGCCTGTCGAACCCTACATCTCGGAGGGAACAGTATATACGTCTATAGCGGTATATATCCTAATCTAAGGCAACCTAACATCTCGGATGCAATATTTGACAACATTCCAGGCCTGTCGAACCCTACTTCTCGGAGGGAACAGTATATACGTCTATAACGTCATATATCCTAACGTAAGGCAACCTAATGTCTCGGATGTAACATTTGACAACATTCCAGGCGTGTCGGTCCCTACGTCTCGGTGGTAACATTACATGCGTCTATAACGGTATATTTCCTAACCTAAGGCAACCTGACATCTCGGATGCAATATTTGACAACATTCCTGGCCTGTCGAACCCTACATCTCGGAGGGAACAGTATATACGTCTATAGCGGTATATATCCTAATCTAAGGCAACCTAACATCTCGGATGCAATATTTGACAACATTCCAGGCCTGTCGAACCCTACTTCTCGGAGGGAACAGTATATACGTCCATAACGTTATATATCCTAACCGAAGGCAACCTGACATCTCGGATGTAATATTCTACAGCATTCAAGGCGTGTCGGACCCTACTTCTCGGTGGGAACATTATATGAGTCTATAACGTTGTATATCCTAACCTAAGGCAACCTATTATCTCAGACGTAATATTTTACAATATTCCTCGCGTGTCGGTGCATACTTTTCGGTGGGAATATTATATGCGTCCACAACGGTCGATATCGTAATCTAA
Source organism: Xylocopa violacea (assembly GCA_963969225.1). Lineage (NCBI taxonomy): Eukaryota > Metazoa > Arthropoda > Insecta > Hymenoptera > Apidae > Xylocopa > Xylocopa violacea. Next base: position 21,633,238 of record CAXAJV010000002.1, on the reverse strand, counting down.
GGCAATCTAACATCTCGGATGCAATATTTGACAACATTCCTTGCCTGTCGAACCCTACTTCTCGGAGGGAACAGTATGTACGTCTGTAACGTTATATATCCTAACCTAAGGCAATCTAACATCTCGGATGTAATATTCTACAACCTTCCAGGCGTGTCGGACCCTACTTCTCGGTGGTAACATTATATGCGTCTATAACGTTGCATATCCTAATCTAAGGCAACCTAACATCTCGGATGAAATATGTGACAACATTCCTGGCCTGTCGAACCCTACATCTCGGAGGGAACAGTATATACGTCTATAACGTCATATATCCTAACCTAAGGCAACCTAACATCTCGGATGCAATATTTGACAACACTCCTGGCCTGTCGAACCCTACTTCTCGGAGGGAACAGCATATACATCTATAACGTCATATATCCTAGCCTAAGGCAACCTAACATCTCGGATGTAACATTTGACAACATTCCAGGCGTGTCGGTCCCTACGTCTCGCTGGTAACATTACATGCGTCTATAACGGTATATATCCTAATCTAAGGCAACCTAACATCTCGGATGAAATATGTGACAACATTGATGGCCTGTCGAACCCTACATCTCGGAGGGAACAGTATATACGTCTATAACGTCATATATCCTAACGTAAGGCAACCTAACGTCTCGGATGTAACATTTGACAACATTCCAGGCGTGTCGGTCCCTACGTCTCTGTGGTAACATTACATGCGTCTATAACGGTATATTTCCTAATCTAAGGCAACCTGACATCTCGGATGCAATATTTGACAACATTCCTGGCCTGTCGAACCCTACATCTCGGAGGGAACAGTATATACGTCTATAGCGGTATATATCCTAATCTAAGGCAACCTAACATCTCGGATGCAATATTTGACAACATTCCAGGCCTGTCGAACCCTACTTCTCGGAGGGAACAGTATATACGTCTATAACGTTATATATCCTAACCGAAGGCAACCTGACATCTCGGATGTAATATTCTACAGCATTCAAGGCGTGTCGGACCCTACTTCTCGGTGGGAACATTATATGGGTCTATAACGTTGTATATCCTAACCTAAGGCAACCTATTATCTCAGACGTAATATTTTACAATATTCCTCGCGTGTCGGTGCATACTTTTCGGTGGGAATATTATATGCGTCCACAACGGTCGATATCGTAATCTAAGGCAATCTAACATCTCGGATGCAATATTTGACAACATTCCTTGCCTGTCGAACCCTACTTCTCGGAGGGAACAGTATGTACGTCTATAACGTTATATATCCTAACCTAAGGCAACCTAACATCTCGGATGTAATATTCTACAACCTTCCAGGCGTGTCGGACCCTACTTCTCGGTGGTAACATTATATGCGTCTATAACGTTGCATATCCTAATCTAAGGCAACCTAACATCTCGGATGAAATATGTGACAACATTCCTGGCCTGTCGAACCCTACATCTCAGAGGGAACAGTATATACGTCTATAACGTCATATATCCTAACCTAAGGCAACCTAACATCTCGGCTGCAATATTTGACAACACTCCTGGCCTGTCGAACCCTACTTCTCGGAGGGAACAGCATATACATCTATAACGTCATATATCCTAGCCTAAGGCAACCTAACATCTCGGATGTAACATTTGACAACATTCCAGGCGTGTCGGTCCCTACGTCTCGGTGGTGACATTACATGCGTCTATAACGGTATATATCCTAATCTAAGGCAACCTAACATCTCGGATGAAATATGTGACAACATTCCTGGCCTGTCGAACCCTACATCTCGGAGGGAACAGTATATACGTCTATAACGTCATATATCCTAACCTAAGGCAACCTAACATCTCGGATGCAATATTTGACAACACTCCTGGCCTGTCGAACCCTACTTCTCGGAGGGAACAGTATATACGTCTATAACGTTATATATCCTATCCTAAGGCAACCTAACATCTCGGATGCAATATTTGACAACATTGATGGCCTGTCGAACCCTACTTCTCGGAGGGAACAGTATATACGTCCATAACGTTATATATCCTAACCGAAGGCAACCTGACATCTCGGATGTAATATTCTACAGCATTCAAGGCGTGTCGGACCCTACTTCTCGGTGGGAACATTATATGAGTCTATAACGTTGTATATCCTAACCTAAGGCAACCTATTATCTCAGACGTAATATTTTACAATATTCCTCGCGTGTCGGTGCATACTTTTCGGTGGGAATATTATATGCGTCCACAACGGTCGATACCGTAATCTAAGGCAATCTAACATCTCGGATGCAATATTTGACAACATTCCTTGCCTGTCGAACCCTACTTCTCGGAGGGAACAGTATGTACGTCTATAACGTTATATATCCTAACCTAAGGCAACCTAACATCTCGGATGTAATATTCTACAACCTTCCAGGCGTGTCGGACCCAACTTCTCGGTGGTAACATTATATGCGTCTATAACGTTGCATATCCTAATTTAAGGCAACCTAACATCTCGGATGAAATATGTGACAACATTCCTGGCCTGTCGAACCCTACATCTCGGAGGGAACAGTATATACGTCTATAACGTCATATATCCTAACCTAAGGCAACCTAACATCTCGGATGTAACATTTGACAACATTCCAGGCGTGTCGGTCCCTACGTCTCGCTGGTAACATTACATGCGTCTATAACGGTATATATCCTAATCTAAGGCAACCTAACATCTCGGATGAAATATGTGACAACATTGATGGCCTGTCGAACCCTACTTGTCGGAGGGAACAGTATATACGTCTATAACGTTATATATCCTAACCTAAGGCAACCTGACATCTCGGATATATTGTTCTACAACTTTCCAGGCGTGTCGGACCCTACTTCTCGGTGGAAACATTATATGAGTCTATAACGTTGTATATCCTAATCTAAGGCAACCTATTATCTCAGACGTAATATTGTACAATATTCCTCGCGTGTCGGTGCATACTCTTCGGTGGGAATATTATATGCGTCCATAACGGTCGATATCGTAATCTAATGCAATCTAACATCTCGGATGCAATATTTGACAACATTCCTTGCCTGTCGAACCCTACTTCTCGGAGGGAACAGTATATACGTCTATAACGTTATATATCCTATCTTAAGGCAACCTAACATCTCGGATGCAATATTTGACAACATTGATGGCCTGTCGAACCCTACATCTCGGAGGGAACAGTATATACGTCTATAGCGTCATATATCCTAACGTAAGGCAACCTAATGTCTCGGATGTAACATTTGACAACATTCCAGGCGTGTCGGTCCCTACGTCTCGGTGGTAACATTACATGCGTCTATAACGGTATATTTCCTAATCTAAGGCAACCTGACATCTCGGATGCAATATTTGACAACATTCCTGGCCTGTCGAACCCTACATCTCGGAGGGAACAGTATATACGTCTATAGCGGTATATATCCTAATCTAAGGCAACCTAACATCTCGGATGCAATATTTGACAACATTCCAGGCCTGTCGAACCCTACTTCTCGGAGGGAACAGTATATACGTCTATAACGTCATATATCCTAACGTAAGGCAACCTAATGTCTCGGATGTAACATTTGACAACATTCCAGGCGTGTCGGTCCCTACGTCTCGGTGGTAACATTACATGCGTCTATAACGGTATATTTCCTAACCTAAGGCAACCTGACATCTCGGATGCAATATTTGACAACATTCCTGGCCTGTCGAACCCTACATCTCGGAGGGAACAGTATATACGTCTATAGCGGTATATATCCTAATCTAAGGCAACCTAACATCTCGGATGCAATATTTGACAACATTCCTGGCCTGTCGAACCCTACATCTCGGAGGGAACAGTATATACGTCTATAGCGGTATATATCCTAATCTAAGGCAACCTAACATCTCGGATGCAATATTTGACAACATTCCAGGCCTGTCGAACCCTACTTCTCGGAGGGAACAGTATATACGTCCATAACGTTATATATCCTAACCGAAGGCAACCTGACATCTCGGATGTAATATTCTACAGCATTCAAGGCGTGTCGGACCCTACTTCTCGGTGGGAACATTATATGAGTCTATAACGTTGTATATCCTAACCTAAGGCAACCTATTATCTCAGACGTAATATTTTACAATATTCCTCGCGTGTCGGTGCATACTTTTCGGTGGGAATATTATATGCGTCCACAACGGTCGATATCGTAATCTAAGGCAATCTAACATCTCGGATGCAATATTTGACAACATTCCTTGCCTGTCGAACCCTACTTCTCGGAGGGAACAGTATGTACGTCTGTAACGTTATATATCCTAACCTAAGGCAATCTAACATCTCGGATGTAATATTCTACAACCTTCCAGGCGTGTCGGACCCTACTTCTCGGTGGTAACATTATATGCGTCTATAACGTTGCATATCCTAATCTAAGGCAACCTAACATCTCGGATGAAATATGTGACAACATTCCTGGCCTGTCGAACCCTACATCTCGGAGGGAACAGTATATACGTCTATAACGTCATATATCCTAACCTAAGGCAACCTAACATCTCGGATGCAATATTTGACAACACTCCTGGCCTGTCGAACCCTACTTCTCGGAGGGAACAGCATATACATCTATAACGTCATATATCCTAGCCTAAGGCAACCTAACATCTCGGATGTAACATTTGACAACATTCCAGGCGTGTCGGTCCCTACGTCTCGCTGGTAACATTACATGCGTCTATAACGGTATATATCCTAATCTAAGGCAACCTAACATCTCGGATGAAATATGTGACAACATTGATGGCCTGTCGAACCCTACATCTCGGAGGGAACAGTATATACGTCTATAACGTCATATATCCTAACGTAAGGCAACCTAACGTCTCGGATGTAACATTTGACAACATTCCAGGCGTGTCGGTCCCTACGTCTCTGTGGTAACATTACATGCGTCTATAACGGTATATTTCCTAATCTAAGGCAACCTGACATCTCGGATGCAATATTTGACAACATTCCTGGCCTGTCGAACCCTACATCTCGGAGGGAACAGTATATACGTCTATAGCGGTATATATCCTAATCTAAGGCAACCTAACATCTCGGATGCAATATTTGACAACATTCCAGGCCTGTCGAACCCTACTTCTCGGAGGGAACAGTATATACGTCTATAACGTTATATATCCTAACCGAAGGCAACCTGACATCTCGGATGTAATATTCTACAGCATTCAAGGCGTGTCGGACCCTACTTCTCGGTGGGAACATTATATGGGTCTATAACGTTGTATATCCTAACCTAAGGCAACCTATTATCTCAGACGTAATATTTTACAATATTCCTCGCGTGTCGGTGCATACTTTTCGGTGGGAATATTATATGCGTCCACAACGGTCGATATCGTAATCTAAGGCAATCTAACATCTCGGATGCAATATTTGACAACATTCCTTGCCTGTCGAACCCTACTTCTCGGAGGGAACAGTATGTACGTCTATAACGTTATATATCCTAACCTAAGGCAACCTAACATCTCGGATGTAATATTCTACAACCTTCCAGGCGTGTCGGACCCTACTTCTCGGTGGTAACATTATATGCGTCTATAACGTTGCATATCCTAATCTAAGGCAACCTAACATCTCGGATGAAATATGTGACAACATTCCTGGCCTGTCGAACCCTACATCTCAGAGGGAACAGTATATACGTCTATAACGTCATATATCCTAACCTAAGGCAACCTAACATCTCGGCTGCAATATTTGACAACACTCCTGGCCTGTCGAACCCTACTTCTCGGAGGGAACAGCATATACATCTATAACGTCATATATCCTAGCCTAAGGCAACCTAACATCTCGGATGTAACATTTGACAACATTCCAGGCGTGTCGGTCCCTACGTCTCGCTGGTAACATTACATGCGTCTATAACGGTATATATCCTAATCTAAGGCAACCTAACATCTCGGATGAAATATGTGACAACATTGATGGCCTGTCGAACCCTACATCTCGGAGGGAACAGTATATACGTCTATAACGTCATATATCCTAACGTAAGGCAACCTAACGTCTCGGATGTAACATTTGACAACATTCCAGGCGTGTCGGTCCCTACGTCTCTGTGGTAACATTACATGCGTCTATAACGGTATATTTCCTAATCTAAGGCAACCTGACATCTCGGATGCAATATTTGACAACATTCCTGGCCTGTCGAACCCTACATCTCGGAGGGAACAGTATATACGTCTATAGCGGTATATATCCTAATCTAAGGCAACCTAACATCTCGGATGCAATATTTGACAACATTCCAGGCCTGTCGAACCCTACTTCTCGGAGGGAACAGTATATACGTCTATAACGTTATATATCCTAACCGAAGGCAACCTGACATCTCGGATGTAATATTCTACAGCATTCAAGGCGTGTCGGACCCTACTTCTCGGTGGGAACATTATATGGGTCTATAACGTTGTATATCCTAACCTAAGGCAACCTATTATCTCAGACGTAATATTTTACAATATTCCTCGCGTGTCGGTGCATACTTTTCGGTGGGAATATTATATGCGTCCACAACGGTCGATATCGTAATCTAAGGCAATCTAACATCTCGGATGCAATATTTGACAACATTCCTTGCCTGTCGAACCCTACTTCTCGGAGGGAACAGTATGTACGTCTATAACGTTATATATCCTAACCTAAGGCAACCTAACATCTCGGATGTAATATTCTACAACCTTCCAGGCGTGTCGGACCCTACTTCTCGGTGGTAACATTATATGCGTCTATAACGTTGCATATCCTAATCTAAGGCAACCTAACATCTCGGATGAAATATGTGACAACATTCCTGGCCTGTCGAACCCTACATCTCAGAGGGAACAGTATATACGTCTATAACGTCATATATCCTAACCTAAGGCAACCTAACATCTCGGCTGCAATATTTGACAACACTCCTGGCCTGTCGAACCCTACTTCTCGGAGGGAACAGCATATACATCTATAACGTCATATATCCTAGCCTAAGGCAACCTAACATCTCGGATGTAACATTTGACAACATTCCAGGCGTGTCGGTCCCTACGTCTCGGTGGTGACATTACATGCGTCTATAACGGTATATATCCTAATCTAAGGCAACCTAACATCTCGGATGAAATATGTGACAACATTCCTGGCCTGTCGAACCCTACATCTCGGAGGGAACAGTATATACGTCTATAACGTCATATATCCTAACCTAAGGCAACCTAACATCTCGGATGCAATATTTGACAACACTCCTGGCCTGTCGAACCCTACTTCTCGGAGGGAACAGTATATACGTCTATAACGTTATATATCCTATCCTAAGGCAACCTAACATCTCGGATGCAATATTTGACAACATTGATGGCCTGTCGAACCCTACTTCTCGGAGGGAACAGTATATACGTCTATAACGTTATATATCCTAACCGAAGGCAACCTGACATCTCGGATGTAATATTCTACAGCATTCAAGGCGTGTCGGACCCTACTTCTCGGTGGGAACATTATATGAGTCTATAACGTTGTATATCCTAACCTAAGGCAACCTATTATCTCAGACGTAATATTTTACAATATTCCTCGCGTGTCGGTGCATACTTTTCGGTGGGAATATTATATGCGTCCACAACGGTCGATACCGTAATCTAAGGCAATCTAACATCTCGGATGCAATATTTGACAACATTCCTTGCCTGTCGAACCCTACTTCTCGGAGGGAACAGTATGTACGTCTATAACGTTATATATCCTAACCTAAGGCAACCTAACATCTCGGATGTAATATTCTACAACCTTCCAGGCGTGTCGGACCCAACTTCTCGGTGGTAACATTATATGCGTCTATAACGTTGCATATCCTAATTTAAGGCAACCTAACATCTCGGATGAAATATGTGACAACATTCCTGGCCTGTCGAACCCTACATCTCGGAGGGAACAGTATATACGTCTATAACGTCATATATCCTAACCTAAGGCAACCTAACATCTCGGATGTAACATTTGACAACATTCCAGGCGTGTCGGTCCCTACGTCTCGCTGGTAACATTACATGCGTCTATAACGGTATATATCCTAATCTAAGGCAACCTAACATCTCGGATGAAATATGTGACAACATTGATGGCCTGTCGAACCCTACTTGTCGGAGGGAACAGTATATACGTCTATAACGTTATATATCCTAACCTAAGGCAACCTGACATCTCGGATATATTGTTCTACAACTTTCCAGGCGTGTCGGACCCTACTTCTCGGTGGAAACATTATATGAGTCTATAACGTTGTATATCCTAATCTAAGGCAACCTATTATCTCAGACGTAATATTGTACAATATTCCTCGCGTGTCGGTGCATACTCTTCGGTGGGAATATTATATGCGTCCATAACGGTCGATATCGTAATCTAATGCAATCTAACATCTCGGATGCAATATTTGACAACATTCCTTGCCTGTCGAACCCTACTTCTCGGAGGGAACAGTATATACGTCTATAACGTTATATATCCTATCTTAAGGCAACCTAACATCTCGGATGCAATATTTGACAACATTGATGGCCTGTCGAACCCTACATCTCGGAGGGAACAGTATATACGTCTATAGCGTCATATATCCTAACGTAAGGCAACCTAATGTCTCGGATGTAACATTTGACAACATTCCAGGCGTGTCGGTCCCTACGTCTCGGTGGTAACATTACATGCGTCTATAACGGTATATTTCCTAATCTAAGGCAACCTGACATCTCGGATGCAATATTTGACAACATTCCTGGCCTGTCGAACCCTACATCTCGGAGGGAACAGTATATACGTCTATAGCGGTATATATCCTAATCTAAGGCAACCTAACATCTCGGATGCAATATTTGACAACATTCCAGGCCTGTCGAACCCTACTTCTCGGAGGGAACAGTATATACGTCTATAACGTCATATATCCTAACGTAAGGCAACCTAATGTCTCGGATGTAACATTTGACAACATTCCAGGCGTGTCGGTCCCTACGTCTCGGTGGTAACATTACATGCGTCTATAACGGTATATTTCCTAACCTAAGGCAACCTGACATCTCGGATGCAATATTTGACAACATTCCTGGCCTGTCGAACCCTACATCTCGGAGGGAACAGTATATACGTCTATAGCGGTATATATCCTAATCTAAGGCAACCTAACATCTCGGATGCAATATTTGACAACATTCCAGGCCTGTCGAACCCTACTTCTCGGAGGGAACAGTATATACGTCCATAACGTTATATATCCTAACCGAAGGCAACCTGACATCTCGGATGTAATATTCTACAGCATTCAAGGCGTGTCGGACCCTACTTCTCGGTGGGAACATTATATGAGTCTATAACGTTGTATATCCTAACCTAAGGCAACCTATTATCTCAGACGTAATATTTTACAATATTCCTCGCGTGTCGGTGCATACTTTTCGGTGGGAATATTATATGCGTCCACAACGGTCGATATCGTAATCTAAGGCAATCTAACATCTCGGATGCAATATTTGACAACATTCCTTGCCTGTCGAACCCTACTTCTCGGAGGGAACAGTATGTACGTCTGTAACGTTATATATCCTAACCTAAGGCAATCTAACATCTCGGATGTAATATTCTACAACCTTCCAGGCGTGTCGGACCCTACTTCTCGGTGGTAACATTATATGCGTCTATAACGTTGCATATCCTAATCTAAGGCAACCTAACATCTCGGATGAAATATGTGACAACATTCCTGGCCTGTCGAACCCTACATCTCGGAGGGAACAGTATATACGTCTATAACGTCATATATCCTAACCTAAGGCAACCTAACATCTCGGATGCAATATTTGACAACACTCCTGGCCTGTCGAACCCTACTTCTCGGAGGGAACAGCATATACATCTATAACGTCATATATCCTAGCCTAAGGCAACCTAACATCTCGGATGTAACATTTGACAACATTCCAGGCGTGTCGGTCCCTACGTCTCGCTGGTAACATTACATGCGTCTATAACGGTATATATCCTAATCTAAGGCAACCTAACATCTCGGATGAAATATGTGACAACATTGATGGCCTGTCGAACCCTACATCTCGGGGGGAACAGTATATACGTCTATAACGTCATATATCCTAACGTAAGGCAACCTAACGTCTCGGATGTAACATTTGACAACATTCCAGGCGTGTCGGTCCCTACGTCTCTGTGGTAACATTACATGCGTCTATAACGGTATATTTCCTAATCTAAGGCAACCTGACATCTCGGATGCAATATTTGACAACATTCCTGGCCTGTCGAACCCTACATCTCGGAGGGAACAGTATATACGTCTATAGCGGTATATATCCTAATCTAAGGCAACCTAACATCTCGGATGCAATATTTGACAACATTCCAGGCCTGTCGAACCCTACTTCTCGGAGGGAACAGTATATACGTCTATAACGTTATATATCCTAACCGAAGGCAACCTGACATCTCGGATGTAATATTCTACAGCATTCAAGGCGTGTCGGACCCTACTTCTCGGTGGGAACATTATATGGGTCTATAACGTTGTATATCCTAACCTAAGGCAACCTATTATCTCAGACGTAATATTTTACAATATTCCTCGCGTGTCGGTGCATACTTTTCGGTGGGAATATTATATGCGTCCACAACGGTCGATATCGTAATCTAAGGCAATCTAACATCTCGGATGCAATATTTGACAACATTCCTTGCCTGTCGAACCCTACTTCTCGGAGGGAACAGTATGTACGTCTATAACGTTATATATCCTAACCTAAGGCAACCTAACATCTCGGATGTAATATTCTACAACCTTCCAGGCGTGTCGGACCCTACTTCTCGGTGGTAACATTATATGCGTCTATAACGTTGCATATCCTAATCTAAGGCAACCTAACATCTCGGATGAAATATGTGACAACATTCCTGGCCTGTCGAACCCTACATCTCAGAGGGAACAGTATATACGTCTATAACGTCATATATCCTAACCTAAGGCAACCTAACATCTCGGCTGCAATATTTGACAACACTCCTGGCCTGTCGAACCCTACTTCTCGGAGGGAACAGCATATACATCTATAACGTCATATATCCTAGCCTAAGGCAACCTAACATCTCGGATGTAACATTTGACAACATTCCAGGCGTGTCGGTCCCTACGTCTCGGTGGTGACATTACATGCGTCTATAACGGTATATATCCTAATCTAAGGCAACCTAACATCTCGGATGAAATATGTGACAACATTCCTGGCCTGTCGAACCCTACATCTCGGAGGGAACAGTATATACGTCTATAACGTCATATATCCTAACCTAAGGCAACCTAACATCTCGGATGCAATATTTGACAACACTCCTGGCCTGTCGAACCCTACTTCTCGGAGGGAACAGTATATACGTCTATAACGTTATATATCCTATCCTAAGGCAACCTAACATCTCGGATGCAATATTTGACAACATTGATGGCCTGTCGAACCCTACTTCTCGGAGGGAACAGTATATACGTCCATAACGTTATATATCCTAACCGAAGGCAACCTGACATCTCGGATGTAATATTCTACAGCATTCAAGGCGTGTCGGACCCTACTTCTCGGTGGGAACATTATATGAGTCTATAACGTTGTATATCCTAACCTAAGGCAACCTATTATCTCAGACGTAATATTTTACAATATTCCTCGCGTGTCGGTGCATACTTTTCGGTGGGAATATTATATGCGTCCACAACGGTCGATACCGTAATCTAAGGCAATCTAACATCTCGGATGCAATATTTGACAACATTCCTTGCCTGTCGAACCCTACTTCTCGGAGGGAACAGTATGTACGTCTATAACGTTATATATCCTAACCTAAGGCAACCTAACATCTCGGATGTAATATTCTACAACCTTCCAGGCGTGTCGGACCCAACTTCTCGGTGGTAACATTATATGCGTCTATAACGTTGCATATCCTAATTTAAGGCAACCTAACATCTCGGATGAAATATGTGACAACATTCCTGGCCTGTCGAACCCTACATCTCGGAGGGAACAGTATATACGTCTATAACGTCATATATCCTAACCTAAGGCAACCTAACATCTCGGATGTAACATTTGACAACATTCCAGGCGTGTCGGTCCCTACGTCTCGCTGGTAACATTACATGCGTCTATAACGGTATATATCCTAATCTAAGGCAACCTAACATCTCGGATGAAATATGTGACAACATTGATGGCCTGTCGAACCCTACTTGTCGGAGGGAACAGTATATACGTCTATAACGTTATATATCCTAACCTAAGGCAACCTGACATCTCGGATATATTGTTCTACAACTTTCCAGGCGTGTCGGACCCTACTTCTCGGTGGAAACATTATATGAGTCTATAACGTTGTATATCCTAATCTAAGGCAACCTATTATCTCAGACGTAATATTGTACAATATTCCTCGCGTGTCGGTGCATACTCTTCGGTGGGAATATTATATGCGTCCATAACGGTCGATATCGTAATCTAATGCAATCTAACATCTCGGATGCAATATTTGACAACATTCCTTGCCTGTCGAACCCTACTTCTCGGAGGGAACAGTATATACGTCTATAACGTTATATATCCTATCTTAAGGCAACCTAACATCTCGGATGCAATATTTGACAACATTGATGGCCTGTCGAACCCTACATCTCGGAGGGAACAGTATATACGTCTATAGCGTCATATATCCTAACGTAAGGCAACCTAATGTCTCGGATGTAACATTTGACAACATTCCAGGCGTGTCGGTCCCTACGTCTCGGTGGTAACATTACATGCGTCTATAACGGTATATTTCCTAACCTAAGGCAACCTGACATCTCGGATGCAATATTTGACAACATTCCTGGCCTGTCGAACCCTACATCTCGGAGGGAACAGTATATACGTCTATAGCGGTATATATCCTAATCTAAGGCAACCTAACATCTCGGATGCAATATTTGACAACATTCCAGGCCTGTCGAACCCTACTTCTCGGAGGGAACAGTATATACGTCCATAACGTTATATATCCTAACCGAAGGCAACCTGACATCTCGGATGTAATATTCTACAGCATTCAAGGCGTGTCGGACCCTACTTCTCGGTGGGAACATTATATGAGTCTATAACGTTGTATATCCTAACCTAAGGCAACCTATTATCTCAGACGTAATATTTTACAATATTCCTCGCGTGTCGGTGCATACTTTTCGGTGGGAATATTATATGCGTCCACAACGGTCGATATCGTAATCTAAGGCAATCTAACATCTCGGATGCAATATTTGACAACATTCCTTGCCTGTCGAACCCTACTTCTCGGAGGGAACAGTATGTACGTCTGTAACGTTATATATCCTAACCTAAGGCAATCTAACATCTCGGATGTAATATTCTACAACCTTCCAGGCGTGTCGGACCCTACTTCTCGGTGGTAACATTATATGCGTCTATAACGTTGCATATCCTAATCTAAGGCAACCTAACATCTCGGATGAAATATGTGACAACATTCCTGGCCTGTCGAACCCTACATCTCGGAGGGAACAGTATATACGTCTATAACGTCATATATCCTAACCTAAGGCAACCTAACATCTCGGATGCAATATTTGACAACACTCCTGGCCTGTCGAACCCTACTTCTCGGAGGGAACAGCATATACATCTATAACGTCATATATCCTAGCCTAAGGCAACCTAACATCTCGGATGTAACATTTGACAACATTCCAGGCGTGTCGGTCCCTACGTCTCGCTGGTAACATTACATGCGTCTATAACGGTATATATCCTAATCTAAGGCAACCTAACATCTCGGATGAAATATGTGACAACATTGATGGCCTGTCGAACCCTACATCTCGGAGGGAACAGTATATACGTCTATAACGTCATATATCCTAACGTAAGGCAACCTAACGTCTCGGATGTAACATTTGACAACATTCCAGGCGTGTCGGTCCCTACGTCTCTGTGGTAACATTACATGCGTCTATAACGGTATATTTCCTAATCTAAGGCAACCTGACATCTCGGATGCAATATTTGACAACATTCCTGGCCTGTCGAACCCTACATCTCGGAGGGAACAGTATATACGTCTATAGCGGTATATATCCTAATCTAAGGCAACCTAACATCTCGGATGCAATATTTGACAACATTCCAGGCCTGTCGAACCCTACTTCTCGGAGGGAACAGTATATACGTCTATAACGTTATATATCCTAACCGAAGGCAACCTGACATCTCGGATGTAATATTCTACAGCATTCAAGGCGTGTCGGACCCTACTTCTCGGTGGGAACATTATATGGGTCTATAACGTTGTATATCCTAACCTAAGGCAACCTATTATCTCAGACGTAATATTTTACAATATTCCTCGCGTGTCGGTGCATACTTTTCGGTGGGAATATTATATGCGTCCACAACGGTCGATATCGTAATCTAAGGCAATCTAACATCTCGGATGCAATATTTGACAACATTCCTTGCCTGTCGAACCCTACTTCTCGGAGGGAACAGTATGTACGTCTATAACGTTATATATCCTAACCTAAGGCAACCTAACATCTCGGATGTAATATTCTACAACCTTCCAGGCGTGTCGGACCCTACTTCTCGGTGGTAACATTATATGCGTCTATAACGTTGCATATCCTAATCTAAGGCAACCTAACATCTCGGATGAAATATGTGACAACATTCCTGGCCTGTCGAACCCTACATCTCAGAGGGAACAGTATATACGTCTATAACGTCATATATCCTAACCTAAGGCAACCTAACATCTCGGCTGCAATATTTGACAACACTCCTGGCCTGTCGAACCCTACTTCTCGGAGGGAACAGCATATACATCTATAACGTCATATATCCTAGCCTAAGGCAACCTAACATCTCGGATGTAACATTTGACAACATTCCAGGCGTGTCGGTCCCTACGTCTCGGTGGTGACATTACATGCGTCTATAACGGTATATATCCTAATCTAAGGCAACCTAACATCTCGGATGAAATATGTGACAACATTCCTGGCCTGTCGAACCCTACATCTCGGAGGGAACAGTATATACGTCTATAACGTCATATATCCTAACCTAAGGCAACCTAACATCTCGGATGCAATATTTGACAACACTCCTGGCCTGTCGAACCCTACTTCTCGGAGGGAACAGTATATACGTCTATAACGTTATATATCCTATCCTAAGGCAACCTAACATCTCGGATGCAATATTTGACAACATTGATGGCCTGTCGAACCCTACTTCTCGGAGGGAACAGTATATACGTCCATAACGTTATATATCCTAACCGAAGGCAACCTGACATCTCGGATGTAATATTCTACAGCATTCAAGGCGTGTCGGACCCTACTTCTCGGTGGGAACATTATATGAGTCTATAACGTTGTATATCCTAACCTAAGGCAACCTATTATCTCAGACGTAATATTTTACAATATTCCTCGCGTGTCGGTGCATACTTTTCGGTGGGAATATTATATGCGTCCACAACGGTCGATACCGTAATCTAAGGCAATCTAACATCTCGGATGCAATATTTGACAACATTCCTTGCCTGTCGAACCCTACTTCTCGGAGGGAACAGTATGTACGTCTATAACGTTATATATCCTAACCTAAGGCAACCTAACATCTCGGATGTAATATTCTACAACCTTCCAGGCGTGTCGGACCCAACTTCTCGGTGGTAACATTATATGCGTCTATAACGTTGCATATCCTAATTTAAGGCAACCTAACATCTCGGATGAAATATGTGACAACATTCCTGGCCTGTCGAACCCTACATCTCGGAGGGAACAGTATATACGTCTATAACGTCATATATCCTAACCTAAGGCAACCTAACATCTCGGATGTAACATTTGACAACATTCCAGGCGTGTCGGTCCCTACGTCTCGCTGGTAACATTACATGCGTCTATAACGGTATATATCCTAATCTAAGGCAACCTAACATCTCGGATGAAATATGTGACAACATTGATGGCCTGTCGAACCCTACTTGTCGGAGGGAACAGTATATACGTCTATAACGTTATATATCCTAACCTAAGGCAACCTGACATCTCGGATATATTGTTCTACAACTTTCCAGGCGTGTCGGACCCTACTTCTCGGTGGAAACATTATATGAGTCTATAACGTTGTATATCCTAATCTAAGGCAACCTATTATCTCAGACGTAATATTGTACAATATTCCTCGCGTGTCGGTGCATACTCTTCGGTGGGAATATTATATGCGTCCATAACGGTCGATATCGTAATCTAATGCAATCTAACATCTCGGATGCAATATTTGACAACATTCCTTGCCTGTCGAACCCTACTTCTCGGAGGGAACAGTATATACGTCTATAACGTTATATATCCTATCCTAAGGCAACCTAACATCTCGGATGCAATATTTGACAACATTGATGGCCTGTCGAACCCTACATCTCGGAGGGAACAGTATATACGTCTATAACGTCATATATCCTAACGTAAGGCAACCTAATGTCTCGGATGTAACATTTGACAACATTCCAGGCGTGTCGGTCCCTACGTCTCGGTGGTAACATTACATGCGTCTATAACGGTATATTTCCTAATCTAAGGCAACCTGACATCTCGGATGCAATATTTGACAACATTCCTGGCCTGTCGAACCCTACATCTCGGAGGGAACAGTATATACGTCTATAGCGGTATATATCCTAATCTAAGGCAACCTAACATCTCGGATGCAATATTTGACAACATTCCAGGCCTGTCGAACCCTACTTCTCGGAGGGAACAGTATATACGTCTATAACGTCATATATCCTAACGTAAGGCAACCTAATGTCTCGGATGTAACATTTGACAACATTCCAGGCGTGTCGGTCCCTACGTCTCGGTGGTAACATTACATGCGTCTATAACGGTATATTTCCTAACCTAAGGCAACCTGACATCTCGGATGCAATATTTGACAACATTCCTGGCCTGTCGAACCCTACATCTCGGAGGGAACAG
This sequence comes from Xylocopa violacea, assembly GCA_963969225.1. NCBI lineage: Eukaryota > Metazoa > Arthropoda > Insecta > Hymenoptera > Apidae > Xylocopa > Xylocopa violacea. Next base: position 21,616,051 of record CAXAJV010000002.1, on the reverse strand, counting down.
TATATACGTCTATAGCGGTATATATCCTAATCTAAGGCAACCTAACATCTCGGATGCAATATTTGACAACATTCCAGGCCTGTCGAACCCTACTTCTCGGAGGGAACAGTATATACGTCCATAACGTTATATATCCTAACCGAAGGCAACCTGACATCTCGGATGTAATATTCTACAGCATTCAAGGCGTGTCGGACCCTACTTCTCGGTGGGAACATTATATGAGTCTATAACGTTGTATATCCTAACCTAAGGCAACCTATTATCTCAGACGTAATATTTTACAATATTCCTCGCGTGTCGGTGCATACTTTTCGGTGGGAATATTATATGCGTCCACAACGGTCGATATCGTAATCTAAGGCAATCTAACATCTCGGATGCAATATTTGACAACATTCCTTGCCTGTCGAACCCTACTTCTCGGAGGGAACAGTATGTACGTCTGTAACGTTATATATCCTAACCTAAGGCAATCTAACATCTCGGATGTAATATTCTACAACCTTCCAGGCGTGTCGGACCCTACTTCTCGGTGGTAACATTATATGCGTCTATAACGTTGCATATCCTAATCTAAGGCAACCTAACATCTCGGATGAAATATGTGACAACATTCCTGGCCTGTCGAACCCTACATCTCGGAGGGAACAGTATATACGTCTATAACGTCATATATCCTAACCTAAGGCAACCTAACATCTCGGATGCAATATTTGACAACACTCCTGGCCTGTCGAACCCTACTTCTCGGAGGGAACAGCATATACATCTATAACGTCATATATCCTAGCCTAAGGCAACCTAACATCTCGGATGTAACATTTGACAACATTCCAGGCGTGTCGGTCCCTACGTCTCGCTGGTAACATTACATGCGTCTATAACGGTATATATCCTAATCTAAGGCAACCTAACATCTCGGATGAAATATGTGACAACATTGATGGCCTGTCGAACCCTACATCTCGGAGGGAACAGTATATACGTCTATAACGTCATATATCCTAACGTAAGGCAACCTAACGTCTCGGATGTAACATTTGACAACATTCCAGGCGTGTCGGTCCCTACGTCTCTGTGGTAACATTACATGCGTCTATAACGGTATATTTCCTAATCTAAGGCAACCTGACATCTCGGATGCAATATTTGACAACATTCCTGGCCTGTCGAACCCTACATCTCGGAGGGAACAGTATATACGTCTATAGCGGTATATATCCTAATCTAAGGCAACCTAACATCTCGGATGCAATATTTGACAACATTCCAGGCCTGTCGAACCCTACTTCTCGGAGGGAACAGTATATACGTCTATAACGTTATATATCCTAACCGAAGGCAACCTGACATCTCGGATGTAATATTCTACAGCATTCAAGGCGTGTCGGACCCTACTTCTCGGTGGGAACATTATATGGGTCTATAACGTTGTATATCCTAACCTAAGGCAACCTATTATCTCAGACGTAATATTTTACAATATTCCTCGCGTGTCGGTGCATACTTTTCGGTGGGAATATTATATGCGTCCACAACGGTCGATATCGTAATCTAAGGCAATCTAACATCTCGGATGCAATATTTGACAACATTCCTTGCCTGTCGAACCCTACTTCTCGGAGGGAACAGTATGTACGTCTATAACGTTATATATCCTAACCTAAGGCAACCTAACATCTCGGATGTAATATTCTACAACCTTCCAGGCGTGTCGGACCCTACTTCTCGGTGGTAACATTATATGCGTCTATAACGTTGCATATCCTAATCTAAGGCAACCTAACATCTCGGATGAAATATGTGACAACATTCCTGGCCTGTCGAACCCTACATCTCAGAGGGAACAGTATATACGTCTATAACGTCATATATCCTAACCTAAGGCAACCTAACATCTCGGCTGCAATATTTGACAACACTCCTGGCCTGTCGAACCCTACTTCTCGGAGGGAACAGCATATACATCTATAACGTCATATATCCTAGCCTAAGGCAACCTAACATCTCGGATGTAACATTTGACAACATTCCAGGCGTGTCGGTCCCTACGTCTCGCTGGTAACATTACATGCGTCTATAACGGTATATATCCTAATCTAAGGCAACCTAACATCTCGGATGAAATATGTGACAACATTGATGGCCTGTCGAACCCTACATCTCGGAGGGAACAGTATATACGTCTATAACGTCATATATCCTAACGTAAGGCAACCTAACGTCTCGGATGTAACATTTGACAACATTCCAGGCGTGTCGGTCCCTACGTCTCTGTGGTAACATTACATGCGTCTAGAACGGTATATTTCCTAATCTAAGGCAACCTAACATCTCGGATGCAATATTTGACAACTTTCCTGGCCTGTGGAACCCTACATCTCGGAGGGAACAGTATATACGTCTATAGCGTTATATATGCTAACCTAGGGCAACCTAACATCTCGGATGTAATATTCTACAACCTTCCAGTCGTGGCGGACCCTACTTCTCGGTGGGAACATTATATGCGTCTATAACGTTGTATATCCTTATCTAAGGCAACCTAACATCTCGGATGCAATATTTGACAACATTCCTGGCCTGTCGAACCCTACTTCTCGGAGGGAACAGTATGTACGTCTATAACGTTGTATATCCTAACCTAAGGCAACCTAACATCTCGGATGTAATATTCTACAACCTTCCAGGCGTGTCGGACCTTACTTCTCGGTGGTAACATTATATGCGTCTATAACGTTGCATATCCTAATCTAAGGCAACCTAACATCTCGGATGCAATATTTGACAACATTCCTGGCCTGTCGAACCCTACTTCTCGGAGGGAACAGTATATACGTCTATAACGTTATATATCCTAACCGAAGGCAACCTGACATCTCGGATGTAATATTCTACATCATTCAAGGCGTGTCGGACCCTACTTCTCGGTGGGAACATTATATGAGTCTATAACGTTGTATATCCTAATCTAAGGCAACCTATTATCTCAGACGTAATATTTTACAATATTCCTCGCGTGTCGGTGCATACTATTCGGTGGGAATATTATATGCGTCCATAACGGTCGATATCGTAATCTAAGGCAATCTAACATCTCGGATGCAATATTTGACAACATTCCTTGCCTGTCGAACCCTACTTCTCGGAGGGAACAGTATGTACGTCTATAACGTTATATATCCTAACCTAAGGCAACCTAACATCTCGGATGTAATATTCTACAACCTTCCAGGCGTGTCGGACCCTACTTCTCGGTGGTAACATTATATGCGTCTATAACGTTGCATATCTTAATCTAAGGCAACCTAACATCTCGGATGCAATATTTGACAACATTCCTGGCCTGTCGAACCCTACTGCTCGGAGGGAACAGTATGTACGTCTATAACGTTATATATCCTAACCTAAGGCAACCTAACATCTCGGATGTAATATTCTACAACCTTCCAGGCGTGTCGGACCCTACTTCTCGGTGGTAACATTATATGCGTCTATAACGCTGCATATCCTAATCTAAGGCAACCTAACATCTCGGATGCAGTATTTGACAACATTCCTGGCCTGTCGAACCCTACTGCTCGGAGGGAACAGCATATACATCTATAACGTCATATATCCTAGCCTAAGGCAACCTAACATCTCGGATGTAACATTTGACAACATTCCAGGCGGGTCGGTCCCTATGTCTCGGTGGTAACATTACATGCGTCTATAACGTTATATATCCTAACCTAAGGCAACCTAATATCTCGGATGCAATATTTGACAACATTCCTGGCCTGTCGAACCCTACTTCTCGGAGAGAACAGCATATACATCTATAACGTCATATATCCTAGCCTAAGGCAACCTAACATCTCGGATGTAACATTTGACAACATTCCAGGCGTGTCGGTCCCTACGTCTCGGTGGTAACATTACATGCGTCTATAACGCTATATATCCTAATCTTAGGCAACCTAACATCTCGGATGTAACATTTTACCACATTCCAGGCGTGTCGGTCCCTATGTCTCGGTGGTAACATTACATGCGTCTATAACGTTATATATCCTAACCTAAGGCAACCTAATATCTCGGATGCAATATTTGACAACATTCCTGGCCTGCCGAACCCTACTTCTCGGAGGGAACAGCATATACATCTATAACGTCATATATCCTAGCCTAAGGCAACCTAACATCTCGGATGTAACATTTGACAACATTCCAGGCGTGTCGGTCCCTACGTCTCGGTGGTAACATTACATGCGTCTATAACGTTATATATCCTAACCTAAGGCCAACTAACATCTCGTATGTAATATTTGACAACATTCCTGACGTGTCGAACCCTACTTCTCGGTGGGAACAGTATATACGTCTATAACGTTATATATCCTAACCAAAGGCAACCTCACATCTCGGATATAACATTTGACAACATTCCAGGCGTGTTGGAACCCTACGTCTCGCTGGTAACATTACGTGCGTCTATAACGTTATATATGCTAACCTATGGCAACCTAACATCTCGGATAAAATATTTGACAACATTCCTAGCCTGTCGAACCCTACTTCTCGGAGGGAACAGTATATACGTCTATAACGTTATATATCCTAACGTAAGGCAACCTGACATCTCGGATGTAATATTCTACATCATTCCAGGCGTGTCGGACCCTACTTCTCGGAGGGAACAGCATATACGTCTATAACGTCATAAATCCTAACCTAAGGCAACCTAACATCTCGGATGTAACATTTGACAACATTCCAGGCGTGTCGGTCCCTACGTCTCGGTGGTAACATTACATGCGTCTATAACGTTATATATCCTTATCTAAGGCAACCTAACATCTCGGATGCATTATTTGACAACATTCCTGGCCTGTCGAACCCTACTTCTCGGAGGGAACAGTATATACGTCTATAACGTTATATATCCTATCCTAAGGCAACCTAACATCTCGGATGCAATATTTGACAACATTGATGGCCTGTCGAACCCTACATCTCGGAGGGAACAGTATATACGTCTATAACGTCATATATCCTAACGTAAGGCAACCTAATGTCTCGGATGTAACATTTGACAACATTCCAGGCGTGTCGGTCCCTACGTCTCGGTGGTAACATTACATGCGTCTATAACGGTATATTTCCTAATCTAAGGCAACCTGACATCTCGGATGCAATATTTGACAACATTCCTGGCCTGTCGAACCCTACATCTCGGAGGGAACAGTATATACGTCTATAGCGGTATATATCCTAATCTAAGGCAACCTAACATCTCGGATGCAATATTTGACAACATTCCAGGCCTGTCGAACCCTACTTCTCGGAGGGAACAGTATATACGTCTATAACGTCATATATCCTAACGTAAGGCAACCTAATGTCTCGGATGTAACATTTGACAACATTCCAGGCGTGTCGGTCCCTACGTCTCGGTGGTAACATTACATGCGTCTATAACGGTATATTTCCTAACCTAAGGCAACCTGACATCTCGGATGCAATATTTGACAACATTCCTGGCCTGTCGAACCCTACATCTCGGAGGGAACAGTATATACGTCTATAGCGGTATATATCCTAATCTAAGGCAACCTAACATCTCGGATGCAATATTTGACAACATTCCAGGCCTGTCGAACCCTACTTCTCGGAGGGAACAGTATATACGTCCATAACGTTATATATCCTAACCGAAGGCAACCTGACATCTCGGATGTAATATTCTACAGCATTCAAGGCGTGTCGGACCCTACTTCTCGGTGGGAACATTATATGAGTCTATAACGTTGTATATCCTAACCTAAGGCAACCTATTATCTCAGACGTAATATTTTACAATATTCCTCGCGTGTCGGTGCATACTTTTCGGTGGGAATATTATATGCGTCCACAACGGTCGATATCGTAATCTAAGGCAATCTAACATCTCGGATGCAATATTTGACAACATTCCTTGCCTGTCGAACCCTACTTCTCGGAGGGAACAGTATGTACGTCTGTAACGTTATATATCCTAACCTAAGGCAATCTAACATCTCGGATGTAATATTCTACAACCTTCCAGGCGTGTCGGACCCTACTTCTCGGTGGTAACATTATATGCGTCTATAACGTTGCATATCCTAATCTAAGGCAACCTAACATCTCGGATGAAATATGTGACAACATTCCTGGCCTGTCGAACCCTACATCTCGGAGGGAACAGTATATACGTCTATAACGTCATATATCCTAACCTAAGGCAACCTAACATCTCGGATGCAATATTTGACAACACTCCTGGCCTGTCGAACCCTACTTCTCGGAGGGAACAGCATATACATCTATAACGTCATATATCCTAGCCTAAGGCAACCTAACATCTCGGATGTAACATTTGACAACATTCCAGGCGTGTCGGTCCCTACGTCTCGCTGGTAACATTACATGCGTCTATAACGGTATATATCCTAATCTAAGGCAACCTAACATCTCGGATGAAATATGTGACAACATTGATGGCCTGTCGAACCCTACATCTCGGAGGGAACAGTATATACGTCTATAACGTCATATATCCTAACGTAAGGCAACCTAACGTCTCGGATGTAACATTTGACAACATTCCAGGCGTGTCGGTCCCTACGTCTCTGTGGTAACATTACATGCGTCTATAACGGTATATTTCCTAATCTAAGGCAACCTGACATCTCGGATGCAATATTTGACAACATTCCTGGCCTGTCGAACCCTACATCTCGGAGGGAACAGTATATACGTCTATAGCGGTATATATCCTAATCTAAGGCAACCTAACATCTCGGATGCAATATTTGACAACATTCCAGGCCTGTCGAACCCTACTTCTCGGAGGGAACAGTATATACGTCTATAACGTTATATATCCTAACCGAAGGCAACCTGACATCTCGGATGTAATATTCTACAGCATTCAAGGCGTGTCGGACCCTACTTCTCGGTGGGAACATTATATGGGTCTATAACGTTGTATATCCTAACCTAAGGCAACCTATTATCTCAGACGTAATATTTTACAATATTCCTCGCGTGTCGGTGCATACTTTTCGGTGGGAATATTATATGCGTCCACAACGGTCGATATCGTAATCTAAGGCAATCTAACATCTCGGATGCAATATTTGACAACATTCCTTGCCTGTCGAACCCTACTTCTCGGAGGGAACAGTATGTACGTCTATAACGTTATATATCCTAACCTAAGGCAACCTAACATCTCGGATGTAATATTCTACAACCTTCCAGGCGTGTCGGACCCTACTTCTCGGTGGTAACATTATATGCGTCTATAACGTTGCATATCCTAATCTAAGGCAACCTAACATCTCGGATGAAATATGTGACAACATTCCTGGCCTGTCGAACCCTACATCTCAGAGGGAACAGTATATACGTCTATAACGTCATATATCCTAACCTAAGGCAACCTAACATCTCGGCTGCAATATTTGACAACACTCCTGGCCTGTCGAACCCTACTTCTCGGAGGGAACAGCATATACATCTATAACGTCATATATCCTAGCCTAAGGCAACCTAACATCTCGGATGTAACATTTGACAACATTCCAGGCGTGTCGGTCCCTACGTCTCGCTGGTAACATTACATGCGTCTATAACGGTATATATCCTAATCTAAGGCAACCTAACATCTCGGATGAAATATGTGACAACATTGATGGCCTGTCGAACCCTACATCTCGGAGGGAACAGTATATACGTCTATAACGTCATATATCCTAACGTAAGGCAACCTAACGTCTCGGATGTAACATTTGACAACATTCCAGGCGTGTCGGTCCCTACGTCTCTGTGGTAACATTACATGCGTCTAGAACGGTATATTTCCTAATCTAAGGCAACCTAACATCTCGGATGCAATATTTGACAACTTTCCTGGCCTGTGGAACCCTACATCTCGGAGGGAACAGTATATACGTCTATAGCGTTATATATGCTAACCTAGGGCAACCTAACATCTCGGATGTAATATTCTACAACCTTCCAGTCGTGGCGGACCCTACTTCTCGGTGGGAACATTATATGCGTCTATAACGTTGTATATCCTTATCTAAGGCAACCTAACATCTCGGATGCAATATTTGACAACATTCCTGGCCTGTCGAACCCTACTTCTCGGAGGGAACAGTATGTACGTCTATAACGTTGTATATCCTAACCTAAGGCAACCTAACATCTCGGATGTAATATTCTACAACCTTCCAGGCGTGTCGGACCTTACTTCTCGGTGGTAACATTATATGCGTCTATAACGTTGCATATCCTAATCTAAGGCAACCTAACATCTCGGATGCAATATTTGACAACATTCCTGGCCTGTCGAACCCTACTTCTCGGAGGGAACAGTATATACGTCTATAACGTTATATATCCTAACCGAAGGCAACCTGACATCTCGGATGTAATATTCTACATCATTCAAGGCGTGTCGGACCCTACTTCTCGGTGGGAACATTATATGAGTCTATAACGTTGTATATCCTAATCTAAGGCAACCTATTATCTCAGACGTAATATTTTACAATATTCCTCGCGTGTCGGTGCATACTATTCGGTGGGAATATTATATGCGTCCATAACGGTCGATATCGTAATCTAAGGCAATCTAACATCTCGGATGCAATATTTGACAACATTCCTTGCCTGTCGAACCCTACTTCTCGGAGGGAACAGTATGTACGTCTATAACGTTATATATCCTAACCTAAGGCAACCTAACATCTCGGATGTAATATTCTACAACCTTCCAGGCGTGTCGGACCCTACTTCTCGGTGGTAACATTATATGCGTCTATAACGTTGCATATCTTAATCTAAGGCAACCTAACATCTCGGATGCAATATTTGACAACATTCCTGGCCTGTCGAACCCTACTGCTCGGAGGGAACAGTATGTACGTCTATAACGTTATATATCCTAACCTAAGGCAACCTAACATCTCGGATGTAATATTCTACAACCTTCCAGGCGTGTCGGACCCTACTTCTCGGTGGTAACATTATATGCGTCTATAACGCTGCATATCCTAATCTAAGGCAACCTAACATCTCGGATGCAGTATTTGACAACATTCCTGGCCTGTCGAACCCTACTGCTCGGAGGGAACAGCATATACATCTATAACGTCATATATCCTAGCCTAAGGCAACCTAACATCTCGGATGTAACATTTGACAACATTCCAGGCGGGTCGGTCCCTATGTCTCGGTGGTAACATTACATGCGTCTATAACGTTATATATCCTAACCTAAGGCAACCTAATATCTCGGATGCAATATTTGACAACATTCCTGGCCTGTCGAACCCTACTTCTCGGAGAGAACAGCATATACATCTATAACGTCATATATCCTAGCCTAAGGCAACCTAACATCTCGGATGTAACATTTGACAACATTCCAGGCGTGTCGGTCCCTACGTCTCGGTGGTAACATTACATGCGTCTATAACGCTATATATCCTAATCTTAGGCAACCTAACATCTCGGATGTAACATTTTACCACATTCCAGGCGTGTCGGTCCCTATGTCTCGGTGGTAACATTACATGCGTCTATAACGTTATATATCCTAACCTAAGGCAACCTAATATCTCGGATGCAATATTTGACAACATTCCTGGCCTGCCGAACCCTACTTCTCGGAGGGAACAGCATATACATCTATAACGTCATATATCCTAGCCTAAGGCAACCTAACATCTCGGATGTAACATTTGACAACATTCCAGGCGTGTCGGTCCCTACGTCTCGGTGGTAACATTACATGCGTCTATAACGTTATATATCCTAACCTAAGGCCAACTAACATCTCGTATGTAATATTTGACAACATTCCTGACGTGTCGAACCCTACTTCTCGGTGGGAACAGTATATACGTCTATAACGTTATATATCCTAACCAAAGGCAACCTCACATCTCGGATATAACATTTGACAACATTCCAGGCGTGTTGGAACCCTACGTCTCGCTGGTAACATTACGTGCGTCTATAACGTTATATATGCTAACCTATGGCAACCTAACATCTCGGATACAATATTTGACAACATTCCTAGCCTGTCGAACCCTACTTCTCGGAGGGAACAGTATATACGTCTATAACGTTATATATCCTAACGTAAGGCAACCTGACATCTCGGATGTAATATTCTACATCATTCCAGGCGTGTCGGACCCTACTTCTCGGAGGGAACAGCATATACGTCTATAACGTCATAAATCCTAACCTAAGGCAACCTAACATCTCGGATGTAACATTTGACAACATTCCAGGCGTGTCGGTCCCTACGTCTCGGTGGTAACATTACATGCGTCTATAACGTTATATATCCTTATCTAAGGCAACCTAACATCTCGGATGCATTATTTGACAACATTCCTGGCCTGTCGAACCCTACTTCTCGGAGGGAACAGTATATACGTGTACAACGTCATATATCCTAACCTAAGGCAACCTAACATCTCGGATGTACCATTTGACAACATTCCAGGCATGTCGGTCCCTACGTCTCGGTGGTAACATTATATGCGTCTATAACGTTATATATCCTTATCTAAGGCAACCTAACATCTCGGATGCAATATTTGACAACATTCCTGGCCTGTCGAACCCTACTTCTCGGAGGGAACAGTATATACGTCTATAACGTTATATATCCTAACCGAAGGCAACCTGACATCTCGGATGTAATATTCTACATCATTCAAGGCGTGTCGGACCCTACTTCTTGGTGGGAACATTATATGAGTCTATAACGTTGTATATCCTAATCTAAGGCAACCTATTATCTCAGACGTAATATTTTACAATATTCCTCGCGTGTCGGTTCATACTTTTCGGTGGGAATATTATATGCGTCCATAACGGTCGATATCGTAATCTAAGGCAATCTAACATCTCGGATGCAATATTTGACAACATTCCTTCCCTGTCGAACCCTACTTCTCGGAGGGAACAGTATGTTCGTCTATAACGTTATATATCCCAACCTAAGGCAACCTAACATCTCGGATGTAATATTCTACAACCTTCCAGGCGTGTGGGACCCTACTTCTCGGTGGTAACGTTATATGCGTCTATAACGCTGCATATCCTAATCTAAGGCAACCTAACATCTAGGATGCAATATTTGACAACATTCCTGGCCTGTCGAACCCTACTGCTCGGAGGGAACAGCATATACATCTATAACGTCATATATCCTAGCCTAAGGCAACCTAACATCTCGGATGTAACATTTGACAACATTCCAGGCGGGTCGGTCCCTATGTCTCGGTGGTAACATTACATGCGTCTATAACGTTATATATCCTAACCTAAGGCAACCTAATATCTCGGATGCAATATTTGACAACATTCCTGGCCTGTCGAACCCTACTTCTCGGAGAGAACAGCATATACATCTATAACGTCATATATCCTAGCCTAAGGCAACCTAACATCTCGGATGTAACATTTGACAACATTCCAGGCGTGTCGGTCCCTACGTCTCGGTGGTAACATTACATGCGTCTATAACGCTATATATCCTAATCTTAGGCAACCTAACATCTCGGATGTAACATTTTACCACATTCCAGGCGTGTCGGTCCCTACGTCTCGGTGGTAACATTACATGCGTCTATAACGTTATATATCCTAACCTAAGGCAACCTAATATCTCGGATGCAATATTTGACAACATTCCTGGCCTGTCGAACCCTACTTCTCGGAGGGAACAGTATATACGTCTATAACGTTATATATCCTAACCGAAGGCAACCTGACATCTCGGATGTAATATTCTACATCATTCAAGGCGTGTCGGACCCTACTTCTTGGTGGGAACATTATATGAGTCTATAACGTTGTATATCCTAGTCTAAGGCAACCTATTATCTCAGACGTAATATTTTACAATATTCCTCGCGTGTCGGTACATACTTTTCGGTGGGAATATTATATGCGTCCATAACGGTCGATATCGTAATCTAAGGCAATCTAACATCTCGGATGCAATATTTGACAACATTCCTTCCCTGTCGAACCCTACTTCTCGGAGGGAACAGTATGTACGTCTATAACGTTATATATCCCAACCTAAGGCAACCTAACATCTCGGATGTAATATTCTACAACCTTCCAGGCGTGTCGGACCCTACTTCTCGGTGGTAACATTATATGCGTCTATAACGCTGCATATCCTAATCTAAGGCAACCTAACATCTCGGATGCAATATTTGACAACATTCCTGGCCTGTCGGTCCCTACGTCTCGGTGGTAACATTACATGCGTCTATAACGTTATATATCCTAACCTAAGGCAACCTAACATCTCGGATGCAATATTTGACAACATTCCTGGCCTGTCGAACAATACTTCTCGGAGGGAACAGTATATACGTCTATAACGTTATATATCCTAACCTAAGGCAACCTAACATCTCGGATCTAACATTTGACAACATTCCAGGCATGTCGGTCCCTACGTCTCGGTGGTAACATTATATGCGTCTATAACGTTATATATCCTTATCTAAGGCAACCTAACATCTCGGATGCAATATTTGACAACATTCCTGGCCTGTCGAACCCTACTTCTCGGAGGGAACAGTATATACGTCTACAACGTCATATATCCTAACCTAAGGCATCCTAACATCTCGGATGTAACATTTGACAACATTCCAAGCATGTCGGTCCCTACGTCTCGGTGGTAACATTATATGCGTCTATAACGTTATATATCCTTATCTAAGGCAACCTAACATCTCGGATGCAATATTTGACAACATTCCTTGCCTGTCGAACCCTACTTCTCGGAGGGAACAGTATGTACGTCTATAACGTTATATATCCTAACCTAAGGCAACCTAACATCTCGGATGTAATATTCTACAACCTTCCAGCCGTGTAGGAACCTATTTCTCGGTGGTAACATTATATGCGTCTATAACGCTGCATATCCTAATCTAAGGCAACCTAACATCTCGGATGCAATATTTGACAACATTCCTGACCTGTCGAAACCTACTGCTCGGAGGAAACAGTATATACGTCTATAACGGTATATATCCTAATCTAAGGCAACCTAACATCTCGGATGAAATATGTGACAACATTCCTGGCCTGTCGAACCCGACATCTCGGAGGGCAGAGTATATACGTCTGTAACGTCATATATCCTAACCTAAGACAACCTAACATCTCGGATGTAACATTTGACAACATTCCAGGCGTGTCGGTCCCTACGTCTCGGTGGTAATATTACATGCGTCTATAACGTTATATATCCTAACCTAAGGCAACCTAATATCTCGGATGCAATATTTGACAACATTCCTGGCCTGTCGAACCCTACTTCTCGGAGGGAACAGCATATACATCTATAACGTCATATATCCTAGCCTAAGGCAACCTAACATCTCGGATGTAACATTTGACAACATTCCAGGCGTGTCGGTCCCTACGTCTCGGTGGTAACATTACATGCGTCTATAACGGTATATATCCTAATCTTAGGCAACCTAACATCTCGGATGTAACATTTTACCACATTCCAGGCGTGTTGGTCCCTACGTCTCGGTGGTAACATTACATGCGTCTATAACGTTATATATCCTAACCTAAGGCCAACTAACATCTCGTATGTAATATTTGACAACATTCCTGACGTGTCGAACCCTACTTCTCGGTGGGAACAGTATATACGTCTATAACGTTATATATCCTAACCTAAGGCAACCTAACATCTCGGATATAACATTTGACAACATTCCAGGCGTGTTGGAACCCTACGTCTCGCTGGTAACATTACGTGCGTTTATAACGTTATATATGCTAACCTAAGGCAACCTAACATCTCGGATGCAATATTTGACAACATTCCTGGCCTGTCGAACCCTACTTCTCGGAGTGAACAGCATATACGTCTATAACGTTATATATCCTAACCTAAGGCAACCTAACATCTCGGATGTAATATTCTACAACCTTCCAGCCGTGTCGGACCCTATTTCTCGGTGGTAACATTATATGCGTCTATAACGCTGCATATCCTAATCTAAGGCAACCTAACATCTCGGATGCAATATTTGACAACATTCCTGACCTGTCGAAACCTACTGCTCGGAGGAAACAGTATATACGTCCATAACGGTATATATCCTAATCTAAGGCAACCTAACATCTCGGATGAAATATGTGACAACATTCCTGGCCTGTCGAACCCGACATCTCGGAGGGCAGAGTATACACGTCTGTAACGTCATATATCCTAACCTAAGACAACCTAACATCTCGGATGTAACATTTGACAACATTCCAGGCGTGTCGGTCCCTACGTCTCGGTGGTAATATTACATGCGTCTATAACGTTATATATCCTAACCTAAGGCCAACTAACATCTCGTATGTAATATTTGACAACATTCCTGACCTGTCGAACCCTACTTCTCGGTGGGAACAGTATATACGTCTATAACGTTATATATCCTAACCTAAGGCAACCTAATACCTCGGATATAACATTTGACAACATTCCAGGCGTGTTGGAACCCTACGTCTCGCTGGTAACATTACGTGCGTTTATAACGTTATATATGCTAACCTAAGGCAACCTAGCATCTCGGATGCAATATTTGACAACATTCCTGGCCTGTCGAACCCTACTTCTCGGAGTGAACAGCATATACGTCTATAACGTCATATATCCTAACCTAAGGCAACCTAACATCTCGGATGTAACATTTGACAAGATTCCAGGCGTGTCGGTCCCTACGTCTCGGTGGTAACGTTACATGCGTCTATAACGTTATATATCCTAACCTAAGGCAACCTAACATCTCGGATGCAATATTTGACAACATTCCTGGCCTGTCGAACCCTACTTCTCGGAGGGAAGAGTATATACGTCTATAACGTTATATATCCTAACCGAAGGCAACCTGACATCTCGGATGTAATATTCTACATCATTCAAGGCGTGTCGGACCCTACTTCTTGGTGGGAACATTATATGAGTCTATAACGTTGTACAACCTAATCTAAGGCAACCTATTATCTCAGACGTAATATTTTACAATATTCCTCGCGTGTCGGTGCATACTTTTCGGTGGGAATATTATATGCGTCCATAACGGTCGATATCGTAATCTAAGGCAATCTAACATCTCGGATGCAATATTTGACAACATTCCTTGCCTGTCGAACCCTACTTCTCGGAGGGAACAGTATGTACGTCTATAACGTTATATATCCTAACCTAAGGCAACCTAACATCTCGGATGTAATATTCTACAACCTTCCAGGCGTGTCGGACCCTACTTCTCGGTGGTAACATTATATGCGTCTATAACGCTGCATATCCTAATCTAAGGCAACCTAACATCTCGGATGCAATATTTGACAACATTCCTGGCCTGTCGAACCCTACTGCTCGGAGGGAACAGTATATACGTCTATAACGTTATACATCCTAACCTAAGGCAGCCTAACATCTCGGATGTAACATTTGACAACATTCCAGGCATGTTGGTCCTACGTCTCGGTGGTAACATTATATGCGTCTATAACGTTATATATCCTTATCTAAGGCAACCTAACATCTCGGATGCAATATTTGACAACATTCCTAGCCTGTCGAACCCTACGTCTCGGTGGTAACATTACATGCGTCTATAACGGTATATTTCTTAATCTAAGGCAACCTAACATCTCGGATGCAATATTTGTCAACATTCCTGGCCTGTCGAACCCTACTTCTCGGAGGGAACAGTATATACGTCTACAACGTCATATATCCTAACCTAAGGCAACCTAACATCTCGGATGTAACATTTGACAACATTCCAGGCATGTCGGTCCCTACGTCTCGGTGGTAACATTATATGCGTCTATAACTTTATATATCCTTATCTAAGGCAACCTAACATCTCGGATGCAATATTTGACAACATTCCTGGCCTGTCGAACCCTACTTCTCGGAGAGAACAGTATATACGTCTATAACGTTATATATCCTAACCGAAGGCAACCTGACGTCTCGGATGTAATATTCTACATCATTCAAGGCGTGTCGGACCCTACTTCTTGGTGGGAACATTATATGAGTCTATAACGTTGTATATCCTAATCTAAGGCAACCTATTATCTCAGACGTAATATTTTACAATATTCCTCGCGTGTCGGACCCTACTTCTCGGTGGTAACATTATATGCGTCTATAACGCTGCATATCCTAATCTAAGGCAACCTAACATCTCGGATGCAATATTTGACAACATTCCTGGCCTGTCGAACCCTACTTCTCGGAGAGAACAGCATATACATCTATAACGTCATATATCCTAGCCTAAGGCAACCTAACATCTCGGATGTAACATTTGACAACATTCCAGGCGTGTCGGTCCCTACGTCCCGGTGGTAACATTACATGCGTCTATAACGGTATATATCCTAATCTTAGGCAACCTAACATCTCGGATGTAACATTTTACCACATTCCAGGCGTGTCGGTCCCTACGTCTCGGTGGTAACATTACATGCGTCTATAACGTTATATATCCTAACCTAAGGCAACCTAATATCTCGGATGCAATATTTGACAACATTCCTGGCCTGCCGAACCCTACTTCTCGGAGGGAACAGCATATACATCTATAACGTCATATATCCTAGCCTAAGGCAACCTAACATCTCGGATGTAACATTTGACAACATTCCAGGCGTGTCGGTCCCTACGTCTCGGTGGTAACATTACATGCGTCTATAACGGTATATATCCTAATCTTAGGCAACCTAACATCTCGGATGTAACATTTTACCACATTCCAGGCGTGTCGGTTCCTACGTCTCGGTGGTAACATTACATGCGTCTATAACGTTATATATCCTAACCTAAGGCCAACTAACATCTCGTATGTAATATTTGACAACATTCCTGACGTGTCGAACCCTACTTCTCGGTGGGAACAGTATATACGTCTATAACGTTATATATCCTAACCTAAGGCAACCTCACATCTCGGATATAACATTTGACAACATTCCAGGCGTGTTGGAACCCTACGTCTCGCTGGTAACATTACGTGCGTCTATAACGTTATATATGCTAACCTATGGCAACCTAACATCTCGGATACAATATTTGACAACATTCCTAGCCTGTCGAACCCTACTTCTCGGAGGGAACAGTATATACGTCTATAACGTTATATATCCTAACCTAAGGCAACCTGACATCTCGGATGTAATATTCTACATCATTCCAGGCGTGTCGGACCCTACTTCTCGGAGGGAACAGCATATACGTCTATAACGTCATAAATCCTAACCTAAGGCAACCTAACATCTCGGATGTAACATTTGACAACATTTCAGGCGTGTCGGTCCCTACGTCTCGGTGGTAACATTACATGCGTCTATAACGTTATATATCCTTATCTAAGGCAACCTAACATCTCGGATGCAATATTTGACAACATTCCTGGCCTGTCGAACCCTACTTCTCGGAGGGAACAGTATGTACGTCTATAACGTTATATATCCTAACCTAAGGCAACCTAACATCTCGGATGTAATATTCTACAACCTTCCAGCCGTGTAGGACCCTATTTCTCGGTGGTAACATTATATGCGTCTATAACGCTGCATATCCTAATCTAAGGCAACCTAACATCTCGGATGCAATATTTGACAACATTCCTGACCTGTCGAAACCTACTGCTCGGAGGAAACAGTATATACGTCTATAACGGTATATATCCTAATCTAAGGCAACCTAACATCTCGGATGAAATATGTGACAACATTCCTGGCCTGTCGAACCCGACATCTCGGAGGGCAGAGTATATACGTCTGTAACGTCATATATCCTAACCTAAGACAACCTAACATCTCGGATGTAACATTTGACAACATTCCAGGCGTGTCGGTCCCTACGTCTCGGTGGTAATATTACATGCGTCTATAACGTTATATATCCTAACCTAAGGCAACCTAATATCTCGGATGCAAATTTGACAACATTCCTGGCCTGTCGAACCCTACTTCTCGGAGGGAACAGCATATACATCTATAACGTCATATATCCTAGCCTAAGGCACCCTAACATCTCGGATGTAACATTTGACAACATTCCAGGCGTGTCGGTCCCT
The DNA here is from genome assembly GCA_963969225.1 of Xylocopa violacea. Lineage (NCBI taxonomy): Eukaryota > Metazoa > Arthropoda > Insecta > Hymenoptera > Apidae > Xylocopa > Xylocopa violacea. Next base: position 21,597,863 of record CAXAJV010000002.1, on the reverse strand, counting down.
ACGTCTCGGTGGTAACATTACATGCGTCCATAACGGTATATATCCTAATCTTAGGCAACCTAACATCTCGGATGTAACATTTTACCACATTCCAGGCGTGTTTGGTCCCTACGTCTCGGTGGTAACATTACATGCGTCTATAACGTTATATATCCTAACCTAAGGCCAACTAACATCTCGTATGTAATATTTGACAACATTCCTGACGTGTCGAACCCTACTTCTCGGTGGGAACAGTATATACGTCTATAACGTTATATATCCTAACCTAAGGCAACCTAACATCTCGGATATAACATTTGACAACATTCCAGGCGTGTTGGAACCCTACGTCTCGCTGGTAACATTACGTGCGTTTATAACGTTATATATGCTAACCTAAGGCAACCTAACATCTCGGATGCAATATTTGACAACATTCCTGGCCTGTCGAACCCTACTTCTCGGAGTGAACAGCATATACGTCTATAACGTTATATATCCTAACCTAAGGCAACCTAACATCTCGGATGTAATATTCTACAACCTTCCAGCCGTGTCGGACCCTATTTCTCGGTGGTAACATTATATGCGTCTATAACGCTGCATATCCTAATCTAAGGCAACCTAAAATCTCGGATGCAATATTTGACAACATTCCTGACCTGTCGAAACCTACTGCTCGGAGGAAACAGTATATACGTCTATAACGGTATATATCCTAATCTAAGGCAACCTAACATTTCGGATGAAATATGTGACAACATTCCTGGCCTGTCGAATCCGACATCTCGGAGGGCAGAGTATACACGTCTGTAACGTCATATATCCTAACCTAAGACAACCTAACATCTCGGATGTAACATTTGACAACATTCCAGGCGTGTCGGTCCCTACGTCTCGGTGGTAATATTACATGCGTCTATAACGTTATATATCCTAACCTAAGGCAACCTAATATCTCGGATGCAATATTTGACAACATTCCTGGCCTGTCGAACCCTACTTCTCGGAGGGAACAGCATATACATCTATAACGTCATATATCCTAGCCTAAGGCAACCTAACATCTCGGATGTAACATTTGACAACATTCCAGGCGTGTCGGTCCCTACGTCTCGGTGGTAACATTACATGCGTCTATAACGGTATATATCCTAATCTTAGGCAACCTAACATCTCGGATGTAACATTTTACCACATTCCAGGCGTGTTGGTCCCTACGTCTCGGTGGTAACATTACATGCGTCTATAACGTTATATATCCTAACCTAAGGCCAACTACCATCTCGTATGTAATATTTGACAACATTCCTGACCTGTCGAACCCTACTTCTCGGTGGGAACAGTATATACGTCTATAACGTTATATATCCTAACCTAAGGCAACCTAACATCTCGGATATAACATTTGACAACATTCCAGGCGTGTTGGAACCCTACGTCTCGCTGGTAACATTACGTGCGTTTATAACGTTATATATGCTAACCTAAGGCAACCTAATATCTCGGATGCAATATTTGACAACATTCCTGGCCTGCCGAACCCTACTTCTCGGAGGGAACAGCATATACATCTGTAACGTCATATATCCTAGCCTAAGGCAACCTAACATCTCGGATGTAACATTTGACAACATTCCAGGCGTGTCGGTCCCTACGTCTCGGTGGTAACATTACATGCGTCTATAACGGTATATATCCTAATCTTAGGCAACCTAACATCTCGGATGTAACATTTTACCACATTCCAGGCGTGTCGGTTCCTACGTCTCGGTGGTAACATTACATGCGTCTATAACGTTATATATCCTAACCTAAGGCCAACTAACATCTCGTATGTAATATTTGACAACATTCCTGACGTGTCGAACCCTACTTCTCGGTGGGAACAGTATATACGTCTATAACGTTATATATCCTAACCTAAGGCAACCTGACATCTCGGATGTAATATTCTACATCATTCCAGGCGTGTCGGACCCTACTTCTCGGAGGGAACAGCATATACGTCTATAACGTCATAAATCCTAACCTAAGGCAACCTAACATCTCGGATGTAACATTTGACAACATTCCAGGCGTGTCGGTCCCTACGCCTCGGTGGTAACATTACATGCGTCTATAACGCTATATATCCTAATCTTAGGCAACCTAACATCTCGGATGTAACATTTTACCACATTCCAGGCGTGTCGGTCCCTACGTCTCGGTGGTAACATTACATGCGTCTATAACGTTATATATCCTAACCTAAGGCAACCTAATATCTCGGATGCAATATTTGACAACATTCCTGGCCTGTCGAACCCTACTTCTCGGAGGGAACAGTATATACGTCTATAACGTTATATATCCTAACCGAAGGCAACCTGACATCTCGGATGTAATATTCTACATCATTCAAGGCGTGTCGGACCCTACTTCTTGGTGGGAACATTATATGAGTCTATAACGTTGTATATCCTAGTCTAAGGCAACCTATTATCTCAGACGTAATATTTTACAATATTCCTCGCGTGTCGGTACATACTTTTCGGTGGGAATATTATATGCGTCCATAACGGTCGATATCGTAATCTAAGGCAATCTAACATCTCGGATGCAATATTTGACAACATTCCTTCCCTGTCGAACCCTACTTCTCGGAGGGAACAGTATGTACGTCTATAACGTTATATATCCCAACCTAAGGCAACCTAACATCTCGGATGTAATATTCTACAACCTTCCAGGCGTGTCGGACCCTACTTCTCGGTGGTAACATTATATGCGTCTATAACGCTGCATATCCTAATCTAAGGCAACCTAACATCTCGGATGCAATATTTGACAACATTCCTGGCCTGTCGGTCCCTACGTCTCGGTGGTAACATTACATGCGTCTATAACGTTATATATCCTAACCTAAGGCAACCTAACATCTCGGATGCAATATTTGACAACATTCCTGGCCTGTCGAACAATACTTCTCGGAGGGAACAGTATATACGTCTATAACGTTATATATCCTAACCTAAGGCAACCTAACATCTCGGATCTAACATTTGACAACATTCCAGGCATGTCGGTCCCTACGTCTCGGTGGTAACATTATATGCGTCTATAACGTTATATATCCTTATCTAAGGCAACCTAACATCTCGGATGCAATATTTGACAACATTCCTGGCCTGTCGAACCCTACTTCTCGGAGGGAACAGTATATACGTCTACAACGTCATATATCCTAACCTAAGGCATCCTAACATCTCGGATGTAACATTTGACAACATTCCAAGCATGTCGGTCCCTACGTCTCGGTGGTAACATCATATGCGTCTATAACGTTATATATCCTTATCTAAGGCAACCTAACATCTCGGATGCAATATTTGACAACATTCCTTGCCTGTCGAACCCTACTTCTCGGAGGGAACAGTATGTACGTCTATAACGTTATATATCCTAACCTAAGGCAACCTAACATCTCGGATGTAATATTCTACAACCTTCCAGCCGTGTAGGAACCTATTTCTCGGTGGTAACATTATATGCGTCTATAACGCTGCATATCCTAATCTAAGGCAACCTAACATCTCGGATGCAATATTTGACAACATTCCTGACCTGTCGAAACCTACTGCTCGGAGGAAACAGTATATACGTCTATAACGGTATATATCCTAATCTAAGGCAACCTAACATCTCGGATGAAATATGTGACAACATTCCTGGCCTGTCGAACCCGACATCTCGGAGGGCAGAGTATATACGTCTGTAACGTCATATATCCTAACCTAAGACAACCTAACATCTCGGATGTAACATTTGACAACATTCCAGGCGTGTTGGTCCCTACGTCTCGGTGGTAATATTACATGCGTCTATAACGTTATATATCCTAACCTAAGGCAACCTAATATCTCGGATGCAATATTTGACAACATTCCTGGCCTGTCGAACCCTACTTCTCGGAGGGAACAGCATATACATCTATAACGTCATATATCCTAGCCTAAGGCAACCTAACATCTCGGATGTAACATTTGACAACATTCCAGGCGTGTCGGTCCCTACCTCTCGGTGGTAACATTACATGCGTCTATAACGGTATATATCCTAATCTTAGGCAACCTAACATCTCGGATGTAACATTTTACCACATTCCAGGCGTGTTGGTCCCTACGTCTCGGTGGTAACATTACATGCGTCTATAACGTTATATATCCTAACCTAAGGCCAACTAACATCTCGTATGTAATATTTGACAACATTCCTGACGTGTCGAACCCTACTTCTCGGTGGGAACAGTATATACGTCTATAACGTTATATATCCTAACCTAAGGCAACCTAACATCTCGGATATAACATTTGACAACATTCCAGGCGTGTTGGAACCCTACGTCTCGCTGGTAACATTACGTGCGTTTATAACGTTATATATGCTAACCTAAGGCAACCTAACATCTCGGATGCAATATTTGACAACATTCCTGGCCTGTCGAACCCTACTTCTCGGAGTGAACAGCATATACGTCTATAACGTTATATATCCTAACCTAAGGCAACCTAACATCTCGGATGTAATATTCTACAACCTTCCAGCCGTGTCGGACCCTATTTCTCGGTGGTAACATTATATGCGTCTATAACGCTGCATATCCTAATCTAAGGCAACCTAACATCTCGGATGCAATATTTGACAACATTCCTGACCTGTCGAAACCTACTGCTCGGAGGAAACAGTATATACGTCCATAACGGTATATATCCTAATCTAAGGCAACCTAACATCTCGGATGAAATATGTGACAACATTCCTGGCCTGTCGAACCCGACATCTCGGAGGGCAGAGTATACACGTCTGTAACGTCATATATCCTAACCTAAGACAACCTAACATCTCGGATGTAACATTTGACAACATTCCAGGCGTGTCGGTCCCTACGTCTCGGTGGTAATATTACATGCGTCTATAACGTTATATATCCTAACCTAAGGCCAACTAACATCTCGTATGTAATATTTGACAACATTCCTGACCTGTCGAACCCTACTTCTCGGTGGGAACAGTATATACGTCTATAACGTTATATATCCTAACCTAAGGCAACCTAACACCTCGGATATAACATTTGACAACATTCCAGGCGTGTTGGAACCCTACGTCTCGCTGGTAACATTACGTGCGTTTATAACGTTATATATGCTAACCTAAGGCAACCTAGCATCTCGGATGCAATATTTGTCAACATTCCTGGCCTGTCGAACCCTACTTCTCGGAGGGAACAGTATATACGTCTACAACGTCATATATCCTAACCTAAGGCAACCTAACATCTCGGATGTAACATTTGACAACATTCCAGGCATGTCGGTCCCTACGTCTCGGTGGTAACATTATATGCGTCTATAACTTTATATATCCTTATCTAAGGCAACCTAACATCTCGGATGCAATATTTGACAACATTCCTGGCCTGTCGAACCCTACTTCTCGGAGAGAACAGTATATACGTCTATAACGTTATATATCCTAACCGAAGGCAACCTGACGTCTCGGATGTAATATTCTACATCATTCAAGGCGTGTCGGACCCTACTTCTTGGTGGGAACATTATATGAGTCTATAACGTTGTATATCCTAATCTAAGGCAACCTATTATCTCAGACGTAATATTTTACAATATTCCTCGCGTGTCGGACCCTACTTCTCGGTGGTAACATTATATGCGTCTATAACGCTGCATATCCTAATCTAAGGCAACCTAACATCTCGGATGCAATATTTGACAACATTCCTGGCCTGTCGAACCCTACTGCTCGGAGGGAACAGCATATACATCTATAACGTCATATATCCTAGCCTAAGGCAACCTAACATCTCGGATGCAATATTTGACAACATTCCTAGCCTGTCGAACCCTACGTCTCGGTGGTAACATTACATGCGTCTATAACGGTATATTTCCTGATCTAAGGCAACCTAACATCTCGGATGCAATATTTGACAACATTCCTGGCCTGTCGAACCCTACTTCTCGGAGAGAACAGCATATACATCTATAACGTCATATATCCTAGCCTAAGGCAACCTAACATCTCGGATGTAACATTTGACAACATTCCAGGCGTGTCGGTCCCTACGTCCCGGTGGTAACATTACATGCGTCTATAACGGTATATATCCTAATCTTAGGCAACCTAACATCTCGGATGTAACATTTTACCACATTCCAGGCGTGTCGGTCCCTACGTCTCGGTGGTAACATTACATGCGTCTATAACGTTATATATCCTAACCTAAGGCAACCTAATATCTCGGATGCAATATTTGACAACATTCCTGGCCTGCCGAACCCTACTTCTCGGAGGGAACAGCATATACATCTATAACGTCATATATCCTAGCCTAAGGCAACCTAACATCTCGGATGTAACATTTGACAACATTCCAGGCGTGTCGGTCCCTACGTCTCGGTGGTAACATTACATGCGTCTATAACGGTATATATCCTAATCTTAGGCAACCTAACATCTCGGATGTAACATTTTACCACATTCCAGGCGTGTCGGTTCCTACGTCTCGGTGGTAACATTACATGCGTCTATAACGTTATATATCCTAACCTAAGGCCAACTAACATCTCGTATGTAATATTTGACAACATTCCTGACGTGTCGAACCCTACTTCTCGGTGGGAACAGTATATACGTCTATAACGTTATATATCCTAACCTAAGGCAACCTCACATCTCGGATATAACATTTGACAACATTCCAGGCGTGTTGGAACCCTACGTCTCGCTGGTAACATTACGTGCGTCTATAACGTTATATATGCTAACCTATGGCAACCTAACATCTCGGATACAATATTTGACAACATTCCTAGCCTGTCGAACCCTACTTCTCGGAGGGAACAGTATATACGTCTATAACGTTATATATCCTAACCTAAGGCAACCTGACATCTCGGATGTAATATTCTACATCATTCCAGGCGTGTCGGACCCTACTTCTCGGAGGGAACAGCATATACGTCTATAACGTCATAAATCCTAACCTAAGGCAACCTAACATCTCGGATGTAACATTTGACAACATTTCAGGCGTGTCGGTCCCTACGTCTCGGTGGTAACATTACATGCGTCTATAACGTTATATATCCTTATCTAAGGCAACCTAACATCTCGGATGCAATATTCGACAACATTCCTGGCCTGTCGAACCCTACTTCTCGGAGGGAACAGTATGTACGTCTATAACGTTATATATCCTAACCTAAGGCAACCTAACATCTCGGATGTAATATTCTACAACCTTCCAGCCGTGTAGGACCCTATTTCTCGGTGGTAACATTATATGCGTCTATAACGCTGCATATCCTAATCTAAGGCAACCTAACATCTCGGATGCAATATTTGACAACATTCCTGACCTGTCGAAACCTACTGCTCGGAGGAAACAGTATATACGTCTATAACGGTATATATCCTAATCTAAGGCAACCTAACATCTCGGATGAAATATGTGACAACATTCCTGGCCTGTCGAACCCGACATCTCGGAGGGCAGAGTATATACGTCTGTAACGTCATATATCCTAACCTAAGACAACCTAACATCTCGGATGTAACATTTGACAACATTCCAGGCGTGTCGGTCCCTACGTCTCGGTGGTAATATTACATGCGTCTATAACGTTATATATCCTAACCTAAGGCAACCTAATATCTCGGATGCAAATTTGACAACATTCCTGGCCTGTCGAACCCTACTTCTCGGAGGGAACAGCATATACATCTATAACGTCATATATCCTAGCCTAAGGCACCCTAACATCTCGGATGTAACATTTGACAACATTCCAGGCGTGTCGGTCCCTACGTCTCGGTGGTAACATTACATGCGTCCATAACGGTATATATCCTAATCTTAGGCAACCTAACATCTCGGATGTAACATTTTACCACATTCCAGGCGTGTTTGGTCCCTACGTCTCGGTGGTAACATTACATGCGTCTATAACGTTATATATCCTAACCTAAGGCCAACTAACATCTCGTATGTAATATTTGACAACATTCCTGACGTGTCGAACCCTACTTCTCGGTGGGAACAGTATATACGTCTATAACGTTATATATCCTAACCTAAGGCAACCTAACATCTCGGATATAACATTTGACAACATTCCAGGCGTGTTGGAACCCTACGTCTCGCTGGTAACATTACGTGCGTTTATAACGTTATATATGCTAACCTAAGGCAACCTAACATCTCGGATGCAATATTTGACAACATTCCTGGCCTGTCGAACCCTACTTCTCGGAGTGAACAGCATATACGTCTATAACGTTATATATCCTAACCTAAGGCAACCTAACATCTCGGATGTAATATTCTACAACCTTCCAGCCGTGTCGGACCCTATTTCTCGGTGGTAACATTATATGCGTCTATAACGCTGCATATCCTAATCTAAGGCAACCTAAAATCTCGGATGCAATATTTGACAACATTCCTGACCTGTCGAAACCTACTGCTCGGAGGAAACAGTATATACGTCTATAACGGTATATATCCTAATCTAAGGCAACCTAACATTTCGGATGAAATATGTGACAACATTCCTGGCCTGTCGAATCCGACATCTCGGAGGGCAGAGTATACACGTCTGTAACGTCATATATCCTAACCTAAGACAACCTAACATCTCGGATGTAACATTTGACAACATTCCAGGCGTGTCGGTCCCTACGTCTCGGTGGTAATATTACATGCGTCTATAACGTTATATATCCTAACCTAAGGCAACCTAATATCTCGGATGCAATATTTGACAACATTCCTGGCCTGTCGAACCCTACTTCTCGGAGGGAACAGCATATACATCTATAACGTCATATATCCTAGCCTAAGGCAACCTAACATCTCGGATGTAACATTTGACAACATTCCAGGCGTGTCGGTCCCTACGTCTCGGTGGTAACATTACATGCGTCTATAACGGTATATATCCTAATCTTAGGCAACCTAACATCTCGGATGTAACATTTTACCACATTCCAGGCGTGTTGGTCCCTACGTCTCGGTGGTAACATTACATGCGTCTATAACGTTATATATCCTAACCTAAGGCCAACTACCATCTCGTATGTAATATTTGACAACATTCCTGACCTGTCGAACCCTACTTCTCGGTGGGAACAGTATATACGTCTATAACGTTATATATCCTAACCTAAGGCAACCTAACATCTCGGATATAACATTTGACAACATTCCAGGCGTGTTGGAACCCTACGTCTCGCTGGTAACATTACGTGCGTTTATAACGTTATATATGCTAACCTAAGGCAACCTAATATCTCGGATGCAATATTTGACAACATTCCTGGCCTGCCGAACCCTACTTCTCGGAGGGAACAGCATATACATCTATAACGTCATATATCCTAGCCTAAGGCAACCTAACATCTCGGATGTAACATTTGACAACATTCCAGGCGTGTCGGTCCCTACGTCTCGGTGGTAACATTACATGCGTCTATAACGGTATATATCCTAATCTCAGGCAACCTAACATCTCGGATGTAACATTTTACCACATTCCAGGCGTGTCGGTTCCTACGTCTCGGTGGTAACATTACATGCGTCTATAACGTTATATATCCTAACCTAAGGCCAACTAACATCTCGTATGTAATATTTGACAACATTCCTGACGTGTCGAACCCTACTTCTCGGTGGGAACAGTATATACGTCTATAACGTTATATATCCTAACCTAAGGCAACCTGACATCTCGGATGTAATATTCTACATCATTCCAGGCGTGTCGGACCCTACTTCTCGGAGGGAACAGCATATACGTCTATAACGTCATAAATCCTAACCTAAGGCAACCTAACATCTCGGATGTAACATTTGACAACATTCCAGGCGTGTCGGTCCCTACGCCTCGGTGGTAACATTACATGCGTCTATAACGTTATATATCCTAACCTAAGGCAACCTAACATCTCGGATGCAATATTTGACAACATTCCTGGCCTGTCGAACAATACTTCTCGGAGGGAAGAGTATATACGTCTATAACGTTATATATCCTAACCTAAGCCAACCTAACATCTCGGATGTAACATTTGACAACATTCCAGGCATGTCGGTCCCTACGTCTCGGTGGTAACATTATATGCGTCTATAACGTTATATATCCTTATCTAAGGCAACCTAACATCTCGGATGCAATATTTGACAACATTCCTGGCCTGTCGAACCCTACTTCTCGGAGGGAACAGTATATACGTCTACAACGTCATATATCCTAACCTAAGGCAACCTAACATCTCGGATGTAACATTTGACAACATTCCAGGCATGTCGGTCCCTACGTCTCGGTGGTAACATTATATGCGTCTATAACGTTATATATCCTTATCTAAGGCAACCTAACATCTCGGATGCAATATTTGACAACATTCCTGGCCTGTCGAACCCTACTTCTCGGAGGGAACAGTATATACGTCTATAACGTTATATATCCTAACCGAAGGCAACCTGACATCTCGGATGTAATATTCTACATCATTCAAGGCGTGTCGGACCCTACTTCTTGGTGGGAACATTATATGAGTCTATAACGTTGTATATCCTAATCTAAGGCAACCTATTATCTCAGACGTAATATTTTACAATATTCCTCGCGTGTCGGTGCATACTTTTCGGTGGGAATATTATATGCGTCCATAACGGTCGATATCGTAATCTAAGGCAATCTAACATCTCGGATGCAATATTTGACAACATTCCTTGCCTGTCGAACCCTACTTCTCGGAGGGAACAGTATGTACGTCTATAACGTTATATATCCTAACCTAAGGCAACCTAACATCTCGGATGTAATATTCTACAACCTTCCAGCCGTGTCGGACCCTATTTCTCGGTGGTAACATTATATGCGTCTATAACGCTGCATATCCTAATCTAAGGCAACCTAACATCTCGGATGCAATATTTGACAACATTCCTGACCTGTCGAAACCTACTGCTCGGAGGAAACAGTATATACGTCTATAACGGTATATATCCTAATCTAAGGCAACCTAACATCTCGGATGAAATATGTGACAACATTCCTGGCCTGTCGAACCCGACATCTCGGAGGGCAGAGTATATACGTCTGTAACGTCATATATCCTAACCTAAGACAACCTAACATCTCGGATGTAACATTTGACAACATTCCAGGCGTGTCGGTCCCTACGTCTCGGTGGTAATATTACATGCGTCTATAACGTTATATATGCTAACCTAAGGCAACCTAACATCTCGGATGCAATATTTGACAACATTCCTGGCCTGTCGAACCCTACTTCTCGGAGTGAACAGCATATACGTCTATAACGTCATATATCCTAACCTAAGGCAACCTAACATCTCGGATGTAACATTTGACAAGATTCCAGGCGTGTCGGTCCCTACGTCTCGGTGGTAACGTTACATGCGTCTATAACGTTATATATCCTAACGTAAGACAACCTAACATCTCGGATGCAATATTTGACAACATTCCTGGCCTGTCGAACCCTACTTCTCGGAGGGAAGAGTATATACGTCTATAACGTTATATATCCTAACCGAAGGCAACCTGACATCTCGGATGTAATATTCTACATCATTCAAGGCGTGTCGGACCCTACTTCTTGGTGGGAACATTATATGAGTCTATAACGTTGTACATCCTAATCTAAGGCAACCTATTATCTCAGACGTAATATTTTACAATATTCCTCGCGTGTCGGTGCATACTTTTCGGTGGGAATATTATATGCGTCCATAACGGTCGATATCGTAATCTAAGGCAATCTAACATCTCGGATGCAATATTTGACAACATTCCTTGCCTGTCGAACCCTACTTCTCGGAGGGAACAGTATGTACGTCTATAACGTTATATATCCTAACCTAAGGCAACCTAACATCTCGGATGTAATATTCTACAACCTTCCAGGCGTGTCGGACCCTACTTCTCGGTGGTAACATTATATGCGTCTATAACGCTGCATATCCTAATTTAAGGCAGCCTAACATCTCGGATGCAATATTTGACAACATTCCTGGCCTGTCGAACCCTACTGCTCGGAGGGAACAGTATATACGTCGATAACGTTATACATCCTAACCTAAGGCAACCTAACATCTCGGATGTAACATTTGACAACATTCCAGGCATGTTGGTCCTACGTCTCGGTGGTAACATTATATGCGTCTATAACGTTATATATCCTTATCTAAGGCAACCTAACATCTCGGATGCAATATTTGACAACATTCCTAGCCTGTCGAACCCTACGTCTCGGTGGTAACATTACATGCGTCTATAACGGTATATTTCCTAATCTAAGGCAACCTAACATCTCGGATGCAATCAACATTCCTGGCCTGTCGAACCCTACTTCTCGGAGGGAACAGTATATACGTCTACAACGTCATATATCCTAACCTAAGGCAACCTAACATCTCGGATGTAACATTTGACAACATTCCAGGCATGTCGGTCCCTATGTCTCGGTGGTATCATTATATGCGTCCATAACGTTATATATCCTTATCTAAGGCAACCTAACATCTCGGATGCAATATTTGACAACATTCCTAGCCTGTCGAACCCTACGTCTCGGTGGTAACATTACATGCGTCTATAACGGTATATTTCTTAATCTAAGGCAACCTAACATCTCGGATGCAATATTTGACAACATTCCTGGCCTGTCGAACCCTACTTCTCGGAGGGAACAGTATATACGTCTACAACGTCATATATCCTAACCTAAGGCAACCTAACATCTCGGATGTAACATTTGACAACATTCCAGGCATGTCGGTCCCTACGTCTCCGTGGTAACATTATATGCGTCTATAACGTTATATATCCTTATCTAAGGCTACCTAACATCTCGGATGCAATATTTGACAACATTCCTGGCCTGTCGAACCCTACTTCTCGGAGAGAACAGTATATACGTCTATAACGTTATATATCCTAACCGAAGGCAACCTGACGTCTCGGATGTAATATTCTACATCATTCAAGGCGTGTCGGACCCTACTTCTTGGTGGGAACATTATATGTGTCTATAACGTTGTATATCCTAATCTAAGGCAACCTATTATCTCAGACGTAATATTTTACAATATTCCTCGCGTGTCGGTGCATACTTTTCGGTGGGAATATTATATGCGTCCATAACGGTCGATATCGTAATCTAAGGCAATCTAACATCTCGGATGCAATATTTGACAACATTCCTTGCCTGTCGAACCCTACTTCTCGGAGGGAACAGTATGTACGTCTATAACGTTATATATCCTAACCTAAGGCAACCTAACATCTCGGATGCAATATTCTACAACCTTCCAGGCGTGTCGGACCCTACTTCTCGGTGGTAACATTATATGCGTCTATAACGCTGCATATCCTAATCTAAGGCAACCTAACATCTCGGATGCAATATTTGAAAACATTCCTGGCCTGTCGAACCCTACTGCTCGGAGGGAACAGCATATACATCTATAACGTCATATATCCTAGCCTAAGGCAACCTAACATCTCGGATGTAACATTTGACAACATTCCAGGCGTGTCGGTCCCTACGTCTCGGTGGTAACATTACATGCGTCTATAACGGTATATATCCTAATCTTAGGCAACCTAACATCTCGGATGTAACATTTTACCACATTCCAGGCGTGTCGGTCCCTACGTCTCGGTGGTAACATTACATGCGTCTATAACGTTATATATCCTTATCTAAGGCAACCTAACATCTCGGATGCAATATTTGACAACATTCCTGGCCTGTCGAACCCTACTTCTCGGAGGGAACAGTATATACGTCTACAACGTCATATATCCTAACCTAAGGCAACCTAACATCTCGGATGTAACATTTGACAACATTCCAGGCATGTCGGTCCCTACGTCTCGGTGGTAACATTATATGCGTCTATAACGTTATATATCCTTATCTAAGGCAACCTAACATCTCGGATGCAATATTTGACAACATTCCTGGCCTGTCGAACCCTACTTCTCGGAGGGAACAGTATATACGTCTATCACGTTATATATCCTAACCGAAGGCAACCTGACATCTCGGATGTAATATTCTACATCATTCAAGGCGTGTCGGACCCTACTTCTTGGTGGGAACATTATATGAGTCTATAACGTTGTATATCCTAATCTAAGGCAACCTATTATCTCAGACGTAATATTTTACAATATTCCTCGCGTGTCGGTACATACTTTTCGGTGGGAATATTATATGCGTCCATAACGGTCGATATCGTAATCTAAGGCAATCTAACATCTCGGATGCAATATTTGACAACATTCCTTCCCTGTCGAACCCTACTTCTCGGAGGGAACAGTATGTACGTCTATAACGTTATATATCCCAACCTAAGGCAACCTAACATCTCGGATGTAATATTCTACAACCTTCCAGGCGTGTCGGACCCTACTTCTCGGTGGTAACATTATATGCGTCTATAACGCTGCATATCCTAATCTAAGGCAACCTAACATCTCGGATGCAATATTAGACAACATTCCTGGCCTGTCGGTCCCTACGTCTCGGTGGTAACATTACATGCGTCTATAACGTTATATATCCTAACCTAAGGCAACCTAACATCTCGGATGCAATATTTGACAACATTCCTGGCCTGTCGAACAATACTTCTCGGAGGGAACAGTATATACGTCTATAACGTTATATATCCTAACCTAAGGCAACCTAACATCTCGGATCTAACATTTGACAACATTCCAGGCATGTCGGTCCCTACGTCTCGGTGGTAACATTATATGCGTCTATAACGTTATACATCCTTATCTAAGGCAACCTAACATCTCGGATGCAATATCTGACAACATTCCTGGCCTGTCGAACCCTACTTCTCGGAGGGAACGGTATATACGTCTACAACGTCATATATCCTAACCTAAGGCAACCTAACATTTCGGATGTAACATTCTACATCATTCAAGGCGTGTCGGACCCTACTTCTTGGTGGGAACATTATATGAGTCTATGACGTTGTATATCCTAATCTAAGGCAACCTATTATCTCAGACGTAATATTTTACAATATTCCTCGCGTGTCGGTACATACTTTTCGGTGGGAATATTATATGCGTCCATAACGGTCGATATCGTAATCTAAGGCAATCTAACATCTCGGATGCAATATTTGACAACATTCCTTGCCTGTCGAACCCTACTTCTCGGAGGGAACAGTATGTACGTCTATAACGTTATATATCCTCACCTAAGGCAACATAACATCTCGGATGTAATATTCTACAACCTTCCAGGCGTGTCGGACCCTACTTCTCGGTGGTAACATTATATGCGTCTATAACGCTGCATATCCTAATCTAAGGCAACCTAACATCTCGGATGCAATATTTGACAACATTCCTGGCCTGTCGAACCCTACTGCTCGGAGGGAACAGTATATACGTCTATAACGTCATATATCCTAACCTAAGGCAACCTAACATCTCGGATGTAACATTTGACAACATTCCAGGCATGTCGGTCCCTACGTCTCGGTGGTAACATTATATGCGTCTATAACGTTATATATCCTTATCTAAGGCAACCTAACATCTCGGATGCAATATTTGACAACATTCCTGGCCTGTCGAACCCTACTTCTCGGAGGGAACAGTATATACGTCTATAACGTTATATATCCTAACCCAAGGCAACCTGACATCTCGGATATATTATTCTACAACATTCCTGGCGTGTCGAACCCGACATCTCGGAGGGAACAGCATATACGTGTGTAACGTCATATATCCTAACCTAAGACAACCTAGCATCTCGGATGTAACATTTGACAACATTCCAGGCGTGTCGGTCCCTACGTCTCGGTGGTAATATTACATGCGTCTATAACGTTATATATCCTAACCTAAGGCAACCTAACATCTCGGATATAACATTTGACAACATTCCAGGCGTGTTGGAACCCTACGTCTCGCTGGTAACATTACGTGCGTCTATAACGTTATATATGCTAACCTAAGGCAACCTAACATCTCGGATGCAATATTTGACAACATTCCTGGCCTGTCGAACCCTACTGCTCGGAGGGAACAGTATATACATCTATAACGGTATATATCCTAATCTAAGGCAACCTAACATCTCGGATGAAATATGTGACAACATTCCTGGCCTGTCGAACCCGACATCTCGGAGGGAACAGTATATACGTCTGTAACGTCATATATCCTAACCTAAGACAACCTAACATCTCGGATGTAACATTTGACAACATTCCAGGCGTGTCGGTCCCTACGTCTCTGTGGTAACATTACATGCGTCCATAACGTTATATATCCTTATCTAAGGCAACCTAACATCTCGGATGCAATATTTGACAACATTCCTGGCCTGTCGAACCCTACTTCTCGGAGGGAACAGTATATACGTCTATAACGTTATATATCCTAACCTAAGGCAACCTGAAATCTCGGATATATTATTCTACAACATTCCAGGCGTGTCGGACACTACTTCTCGGTGAGAACATTATACGCGTCTATAACGTTGTATATCCTAACCTAAGGCAACCTAACATCTCGGATGCAATATTTGACAACATTCCTGGCCTGTCGAACCCTACTTCTCGGAGGGAACAGCATATACATCTATAACGTCATATATCCTAGCCTAAGGCAACCTAACATCTCGGATGTAACATTTGACAACATTCCAGGCGTGTCGGTCCCTACGTCTCGGTGGTAACATTACATGCGTCTATAACGGTATATATCCTAATCTTAGGCAACCTAACATCTCGGATGTAACATTTTACCACATTCCAGGCGTGTCGGTCCCTACGTCTCGGTGGTAACATTACATGCGTCCATAACGTTATATATCCTAACCTAAGGCCAACTAACATCTCGTATGTAATATTTGACAACATTCCTGGCGTGTCGAACCCTACTTCTCGGTGGGAACAGTATATACGTCTATAACGTTAAATATCCTAACCCAAGGGAACCTAACATCTCGGATATAACATTTGACAACATTCCAGGCGTGTTGGAAGCCTACGTCTCGCTGGTAACATTACGTGCGTCTATAACGTTATATATGCTAACCTAAGGCAACCTAACATCTCGGATGCAATATTTGACAACATTCCTGGCCTGTCGAACCCTACTGCTCGGAGGGAACAGTATATACATCTATAACGGTATATATCCTAATCTAAGGCAACCTAACATCTCGGATGAAATATGTGACAACATTCCTGGCCTGTCGATCCCGACATCTCGGAGGGAACAGTATATACGTCTGTAACGTCATATATCCTAACCTAAGACAACCTAACATCTCGGATGTAACATTTGACAACATTCCAGGCGTGTCGGTCCCTACGTCTCGGTGGTAACATTACATGCGTCTATAACGTTATATATCCTAACCTAAGGCAACCTAATATCTCGGATGCAATATTTGACAACATTCCTGGCCTGTCGAACCCTACTTCTCGGAGTGAACAGCATATACGTCTATAACGTCATATATCCTAACCTAAGGCAACCTAACATCTCGGATGTAACATTTGACAACATTCCAGGCGTGTCGGTCCCTACGTCTCGGTGGTAACGTTACATGCGTCTATAACGTTATATATCCTAACCTAAGGCAACCTAACATCTCGGATGCAATATTTGACAACATTCCTGGCCTGCCGAACAATACTTCTCGGAGGGAACAGTATATACGTCTATAACGTTATATATCCTAACCGAAGGCAACCTAACATCTCGGATGTAACATTTGACAGCATTCCAGGCATGTTGGTCCTACGTCTCGGTGGTAACATTATATGCGTCTATAACGTTACATATCCTTATCTAAGGCAACCTAACATCTCGGATGCAATATTTGACAACATTCCTGGCCTGTCGAACCCTACATCTCGGAGGGAACAGTATATACGTCTATAACGTTATATATCCTAACCGAAGGCAACCTGACATCTCGGATGTAATATTCTATATCATTCAAGGCGTGTCGGACCCTACTTCTTGGTGGGAACATTATATGAGTCTATAACGTTGTATATCCTAATCTAAGGCAACCTATTATCTCAGACGTAATATTCTACAACCTTCCAGGCGTGTCGGACCCTACTTCTCGGTGGTAACATTATATGCGTCTATAACGCTGCATATCCAAATCTAAGGCAACCTAACATCTCGGATGCAATATTTGACAACCTTCCTGGCCTGTCGAACCCTACTGCTCGGAGGGAACAGTATATACGTCTATAACGTCATATATCCTAACCTAAGGCAACCTAACATCTCGGATGTAACATTTGACAACATTCCAGGCATGTCGGTCCCTACGTCTCGGTGGTAACATTATATGCGTCTATAACGTTATACATCCTTATCTAAGGCAACCTAACATCTCGGATGCAATATTTGACAACATTCCTGGCCTGTCGAACCCTACTTCTCGGAGGGAACAGTATATACGTCTATAACGTTATATATCCTAACCCAAGGCAACCTGACATCTCGGATATATTATTCTACAACATTCCTGGCCTGTCGAACCCGACATCTCGGAGGGAACAGCATATACGTGTGTAACGTCATATATCCTAACCTAAGACAACCTAACATCTCGGATGTAACATTTGACAACATTCCAGGCGTGTCGGTCCCTACGTCTCGGTGGTAATATTACATGCGTCTATAACGTTATATATCCTAACCTAAGGCAACCTAAAAACTCGGATGCAATATTTGACAACATTCCTGGCGTGTCGAACCCTACTTCTCGGAGGGAACAGTATATACGTCTATAACGTTATATATCCTAACCTAAGGCAACCTGAAATCTCGGATATATTATTCTACAACATTCCAGGCGTGTCGGACACTACTTCTCGGTGAGAACATTATATGCGTCTATAACGTTGTATATCCTAACCTAAGGCAACCTAACATCTCGGATGCAATATTTGACAACATTCCTGGCCTGTCGAACCCTACTTCTCGGAGGGAACAGCATATACATCTATAACGTCATATATCCTAGCCTAAGGCAACCTAACATCTGGGATGTAACATTTGACAACATTCCAGCCGTGTTGGTCCCTACGTCTCGGTGGTAACATTACATGCGTCTATAACGTTATATATCCTAACCTAAGGCCAACTAACATCTCGTATGTAATATTTGACAACATTCCTGGCGTGTCGAACCCTACTTCTCGGTGGGAACAGTATATACGTCTATAACGTTAAATATCCTAACCTAAGGCAACCTAACATCTCGGATATAACATTTGACAACATTCCAGGCGTGTTGGAACCCTACGTCTCGCTGGTAACATTACGTGCGTCTGTAACGTTATATATGCTAACCTAAGGCAACCTAACATCTCGGATGCAATATTTGACAACATTCCTGGCCTGTCGAACAATACTTCTCGGAGGGAACAGTATATACGTCTATAACGTTATATATCCTAACCTAAGGCAACCTGACATCTCGTATGTAACATTTGACAACATTCCAGGCATGTCGGTCCCTACGTCTCGGTGGTAACATTATATGCGTCTATAACGTTATATATCCTTATCTAAGGCAACCTAACATCTCGGATGCAATACTTGACAACATTCCTGGCCTGTCGAACCCTACTTCTCGGAGGGAACAGTATATACGTCTATAACGTTATATATCCTAACCGAAGGCAACCTCACATCTCGGATGTAATATTCTACATCATTCAAGGCGTGTCGGACCCTACTTCTTGTTGGGAACATTATATGAGTCTATAACGTTGTATATCCTAATCTAAGGCAACCTATTATCTCAGACGTAATATTCTACAACCTTCCAGGCGTGTCGGACCCTACTTCTCGGTGGTAACATTATATGCGTCTATAACGCTGCATATCCAAATCTAAGGCAACCTAACATCTCGGATGCAATATTTGACAACATTCCTGGCCTGTCGAACCCTACTGCTCGGAGGGAACAGTATATACATCTATAACGGTATATATCCTAATCTTAGGCAACCTAACATCTCGGATGTAACATTTTACCACATTCCAGGCGTGTCGGTCCCTACGTCTCGGTGGTAACATTACATGCGTCTATAACGTTATATATCCTAACCTAAGGCCAACTAACATCTCGTATGTAATATTTGACAACATTCCTGACGTGTCGAACCCTACTTCTCGGTGGGAACAGTATATACGTCTATAACGTTATATATCCTAACCTAAGGCAACCTAACATCTCGGATATAACATTTGACAACATTCCAGGCGTGTTGGAACCCTACGTCTCGCTGGTAACATTACGTGCGTCTATAACGTTATATATGCTAACCTAAGGCAACCTAACATCTCGGATGCAATATTTGACAACTTTCCTGGCCTGTCGAACCCTACTTCTCGGAGTGAACAGCATATACGTCTATAACGTCATATATCCTAACCTAAGGCAACCTAACATCTCGGATGTAACATTTGACAACATTCCAGGCGTGTCGGTCCCTACGTCTCGGTGGTAACATTACATGCGTCTATAACGTTATATATCCTAACCTAAGGCAACCTAACATCTCGGATGCAATATTTGACAACATTCCTGGCCTGTCGGACAATACTTCTCGGAGGGAACAGTATATACGTCTATAACGTTATATATCCTAACCTAAGGCAACCTAACATCTCGGATGTAACATTTGACAACATTCCAGGCATGTTGGTCCTACGCCTCGGTGGTAACATTATATGCGTCTATAACGTTATATATCCTTATCTAAGGCAACCTAACATCTCGGATGCAATATTTGACAACATTCCTAGCCAGTCGAACCCTACGTCACGGTGGTAACGTTACATGCGTCTATAACGGTATATTTCCTGATCTAAGGCAACCTAACATCTCGGATGAAATATGTGACAACATTCCTGGCCTGTCGAACCCGACATCTCGGAGGGAACAGTATATACGTCTGTAACGTCATATATCCTAACCTAAGACAACCTAACATCTCGGATGTAACATTTGACAACATTCCAGGCGTGTCGGTCCCTACGTCTCGGTGGTAACATTACATGCGTCCATAACGTTATATATCCTTATCTAAGGCAACCTAACATCTCGGATGCAATATTTGACAACATTCCTGGCCTGTCGAACCCTACTTCTCGGAGGGAACAGCATATACATCTATAACGTCATATATCCTAGCCTAAGGCAACCTAACATCTCGGATGTAACATTTGACAACATTCCAGGCGTGTCGGTCCCTACTGCTCGGAGGGAACAGTATATACATCTATAACGGTATATATCCTAATCTAAGGCAACCTAACATCTCGGATGAAATATTTGACAACATTCCTGGCCTGTCGAACCCTACTGCTCGGAGGGAACAGTATATACATCTATAACGGTATATATCCTAATCTAAGGCAACCTAACATCTCGGATGAAATATGTGACAACATTCCTGGCCTGTCGATCCCGACATCTCGGAGGGAACAGTATATACGTCTGTAACGTCATATATCCTAACCTAAGACAACCTAACATCTCGGATGTAACATTTGACAACATTCCAGGCGTGTCGGTCCCTACGTCTCGGTGGTAATATTACATGCGTCTACAACGTTATATATCCTAACCTAAGGCAACCTAAAAACTCGGATGCAATATTTGACAACATTCCTGGCGTGTCGAACCCTACTTCTCGGAGGGAACAGTATATACGTCTATAACGTTATATATCCTAACCTAAGGCAACCTGAAATCTCGGATATATTATTCTACAACATTCCAGGCGTGTCGGACACTACTTCTCGGTGAGAACATTATATGCGTCTATAACGTTGTATATCCTAACCTAAGGCAACCTAACATCTCGGATGCAATATTTGACAACATTCCTGGCCTGTCGAACCCTACTTCTCGGAGGGAACAGCATATACATCTATAACGTCATATATCCTAGCCTAAGGCAACCTAACATCTGGGATGTAACATTTGACAACATTCCAGCCGTGTTGGTCCCTACGTCTCGGTGGTAACATTACATGCGTCTATAACGTTATATATCCTAACCTAAGGCCAACTAACATCTCGTATGTAATATTTGACAACATTCCTGGCGTGTCGAACCCTACTTCTCGGTGGGAACAGTATATACGTCTATAACGTTAAATATCCTAACCTAAGGCAACCTAACATCTCGGATATAACATTTGACAACATTCCAGGCGTGTTGGAACCCTACGTCTCGCTGGTAACATTACGTGCGTCTGTAACGTTATATATGCTAACCTAAGGCAACCTAACATCTCGGATGCAATATTTGACAACATTCCTGGCCTGTCGAACAATACTTCTCGGAGGGAACAGTATATACGTCTATAACGTTATATATCCTAACCTAAGGCAACCTAACATCTCGTATGTAACATTTGACAACATTCCAGGCATGTCGGTCCCTACGTCTCGGTGGTAACATTATATGCGTCTATAACGTTATATATCCTTATCTAAGGCAACCTAACATCTCGGATGCAATACTTGACAACATTCCTGGCCTGTCGAACCCTACTTCTCGGAGGGAACAGTATATACGTCTATAAGGTTATATATCCTAACCGAAGGCAACCTCACATCTCGGATGTAATATTCTACATCATTCAAGGCGTGTCGGACCCTACTTCTTGGTGGGAACATTATATGAGTCTATAACGTTGTATATCCTAATCTAAGGCAACCTATTATCTCAGACGTAATATTCTACAACCTTCCAGGCGTGTCGGACCCTACTTCTCGGTGGTAACATTATATGCGTCTATAACGCTGCATATCCAAATCTAAGGCAACCTAACATCTCGGATGCAATATTTGACAACATTCCTGGCCTGTCGAACCCTACTGCTCGGAGGGAACAGTATATACATCTATAACGGTATATATCCTAATCTTAGGCAACCTAACATCTCGGATGTAACATTTTACCACATTCCAGGCGTGTCGGTCCCTACGTCTCGGTGGTAACATTACATGCGTCTATAACGTTATATATCCTAACCTAAGGCCAACTAACATCTCGTATGTAATATTTGACAACATTCCTGACGTGTCGAACCCTACTTCTCGGTGGGAACAGTATATACGTCTATAACGTTATATATCCTAACCTAAGGCAACCTAACATCTCGGATATAACATTTGACAACATTCCAGGCGTGTTGGAACCCTACGTCTCGCTGGTAACATTACGTGCGTCTATAACGTTATATATGCTAACCTAAGGCAACCTAACATCTCGGATGCAATATTTGACAACATTCCTGGCCTGTCGAACCCTACTTCTCGGAGTGAACAGCATATACGTCTATAACGTCATATATCCTAACCTAAGGCAACCTAACATCTCGGATGTAACATTTGACAACATTCCAGGCGTGTCGGTCCCTACGTCTCGGTGGTAACATTACATGCGTCTATAACGTTATATATCCTAACCTAAGGCAACCTAACATCTCGGATGCAATATTTGACAACATTCCTGGCCTGTCGGACAATACTTCTCGGAGGGAACAGTATATACGTCTATAACGTTGTATATCCTAATCTAAGGCAACCTAACATCTCGGATGCAATATTTGACAACATTCCTGGCCTGTCGAACCCTACATCTCGGAGGGAACTTTATATACGTCTATAGCGGTATATATCCTAATCTAAGGCAACCTAACATCTCGGATGCAATATTTGACAACATTCCTAGCCTGTCGAACCCTACGTCACGGTGGTAACGTTACATGCGTCTATAACGGTATATTTCCTGATCTAAGGCAACCTAACATCTCGGATGCAATATTTGACAACATTCCTGGCCTGTCGAACCCTACTTCTCGGAGGGAACAGTATATACGTCTATAACGTCACATATCCTAACCTAAGGCAACCTAACATCTCGGATGTAACATTAGACAACATTCCAGGCGTGTCGGTCCCTACGTCTCGGTGGTAATATTACATGCGTCTATAACGTTATATATCCTAACCTAAGGCAACCTAACATCTCGGATGCAATATTTGACAACATTCCTGGCCTGTCGAACCCTACTTCTCGGAGGGAACAGTATATACGTCTATAACGTTATATATCCTAACCTAAGGCAACCTGACATCTCGGATATATTATTCTACAACATTCCAGGCGTGTCGGACCCTACTTCTCGGTGAGAACATTATATGCGTCTATAACGTTGTATATCCTAACCTAAGGCAACCTAACATCTCGGATGCAATATTTGACAACATTCCTGGCCTGTCGAACCCTACTTCTCGGAGGGAACAGCATATACATCTATAACGTCATATATCCTAGCCTAAGGCAACCTAACATCTCGGATGTAACATTTGACAACATTCCAGGCGTGTCGGTCCCTACGTCTCGGTGGTAACATTACATGCGTCTATAACGGTATATATCCTAATCTTAGGCAACCTAACATCTCGGATGTAACATTTTACCACATTCCAGGCGTGTCGGTCCCTACGTCTCGGTGGGAACAGTATATACGTCTATAACGTTATATATCCTAACCTAGGGCAACCTAACATCTCGGATATAACATTTGAAAACATTCCAGGCGTGTTGGAACCCTACGTCTCGCTGGTAACATTACGTGCGTCTATAACGTTATATATGATAACCTAAGGCAACCTAACATCTCGGATGCAATATTTGACAACATTCCTGGCCTGTCGAACCCTACTTCTCGGAGTGAACAGCATATACGTCTATAACGTCATATATCCTAACCTAAGGCAACCTAACATCTCGGATGTAACATTTGACAACATTCCAGGCGTGTCGGTCCCTACGTCTCGGTGGTAACATTACATGCGTCTATAACGTTATATATCCTAACCTAAGGCAACCTAACATCTCGGATGCAATATTTGACAACATTCCTGGCCTGTCGAACAATACTTCTCGGAGGGAACAGTATATACGTCTATAACGTTATATATCCTAACCTAAGGCAACCTAACATCTCGGATGCAATATTTGACAACATTCCTGGCCTGTCGAAACCTACTTCTCGGAGGGAACAGCATATACGTCTATAACGTTATATATCCTAACCTAAGGCAACCTAACATCTCGGATGTAACATTTGACAACATTCCAGGCATGTTGGTCCTACGTCTCGGTGGTAACATTATATGCGTCTATAGCGTTATATATCCTTACCTAAGGCAACCTAACATCTCGGAAGCAATATTTGACAACATTCCTAGCCTGTCGAACCCTACGTCTCGGTGGTAACATTACATGCGTCTATAACGGTATATTTCCTGATCTAAGGCAACCTAACATCTCGGATGCAATATTTGACAACATTCCTGGCCTGTCGAACCCTACTTCTCGGAGGGAACAGTATATACGTCTATAACGTCATATATCCTAACCTAAGGCAACCTAACATCTCGGATGTAACGTTTCACAACATTCCAGGCATGTCGGTCCCTACGTCTCGGTGGTAACATTATATGCGTCTATAACGTTATATATCCTAACCTAAGGCAACCTAACATCTCGGATGTAACATTTCACAACATTCCAGGCATGTCGGTCCCTACGTCTCGGTGGTAACATTATATGCGTCTATAACGTTATATATCCTAACCTAAGGCAACCTAACATCTCGGATGCAATATTTGACAACATTCCTGGCCTGTCGAACCCTACTTCTCGGAGGGAACAGTATATACGTCTAAAACGTCATATATCCTAACTAAGGCAACCTAAAATCTCGGATGTATCATTTGACAACATTCCAGGCATGTCGTTCCCTACGTCTCCGTGGTAACATTATATGCGTCTATAACGTTGTATATCCTAATCTATGGCAACCTAACTTCTCGGATGCAATATTTGACAACATTCCTGGCCTGTCGAACCCTACTTCTCGGAGGCAACACTATATACGTCTATAACGTTATATATCCTAACCTAAGGCAACATGACATCTCGGATATATTATTCTGCAACATTCCAGGCGTGTCGGACCCTACTTCTCGGTGGGAACATTATATGCGTCTATAACGTTGTATATTCTAATCTAAGGCAACCTAACATCTCGGATGCAATATTTGACAACATTCCTGGCCTGTCGAACCCTACATCTCGGAGGGAACAGTATATACGTCTATAGCGGTATATATCCTAATCTAAGGCAACCTAACATCTCGGATGCAATATTTGACAACATTCCTGGCCTGTCGAACCCTACTTCTCGGAGTGAACAGCATATACGTCTATAACGTCATATATCCTAACCTAAGGCAACCTAACATCTAGGATGTAACATTTGACAACATTCCAGGCGTGTCGGTCCCTACGTCTCGGTGGTAACATTACATGCGTCTATAACGTTATATATCCTAACCTAAGGCAACCTAACATCTCGGATGCAATATTTGACAACATTCCTGGCCTGTCGAACAATACTTCTCGGAGGGAACAGTATATACGTCTATAACGTTATATATCCTAACCTAAGGCAACCTAACATCTCGGATGCAATATTTGACAACATTCCTGGCCTGTCGAAACCTACTTCTCGGAGGGAACAGCATATACGTCTATAACGTTATATATCCTAACCTAAGGCAACCTAACATCTCGGACGTAACATTTGACAACATTCCAGGCATGTTGGTCCTACGTCTCGGTGGTAACATTATATGCGTCTATAGCGTTATATATCCTTATCTAAGGCAACCTAACATCTCGGAAGCAATATTTGACAACATTCCTAGCCTGTCGAACCCTACGTCTCGGTGGTAACATTACATGCGTCTATAACGGTATATTTCCTGATCTAAGGCAACCTAACATCTCGGATGCAATATTTGACAACATTCCTGGCCTGTCGAACCCTACTTCTCGGAGGGAACAGTATATACGTCTATAACGTCATATATCCTAGCCTAAGGCAACCTAACATCTCGGATGTAACATTTGACAACATTCCAGGCGTGTCGGTCCCTACGTCTCGGTGGTAACGTTACATGCGTCTAGAACGTTATATATCCTAACCTAAGGCAACCTAACATCTCGGATGCAATATTTGACAACATTCCTGGCCTGTCGAACAATACTTCTCGGAGGGAACAGTATATACGTCTATAACGTTATATATCCTAACCTAAGGCAACCTAACATCTCGGATGCAATATTTGACAACATTCCTGGCCTGTCGAAACCTACTTCTCGGAGGGAACAGCATATACGTCTATAACGTTATATATCCTAACCTAAGGCAACCTAACATCTCGGACGTAACATTTGACAACATTCCAGGCATGTTGGTCCTACGTCTCGGTGGTAACATTATATGCGTCTATAGCGTTATATATCCTTATCTAAGGCAACCTAACATCTCGGAAGCAATATTTGACAACATTCCTAGCCTGTCGAACCCTACGTCTCGGTGGTAACATTACATGCGTCTATAACGGTATATTTCCTGATCTAAGGCAACCTAACATCTCGGATGCAATATTTGACAACATTCCTGGCCTGTCGAACCCTACTTCTCGGAGGGAACAGTATATACGTCTATAACGTCATATATCCTAGCCTAAGGCAACCTAACATCTCGGATGTAACATTTGACAACATTCCAGGCGTGTCGGTCCCTACGTCTCGGTGGTAACGTTACATGCGTCTAGAACGTTATATATCCTAACCTAAGGCAACCTAACATCTCGGATGCAATATTTGACAACATTCCTGGCCTGTCGAACAATACTTCTCGGAGGGAACAGTATATACGTCTATAACGTTATATATCCTAACCTAAGGCAACCTAACATCTCGGATGTAACATTTCACAACATTCCAGGCATGTCGGTCCCTACGTCTCGGTGGTAACATTATATGCGTCTATAACGTTATATATCCTTATCTAAGGCAACCTAACATCTCGGATGCAATATTTGACGACATTCCTGGCCTGTCGAACCCTACTTCTCGGAGGGAACAGTATATACGTCTATAACGTTATATATCCTAACCTAAGGCAACCTGACATCTCGGATATATTATTCTACAACATTCCTGGCCTGTCGAACCCGACATCTCGGAGGGAACAGCATATACGTCTGTAACGTCATATATCCTAACCTATGGCAACCTAACATCTCGGATGTAACATTTAACAACATTCCAGGCGTGTCGGTCCCTACGTCTCGGTGGTAACGTTACATGCGTCTATAACGTTATATATCCTAACCTAAGGCAACCTAACATCTCGGATGCAATATTTGACAACATTCCTGGCCTGTCGAACCCTACTTCTCGGAGGGAACAGTATATACGTCTAAAACGTCATATATCCTAACTAAGGCAACCTAAAATCTCGGATGTATCATTTGACAACATTCCAGGCATGTCGTTCCCTACGTCTCCGTGGTAACATTATATGCGTCTATAACGTTGTATATCCTAACCTAAGGCAACCTAACTTCTCGGATGCAATATTTGACAACATTCCTGGCCTGTCGAACCCTACTTCTCGGAGGCAACACTATATACGTCTATAACGTTATATATCCTAACCTAAGGCAACATGACATTTCGGATATATTATTCTGCAACATTCCAGGCGTGTCGGACCCTACTTCTCGGTGGGAACATTATATGCGTCTATAACGTTGTATATTCTAATCTAAGGCAACCTAACATCTCGGATGCAATATTTGACAACATTCCTGGCCTGTCGAACCCTACATCTCGGAGGGAACAGTATATACGTCTATAGCGGTATATATCCTAATCTAAGGCAACCTAACATCTCGGATGCAATATTTGACAACATTCCTGGCCTGTCCAAGCCTACTTCTCGGAGGGAACAGTATATACGTCTATAACGTTATATATCCTAACCTAAGGCAACCTGACATCTCGGATATATTATTCTACAACATTCCAGGCGTGTCGGACCCTACTTCTCGGTGGGAACATTATATGCGTCTATAACGTTGTATATCCTTACCTAAGGCAACCTAACATCTCGGATCCAATATTTGACAACATTCCTGGCCTGTCGAACCCTACTTCTCGGAGGGAACAGCATATACATCTATAAAGTCATATATCCTAGCCTAAGGCAACCTAACATCTCGGATGTAACATTTGACAACATTCCAGGCGTGTCGGTCCCTACGTCTCGGTGGTAAAGTTACATGCGTCTATAACGTTATATATCCTAACCTAAGGCAACCTAACATCTCGGATGCAATATTTGACAACATTCCTGGCCTGTCGAACAATACTTCTCGGAGGGAACAGTATATACGTCTATAACGTTATATATCCTAACCTAAGGCAACCTAACATCTCGGATGCAATATTTGACAACATTCCTGGCCTGTAGAACAATACTTCTCGGAGGGAACAGTATATACGTCTATAACGTTATATATCCTAACCTAAGGCAACCTAACATCTCGGATGTAACATTTGACAACATTCCAGGCCTGTTGGTCCTAAGTCTCGGTGGTAACATTATATGCGTCTATAACGTTATATATCCTTATCTAAGGCAACCTAACATCTCGGATGCAATATTTGACAACATTCCTAGCCTGTCGAACCCTACTTCTCGGAGGGAACAGTATATACGTCTATAACGTTATATATCCTAACCTAAGGCAACCTGACATCTCGGATGTAATATTCTACATCATTCCAGGCGTGTCGGACCCTACTTCTCGGAGGGAACAGCATATACGTCTATAACGTCATAAATCCTAACCTAAGGCAACCTAACATCTCGGATGTAACATTTGACAACATTCCAGGCGTGTCGGTCCCTACGTCTCGGTGGTAACGTTACATGCGTCTAGAACGTTATATATCCTAACCTAAGGCAACCTAACATCTCGGATGCAATATTTGACAACATTCCTGGCCTGTCGAACAATACTTCTCGGAGGGAAGAGTATATACGTCTATAACGTTATATATCCTAACCTAAGGCAACCTAACATCTCGGATGTAACATTTCACAACATTCCAGGCATGTCGGTCCCTACGTCTCGGTGGTAACATTATATGCGTCTATAACGTTATATATCCTTATCTAAGGCAACCTAACATCTCGGATGCAATATTTGACGACATTCCTGGCCTGTCGAACCCTACTTCTCGGAGGGAACAGTATATACGTCTGTAACGTTATATATCCTAACCTAAGGCAACCTGACATCTCGGATATATTATTCTACAACATTCCTGGCCTGTCGAACCCGACATCGCGGAGGGAACAGCATATACGTCTGTAACGTCATATATCCTAACCTAAGGCAACCTAACATCTCGGATGTAACATTTGACAACATTCCAGGCGTGTCGGTCCCTACGTCTCGGTGGTAACATTATATGCGTCTATAACGTTATATATCCTTATCTAAGGCAACCTAACATCTCGGATGCAATATTTGACGACATTCCTGGCCTGTCGAACCCTACTTCTCGGAGGGAACAGTATATACGTCTGTAACGTTATATATCCTAACCTAAGGCAACCTGACATCTCGGATATATTATTCTACAACATTCCTGGCCTGTCGAACCCGACATCGCGGAGGGAACAGCATATACGTCTGTAACGTCATATATCCTAACCTAAGGCAACCTAACATCTCGGATGTAACATTTGACAACATTCCAGGCGTGTCGGTCCCTACGTCTCGGTGGTAACGTTACATGCGTCTATAACGTTATATATCCTAACCTAAGGCAACCTAACATCTCGGATGCAATATTTGACAACATTCCTGGCCTGTTGAACCCTACTTCTCGGAGGCAACACTATATACGTCTATAACGTTATATATCCTAACCTAAGGCAACATGACATCTCGGATATATTATTCTGCAACATTCCAGGCGTGTCGGACCCTACTTCTCGGTGGGAACATTATATGCGTCTATAACGTTGTATATCCTAATCTAAGGCAACCTAACGTCTCGGATGCAATATTTGACAACACTCCTGGCCTGTCGAACCCTACATCTCGGAGGGAACGGTATATACGTCTATAGCGGTATATATCCTAATCTAAGGCAACCTAACATCTCGGATGCAATATTTGACAGCATTCCTGGCCTGTCGAAGCCTACTTCTCGGAGGGAACAGTATATACGTCTATAACGTTATATATCCTAACCTAAGGCAACCTGACATCTCGGATATATTATTCTACAACATTCCAGGCGTGTCGGACCCTACTTCTCGGTGGGAACATTATATGCGTCTATAACATTGTATATCTTAACCTAAGGCAACCTAACATCTCGGATGCAATATTTGACAACATTCCTGGCCTGTCGAACCCTACTTCTCGGAGGGAACAGCATATACATCTATAACGTCATATATCCTAGCCTAAGGCAACCTAACATCTCGGATGTAACATTTGACAACATTCCAGGCGTGTCGGTCCCTACGTCTCGGTGGTAACATTACATGCGTCTATAACGGTATATAACCTAATCTTAGGCAACCTAACATCTCGGATGTAACATTTTACCACATTCCAGGCGTGTCGGTCCCTACGTCTCGGTGGTAACATTACCAGCGTCTATAACGTTATATATCCTAACCTAAGGCCAACTAACATCTCGTATGTAATATTTGACAACATTCCTGGCGTGTCGAACCCTACTTCTCGGTGGGAACAGTATATACGTCTATAACGTTATATATCCTAACCTAAGGCAACCTAACATCTCGGATGTAACATTTGACAACATTCCAGGCATGTTGGTCCTACGTCTCGGTGGTAACATTATATGCGTCTATAAGGTTATATATCCTTATCTAAGGCAACCTAACATCTCGGAAGCAATATTTGACAACATTCCTAGCCTGTCGAACCCTACGTCTCGGTGGTAACATTACATGCGTCTATAACGGTATATTTCCTGATCTAAGGCAACCTAACATCTCGGATGCAATATTTGACAACATTCCTGGCCTGTCGAACCCTACTTCTCGGAGGGAACAGTATATACGTCTATAACGTCATATATCCTAACCTAAGGCAACCTAACATCTCGGATATAACATTTAACAACATTCCAGGCGTGTTGGAACCCTACGCCTCGGTGGTAACGTTACGTGCGTCTATAACGTTATATATGCTAAGCTAAGGCAACCTAACATCTCGGATGCAATATTTGACAACATTCCTGGCCTGTCGAACCCTACTTCTCGGAGGGAACAGTATATACGTCTATAACGTTATATATCCTAACCTAAGGCAACCTGACATCTCGGATGTATTATTCTACAACATTCCAGGCGTGTCGGACCCTACTTCTCAGTGGGAACATTATATGCTTTATTAACGTTATATATCCTAACCTAAGGCAACCTAACATCTCGGATGTAATATTCTACAACCTCCCAGGCGTGTCGGACCCTACTTCTCGGTGGGAACATTGTATGCGTCTATAACGTTGCATATCCTAATCTAAGGCAACCTAACATCTCGAATGCAATATTTGACAACATTCCTGGCCTGTCGAACCCTACTGCTCGGAGGGAACAGTATATACGTCTATAACGGTATATATCCTAATCTAAGGCAACCTAACATCTCGGATGAAATATTTGACAACATTCCTGGCGTGTCGGACCCTACTTCTCGGTGGGAACAGTATATACGTCTGTAACGTCATATATCCTAACCTAAGGCAACCTAACATCTCGGATATAACATTTAACAACATTCCAGGCGTGTTGGAACCCTACGCCTCGGTGGTAACATTACGTGCGTCTATAACGTTATATATGCTAACCTAAGGCAGCCTAACATCTCGGATGCAATATTTGACAACATTCCTGGCCTGTCGAACCCTACTTCTCGGAGGGAACAGTATATACGTCTATAACGGTATATATCCTAATCTAAGGCAACCTAACATCTCGGATGAAATATTTGACAACATTCCTGGCGTGTCGGACCCTACTTCTCGGTGGGAACAGTATATACGTCTGTAACGTCATATATCCTAACCTAAGGCAACCTAACATCTCGGATATAACATTTAACAACATTCCAGGCGTGTTGGAACCCTACGCCTCGGTGGTAACATTACGTGCATCTATAACGTTATATATGCTAACCTAAGGCAGCCTAACATCTCGGATGCAATATTTGACAACATTCCTGGCCTGTCGAACCCTACTTCTCGGAAGGAACAGCATATACGTCCATAACGTCATATATCCTAACCTAAGGCAACCTAACATCTCGGATGTAACATTTGACAACATTCCAGGCGTGTCCGTCCCAACGTCTCGGTGGTAACATTACATGCGTCTATAACGGTATATTTCCTAATCTAAGGCAACCTAACATCTCGGATGCAATATTTGACAACATTCCTGGCCTGTCGAACCCTACTTCCCGGAGGGAACAGTATATACGTCTATAACGTTATATATCCTAACCTAGGGCAACCTAACATCTCGGATATAACATTTGACAACATTCCCGGCGTGTTGGAACCCTACGTCTCGGTGGTAACATTACGTGCGTCTATAACGTTATATATCCTTATCTAAGGCAACCTAACATCTCGGATGCAATATTTGACAACATTCCACGCCTGTCGAACCCTACATCTCGGAGGGAACGGTATATACGTCTATAGCGGTATATATCCTAATCTAAGGCCACCTAACATCTCGGATGCAATATTTGACAACATTCCTGGCCTGTCGAACCCTACTGCTCGGAGGGAACAGTATATACGTCTATAACGGTATATATCCTAATCTAAGGCAACCTAACATCTCGGATGTAATATTTGACAACATTCCTGGCGTGTCGGACCCTACTCCTCGGTGGGAACAGCATATACGTCTGTAACGTCATATATCCTAACCTAAGGCAACCTAACATCTCGGATGTAACATTTGACAACATTCCAGGCGTGTCGGTCCCAACCTCTCGGTGGTAACATTACATGCGTCTATAACGGTATATATCCTAATCTAAGGCAACCTAACATCTCGGATGCAATATTTGACAACATTCCTGGCCTGTCGAACCCTATTTCTCGGAGGGAACGGTATATACGTCTATAACGTTATATATCCTAACCTAAGGCAACCTGAAATCTCGGATGTATTATTCTACAACATTCCAGGCGTGTCGGACCCTACTTCTCGGTGGCAACATTATATGCGTCTATAACGTTGTATATCCTAATCTAAGGCAACCTAACATCTCGGATGCAATATTTGACAACATTCCTGGCCTGTCGAACCCTACATCTCGGAGGGAACGGTATATACGTCTATAGCGGTATATATCCTAATCTAAGGCCACCTAACATCTCGTATGTAATATTTGACAACATTCCTGGCGTGTCGGACCCTACTTCTCAGTGGGAACATTATATGCTTCATTAACGTTATATATCCTAACCTGAGGCAACCTAACATCTCGGATGTAATATTCTACAACCTCCCAGGCGTGTCGGACCCTACTTCTCGGTGGGAACATTGTATGCGTCTATAACGTTGCATATCCTAATCTAAGGCAACCTAACATCTCGAATGCAATATTTGACAACATTCCTGGCCTGTCGAACCCTACTGCTCGGAGGGAACAGTATATACGTCTATAACGGTATATATCCTAATCTAAGGCAACCTAACATCTCGGATGAAATATTTGACAACATTCCTGGCGTGTCGGACCCTACTTCTCGGTGGGAACAGTATATACGTCTGTAACGTCATATATCCTAACCTAAGGCAACCTAACATCTCGGATATAACATTTAACAACATTCCAGGCGTGTTGGAACCCTACGCCTCGGTGGTAACATTACGTGCGTCTATAACGTTATATATGCTAACCTAAGGCCAACTAACATCTCGTATGTAATATTTGACAACATTCCTGACGTGTCGAACCCTACTTCTCGGTGGGAACAGTATATACGTCTATAACGTTATATATCCTAACCTAAGGCAACCTAACATCTCGGATATAACATTCGACAACATTTCAGGCGTGTTGGAACCCTACGTCTCGCTGGTAACATTACGTGCGTCTATAACGTTATATATGCTAACCTAAGGCAACCTAACATCTCGGATGCAATATTTGACAACATTCCTGGCCTGTCGAAACCTACTTCTCGGAGGGAACAGCATATACGTCTATAACGTTATATATCCTAACCTAAGGCAACCTAACATCTCGGATGCAATATTTGACAACATTCCTGGCCTGTCGAACCCTACTTCTCGGAGGGAACAGTATATACGTCTATAACGTCATATATCCTAACCTAAGGCAACCTAACATCTCGGATGTAACATTTGACAACATTCCAGGCATGTCGGTCCCTACGTCTCGGTGGTAACATTATGTGCGTCTATAACGTTATATATCCTTATCTAAGGCAACCTAACATCTCGGATGCAATATTTGACAACATTCCTAGCCTGTCGAACCCTACTTCTCGGAGGGAACAGTATATACGTCTATAACGTTATATATCCTAACCTAAGGCAACCTGACATCTCGGATGTAATATTCTACATCATTCCAGGCGTGTCGGACCCTACTTCTCGGAGGGAACAGCATATACGTCTATAACGTCATAAATCCTAACCTAAGGCAACCTAACATCTCGGATGTAACATTTGACAACATTCCAGGCGTGTCTGTCCCTACGTCTCGGTGGTAACGTTACATGCGTCTAGAACGTTATATATCCTAACCTAAGGCAACCTAACATCTCGGATGCAATATTTGACAACATTCCTGGCCTGTCGAACAATACTTCTCGGAGGGAACAGTATATACGTCTATAACGTTATATATCCTAACCTAAGGCAACCTAACATCTCGGATGTAACATTTCACAACATTCCAGGCATGTCGATCCCTACGTCTCGGTGGTAACATTATATGCGTCTATAACGTTATATATCCTTATCTAAGGCAACCTAACATCTCGGATGCAATATTTGACGACATTCCTGGCCTGTCGAACCCTACTTCTCGGAGGGAACAGTATATACGTCTGTAACGTTATATATCCTAACCTAAGGCAACCTGACATCTCGGATATATTATTCTACAACATTCCTGGCCTGTCGAACCCGACATCGCGGAGGGAACAGCATATACGTCTGTAACGTCATATATCCTAACCTAAGGCAACCTAACATCTCGGATGTAACATTTGACAACATTCCAGGCGTGTCGGTCCCTACGTCTCGGTGGTAACGTTACATGCGTCTATAACGTTATATATCCTTATCTAAGGCAACCTAACATCTCGGATGCAATACTTGACAACATTCCTGGCCTGTCGAACCCTACTTCTCGGAGGGAACAGTATATACGTCTATAACGTTATATATCCTAACCGAAGGCAACCTCACATCTCGGATGTAATATTCTACATCATTCAAGGCGTGTCGGACCCTACTTCTTGGTGGGAACATTATATGAGTCTATAACGTTGTATATCCTAATCTAAGGCAACCTATTATCTCAGACGTAATATTCTACAACCTTCCAGGCGTGTCGGACCCTACTTCTCGGTGGTAACATTATATGCGTCTATAACGCTGCATATCCAAATCTAAGGCAACCTAACATCTCGGATGCAATATTTGACAACATTCCTGGCCTGTCGAACCCTACTGCTCGGAGGGAACAGTATATACATCTATAACGGTATATATCCTAATCTTAGGCAACCTAACATCTCGGATGTAACATTTTACCACATTCCAGGCGTGTCGGTCCCTACGTCTCGGTGGTAACATTACATGCGTCTATAACGTTATATATCCTAACCTAAGGCCAACTAACATCTCGTATGTAATATTTGACAACATTCCTGACGTGTCGAACCCTACTTCTCGGTGGGAACAGTATATACGTCTATAACGTTATATATCCTAACCTAAGGCAACCTAACATCTCGGATATAACATTTGACAACATTCCAGGCGTGTTGGAACCCTACGTCTCGCTGGTAACATTACGTGCGTCTATAACGTTATATATGCTAACCTAAGGCAACCTAACATCTCGGATGCAATATTTGACAACATTCCTGGCCTGTCGAACCCTACTTCTCGGAGTGAACAGCATATACGTCTATAACGTCATATATCCTAACCTAAGGCAACCTAACATCTCGGATGTAACATTTGACAACATTCCAGGCGTGTCGGTCCCTACGTCTCGGTGGTAACATTACATGCGTCTATAACGTTATATATCCTAACCTAAGGCAACCTAACATCTCGGATGCAATATTTGACAACATTCCTGGCCTGTCGGACAATACTTCTCGGAGGGAACAGTATATACGTCTATAACGTTGTATATCCTAATCTAAGGCAACCTAACATCTCGGATGCAATATTTGACAACATTCCTGGCCTGTCGAACCCTACATCTCGGAGGGAACTTTATATACGTCTATAGCGGTATATATCCTAATCTAAGGCAACCTAACATCTCGGATGCAATATTTGACAACATTCCTAGCCTGTCGAACCCTACGTCACGGTGGTAACGTTACATGCGTCTATAACGGTATATTTCCTGATCTAAGGCAACCTAACATCTCGGATGCAATATTTGACAACATTCCTGGCCTGTCGAACCCTACTTCTCGGAGGGAACAGTATATACGTCTATAACGTCACATATCCTAACCTAAGGCAACCTAACATCTCGGATGTAACATTTGACAACATTCCAGGCGTGTCGGTCCCTACGTCTCGGTGGTAATATTACATGCGTCTATAACGTTATATATCCTAACCTAAGGCAACCTAACATCTCGGATGCAATATTTGACAACATTCCTGGCCTGTCGAACCCTACTTCTCGGAGGGAACAGTATATACGTCTATAACGTTATATATCCTAACCTAAGGCAACCTGACATCTCGGATATATTATTCTACAACATTCCAGGCGTGTCGGACCCTACTTCTCGGTGAGAACATTATATGCGTCTATAACGTTGTATATCCTAACCTAAGGCAACCTAACATCTCGGATGCAATATTTGACAACATTCCTGGCCTGTCGAACCCTACTTCTCGGAGGGAACAGCATATACATCTATAACGTCATATATCCTAGCCTAAGGCAACCTAACATCTCGGATGTAACATTTGACAACATTCCAGGCGTGTCGGTCCCTACGTCTCGGTGGTAACATTACATGCGTCTATAACGGTATATATCCTAATCTTAGGCAACCTAACATCTCGGATGTAACATTTTACCACATTCCAGGCGTGTCGGTCCCTACGTCTCGGTGGGAACAGTATATACGTCTATAACGTTATATATCCTAACCTAGGGCAACCTAACATCTCGGATATAACATTTGAAAACATTCCAGGCGTGTTGGAACCCTACGTCTCGCTGGTAACATTACGTGCGTCTATAACGTTATATATGATAACCTAAGGCAACCTAACATCTCGGATGCAATATTTGACAACATTCCTGGCCTGTCGAACCCTACTTCTCGGAGTGAACAGCATATACGTCTATAACGTCATATATCCTAACCTAAGGCAACCTAACATCTCGGATGTAACATTTGACAACATTCCAGGCGTGTCGGTCCCTACGTCTCGGTGGTAACATTACATGCGTCTATAACGTTATATATCCTAACCTAAGGCAACCTAACATCTCGGATGCAATATTTGACAACATTCCTGGCCTGTCGAACAATACTTCTCGGAGGGAACAGTATATACGTCTATAACGTTATATATCCTAACCTAAGGCAACCTAACATCTCGGATGCAATATTTGACAACATTCCTGGCCTGTCGAAACCTACTTCTCGGAGGGAACAGCATATACGTCTATAACGTTATATATCCTAACCTAAGGCAACCTAACATCTCGGATGTAACATTTGACAACATTCCAGGCATGTTGGTCCTACGTCTCGGTGGTAACATTATATGCGTCTATAGCGTTATATATCCTTACCTAAGGCAACCTAACATCTCGGAAGCAATATTTGACAACATTCCTAGCCTGTCGAACCCTACGTCTCGGTGGTAACATTACATGCGTCTATAACGGTATATTTCCTGATCTAAGGCAACCTAACATCTCGGATGCAATATTTGACAACATTCCTGGCCTGTCGAACCCTACTTCTCGGAGGGAACAGTATATACGTCTATAACGTCATATATCCTAACCTAAGGCAACCTAACATCTCGGATGTAACGTTTCACAACATTCCAGGCATGTCGGTCCCTACGTCTCGGTGGTAACATTATATGCGTCTATAACGTTATATATCCTAACCTAAGGCAACCTAACATCTCGGATGTAACATTTCACAACATTCCAGGCATGTCGGTCCCTACGTCTCGGTGGTAACATTATATGCGTCTATAACGTTATATATCCTTATCTAAGGCAACCTAACATCTCGGATGCAATATTTGACGACATTCCTGGCCTGTCGAACCCTACTTCTCGGAGGGAACAGTATATACGTCTATAACGTTATATATCCTAACCTAAGGCAACCTGACATCTCGGATATATTATTCTACAACATTCCTGGCCTGTCGAACCCGACATCTCGGAGGGAACAGCATATACGTCTGTAACGTCATATATCCTAACCTAAGGCAACCTAACATCTCGGATGTAACATTTAACAACATTCCAGGCGTGTCGGTCCCTACGTCTCGGTGGTAACGTTACATGCGTCTATAACGTTATATATCCTAACCTAAGGCAACCTAACATCTCGGATGCAATATTTGACAACATTCCTGGCCTGTCGAACCCTACTTCTCGGAGGGAACAGTATATACGTCTAAAACGTCATATATCCTAACTAAGGCAACCTAAAATCTCGGATGTATCATTTGACAACATTCCAGGCATGTCGTTCCCTACGTCTCCGTGGTAACATTATATGCGTCTATAACGTTGTATATCCTAATCTATGGCAACCTAACTTCTCGGATGCAATATTTGACAACATTCCTGGCCTGTCGAACCCTACTTCTCGGAGGCAACACTATATACGTCTATAACGTTATATATCCTAACCTAAGGCAACATGACATCTCGGATATATTATTCTGCAACATTCCAGGCGTGTCGGACCCTACTTCTCGGTGGGAACATTATATGCGTCTATAACGTTGTATATTCTAATCTAAGGCAACCTAACATCTCGGATGCAATATTTGACAACATTCCTGGCCTGTCGAACCCTACATCTCGGAGGGAACAGTATATACGTCTATAGCGGTATATATCCTAATCTAAGGCAACCTAACATCTCGGATGCAATATTTGACAACATTCCTGGCCTGTCGAACCCTACTTCTCGGAGTGAACAGCATATACGTCTATAACGTCATATATCCTAACCTAAGGCAACCTAACATCTAGGATGTAACATTTGACAACATTCCAGGCGTGTCGGTCCCTACGTCTCGGTGGTAACATTACATGCGTCTATAACGTTATATATCCTAACCTAAGGCAACCTAACATCTCGGATGCAATATTTGACAACATTCCTGGCCTGTCGAACAATACTTCTCGGAGGGAACAGTATATACGTCTATAACGTTATATATCCTAACCTAAGGCAACCTAACATCTCGGATGCAATATTTGACAACATTCCTGGCCTGTCGAAACCTACTTCTCGGAGGGAACAGCATATACGTCTATAACGTTATATATCCTAACCTAAGGCAACCTAACATCTCGGACGTAACATTTGACAACATTCCAGGCATGTTGGTCCTACGTCTCGGTGGTAACATTATATGCGTCTATAGCGTTATATATCCTTATCTAAGGCAACCTAACATCTCGGAAGCAATATTTGACAACATTCCTAGCCTGTCGAACCCTACGTCTCGGTGGTAACATTACATGCGTCTATAACGGTATATTTCCTGATCTAAGGCAACCTAACATCTCGGATGCAATATTTGACAACATTCCTGGCCTGTCGAACCCTACTTCTCGGAGGGAACAGTATATACGTCTATAACGTCATATATCCTAGCCTAAGGCAACCTAACATCTCGGATGTAACATTTGACAACATTCCAGGCGTGTCGGTCCCTACGTCTCGGTGGTAACGTTACATGCGTCTAGAACGTTATATATCCTAACCTAAGGCAACCTAACATCTCGGATGCAATATTTGACAACATTCCTGGCCTGTCGAACAATACTTCTCGGAGGGAACAGTATATACGTCTATAACGTTATATATCCTAACCTAAGGCAACCTAACATCTCGGATGTAACATTTCACAACATTCCAGGCATGTCGGTCCCTACGTCTCGGTGGTAACATTATATGCGTCTATAACGTTATATATCCTTATCTAAGGCAACCTAACATCTCGGATGCAATATTTGACGACATTCCTGGCCTGTCGAACCCTACTTCTCGGAGGGAACAGTATATACGTCTATAACGTTATATATCCTAACCTAAGGCAACCTGACATCTCGGATATATTATTCTACAACATTCCTGGCCTGTCGAACCCGACATCTCGGAGGGAACAGCATATACGTCTGTAACGTCATATATCCTAACCTATGGCAACCTAACATCTCGGATGTAACATTTAACAACATTCCAGGCGTGTCGGTCCCTACGTCTCGGTGGTAACGTTACATGCGTCTATAACGTTATATATCCTAACCTAAGGCAACCTAACATCTCGGATGCAATATTTGACAACATTCCTGGCCTGTCGAACCCTACTTCTCGGAGGGAACAGTATATACGTCTAAAACGTCATATATCCTAACTAAGGCAACCTAAAATCTCGGATGTATCATTTGACAACATTCCAGGCATGTCGTTCCCTACGTCTCCGTGGTAACATTATATGCGTCTATAACGTTGTATATCCTAACCTAAGGCAACCTAACTTCTCGGATGCAATATTTGACAACATTCCTGGCCTGTCGAACCCTACTTCTCGGAGGCAACACTATATACGTCTATAACGTTATATATCCTAACCTAAGGCAACATGACATTTCGGATATATTATTCTGCAACATTCCAGGCGTGTCGGACCCTACTTCTCGGTGGGAACATTATATGCGTCTATAACGTTGTATATTCTAATCTAAGGCAACCTAACATCTCGGATGCAATATTTGACAACATTCCTGGCCTGTCGAACCCTACATCTCGGAGGGAACAGTATATACGTCTATAGCGGTATATATCCTAATCTAAGGCAACCTAACATCTCGGATGCAATATTTGACAACATTCCTGGCCTGTCCAAGCCTACTTCTCGGAGGGAACAGTATATACGTCTATAACGTTATATATCCTAACCTAAGGCAACCTGACATCTCGGATATATTATTCTACAACATTCCAGGCGTGTCGGACCCTACTTCTCGGTGGGAACATTATATGCGTCTATAACGTTGTATATCCTTACCTAAGGCAACCTAACATCTCGGATCCAATATTTGACAACATTCCTGGCCTGTCGAACCCTACTTC
Source organism: Xylocopa violacea (assembly GCA_963969225.1). Taxonomy (NCBI): domain Eukaryota; kingdom Metazoa; phylum Arthropoda; class Insecta; order Hymenoptera; family Apidae; genus Xylocopa; species Xylocopa violacea. Next base: position 21,555,127 of record CAXAJV010000002.1, on the reverse strand, counting down.
TCGGAGGGAACAGCATATACATCTATAAAGTCATATATCCTAGCCTAAGGCAACCTAACATCTCGGATGTAACATTTGACAACATTCCAGGCGTGTCGGTCCCTACGTCTCGGTGGTAAAGTTACATGCGTCTATAACGTTATATATCCTAACCTAAGGCAACCTAACATCTCGGATGCAATATTTGACAACATTCCTGGCCTGTCGAACAATACTTCTCGGAGGGAACAGTATATACGTCTATAACGTTATATATCCTAACCTAAGGCAACCTAACATCTCGGATGCAATATTTGACAACATTCCTGGCCTGTCGAACAATACTTCTCGGAGGGAACAGTATATACGTCTATAACGTTATATATCCTAACCTAAGGCAACCTAACATCTCGGATGTAACATTTGACAACATTCCAGGCCTGTTGGTCCTAAGTCTCGGTGGTAACATTATATGCGTCTATAACGTTATATATCCTTATCTAAGGCAACCTAACATCTCGGATGCAATATTTGACAACATTCCTAGCCTGTCGAACCCTACTTCTCGGAGGGAACAGTATATACGTCTATAACGTTATATATCCTAACCTAAGGCAACCTGACATCTCGGATGTAATATTCTACATCATTCCAGGCGTGTCGGACCCTACTTCTCGGAGGGAACAGCATATACGTCTATAACGTCATAAATCCTAACCTAAGGCAACCTAACATCTCGGATGTAACATTTGACAACATTCCAGGCGTGTCGGTCCCTACGTCTCGGTGGTAACGTTACATGCGTCTAGAACGTTATATATCCTAACCTAAGGCAACCTAACATCTCGGATGCAATATTTGACAACATTCCTGGCCTGTCGAACAATACTTCTCGGAGGGAAGAGTATATACGTCTATAACGTTATATATCCTAACCTAAGGCAACCTAACATCTCGGATGTAACATTTCACAACATTCCAGGCATGTCGGTCCCTACGTCTCGGTGGTAACATTATATGCGTCTATAACGTTATATATCCTTATCTAAGGCAACCTAACATCTCGGATGCAATATTTGACGACATTCCTGGCCTGTCGAACCCTACTTCTCGGAGGGAACAGTATATACGTCTGTAACGTTATATATCCTAACCTAAGGCAACCTGACATCTCGGATATATTATTCTACAACATTCCTGGCCTGTCGAACCCGACATCGCGGAGGGAACAGCATATACGTCTGTAACGTCATATATCCTAACCTAAGGCAACCTAACATCTCGGATGTAACATTTGACAACATTCCAGGCGTGTCGGTCCCTACGTCTCGGTGGTAACATTATATGCGTCTATAACGTTATATATCCTTATCTAAGGCAACCTAACATCTCGGATGCAATATTTGACGACATTCCTGGCCTGTCGAACCCTACTTCTCGGAGGGAACAGTATATACGTCTGTAACGTTATATATCCTAACCTAAGGCAACCTGACATCTCGGATATATTATTCTACAACATTCCTGGCCTGTCGAACCCGACATCGCGGAGGGAACAGCATATACGTCTGTAACGTCATATATCCTAACCTAAGGCAACCTAACATCTCGGATGTAACATTTGACAACATTCCAGGCGTGTCGGTCCCTACGTCTCGGTGGTAACGTTACATGCGTCTATAACGTTATATATCCTAACCTAAGGCAACCTAACATCTCGGATGCAATATTTGACAACATTCCTGGCCTGTTGAACCCTACTTCTCGGAGGCAACACTATATACGTCTATAACGTTATATATCCTAACCTAAGGCAACATGACATCTCGGATATATTATTCTGCAACATTCCAGGCGTGTCGGACCCTACTTCTCGGTGGGAACATTATATGCGTCTATAACGTTGTATATCCTAATCTAAGGCAACCTAACGTCTCGGATGCAATATTTGACAACACTCCTGGCCTGTCGAACCCTACATCTCGGAGGGAACGGTATATACGTCTATAGCGGTATATATCCTAATCTAAGGCAACCTAACATCTCGGATGCAATATTTGACAGCATTCCTGGCCTGTCGAAGCCTACTTCTCGGAGGGAACAGTATATACGTCTATAACGTTATATATCCTAACCTAAGGCAACCTGACATCTCGGATATATTATTCTACAACATTCCAGGCGTGTCGGACCCTACTTCTCGGTGGGAACATTATATGCGTCTATAACATTGTATATCTTAACCTAAGGCAACCTAACATCTCGGATGCAATATTTGACAACATTCCTGGCCTGTCGAACCCTACTTCTCGGAGGGAACAGCATATACATCTATAACGTCATATATCCTAGCCTAAGGCAACCTAACATCTCGGATGTAACATTTGACAACATTCCAGGCGTGTCGGTCCCTACGTCTCGGTGGTAACATTACATGCGTCTATAACGGTATATAACCTAATCTTAGGCAACCTAACATCTCGGATGTAACATTTTACCACATTCCAGGCGTGTCGGTCCCTACGTCTCGGTGGTAACATTACCAGCGTCTATAACGTTATATATCCTAACCTAAGGCCAACTAACATCTCGTATGTAATATTTGACAACATTCCTGGCGTGTCGAACCCTACTTCTCGGTGGGAACAGTATATACGTCTATAACGTTATATATCCTAACCTAAGGCAACCTAACATCTCGGATGTAACATTTGACAACATTCCAGGCATGTTGGTCCTACGTCTCGGTGGTAACATTATATGCGTCTATAAGGTTATATATCCTTATCTAAGGCAACCTAACATCTCGGAAGCAATATTTGACAACATTCCTAGCCTGTCGAACCCTACGTCTCGGTGGTAACATTACATGCGTCTATAACGGTATATTTCCTGATCTAAGGCAACCTAACATCTCGGATGCAATATTTGACAACATTCCTGGCCTGTCGAACCCTACTTCTCGGAGGGAACAGTATATACGTCTATAACGTCATATATCCTAACCTAAGGCAACCTAACATCTCGGATATAACATTTAACAACATTCCAGGCGTGTTGGAACCCTACGCCTCGGTGGTAACGTTACGTGCGTCTATAACGTTATATATGCTAAGCTAAGGCAACCTAACATCTCGGATGCAATATTTGACAACATTCCTGGCCTGTCGAACCCTACTTCTCGGAGGGAACAGTATATACGTCTATAACGTTATATATCCTAACCTAAGGCAACCTGACATCTCGGATGTATTATTCTACAACATTCCAGGCGTGTCGGACCCTACTTCTCAGTGGGAACATTATATGCTTTATTAACGTTATATATCCTAACCTAAGGCAACCTAACATCTCGGATGTAATATTCTACAACCTCCCAGGCGTGTCGGACCCTACTTCTCGGTGGGAACATTGTATGCGTCTATAACGTTGCATATCCTAATCTAAGGCAACCTAACATCTCGAATGCAATATTTGACAACATTCCTGGCCTGTCGAACCCTACTGCTCGGAGGGAACAGTATATACGTCTATAACGGTATATATCCTAATCTAAGGCAACCTAACATCTCGGATGAAATATTTGACAACATTCCTGGCGTGTCGGACCCTACTTCTCGGTGGGAACAGTATATACGTCTGTAACGTCATATATCCTAACCTAAGGCAACCTAACATCTCGGATATAACATTTAACAACATTCCAGGCGTGTTGGAACCCTACGCCTCGGTGGTAACATTACGTGCGTCTATAACGTTATATATGCTAACCTAAGGCAGCCTAACATCTCGGATGCAATATTTGACAACATTCCTGGCCTGTCGAACCCTACTTCTCGGAGGGAACAGTATATACGTCTATAACGGTATATATCCTAATCTAAGGCAACCTAACATCTCGGATGAAATATTTGACAACATTCCTGGCGTGTCGGACCCTACTTCTCGGTGGGAACAGTATATACGTCTGTAACGTCATATATCCTAACCTAAGGCAACCTAACATCTCGGATATAACATTTAACAACATTCCAGGCGTGTTGGAACCCTACGCCTCGGTGGTAACATTACGTGCATCTATAACGTTATATATGCTAACCTAAGGCAGCCTAACATCTCGGATGCAATATTTGACAACATTCCTGGCCTGTCGAACCCTACTTCTCGGAAGGAACAGCATATACGTCCATAACGTCATATATCCTAACCTAAGGCAACCTAACATCTCGGATGTAACATTTGACAACATTCCAGGCGTGTCCGTCCCAACGTCTCGGTGGTAACATTACATGCGTCTATAACGGTATATTTCCTAATCTAAGGCAACCTAACATCTCGGATGCAATATTTGACAACATTCCTGGCCTGTCGAACCCTACTTCCCGGAGGGAACAGTATATACGTCTATAACGTTATATATCCTAACCTAGGGCAACCTAACATCTCGGATATAACATTTGACAACATTCCCGGCGTGTTGGAACCCTACGTCTCGGTGGTAACATTACGTGCGTCTATAACGTTATATATCCTTATCTAAGGCAACCTAACATCTCGGATGCAATATTTGACAACATTCCACGCCTGTCGAACCCTACATCTCGGAGGGAACGGTATATACGTCTATAGCGGTATATATCCTAATCTAAGGCCACCTAACATCTCGGATGCAATATTTGACAACATTCCTGGCCTGTCGAACCCTACTGCTCGGAGGGAACAGTATATACGTCTATAACGGTATATATCCTAATCTAAGGCAACCTAACATCTCGGATGTAATATTTGACAACATTCCTGGCGTGTCGGACCCTACTCCTCGGTGGGAACAGCATATACGTCTGTAACGTCATATATCCTAACCTAAGGCAACCTAACATCTCGGATGTAACATTTGACAACATTCCAGGCGTGTCGGTCCCAACCTCTCGGTGGTAACATTACATGCGTCTATAACGGTATATATCCTAATCTAAGGCAACCTAACATCTCGGATGCAATATTTGACAACATTCCTGGCCTGTCGAACCCTATTTCTCGGAGGGAACGGTATATACGTCTATAACGTTATATATCCTAACCTAAGGCAACCTGAAATCTCGGATGTATTATTCTACAACATTCCAGGCGTGTCGGACCCTACTTCTCGGTGGCAACATTATATGCGTCTATAACGTTGTATATCCTAATCTAAGGCAACCTAACATCTCGGATGCAATATTTGACAACATTCCTGGCCTGTCGAACCCTACATCTCGGAGGGAACGGTATATACGTCTATAGCGGTATATATCCTAATCTAAGGCCACCTAACATCTCGTATGTAATATTTGACAACATTCCTGGCGTGTCGGACCCTACTTCTCAGTGGGAACATTATATGCTTCATTAACGTTATATATCCTAACCTGAGGCAACCTAACATCTCGGATGTAATATTCTACAACCTCCCAGGCGTGTCGGACCCTACTTCTCGGTGGGAACATTGTATGCGTCTATAACGTTGCATATCCTAATCTAAGGCAACCTAACATCTCGAATGCAATATTTGACAACATTCCTGGCCTGTCGAACCCTACTGCTCGGAGGGAACAGTATATACGTCTATAACGGTATATATCCTAATCTAAGGCAACCTAACATCTCGGATGAAATATTTGACAACATTCCTGGCGTGTCGGACCCTACTTCTCGGTGGGAACAGTATATACGTCTGTAACGTCATATATCCTAACCTAAGGCAACCTAACATCTCGGATATAACATTTAACAACATTCCAGGCGTGTTGGAACCCTACGCCTCGGTGGTAACATTACGTGCGTCTATAACGTTATATATGCTAACCTAAGGCCAACTAACATCTCGTATGTAATATTTGACAACATTCCTGACGTGTCGAACCCTACTTCTCGGTGGGAACAGTATATACGTCTATAACGTTATATATCCTAACCTAAGGCAACCTAACATCTCGGATATAACATTCGACAACATTTCAGGCGTGTTGGAACCCTACGTCTCGCTGGTAACATTACGTGCGTCTATAACGTTATATATGCTAACCTAAGGCAACCTAACATCTCGGATGCAATATTTGACAACATTCCTGGCCTGTCGAAACCTACTTCTCGGAGGGAACAGCATATACGTCTATAACGTTATATATCCTAACCTAAGGCAACCTAACATCTCGGATGCAATATTTGACAACATTCCTGGCCTGTCGAACCCTACTTCTCGGAGGGAACAGTATATACGTCTATAACGTCATATATCCTAACCTAAGGCAACCTAACATCTCGGATGTAACATTTGACAACATTCCAGGCATGTCGGTCCCTACGTCTCGGTGGTAACATTATGTGCGTCTATAACGTTATATATCCTTATCTAAGGCAACCTAACATCTCGGATGCAATATTTGACAACATTCCTAGCCTGTCGAACCCTACTTCTCGGAGGGAACAGTATATACGTCTATAACGTTATATATCCTAACCTAAGGCAACCTGACATCTCGGATGTAATATTCTACATCATTCCAGGCGTGTCGGACCCTACTTCTCGGAGGGAACAGCATATACGTCTATAACGTCATAAATCCTAACCTAAGGCAACCTAACATCTCGGATGTAACATTTGACAACATTCCAGGCGTGTCTGTCCCTACGTCTCGGTGGTAACGTTACATGCGTCTAGAACGTTATATATCCTAACCTAAGGCAACCTAACATCTCGGATGCAATATTTGACAACATTCCTGGCCTGTCGAACAATACTTCTCGGAGGGAACAGTATATACGTCTATAACGTTATATATCCTAACCTAAGGCAACCTAACATCTCGGATGTAACATTTCACAACATTCCAGGCATGTCGATCCCTACGTCTCGGTGGTAACATTATATGCGTCTATAACGTTATATATCCTTATCTAAGGCAACCTAACATCTCGGATGCAATATTTGACGACATTCCTGGCCTGTCGAACCCTACTTCTCGGAGGGAACAGTATATACGTCTGTAACGTTATATATCCTAACCTAAGGCAACCTGACATCTCGGATATATTATTCTACAACATTCCTGGCCTGTCGAACCCGACATCGCGGAGGGAACAGCATATACGTCTGTAACGTCATATATCCTAACCTAAGGCAACCTAACATCTCGGATGTAACATTTGACAACATTCCAGGCGTGTCGGTCCCTACGTCTCGGTGGTAACGTTACATGCGTCTATAACGTTATATATCCTAACCTAAGGCAACCTAACATCTCGGATGCAATATTTGACAACATTCCTGGCCTGTCGAACCCTACTTCTCGGAGGGAACAGTATATACGTCTATAACGTTATATATCCTAACCTAAGGCAACCTGACATCTCGGATGTAATATTCTACATCATTCCAGGCGTGTCGGACCCTACTTCTCGGAGGGAACAGCATATACGTCTATAACGTCATAAATCCTAACCTAAGGCAACCTAACATCTCGGATGTAACATTTGACAACATTCCAGGCGTGTCGGTCCCTACGTCTCGGTGGTAACGTTACATGCGTCTAGAACGTTATATATCCTAACCTAAGGCAACCTAACATCTCGGATGCAATATTTGACAACATTCCTGGCCTGTCGAACAATACTTCTCGGAGGGAACAGTATATACGTCTATAACGTTATATATCCTAACCTAAGGCAACCTAACATCTCGGATGTAACATTTCACAACATTCCAGGCATGTCGGTCCCTACGTCTCGGTGGTAACATTATATGCGTCTATAACGTTATATATCCTTATCTAAGGCAACCTAACATCTCGGATGCAATATTTGACGACATTCCTGGCCTGTCGAACCGTACTTCTCGGAGGGAACAGTATATACGTCTGTAACGTTATATATCCTAACCTAAGGCAACCTGACATCTCGGATATATTATTCTACAACATTCCTGGCCTGTCGAACCCGACATCTCGGAGGGAACAGCATATACGTCTGTAACGTCATATATCCTAACCTATGGCAACCTAACATCTCGGATGTAACATTTAACAACATTCCAGGCGTGTCGGTCCCTACGTCTCGGTGGTAACGTTACATGCGTCTATAACGTTATATATCCTAACCTAAGGCAACCTAACATCTCGGATGCAATATTTGACAACATTCCTGGCCTGTCGAACCCTACTTCTCGGAGGGAACAGTATATACGTCTAAAACGTCATATATCCTAACTAAGGCAACCTAAAATCTCGGATGTATCATTTGACAACATTCCAGGCATGTCGTTCCCTACGTCTCCGTGGTAACATTATATGCGTCTATAACGTTGTATATCCTAACCTAAGGCAACCTAACTTCTCGGATGCAATATTTGACAACATTCCTGGCCTGTCGAACCCTACTTCTCGGAGGCAACACTATATACGTCTATAACGTTATATATCCTAACCTAAGGCAACATGACATTTCGGATATATTATTCTGCAACATTCCAGGCGTGTCGGACCCTACTTCTCGGTGGGAACATTATATGCGTCTATAACGTTGTATATTCTAATCTAAGGCAACCTAACATCTCGGATGCAATATTTGACAACATTCCTGGCCTGTCGAACCCTACATCTCGGAGGGAACAGTATATACGTCTATAGCGGTATATATCCTAATCTAAGGCAACCTAACATCTCGGATGCAATATTTGACAACATTCCTGGCCTGTCCAAGCCTACTTCTCGGAGGGAACAGTATATACGTCTATAACGTTATATATCCTAACCTAAGGCAACCTGACATCTCGGATATATTATTCTACAACATTCCAGGCGTGTCGGACCCTACTTCTCGGTGGGAACATTATATGCGTCTATAACGTTGTATATCCTTACCTAAGGCAACCTAACATCTCGGATCCAATATTTGACAACATTCCTGGCCTGTCGAACCCTACTTCTCGGAGGGAACAGCATATACATCTATAAAGTCATATATCCTAGCCTAAGGCAACCTAACATCTCGGATGTAACATTTGACAACATTCCAGGCGTGTCGGTCCCTACGTCTCGGTGGTAACGTTACATGCGTCTATAACGTTATATATCCTAACCTAAGGCAACCTAACATCTCGGATGCAATATTTGACAACATTCCTGGCCTGTCGAACAATACTTCTCGGAGGGAACAGTATATACGTCTATAACGTTATATATCCTAACCTAAGGCAACCTAACATCTCGGATGCAATATTTGACAACATTCCTGGCCTGTCGAACAATACTTCTCGGAGGGAACAGTATATACGTCTATAACGTTATATATCCTAACCTAAGGCAACCTAACATCTCGGATGTAACATTTGACAACATTCCAGGCCTGTTGGTCCTAAGTCTCGGTGGTAACATTATATGCGTCTATAACGTTATATATCCTTATCTAAGGCAACCTAACATCTCGGATGCAATATTTGACAACATTCCTAGCCTGTCGAACCCTACTTCTCGGAGGGAACAGTATATACGTCTATAACGTTATATATCCTAACCTAAGGCAACCTGACATCTCGGATGTAATATTCTACATCATTCCAGGCGTGTCGGACCCTACTTCTCGGAGGGAACAGCATATACGTCTATAACGTCATAAATCCTAACCTAAGGCAACCTAACATCTCGGATGTAACATTTGACAACATTCCAGGCGTGTCGGTCCCTACGTCTCGGTGGTAACGTTACATGCGTCTAGAACGTTATATATCCTAACCTAAGGCAACCTAACATCTCGGATGCAATATTTGACAACATTCCTGGCCTGTCGAACAATACTTCTCGGAGGGAAGAGTATATACGTCTATAACGTTATATATCCTAACCTAAGGCAACCTAACATCTCGGATGTAACATTTCACAACATTCCAGGCATGTCGGTCCCTACGTCTCGGTGGTAACATTATATGCGTCTATAACGTTATATATCCTTATCTAAGGCAACCTAACATCTCGGATGCAATATTTGACGACATTCCTGGCCTGTCGAACCCTACTTCTCGGAGGGAACAGTATATACGTCTGTAACGTTATATATCCTAACCTAAGGCAACCTGACATCTCGGATATATTATTCTACAACATTCCTGGCCTGTCGAACCCGACATCGCGGAGGGAACAGCATATACGTCTGTAACGTCATATATCCTAACCTAAGGCAACCTAACATCTCGGATGTAACATTTGACAACATTCCAGGCGTGTCGGTCCCTACGTCTCGGTGGTAACATTATATGCGTCTATAACGTTATATATCCTTATCTAAGGCAACCTAACATCTCGGATGCAATATTTGACGACATTCCTGGCCTGTCGAACCCTACTTCTCGGAGGGAACAGTATATACGTCTGTAACGTTATATATCCTAACCTAAGGCAACCTGACATCTCGGATATATTATTCTACAACATTCCTGGCCTGTCGAACCCGACATCGCGGAGGGAACAGCATATACGTCTGTAACGTCATATATCCTAACCTAAGGCAACCTAACATCTCGGATGTAACATTTGACAACATTCCAGGCGTGTCGGTCCCTACGTCTCGGTGGTAACGTTACATGCGTCTATAACGTTATATATCCTAACCTAAGGCAACCTAACATCTCGGATGCAATATTTGACAACATTCCTGGCCTGTTGAACCCTACTTCTCGGAGGCAACACTATATACGTCTATAACGTTATATATCCTAACCTAAGGCAACATGACATCTCGGATATATTATTCTGCAACATTCCAGGCGTGTCGGACCCTACTTCTCGGTGGGAACATTATATGCGTCTATAACGTTGTATATCCTAATCTAAGGCAACCTAACGTCTCGGATGCAATATTTGACAACACTCCTGGCCTGTCGAACCCTACATCTCGGAGGGAACGGTATATACGTCTATAGCGGTATATATCCTAATCTAAGGCAACCTAACATCTCGGATGCAATATTTGACAGCAATCCTGGCCTGTCGAAGCCTACTTCTCGGAGGGAACAGTATATACGTCTATAACGTTATATATCCTAACCTAAGGCAACCTGACATCTCGGATATATTATTCTACAACATTCCAGGCGTGTCGGACCCTACTTCTCGGTGGGAACATTATATGCGTCTATAACATTGTATATCTTAACCTAAGGCAACCTAACATCTCGGATGCAATATTTGACAACATTCCTGGCCTGTCGAACCCTACTTCTCGGAGGGAACAGCATATACATCTATAACGTCATATATCCTAGCCTAAGGCAACCTAACATCTCGGATGTAACATTTGACAACATTCCAGGCGTGTCGGTCCCTACGTCTCGGTGGTAACATTACATGCGTCTATAACGGTATATAACCTAATCTTAGGCAACCTAACATCTCGGATGTAACATTTTACCACATTCCAGGCGTGTCGGTCCCTACGTCTCGGTGGTAACATTACCAGCGTCTATAACGTTATATATCCTAACCTAAGGCCAACTAACATCTCGTATGTAATATTTGACAACATTCCTGGCGTGTCGAACCCTACTTCTCGGTGGGAACAGTATATACGTCTATAACGTTATATATCCTAACCTAAGGCAACCTAACATCTCGGATGTAACATTTGACAACATTCCAGGCATGTTGGTCCTACGTCTCGGTGGTAACATTATATGCGTCTATAAGGTTATATATCCTTATCTAAGGCAACCTAACATCTCGGAAGCAATATTTGACAACATTCCTAGCCTGTCGAACCCTACGTCTCGGTGGTAACATTACATGCGTCTATAACGGTATATTTCCTGATCTAAGGCAACCTAACATCTCGGATGCAATATTTGACAACATTCCTGGCCTGTCGAACCCTACTTCTCGGAGGGAACAGTATATACGTCTATAACGTCATATATCCTAACCTAAGGCAACCTAACATCTCGGATATAACATTTAACAACATTCCAGGCGTGTTGGAACCCTACGCCTCGGTGGTAACGTTACGTGCGTCTATAACGTTATATATGCTAAGCTAAGGCAACCTAACATCTCGGATGCAATATTTGACAACATTCCTGGCCTGTCGAACCCTACTTCTCGGAGGGAACAGTATATACGTCTATAACGTTATATATCCTAACCTAAGGCAACCTGACATCTCGGATGTATTATTCTACAACATTCCAGGCGTGTCGGACCCTACTTCTCAGTGGGAACATTATATGCTTTATTAACGTTATATATCCTAACCTAAGGCAACCTAACATCTCGGATGTAATATTCTACAACCTCCCAGGCGTGTCGGACCCTACTTCTCGGTGGGAACATTGTATGCGTCTATAACGTTGCATATCCTAATCTAAGGCAACCTAACATCTCGAATGCAATATTTGACAACATTCCTGGCCTGTCGAACCCTACTGCTCGGAGGGAACAGTATATACGTCTATAACGGTATATATCCTAATCTAAGGCAACCTAACATCTCGGATGAAATATTTGACAACATTCCTGGCGTGTCGGACCCTACTTCTCGGTGGGAACAGTATATACGTCTGTAACGTCATATATCCTAACCTAAGGCAACCTAACATCTCGGATATAACATTTAACAACATTCCAGGCGTGTTGGAACCCTACGCCTCGGTGGTAACATTACGTGCGTCTATAACGTTATATATGCTAACCTAAGGCAGCCTAACATCTCGGATGCAATATTTGACAACATTCCTGGCCTGTCGAACCCTACTTCTCGGAGGGAACAGTATATACGTCTATAACGGTATATATCCTAATCTAAGGCAACCTAACATCTCGGATGAAATATTTGACAACATTCCTGGCGTGTCGGACCCTACTTCTCGGTGGGAACAGTATATACGTCTGTAACGTCATATATCCTAACCTAAGGCAACCTAACATCTCGGATATAACATTTAACAACATTCCAGGCGTGTTGGAACCCTACGCCTCGGTGGTAACATTACGTGCATCTATAACGTTATATATGCTAACCTAAGGCAGCCTAACATCTCGGATGCAATATTTGACAACATTCCTGGCCTGTCGAACCCTACTTCTCGGAAGGAACAGCATATACGTCCATAACGTCATATATCCTAACCTAAGGCAACCTAACATCTCGGATGTAACATTTGACAACATTCCAGGCGTGTCCGTCCCAACGTCTCGGTGGTAACATTACATGCGTCTATAACGGTATATTTCCTAATCTAAGGCAACCTAACATCTCGGATGCAATATTTGACAACATTCCTGGCCTGTCGAACCCTACTTCCCGGAGGGAACAGTATATACGTCTATAACGTTATATATCCTAACCTAGGGCAACCTAACATCTCGGATATAACATTTGACAACATTCCCGGCGTGTTGGAACCCTACGTCTCGGTGGTAACATTACGTGCGTCTATAACGTTATATATCCTTATCTAAGGCAACCTAACATCTCGGATGCAATATTTGACAACATTCCACGCCTGTCGAACCCTACATCTCGGAGGGAACGGTATATACGTCTATAGCGGTATATATCCTAATCTAAGGCCACCTAACATCTCGGATGCAATATTTGACAACATTCCTGGCCTGTCGAACCCTACTGCTCGGAGGGAACAGTATATACGTCTATAACGGTATATATCCTAATCTAAGGCAACCTAACATCTCGGATGTAATATTTGACAACATTCCTGGCGTGTCGGACCCTACTCCTCGGTGGGAACAGCATATACGTCTGTAACGTCATATATCCTAACCTAAGGCAACCTAACATCTCGGATGTAACATTTGACAACATTCCAGGCGTGTCGGTCCCAACCTCTCGGTGGTAACATTACATGCGTCTATAACGGTATATATCCTAATCTAAGGCAACCTAACATCTCGGATGCAATATTTGACAACATTCCTGGCCTGTCGAACCCTATTTCTCGGAGGGAACGGTATATACGTCTATAACGTTATATATCCTAACCTAAGGCAACCTGAAATCTCGGATGTATTATTCTACAACATTCCAGGCGTGTCGGACCCTACTTCTCGGTGGCAACATTATATGCGTCTATAACGTTGTATATCCTAATCTAAGGCAACCTAACATCTCGGATGCAATATTTGACAACATTCCTGGCCTGTCGAACCCTACATCTCGGAGGGAACGGTATATACGTCTATAGCGGTATATATCCTAATCTAAGGCCACCTAACATCTCGTATGTAATATTTGACAACATTCCTGGCGTGTCGGACCCTACTTCTCAGTGGGAACATTATATGCTTCATTAACGTTATATATCCTAACCTAAGGCAACCTAACATCTCGGATGTAATATTCTACAACCTCCCAGGCGTGTCGGACCCTACTTCTCGGTGGGAACATTGTATGCGTCTATAACGTTGCATATCCTAATCTAAGGCAACCTAACATCTCGAATGCAATATTTGACAACATTCCTGGCCTGTCGAACCCTACTGCTCGGAGGGAACAGTATATACGTCTATAACGGTATATATCCTAATCTAAGGCAACCTAACATCTCGGATGAAATATTTGACAACATTCCTGGCGTGTCGGACCCTACTTCTCGGTGGGAACAGTATATACGTCTGTAACGTCATATATCCTAACCTAAGGCAACCTAACATCTCGGATATAACATTTAACAACATTCCAGGCGTGTTGGAACCCTACGCCTCGGTGGTAACATTACGTGCGTCTATAACGTTATATATGCTAACCTAAGGCCAACTAACATCTCGTATGTAATATTTGACAACATTCCTGACGTGTCGAACCCTACTTCTCGGTGGGAACAGTATATACGTCTATAACGTTATATATCCTAACCTAAGGCAACCTAACATCTCGGATATAACATTCGACAACATTTCAGGCGTGTTGGAACCCTACGTCTCGCTGGTAACATTACGTGCGTCTATAACGTTATATATGCTAACCTAAGGCAACCTAACATCTCGGATGCAATATTTGACAACATTCCTGGCCTGTCGAAACCTACTTCTCGGAGGGAACAGCATATACGTCTATAACGTTATATATCCTAACCTAAGGCAACCTAACATCTCGGATGCAATATTTGACAACATTCCTGGCCTGTCGAACCCTACTTCTCGGAGGGAACAGTATATACGTCTATAACGTCATATATCCTAACCTAAGGCAACCTAACATCTCGGATGTAACATTTGACAACATTCCAGGCATGTCGGTCCCTACGTCTCGGTGGTAACATTATGTGCGTCTATAACGTTATATATCCTTATCTAAGGCAACCTAACATCTCGGATGCAATATTTGACAACATTCCTAGCCTGTCGAACCCTACTTCTCGGAGGGAACAGTATATACGTCTATAACGTTATATATCCTAACCTAAGGCAACCTGACATCTCGGATGTAATATTCTACATCATTCCAGGCGTGTCGGACCCTACTTCTCGGAGGGAACAGCATATACGTCTATAACGTCATAAATCCTAACCTAAGGCAACCTAACATCTCGGATGTAACATTTGACAACATTCCAGGCGTGTCTGTCCCTACGTCTCGGTGGTAACGTTACATGCGTCTAGAACGTTATATATCCTAACCTAAGGCAACCTAACATCTCGGATGCAATATTTGACAACATTCCTGGCCTGTCGAACAATACTTCTCGGAGGGAACAGTATATACGTCTATAACGTTATATATCCTAACCTAAGGCAACCTAACATCTCGGATGTAACATTTCACAACATTCCAGGCATGTCGATCCCTACGTCTCGGTGGTAACATTATATGCGTCTATAACGTTATATATCCTTATCTAAGGCAACCTAACATCTCGGATGCAATATTTGACGACATTCCTGGCCTGTCGAACCCTACTTCTCGGAGGGAACAGTATATACGTCTGTAACGTTATATATCCTAACCTAAGGCAACCTGACATCTCGGATATATTATTCTACAACATTCCTGGCCTGTCGAACCCGACATCGCGGAGGGAACAGCATATACGTCTGTAACGTCATATATCCTAACCTAAGGCAACCTAACATCTCGGATGTAACATTTGACAACATTCCAGGCGTGTCGGTCCCTACGTCTCGGTGGTAACGTTACATGCGTCTATAACGTTATATATCCTAACCTAAGGCAACCTAACATCTCGGATGCAATATTTGACAACATTCCTGGCCTGTCGAACCCTACTTCTCGGAGGGAACAGTATATACGTCTATAACGTTATATATCCTAACCTAAGGCAACCTGACATCTCGGATGTAATATTCTACATCATTCCAGGCGTGTCGGACCCTACTTCTCGGAGGGAACAGCATATACGTCTATAACGTCATAAATCCTAACCTAAGGCAACCTAACATCTCGGATGTAACATTTGACAACATTCCAGGCGTGTCGGTCCCTACGTCTCGGTGGTAACGTTACATGCGTCTAGAACGTTATATATCCTAACCTAAGGCAACCTAACATCTCGGATGCAATATTTGACAACATTCCTGGCCTGTCGAACAATACTTCTCGGAGGGAACAGTATATACGTCTATAACGTTATATATCCTAACCTAAGGCAACCTAACATCTCGGATGTAACATTTCACAACATTCCAGGCATGTCGGTCCCTACGTCTCGGTGGTAACATTATATGCGTCTATAACGTTATATATCCTTATCTAAGGCAACCTAACATCTCGGATGCAATATTTGACGACATTCCTGGCCTGTCGAACCTTACTTCTCGGAGGGAACAGTATATACGTCTGTAACGTTATATATCCTAACCTAAGGCAACCTGACATCTCGGATATATTATTCTACAACATTCCTGGCCTGTCGAACCCGACATCTCGGAGGGAACAGCATATACGTCTGTAACGTCATATATCCTAACCTAAGGCAACCTAACATCTCGGATGTAACATTTGACAACATTCCAGGCGTGTCGGTCCCTACGTCTCGGTGGTAACATTATATGCGTCTATAACGTTATATATCCTTATCTAAGGCAACCTAACATCTCGGATGCAATATTTGACAACATTCCACGCCTGTCGAACCCTACATCTCGGAGGGAACGGTATATACGTCTATAGCGGTATATATCCTAATCTAAGGCCACCTAACATCTCGGATGTAATATTCTACATCATTCCAGGCGTGTCGGACCCTACTTCTCGGAGGGAACAGCATATACGTCTATAACGTCATAAATCCTAACCTAAGGCAACCTAACATCTCGGATGTAACATTTGACAACATTCCAGGCGTGTCGGTCCCTACGTCTCGGTGGTAACGTTACATGCGTCTAGAACGTTATATATCCTAACCTAAGGCAACCTAACATCTCGGATGCAATATTTGACAACATTCCTGGCCTGTCGAACAATACTTCTCGGAGGGAACAGTATATACGTCTATAACGTTATATATCCTAACCTAAGGCAACCTAACATCTCGGATGTAACATTTCACAACATTCCAGGCATGTCGGTCCCTACGTCTCGGTGGTAACATTATATGCGTCTATAACGTTATATATCCTTATCTAAGGCAACCTAACATCTCGGATGCAATATTTGACGACATTCCTGGCCTGTCGAACCGTACTTCTCGGAGGGAACAGTATATACGTCTGTAACGTTATATATCCTAACCTAAGGCAACCTGACATCTCGGATATATTATTCTACAACATTCCTGGCCTGTCGAACCCGACATCTCGGAGGGAACAGCATATACGTCTGTAACGTCATATATCCTAACCTAAGGCAACCTAACATCTCGGATGTAACATTTGACAACATTCCAGGCGTGTCGGTCCCTACGTCTCGGTGGTAACGTTACATGCGTCTATAACGTTATATATCCTAACCTAAGGCAACCTAACATCTCGGATGCAATATTTGACAACATTCCTGGCCTGTCGAACCCTACTTCTCGGAGGGAACAGTATATACGTCTAAAACGTCATATATCCTAACTAAGGCAACCTAAAATCTCGGATGTAACATTTGACAACATTCCAGGCATGTCGTTCCCTACGTCTCGGTGGTAACATTGTATGCGTCTATAACGTTGTATATCCTAATCTAAGGCAACCTAACTTCTCGGATGCAATATTTGACAACATTCCTGGCCTGTTGAACCCTACTTCTCGGAGGCAACACTATATACGTCTATAACGTTATATATCCTAACCTAAGGCAACATGACATCTCGGATATATTATTCTGCAACATTCCAGGCGTGTCGGACCCTACTTCTCGGTGGGAACATTATATGCGTCTATAACGTTGTATATCGTAATCTAAGGCAACCTAACGTCTCGGATGCAATATTTGACAACACTCCTGGCCTGTCGAATCCTACATCTCGGAGGGAACGGTATATACATCTATAGCGGTATATATCCTAATCTAAGGCAACCTAACATCTCGGATGCAATATTTGACAGCATTCCTGGCCTGTCGAAGCCTACTTCTCGGAGGGAACAGTATATACGTCTATAACGTTATATATCCTAACCTAAGGCAACCTGACATCTCGGATATATTATTCTACAACATTCCAGGCGTGTCGGACCCTACATCTCGGTGGGAACATTATATGCGTCTATAACGTTGTATATCTTAACCTAAGGCAACCTAACATCTCGGATGCAATATTTGACAACATTCCTGGCCTGTCGAACCCTACTTCTCGGAGGGAACAGCATATACATCTATAACGTCATATATCCTAGCCTAAGGCAACCTAACATCTCGGATGTAACATTTGACAACATTCCAGGCGTGTCGGTCCCTACGTCTCGGTGGTAACATTACATGCGTCTATAACGGTATATAACCTAATCTTAGGCAACCTAACATCTCGGATGTAACATTTTACCACATTCCAGGCGTGTCGGTCCCTACGTCTCGGTGGTAACATTACCAGCGTCTATAACGTTATATATCCTAACCTAAGGCCAACTAACATCTCGTATGTAATATTTGACAACATTCCTGGCGTGTCGAACCCTACTTCTCGGTGGGAACAGTATATACGTCTATAACGTTATATATCCTAACCTAAGGCAACCTAACATCTCGGATGTAACATTTGACAACATTCCAGGCATGTTGGTCCTACGTCTCGGTGGTAACATTATATGCGTCTATAAGGTTATATATCCTTATCTAAGGCAACCTAACATCTCGGAAGCAATATTTGACAACATTCCTAGCCTGTCGAACCCTACGTCTCGGTGGTAACATTACATGCGTCTATAACGGTATATTTCCTGATCTAAGGCAACCTAACATCTCGGATGCAATATTTGACAACATTCCTGGCCTGTCGAACCCTACTTCTCGGAGGGAACAGTATATACGTCTATAACGTCATATATCCTAACCTAAGGCAACCTAACATCTCGGATATAACATTTAACAACATTCCAGGCGTGTTGCAACCCTACGCCTCGGTGGTAACATTACGTGCGTCTATAACGTTATATATGCTAACCTAAGGCAACCTAACATCTCGGATGCAATATTTGACAACATTCCTGGCCTGTCGAACCCTACTTCTCGGAGGGAACAGTATATACGTCTATAACGTTATATATCCTAACCTAAGGCAACCTGACATCTCGGATGTATTATTCTACAACATTCCAGGCGTGTCGGACCCTACTTCTCAGTGGGAACATTATATGCTTTATTAACGTTATATATCCTAACCTAAGGCAACCTAACATCTCGGATGTAATATTCTACAACCTCCCAGGCGTGTCGGACCCTACTTCTCGGTGGGAACATTGTATGCGTCTATAACGTTGCATATCCTAATCTAAGGCAACCTAACATCTCGAATGCAATATTTGACAACATTCCTGGCCTGTCGAACCCTACTGCTCGGAGGGAACAGTATATACGTCTATAACGGTATATATCCTAATCTAAGGCAACCTAACATCTCGGATGAAATATTTGACAACATTCCTGGCGTGTCGGACCCTACTTCTCGGTGGGAACAGTATATACGTCTGTAACGTCATATATCCTAACCTAAGGCAACCTAACATCTCGGATATAACATTTAACAACATTCCAGGCGTGTTGGAACCCTACGCCTCGGTGGTAACATTACGTGCGTCTATAACGTTATATATGCTAACCTAAGGCAGCCTAACATCTCGGATGCAATATTTGACAACATTCCTGGCCTGTCGAACCCTACTTCTCGGAGGGAACAGTATATACGTCTATAACGGTATATATCCTAATCTAAGGCAACCTAACATCTCGGATGAAATATTTGACAACATTCCTGGCGTGTCGGACCCTACTTCTCGGTGGGAACAGTATATACGTCTGTAACGTCATATATCCTAACCTAAGGCAACCTAACATCTCGGATATAACATTTAACAACATTCCAGGCGTGTTGGAACCCTACGCCTCGGTGGTAACATTACGTGCGTCTATAACGTTATATATGCTAACCTAAGGCAGCCTAACATCTCGGATGCAATATTTGACAACATTCCTGGCCTGTCGAACCCTACTTCTCGGAGGGAACAGCATATACGTCTATAACGTCATATATCCTAACCTAAGGCAACCTAACATCTCGGATGTAACATTTGACAACATTCCAGGCGTGTCCGTCCCAACGTCTCGGTGGTAACATTACATGCGTCTATAACGGTATATTTCCTAATCTAAGGCAACCTAACATCTCGGATGCAATATTTGACAACATTCCTGGCCTGTCGAACCCTACTTCCCGGAGGGAACAGTATATACGTCTATAACGTTATATATCCTAACCTAGGGCAACCTAACATCTCGGATATAACATTTGACAACATTCCCGGCGTGTTGGAACCCTACGTCTCGGTGGTAACATTACGTGCGTCTATAACGTTATATGTGCTAACCTAAGGCAACCTAACATCTCGGATGTAACATTTGACAACATTCCTGGCATGTCGGTCCCTACGTCTCGGTGGTAACATTATATGCGTCTATAACGTTATATATCCTTATCTAAGGCAACCTAACATCTCGGATGCAATATTTGACAACATTCCTGGCCTGTCGAACCCTACTTCTCGGAGGGAACAGTATGTACGTCTATAACGTTATATATCCTAACCTAAGGCAACCTGACATCTCGGATGTATTATTCTACAACATTCCAGGCGTGTCGGACCCTACTTCTCGGTGGCAACATTATATGCGTCTATAACGTTGTATATCCTAATCTAAGGCAACCTAACATCTCGGATGCAATATTTGACAACATTCCAGGCCTGTCGAACCCTACATCTCGGAGGGAACGGTATATACGTCTATAGCGGTATATATCCTAATCTAAGGCCACCTAACATCTCGGATGCAATATTTGACAACATTCCTGGCCTGTCGAACCCTACTGCTCGGAGGGAACAGTATATACGTCTATAACGGTATATATCCTAATCTAAGGCAACCTAACATCTCGGATGTAATATTTGACAACATTCCTGGCGTGTCGGACCCTACTCCTCGGTGGGAACAGCATATACGTCTGTAACGTCATATATCCTAACCTAAGGCAACCTAACATCTCGGATGTAACATTTGACAACATTCCAGGCGTGTCGGTCCCAACCTCTCGGTGGTAACATTACATGCGTCTATAACGGTATATATCCTAATCTAAGGCAACCTAACATCTCGGATGCAATATTTGACAACATTCCTGGCCTGTCGAACCCTATTTCTCGGAGGGAACGGTATATACGTCTATAACGTTATATATCCTAACCTAAGGCAACCTGAAATCTCGGATGTATTATTCTACAACATTCCAGGCGTGTCGGACCCTACTTCTCGGTGGCAACATTATATGCGTCTATAACGTTGTATATCCTAATCTAAGGCAACCTAACATCTCGGATGCAATATTTGACAACATTCCTGGCCTGTCGAACCCTACATCTCGGAGGGAACGGTATATACGTCTATAGCGGTATATATCCTAATCTAAGGCCACCTAACATCTCGTATGTAATATTTGACAACATTCCTGGCCTGTCGAACCCTACTTCTCGGAGGGAACAGCATATACGTCTATAACGTCATATATCCTTACCTAAGGCAACCTAACATCTCGGATGTAACACTTGACAACATTCCAGGCGTGTCGATCCCAACGTCTCGTTGGTAACATTACATGCGTCTATAACGGTAAATTTCCTAATCTAAGGCAACCTAACATCTCGGATGCAATATTTGACAACATTCCTGGCCTATCGAACCCTACTTCTCGGAGGGAACAGTATGTACGTCTATAACGTTATATATCCTAACCTAAGGCAACCTAACATCTCGTATGTAATATTCTACAACCTTCCAGGCGTGTCGGACCCTACTTCTCGGTGGGACCATTATATGCGTCTATAACGTTGCATATCCTAATCTAAGGCAACCTAACATCTCGGATGCAATATTTGACAACATTCCTGTCCTGTCGAAGCCTACTGCTCGGAGGGAACAGTATATACGTCTATAACGGTATATATCCTAATCTAAGGCAACCTAACATCTCGGATGTAATATTTGACAACATTCCTGGCGTGTCGGACCCTACTTCTCGGTGGGAACAGTATATACGTCTGTAACGTCATATATCCTAACCTAAGGCAACCTAACATCTCGGATATAACATTTAACAACATTCCAGGCGTGTTGGAACCCTACGCCTCGGTGGTAACATTACGTGCGTCTATAACGTTATATATGCTAACCTAAGGCAACCTAACATCTCGGATGCA
The DNA here is from genome assembly GCA_963969225.1 of Xylocopa violacea. NCBI lineage: Eukaryota > Metazoa > Arthropoda > Insecta > Hymenoptera > Apidae > Xylocopa > Xylocopa violacea. Next base: position 21,532,265 of record CAXAJV010000002.1, on the reverse strand, counting down.
ATATTTGACAACATTCCTGGCCTGTCGAACCCTACTTCTCGGAGGGAACAGTATATACGTCTATAACGTTATATATCCTAACCTAAGGCAACCTGACATCTCGGATGTATTATTCTACAACATTGCAGGCGTGTCGGACCCTACTTCTCAGTGGGAACATTATATGCTTCATTAACGTTATATATCCTAACCTAAGGCAGCCTAACATCTCGGATGTAATATTCTACAACCTCCCAGGCGTGTCGGACCCTACTTCTCGGTGGGAACATTGTATGCGTCTATAACGTTGCATATCCTAATCTAAGGCAACCTAACATCTCGAATGCAATATTTGACAACATTCCTGTCCTGTCGAACCCTACTGCTCGGAGGGAACAGTATATACGTCTATAACGGTATATATCCTAATCTAAGGCAACCTAACATCTCGGATGAAATATTTGACAACATTCCTGGCGTGTCGGACCCTACTTCTCGGTGGGAACAGTATATACGTCTGTAACGTCATATATCCTAACCTAAGGCAACCTAACATCTCGGATATAACATTTAACAACATTCCAGGCGTGTTGGAACCCTACGCCTCGGTGGTAACATTACGTGCGTCTATAACGTTATATATGCTAACCTAAGGCCAACTAACATCTCGTATGTAATATTTGACAACATTCCTGACGTGTCGAACCCTACTTCTCGGTGGGAACAGTATATACGTCTATAACGTTATATATCCTAACCTAAGGCAACCTAACATCTCGGATATAACATTTGACAACATTTCAGGCGTGTTGGAACCCTACGTCTCGCTGGTAACATTACGTGCGTCTATAACGTTATATATGCTAACCTAAGGCAACCTAACATCTCGGATGCAATATTTGACAACATTCCTGGCCTGTCGAAACCTACTTCTCGGAGGGAACAGCATATACGTCTATAACGTTATATATCCTAACCTAAGGCAACCTAACATCTCGGATGCAATATTTGACAACATTCCTGGCCTGTCGAACAATACTTCTCGGAGGGAACAGTATATACGTCTATAACGTTATATATCCTAACCTAAGGCAACCTAACATCTCGGATGTAACATTTGACAACATTCCAGGCATGTTGGTCCTACGTCTCGGTGGTAACATTATATGCGTCTATAAGGTTATATATCCTTATCTAAGGCAACCTAACATCTCGGAAGCAATATTTGACAACATTCCTAGCCTGTCGAACCCTACGTCTCGGTGGTAACATTACATGCGTCTATAACGGTATATTTCCTGATCTAAGGCAACCTAACATCTCGGATGCAATATTTGACAACATTCCTGGCCTGTCGAACCCTACTTCTCGGAGGGAACAGTATATACGTCTATAACGTCATATATCCTAACCTAAGGCAACCTAACATCTCGGATGTAACATTTGACAACATTCCAGGCATGTCGGTCCCTACGTCTCGGTGGTAACATTATATGCGTCTAAAACGTTATATATCCTTATCTAAGGCAACCTAACATCTCGGATGTAACATTTGACAACATTCCAGGCATGTCGGTCCCTACGTCTCGGTGGTAACATTATATGCGTCTATAACGTTATATATCCTTATCTAAGGCAACCTAACATCTCGGATGCAATATTTGACAACATTCCTGGCCTGTCGAACCCTACTTCTCGGAGGGAACAGTATATACGTCTATAACGTTATATATCCTAACCTAAGGCAACCTGACATCTCGGATGTATTATTCTACAACATTCCAGGCGTGTCGGACCCTACTTCTCGGTGGCAACATTATATGCGTCTATAACGTTGTTTATCCTAATCTAAGGCAACCTAACATCTCGGATGCAATATTTGACAACATTCCTGGCCTGTCGAACCCTACATCTCGGAGGGAACGATATATACGTCTATAGCGGTATATATCCTAATCTAAGGCCACCTAACATCTCGTATGTAATATTTGACAACATTCCTGGCCTGTCGAACCCTACTTCTCGGAGGGAACAGCATATACGTCTATAACGTCATATATCCTTACCTAAGGCAACCTAACATCTCGGATGTAACACTTGACAACATTCCAGGCGTGTCGATCCCAACGTCTCGTTGGTAACATTACATGCGTCTATAACGGTATATTTCCTAATCTAAGGCAACCTAACACCTCGGATGCAATATTTGACAACATTCCTGGCCTGTCGAACCCTACTTCCCGGAGGGAACAGTATATACGTCTATAACGTTATATATCCTAACCTAGGGCAACCTAACATCTCGGATATAACATTTGACAACATTCCCGGCGTGTTGGAACCCTACGTCTCGGTGGTAACATTACGTGCTTCTATAACGTTATATATGCTAACCTAAGGCAACCTAACATCTCGGATGCTATATTTGACAACATTCCCGGCCTGTCAAACCCTACTTCTCGGAGGGAACAGCATATACGTCTATAACGTCATATATCCTAACCTAAGGCAACCTAACATCTCGGATGTAACATTTGACAACATTCCAGGTGTGTCGGTCCCTACGTCTCGGTGGTAACGTTACATGCGTCTATAACGTTATATATCCTAACCTAAGGCAACCTAACATCTCGGATGTAACATTTGACAACATTCCAGGCATGTCGGTCCCTACGTCTCGGTGGTAACATTATATGCGTCTATAACGTTATATATCCTTATCTAAGGCAACCTAACATCTCGGATGCAATATTTGACAACATTCCTAGCCTGTCGAACCCTACTGCTCGGAGGGAACAGTATATACGTCTATAACGGTATATATCCTAATCTAAGGCAACCTAACATCTCGGATGAAATATTTGACAACATTCCTGGCGTGTCGGACCCTACTTCTCGGTGGGAACAGTATATACGTCTGTAACGTCATATATCCTAACCTAAGGCAACCTAACATCTCGGATATAACATTTAACAACATTCCAGGCGTGTTGGAACCCTACGCCTCGGTGGTAACATTACGTGCGTCTATAACGTTATATATGCTAACCTAAGGCCAACTAACATCTCGTATGTAATATTTGACAACATTCCTGACGTGTCGAACCCTACTTCTCGGTGGGAACAGTATATACGTCTATAACGTTATATATCCTAACCTAAGGCAACCTAACATCTCGGGTATAACATTTGACAACATTTCAGGCGTGTTGGAACCCTACGTCTCGCTGGTAACATTACGTGCGTCTATAACGTTATATATGCTAACCTAAGGCAACCTAACATCTCGGATGCAATATTTGACAACATTCCTGGCCTGTCGAAACCTACTTCTCGGAGGGAACAGCATATACGTCTATAACGTTATATATCCTAACCTAAGGCAACCTAACATCTCGGATGCAATATTTGACAACATTCCTGGCCTGTCGAACAATACTTCTCGGAGGGAACAGTATATACGTCTATAACGTTATATATCCTAACCTAAGGCAACCTAACATCTCGGATGTAACATTTGACAACATTCCAGGCAAGTTGGTCCTACGTCTCGGTGGTAACATTATATGCGTCTATAAGGTTATATATCCTTATCTAAGGCAACCTAACATCTCGGAAGCAATATTTGACAACATTCCTAGCCTGTCGAACCCTACGTCTCGGTGGTAACATTACATGCGTCTATAACGGTATATTTCCTGATCTAAGGCAACCTAACATCTCGGATGCAATATTTGACAACATTCCTGGCCTGTCGAACCCTACTTCTCGGAGGGAACAGTATATACGTCTATAACGTCATATATCCTAACCTAAGGCAACCTAACATCTCGGATGTAACATTTGACAACATTCCAGGCATGTCGGTCCCTACGTCTCGGTGGTAACATTATATGCGTCTAAAACGTTATATATCCTTATCTAAGGCAACCTAACATCTCGGATGTAACATTTGACAACATTCCAGGCATGTCGGTCCCTACGTCTCGGTGGTAACATTATATGCGTCTATAACGTTATATATCCTTATCTAAGGCAACCTAACATCTCGGATGCAATATTTGACAACATTCCTGGCCTGTCGAACCCTACTTCTCGGAGGGAACAGTATATACGTCTATAACGTTATATATCCTAACCTAAGGCAACCTAACATCTCGGATGTAATATTCTACAACCTCCCAGGCGTGTCGGACCCTACTTCTCGGTGGGACCATTATATGCGTCTATAACGTTGCACATCCTAATCTAAGGCAACCTAACATCTCGGATGCAATATTTGACAACATTCCTGTCCTGTCGAAGCCTACTGCTCGGAGGGAACAGTATATACGTCTATAACGGTATATATCCTAATCTAAGGCAACCTAACATCTCGGATGTAATATTTGACAACATTCCTGGCGTGTCGGACCCTACTTCTCGGTGGGAACAGTATATACGTCTGTAACGTCATATATCCTAACCTAAGGCAACCTAACATCTCGGATATAACATTTAACAACATTCCAGGCGTGTTGGAACCCTACGCCTCGGTGGTAACATTACGTGCGTCTATAACGTTATATATGCTAACCTAAGGCAGCCTAACATCTCGGATGCAATATTTGACAACATTCCTGGCCTGTCGAACCCTACTTCTCGGAGGGAACAGCATATACGTCTATAACGTCATATATCCTAACCTAAGGCAACCTAACATCTCGGATGTAACATTTGACAACATTCCAGGCGTGTCGGTCCCAACCTCTCGGTGGTAACATTACATGCGTCTATAACGGTATATATCCTAATCTAAGGCAACCTAACATCTCGGATGCAATATTTGACAACATTCCTGGCCTGTCGAACCCTATTTCTCGGAGGGAACGGTATATATGTCTATAACGTTATATATCCTAACCTAAGGCAACCTGAAATCTCGGATGTATTATTCTACAACATTCCAGGCGTGTCGGACCCTACTTCTCGGTGGCAACATTATATGCGTCTATAACGTTGTATATCCTAATCTAAGGCAACCTAACATCTCGGATGCAATATTTGACAACATTCCTGGCCTGTCGAACCCTACATCTCGGAGGGAACGATATATACGTCTATAGCGGTATATATCCTAATCTAAGGCCACCTAACATCTCGTATGTAATATTTGACAACATTCCTGGCCTGTCGAACCCTACTTCTCGGAGGGAACAGCATATACGTCTATAACGTCATATATCCTTACCTAAGGCAACCTAACATCTCGGATGTAACACTTGACAACATTCCAGGCGTGTCGATCCCAACGTCTCGTTGGTAACATTACATGCGTCTATAACGGTATATTTCCTAATCTAAGGCAACCTAACACCTCGGATGCAATATTTGACAACCTTCCAGGCGTGTCGGACCCTACTTCTCGGTGGGACCATTATATGCGTCTATAACGTTGCATATCCTAATCTAAGGCAACCTAACATCTCGGATGCAATATTTGACAACATTCCTGTCCTGTCGAAGCCTACTGCTCGGAGGGAACAGTATATACGTCTATAACGGTATATATCCTAATCTAAGGCAACCTAACATCTCGGATGTAATATTTGACAACATTCCTGGCGTGTCGGACCCTACTTCTCGGTGGGAACAGTATATACGTCTGTAACGTCATATATCCTAACCTAAGGCAACCTAACATCTCGGATATAACATTTAACAACATTCCAGGCGTGTTGGAACCCTACGCCTCGGTGGTAACATTACGTGCGTCTATAACGTTATATATGCTAACCTAAGGCAACCTAACATCTCGGATGCAATATTTGACAACATTCCTGGCCTGTCGAACCCTACTTCTCGGAGGGAACAGTATATACGTCTATAACGTTATATATCCTAACCTAAGGCAACCTGACATCTCGGATGTATTATTCTACAACATTGCAGGCGTGTCGGACCCTACTTCTCAGTGGGAACATTATATGCTTCATTAACGTTATATATCCTAACCTAAGGCAACCTAACATCTCGGATGTAATATTCTACAACCTCCCAGGCGTGTCGGACCCTACTTCTCGGTGGGAACATTGTATGCGTCTATAACGTTGCATATCCTAATCTAAGGCAACCTAACATCTCGAATGCAATATTTGACAACATTCCTGTCCTGTCGAACCCTACTGCTCGGAGGGAACAGTATATACGTCTATAACGGTATATATCCTAATCTAAGGCAACCTAACATCTCGGATGAAATATTTGACAACATTCCTGGCGTGTCGGACCCTACTTCTCGGTGGGAACAGTATATACGTCTGTAACGTCATATATCCTAACCTAAGGCAACCTAACATCTCGGATATAACATTTAACAACATTCCAGGCGTGTTGGAACCCTACGCCTCGGTGGTAACATTACGTGCGTCTATAACGTTATATATGCTAACCTAAGGCCAACTAACATCTCGTATGTAATATTTGACAACATTCCTGACGTGTCGAACCCTACTTCTCGGTGGGAACAGTATATACGTCTATAACGTTATATATCCTAACCTAAGGCAACCTAACATCTCGGGTATAACATTTGACAACATTTCAGGCGTGTTGGAACCCTACGTCTCGCTGGTAACATTACGTGCGTCTATAACGTTATATATGCTAACCTAAGGCAACCTAACATCTCGGATGCAATATTTGACAACATTCCTGGCCTGTCGAAACCTACTTCTCGGAGGGAACAGCATATACGTCTATAACGTTATATATCCTAACCTAAGGCAACCTAACATCTCGGATGCAATATTTGACAACATTCCTGGCCTGTCGAACAATACTTCTCGGAGGGAACAGTATATACGTCTATAACGTTATATATCCTAACCTAAGGCAACCTAACATCTCGGATGTAACATTTGACAACATTCCAGGCAAGTTGGTCCTACGTCTCGGTGGTAACATTATATGCGTCTATAAGGTTATATATCCTTATCTAAGGCAACCTAACATCTCGGAAGCAATATTTGACAACATTCCTAGCCTGTCGAACCCTACGTCTCGGTGGTAACATTACATGCGTCTATAACGGTATATTTCCTGATCTAAGGCAACCTAACATCTCGGATGCAATATTTGACAACATTCCTGGCCTGTCGAACCCTACTTCTCGGAGGGAACAGTATATACGTCTATAACGTCATATATCCTAACCTAAGGCAACCTAACATCTCGGATGTAACATTTGACAACATTCCAGGCATGTCGGTCCCTACGTCTCGGTGGTAACATTATATGCGTCTAAAACGTTATATATCCTTATCTAAGGCAACCTAACATCTCGGATGTAACATTTGACAACATTCCAGGCATGTCGGTCCCTACGTCTCGGTGGTAACATTATATGCGTCTATAACGTTATATATCCTTATCTAAGGCAACCTAACATCTCGGATGCAATATTTGACAACATTCCTGGCCTGTCGAACCCTACTTCTCGGAGGGAACAGTATATACGTCTATAACGTTATATATCCTAACCTAAGGCAACCTAACATCTCGGATGTAATATTCTACAACCTCCCAGGCGTGTCGGACCCTACTTCTCGGTGGGACCATTATATGCGTCTATAACGTTGCACATCCTAATCTAAGGCAACCTAACATCTCGGATGCAATATTTGACAACATTCCTGTCCTGTCGAAGCCTACTGCTCGGAGGGAACAGTATATACGTCTATAACGGTATATATCCTAATCTAAGGCAACCTAACATCTCGGATGTAATATTTGACAACATTCCTGGCGTGTCGGACCCTACTTCTCGGTGGGAACAGTATATACGTCTGTAACGTCATATATCCTAACCTAAGGCAACCTAACATCTCGGATATAACATTTAACAACATTCCAGGCGTGTTGGAACCCTACGCCTCGGTGGTAACATTACGTGCGTCTATAACGTTATATATGCTAACCTAAGGCAGCCTAACATCTCGGATGCAATATTTGACAACATTCCTGGCCTGTCGAACCCTACTTCTCGGAGGGAACAGCATATACGTCTATAACGTCATATATCCTAACCTAAGGCAACCTAACATCTCGGATGTAACATTTGACAACATTCCAGGCGTGTCGGTCCCAACCTCTCGGTGGTAACATTACATGCGTCTATAACGGTATATATCCTAATCTAAGGCAACCTAACATCTCGGATGCAATATTTGACAACATTCCTGGCCTGTCGAACCCTATTTCTCGGAGGGAACGGTATATATGTCTATAACGTTATATATCCTAACCTAAGGCAACCTGAAATCTCGGATGTATTATTCTACAACATTCCAGGCGTGTCGGACCCTACTTCTCGGTGGCAACATTATATGCGTCTATAACGTTGTATATCCTAATCTAAGGCAACCTAACATCTCGGATGCAATATTTGACAACATTCCTGGCCTGTCGAACCCTACATCTCGGAGGGAACGATATATACGTCTATAGCGGTATATATCCTAATCTAAGGCCACCTAACATCTCGTATGTAATATTTGACAACATTCCTGGCCTGTCGAACCCTACTTCTCGGAGGGAACAGCATATACGTCTATAACGTCATATATCCTTACCTAAGGCAACCTAACATCTCGGATGTAACACTTGACAACATTCCAGGCGTGTCGATCCCAACGTCTCGTTGGTAACATTACATGCGTCTATAACGGTATATTTCCTAATCTAAGGCAACCTAACACCTCGGATGCAATATTTGACAACATTCCTGGCGTGTCGGACCCTACTCCTCGGTGGGAACAGCATATACGTCTGTAACGTCATATATCCTAACCTAAGGCAACCTAACATCTCGGATGTAACATTTGACAACATTCCAGGCGTGTCGGTCCCAACCTCTCGGTGGTAACATTACATGCGTCTATAACGGTATATATCCTAATCTAAGGCAACCTAACATCTCGGATGCAATATTTGACAACATTCCTGGCCTGTCGAACCCTATTTCTCGGAGGGAACGGTATATACGTCTATAACGTTATATATCCTAACCTAAGGCAACCTGAAATCTCGGATGTATTATTCTACAACATTCCAGGCGTGTCGGACCCTACTTCTCGGTGGCAACATTATATGCGTCTATAACGTTGTATATCCTAATCTAAGGCAACCTAACATCTCGGATGCAATATTTGACAACATTCCTGGCCTGTCGAACCCTACATCTCGGAGGGAACGGTATATACGTCTATAGCGGTATATATCCTAATCTAAGGCCACCTAACATCTCGTATGTAATATTTGACAACATTCCTGGCCTGTCGAACCCTACTTCTCGGAGGGAACAGCATATACGTCTATAACGTCATATATCCTTACCTAAGGCAACCTAACATCTCGGATGTAACACTTGACAACATTCCAGGCGTGTCGATCCCAACGTCTCGTTGGTAACATTACATGCGTCTATAACGGTAAATTTCCTAATCTAAGGCAACCTAACATCTCGGATGCAATATTTGACAACATTCCTGGCCTATCGAACCCTACTTCTCGGAGGGAACAGTATGTACGTCTATAACGTTATATATCCTAACCTAAGGCAACCTAACATCTCGTATGTAATATTCTACAACCTTCCAGGCGTGTCGGACCCTACTTCTCGGTGGGACCATTATATGCGTCTATAACGTTGCATATCCTAATCTAAGGCAACCTAACATCTCGGATGCAATATTTGACAACATTCCTGTCCTGTCGAAGCCTACTGCTCGGAGGGAACAGTATATACGTCTATAACGGTATATATCCTAATCTAAGGCAACCTAACATCTCGGATGTAATATTTGACAACATTCCTGGCGTGTCGGACCCTACTTCTCGGTGGGAACAGTATATACGTCTGTAACGTCATATATCCTAACCTAAGGCAACCTAACATCTCGGATATAACATTTAACAACATTCCAGGCGTGTTGGAACCCTACGCCTCGGTGGTAACATTACGTGCGTCTATAACGTTATATATGCTAACCTAAGGCAACCTAACATCTCGGATGCAATATTTGACAACATTCCTGGCCTGTCGAACCCTACTTCTCGGAGGGAACAGTATATACGTCTATAACGTTATATATCCTAACCTAAGGCAACCTGACATCTCGGATGTATTATTCTACAACATTGCAGGCGTGTCGGACCCTACTTCTCAGTGGGAACATTATATGCTTCATTAACGTTATATATCCTAACCTAAGGCAACCTAACATCTCGGATGTAATATTCTACAACCTCCCAGGCGTGTCGGACCCTACTTCTCGGTGGGAACATTGTATGCGTCTATAACGTTGCATATCCTAATCTAAGGCAACCTAACATCTCGAATGCAATATTTGACAACATTCCTGTCCTGTCGAACCCTACTGCTCGGAGGGAACAGTATATACGTCTATAACGGTATATATCCTAATCTAAGGCAACCTAACATCTCGGATGAAATATTTGACAACATTCCTGGCGTGTCGGACCCTACTTCTCGGTGGGAACAGTATATACGTCTGTAACGTCATATATCCTAACCTAAGGCAACCTAACATCTCGGATATAACATTTAACAACATTCCAGGCGTGTTGGAACCCTACGCCTCGGTGGTAACATTACGTGCGTCTATAACGTTATATATGCTAACCTAAGGCCAACTAACATCTCGTATGTAATATTTGACAACATTCCTGACGTGTCGAACCCTACTTCTCGGTGGGAACAGTATATACGTCTATAACGTTATATATCCTAACCTAAGGCAACCTAACATCTCGGATATAACATTTGACAACATTTCAGGCGTGTTGGAACCCTACGTCTCGCTGGTAACATTACGTGCGTCTATAACGTTATATATGCTAACCTAAGGCAACCTAACATCTCGGATGCAATATTTGACAACATTCCTGGCCTGTCGAAACCTACTTCTCGGAGGGAACAGCATATACGTCTATAACGTTATATATCCTAACCTAAGGCAACCTAACATCTCGGATGCAATATTTGACAACATTCCTGGCCTGTCGAACAATACTTCTCGGAGGGAACAGTATATACGTCTATAACGTTATATATCCTAACCTAAGGCAACCTAACATCTCGGATGTAACATTTGACAACATTCCAGGCATGTTGGTCCTACGTCTCGGTGGTAACATTATATGCGTCTATAAGGTTATATATCCTTATCTAAGGCAACCTAACATCTCGGAAGCAATATTTGACAACATTCCTAGCCTGTCGAACCCTACGTCTCGGTGGTAACATTACATGCGTCTATAACGGTATATTTCCTGATCTAAGGCAACCTAACATCTCGGATGCAATATTTGACAACATTCCTGGCCTGTCGAACCCTACTTCTCGGAGGGAACAGTATATACGTCTATAACGTCATATATCCTAACCTAAGGCAACCTAACATCTCGGATGTAACATTTGACAACATTCCAGGCATGTCGGTCCCTACGTCTCGGTGGTAACATTATATGCGTCTAAAACGTTATATATCCTTATCTAAGGCAACCTAACATCTCGGATGTAACATTTGACAACATTCCAGGCATGTCGGTCCCTACGTCTCGGTGGTAACATTATATGCGTCTATAACGTTATATATCCTTATCTAAGGCAACCTAACATCTCGGATGCAATATTTGACAACATTCCTGGCCTGTCGAACCCTACTTCTCGGAGGGAACAGTATATACGTCTATAACGTTATATATCCTAACCTAAGGCAACCTGACATCTCGGATGTATTATTCTACAACATTCCAGGCGTGTCGGACCCTACTTCTCGGTGGCAACATTATATGCGTCTATAACGTTGTATATCCTAATCTAAGGCAACCTAACATCTCGGATGCAATATTTGACAACATTCCTGGCCTGTCGAACCCTACATCTCGGAGGGAACGATATATACGTCTATAGCGGTATATATCCTAATCTAAGGCCACCTAACATCTCGTATGTAATATTTGACAACATTCCTGGCCTGTCGAACCCTACTTCTCGGAGGGAACAGCATATACGTCTATAACGTCATATATCCTTACCTATGGCAACCTAACATCTCGGATGTAACACTTGACAACATTCCAGGCGTGTCGATCCCAACGTCTCGTTGGTAACATTACATGCGTCTATAACGGTATATTTCCTAATCTAAGGCAACCTAACACCTCGGATGCAATATTTGACAACATTCCTGGCCTGTCGAACCCTACTTCCCGGAGGGAACAGTATATACGTCTATAACGTTATATATCCTAACCTAGGGCAACCTAACATCTCGGATATAACATTTGACAACATTCCCGGCGTGTTGGAACCCTACGTCTCGGTGGTAACATTACGTGCTTCTATAACGTTATATATGCTAACCTAAGGCAACCTAACATCTCGGATGCTATATTTGACAACATTCCCGGCCTGTCAAACCCTACTTCTCGGAGGGAACAGCATATACGTCTATAACGTCATATATCCTAACCTAAGGCAACCTAACATCTCGGATGTAACATTTGACAACATTCCAGGTGTGTCGGTCCCTACGTCTCGGTGGTAACGTTACATGCGTCTATAACGTTATATATCCTAACCTAAGGCAACCTAACATCTCGGATGTAACATTTGACAACATTCCAGGCATGTCGGTCCCTACGTCTCGGTGGTAACATTATATGCGTCTATAACGTTATATATCCTTATCTAAGGCAACCTAACATCTCGGATGCAATATTTGACAACATTCCTAGCCTGTCGAACCCTACTGCTCGGAGGGAACAGTATATACGTCTATAACGGTATATATCCTAATCTAAGGCAACCTAACATCTCGGATGAAATATTTGACAACATTCCTGGCGTGTCGGACCCTACTTCTCGGTGGGAACAGTATATACGTCTGTAACGTCATATATCCTAACCTAAGGCAACCTAACATCTCGGATATAACATTTAACAACATTCCAGGCGTGTTGGAACCCTACGCCTCGGTGGTAACATTACGTGCGTCTATAACGTTATATATGCTAACCTAAGGCCAACTAACATCTCGTATGTAATATTTGACAACATTCCTGACGTGTCGAACCCTACTTCTCGGTGGGAACAGTATATACGTCTATAACGTTATATATCCTAACCTAAGGCAACCTAACATCTCGGGTATAACATTTGACAACATTTCAGGCGTGTTGGAACCCTACGTCTCGCTGGTAACATTACGTGCGTCTATAACGTTATATATGCTAACCTAAGGCAACCTAACATCTCGGATGCAATATTTGACAACATTCCTGGCCTGTCGAAACCTACTTCTCGGAGGGAACAGCATATACGTCTATAACGTTATATATCCTAACCTAAGGCAACCTAACATCTCGGATGCAATATTTGACAACATTCCTGGCCTGTCGAACAATACTTCTCGGAGGGAACAGTATATACGTCTATAACGTTATATATCCTAACCTAAGGCAACCTAACATCTCGGATGTAACATTTGACAACATTCCAGGCATGTTGGTCCTACGTCTCGGTGGTAACATTATATGCGTCTATAAGGTTATATATCCTTATCTAAGGCAACCTAACATCTCGGAAGCAATATTTGACAACATTCCTAGCCTGTCGAACCCTACGTCTCGGTGGTAACATTACATGCGTCTATAACGGTATATTTCCTGATCTAAGGCAACCTAACATCTCGGATGCAATATTTGACAACATTCCTGGCCTGTCGAACCCTACTTCTCGGAGGGAACAGTATATACGTCTATAACGTCATATATCCTAACCTAAGGCAACCTAACATCTCGGATGTAACATTTGACAACATTCCAGGCATGTCGGTCCCTACGTCTCGGTGGTAACATTATATGCGTCTAAAACGTTATATATCCTTATCTAAGGCAACCTAACATCTCGGATGTAACATTTGACAACATTCCAGGCATGTCGGTCCCTACGTCTCGGTGGTAACATTATATGCGTCTATAACGTTATATATCCTTATCTAAGGCAACCTAACATCTCGGATGCAATATTTGACAACATTCCTGGCCTGTCGAACCCTACTTCTCGGAGGGAACAGTATATACGTCTATAACGTTATATATCCTAACCTAAGGCAACCTGACATCTCGGATGTATTATTCTACAACATTCCAGGCGTGTCGGACCCTACTTCTCGGTGGCAACATTATATGCGTCTATAACGTTGTATATCCTAATCTAAGGCAACCTAACATCTCGGATGCAATATTTGACAACATTCCTGGCCTGTCGAACCCTACATCTCGGAGGGAACGATATATACGTCTATAGCGGTATATATCCTAATCTAAGGCCACCTAACATCTCGTATGTAATATTTGACAACATTCCTGGCCTGTCGAACCCTACTTCTCGGAGGGAACAGCATATACGTCTATAACGTCATATATCCTTACCTATGGCAACCTAACATCTCGGATGTAACACTTGACAACATTCCAGGCGTGTCGATCCCAACGTCTCGTTGGTAACATTACATGCGTCTATAACGGTATATTTCCTAATCTAAGGCAACCTAACACCTCGGATGCAATATTTGACAACATTCCTGGCCTGTCGAACCCTACTTCCCGGAGGGAACAGTATATACGTCTATAACGTTATATATCCTAACCTAGGGCAACCTAACATCTCGGATATAACATTTGACAACATTCCCGGCGTGTTGGAACCCTACGTCTCGGTGGTAACATTACGTGCTTCTATAACGTTATATATGCTAACCTAAGGCAACCTAACATCTCGGATGCTATATTTGACAACATTCCCGGCCTGTCAAACCCTACTTCTCGGAGGGAACAGCATATACGTCTATAACGTCATATATCCTAACCTAAGGCAACCTAACATCTCGGATGTAACATTTGACAACATTCCAGGTGTGTCGGTCCCTACGTCTCGGTGGTAACGTTACATGCGTCTATAACGTTATATATCCTAACCTAAGGCAACCTAACATCTCGGATGTAACATTTGACAACATTCCAGGCATGTCGGTCCCTACGTCTCGGTGGTAACATTATATGCGTCTATAACGTTATATATCCTTATCTAAGGCAACCTAACATCTCGGATGCAATATTTGACAACATTCCTAGCCTGTCGAACCCTACTGCTCGGAGGGAACAGTATATACGTCTATAACGGTATATATCCTAATCTAAGGCAACCTAACATCTCGGATGAAATATTTGACAACATTCCTGGCGTGTCGGACCCTACTTCTCGGTGGGAACAGTATATACGTCTGTAACGTCATATATCCTAACCTAAGGCAACCTAACATCTCGGATATAACATTTAACAACATTCCAGGCGTGTTGGAACCCTACGCCTCGGTGGTAACATTACGTGCGTCTATAACGTTATATATGCTAACCTAAGGCCAACTAACATCTCGTATGTAATATTTGACAACATTCCTGACGTGTCGAACCCTACTTCTCGGTGGGAACAGTATATACGTCTATAACGTTATATATCCTAACCTAAGGCAACCTAACATCTCGGGTATAACATTTGACAACATTTCAGGCGTGTTGGAACCCTACGTCTCGCTGGTAACATTACGTGCGTCTATAACGTTATATATGCTAACCTAAGGCAACCTAACATCTCGGATGCAATATTTGACAACATTCCTGGCCTGTCGAAACCTACTTCTCGGAGGGAACAGCATATACGTCTATAACGTTATATATCCTAACCTAAGGCAACCTAACATCTCGGATGCAATATTTGACAACATTCCTGGCCTGTCGAACAATACTTCTCGGAGGGAACAGTATATACGTCTATAACGTTATATATCCTAACCTAAGGCAACCTAACATCTCGGATGTAACATTTGACAACATTCCAGGCATGTTGGTCCTACGTCTCGGTGGTAACATTATATGCGTCTATAAGGTTATATATCCTTATCTAAGGCAACCTAACATCTCGGAAGCAATATTTGACAACATTCCTAGCCTGTCGAACCCTACGTCTCGGTGGTAACATTACATGCGTCTATAACGGTATATTTCCTGATCTAAGGCAACCTAACATCTCGGATGCAATATTTGACAACATTCCTGGCCTGTCGAACCCTACTTCTCGGAGGGAACAGTATATACGTCTATAACGTCATATATCCTAACCTAAGGCAACCTAACATCTCGGATGTAACATTTGACAACATTCCAGGCATGTCGGTCCCTACGTCTCGGTGGTAACATTATATGCGTCTAAAACGTTATATATCCTTATCTAAGGCAACCTAACATCTCGGATGTAACATTTGACAACATTCCAGGCATGTCGGTCCCTACGTCTCGGTGGTAACATTATATGCGTCTATAACGTTATATATCCTTATCTAAGGCAACCTAACATCTCGGATGCAATATTTGACAACATTCCTGGCCTGTCGAACCCTACTTCTCGGAGGGAACAGTATATACGTCTATAACGTTATATATCCTAACCTAAGGCAACCTAACATCTCGGATGTAATATTCTACAACCTCCCAGGCGTGTCGGACCCTACTTCTCGGTGGGACCATTATATGCGTCTATAACGTTGCACATCCTAATCTAAGGCAACCTAACATCTCGGATGCAATATTTGACAACATTCCTGTCCTGTCGAAGCCTACTGCTCGGAGGGAACAGTATATACGTCTATAACGGTATATATCCTAATCTAAGGCAACCTAACATCTCGGATGTAATATTTGACAACATTCCTGGCGTGTCGGACCCTACTTCTCGGTGGGAACAGTATATACGTCTGTAACGTCATATATCCTAACCTAAGGCAACCTAACATCTCGGATATAACATTTAACAACATTCCAGGCGTGTTGGAACCCTACGCCTCGGTGGTAACATTACGTGCGTCTATAACGTTATATATGCTAACCTAAGGCAGCCTAACATCTCGGATGCAATATTTGACAACATTCCTGGCCTGTCGAACCCTACTTCTCGGAGGGAACAGCATATACGTCTATAACGTCATATATCCTAACCTAAGGCAACCTAACATCTCGGATGTAACATTTGACAACATTCCAGGCGTGTCGGTCCCAACCTCTCGGTGGTAACATTACATGCGTCTATAACGGTATATATCCTAATCTAAGGCAACCTAACATCTCGGATGCAATATTTGACAACATTCCTGGCCTGTCGAACCCTATTTCTCGGAGGGAACGGTATATATGTCTATAACGTTATATATCCTAACCTAAGGCAACCTGAAATCTCGGATGTATTATTCTACAACATTCCAGGCGTGTCGGACCCTACTTCTCGGTGGCAACATTATATGCGTCTATAACGTTGTATATCCTAATCTAAGGCAACCTAACATCTCGGATGCAATATTTGACAACATTCCTGGCCTGTCGAACCCTACATCTCGGAGGGAACGATATATACGTCTATAGCGGTATATATCCTAATCTAAGGCCACCTAACATCTCGTATGTAATATTTGACAACATTCCTGGCCTGTCGAACCCTACTTCTCGGAGGGAACAGCATATACGTCTATAACGTCATATATCCTTACCTAAGGCAACCTAACATCTCGGATGTAACACTTGACAACATTCCAGGCGTGTCGATCCCAACGTCTCGTTGGTAACATTACATGCGTCTATAGCGGTATATTTCCTAATCTAAGGCAACCTAACACCTCGGATGCAATATTTGACAACATTCCTGGCGTGTCGGACCCTACTTCTCGGTGGGAACAGTATATACGTCTGTAACGTCATATATCCTAACCTAAGGCAACCTAACATCTCGGATATAACATTTAACAACATTCCAGGCGTGTTGGAACCCTACGCCTCGGTGGTAACATTACGTGCGTCTATAACGTTATATATGCTAACCTAAGGCAGCCTAACATCTCGGATGCAATATTTGACAACTCTCCTGGCCTGTCGAACCCTACTTCTCGGAGGGAACAGCATATACGTCTATAACGTCATATATCCTAACCTAAGGCAACCTAACATCTCGGATGTAACATTTGACAACATTCCAGGCGTGTCGGTCCCAACGTCTCGGTGGTAACATTACATGCGTCTATAACGGTATATTTCCTAATCTAAGGCAACCTAACATCTCGGATGCAATATTTGACAACATTCCTGGCCTGTCGAACCCTACTTCCCGGAGGGAACAGTATATACGTCTATAACGTTATATATCCTAACCTAGGGCAACCTAACATCTCGGATATAACATTTGACAACATTCCCGGCGTGTTGGAACCCTACGTCTCGGTGGTAACATTACGTGCGTCTATAACGTTATATGTGCTAACCTAAGGCAACCTAACATCTCGGATGTAACATTTGACAACATTCCTGGCATGTCGGTCCCTACGTCTCGGTGGTAACATTATATGCGTCTATAACGTTATATATCCTTATCTAAGGCAACCTAACATCTCGGATGCAATATTTGACAACATTCCTGGCCTGTCGAACCCTACTGCTCGGAGGGAACAGTATATACGTCTATAACGGTATATATCCTAACCTAAGGCAACCTAACATCTCGGATATGACATTTAACAACATTCCAGGCGTGTTGGAACCCTACGCCTCGGTGGTAACATTACGTGCGTCTATAACGTTATATATGCTAACCTAAGGCAACCTAACATCTCGGATGCAATATTTGACAACATTCCTGGCCTGTCGAACCCTACTTCTCGGAGGGAACAGTATATACGTCTATAACGTTATATATACTAACCTAAGGCAACCTGACATCTCGGATGTATTATTCTACAACATTCCAGGCGGGTCGGACCCTACTTCTCAGTGGGAACATTATATGCTTTATTAACGTTATATATCCTAACCTAAGGCAACCTAACATCTCGGATGTAATATTCTACAACCTCCCAGGCGTGTCGGACCCTACTTCTCGGTGGTAACATTATATGCGTCTATAACGTTGCACATCCTAATCTAAGGCAACCTAACATCTCGGATGCAATATTTGACAACATTCCTGTCCTGTCGAAGCCTACTGCTCGGAGGGAACAGTATATACGTCTATAACGGTATATATCCTAATCTAAGGCAACCTAACATCTCGGATGTAATATTTGACAACATTCCTGGCGTGTCGGACCCTACTTCTCGGTGGGAACAGTATATACGTCTGTAACGTCATATATCCTAACCTAAGGCAACCTAACATCTCGGATATAACATTTAACAACATTCCAGGCGTGTTGGAACCCTACGCCTCGGTGGTAACATTACGTGCGTCTATAACGTTATATATGCTAACCTAAGGCAGCCTAACATCTCGGATGCAATATTTGACAACATTCCTGGCCTGTCGAACCCTACTTCTCGGAGGGAACAGCATATACGTCTATAACGTCATATATCCTAACCTAAGGCAACCTAACATCTCGGATGTAACATTTGACAACATTCCAGGCGTGTCGGTCCCAACCTCTCGGTGGTAACATTACATGCGTCTATAACGGTATATATCCTAATCTAAGGCAACCTAACATCTCGGATGCAATATTTGACAACATTCCTGGCCTGTCGAACCCTATTTCTCGGAGGGAACGGTATATATGTCTATAACGTTATATATCCTAACCTAAGGCAACCTGAAATCTCGGATGTATTATTCTACAACATTCCAGGCGTGTCGGACCCTACTTCTCGGTGGCAACATTATATGCGTCTATAACGTTGTATATCCTAATCTAAGGCAACCTAACATCTAGGATGCAATATTTGACAACATTCCTGGCCTGTCGAACCCTACATCTCGGAGGGAACGATATATACGTCTATAGCGGTATATATCCTAATCTAAGGCCACCTAACATCTCGTATGTAATATTTGACAACATTCCTGGCCTGTCGAACCCTACTTCTCGGAGGGAACAGCATATACGTCTATAACGTCATATATCCTTACCTAAGGCAACCTAACATCTCGGATGTAACACTTGACAACATTCCAGGCGTGTCGATCCCAACGTCTCGTTGGTAACATTACATGCGTCTATAACGGTATATTTCCTAATCTAAGGCAACCTAACACCTCGGATGCAATATTTGACAACATTCCTGGCCTGTCGAACCCTACTTCCCGGAGGGAACAGTATATACGTCTATAACGTTATATATCCTAACCTAGGGCAACCTAACATCTCGGATATAACATTTGACAACATTCCCGGCGTGTTGGAACCCTACGTCTCGGTGGTAACATTACGTGCTTCTATAACGTTATATATGCTAACCTAAGGCAACCTAACATCTCGGATGCTATATTTGACAACATTCCCGGCCTGTCAAACCCTACTTCTCGGAGGGAACAGCATATACGTCTATAACGTCATATATCCTAACCTAAGGCAACCTGACATCTCGGATGTAACATTTGACAACATTCCAGGTGTGTCGGTCCCTACGTCTCGGTGGTAACGTTACATGCGTCTATAACGTTATATATCCTAACCTAAGGCAACCTAACATCTCGGATGTAACATTTGACAACATTCCAGGCATGTCGGTCCCTACGTCTCGGTGGTAACATTATATGCGTCTATAACGTTATATATCCTTATCTAAGGCAACCTAACATCTCGGATGCAATATTTGACAACATTCCTAGCCTGTCGAACCCTACTGCTCGGAGGGAACAGTATATACGTCTATAACGGTATATATCCTAATCTAAGGCAACCTAACATCTCGGATGAAATATTTGACAACATTCCTGGCGTGTCGGACCCTACTTCTCGGTGGGAACAGTATATACGTCTGTAACGTCATATATCCTAACCTAAGGCAACCTAACATCTCGGATATAACATTTAACAACATTCCAGGCGTGTTGGAACCCTACGCCTCGGTGGTAACATTACGTGCGTCTATAACGTCATATATGCTAACCTAAGGCCAACTAACATCTCGTATGTAATATTTGACAACATTCCTGATGTGTCGAACCCTACTTCTCGGTGGGAACAGTATATACGTCTATAACGTTATATATCCTAACCTAAGGCAACCTAACATCTCGGGTATAACATTTGACAACATTTCAGGCGTGTTGGAACCCTACGTCTCGCTGGTAACATTACGTGCGTCTATAACGTTATATATGCTAACCTAAGGCAACCTAACATCTCGGATGCAATATTTGACAACATTCCTGGCCTGTCGAAACCTACTTCTCGGAGGGAACAGCATATACGTCTATAACGTTATATATCCTAACCTAAGGCAACCTAACATCTCGGATGCAATATTTGACAACATTCCTGGCCTGTCGAACAATACTTCTCGGAGGGAACAGTATATACGTCTATAACGTTATATATCCTAACCTAAGGCAACCTAACATCTCGGATGTAACATTTGACAACATTCCAGGCATGTTGGTCCTACGTCTCGGTGGTAACATTATATGCGTCTATAAGGTTATATATCCTTATCTAAGGCAACCTAACATCTCGGAAGCAATATTTGACAACTCTCCTGGCCTGTCGAACCCTACTTCTCGGAGGGAACAGCATATACGTCTATAACGTCATATATCCTAACCTAAGGCAACCTAACATCTCGGATGTAACATTTGACAACATTCCAGGCGTGTCGGTCCCAACGTCTCGGTGGTAACATTACATGCGTCTATAACGGTATATTTCCTAATCTAAGGCAACCTAACATCTCGGATGCAATATTTGACAACATTCCTGGCCTGTCGAACCCTACTTCCCGGAGGGAACAGTATATACGTCTATAACGTTATATATCCTAACCTAGGGCAACCTAACATCTCGGATATAACATTTGACAACATTCCCGGCGTGTTGGAACCCTACGTCTCGGTGGTAACATTACGTGCGTCTATAACGTTATATGTGCTAACCTAAGGCAACCTAACATCTCGGATGTAACATTTGACAACATTCCTGGCATGTCGGTCCCTACGTCTCGGTGGTAACATTATATGCGTCTATAACGTTATATATCCTTATCTAAGGCAACCTAACATCTCGGATGCAATATTTGACAACATTCCTGGCCTGTCGAACCCTACTGCTCGGAGGGAACAGTATATACGTCTATAACGGTATATATCCTAACCTAAGGCAACCTAACATCTCGGATATGACATTTAACAACATTCCAGGCGTGTTGGAACCCTACGCCTCGGTGGTAACATTACGTGCGTCTATAACGTTATATATGCTAACCTAAGGCAACCTAACATCTCGGATGCAATATTTGACAACATTCCTGGCCTGTCGAACCCTACTTCTCGGAGGGAACAGTATATACGTCTATAACGTTATATATACTAACCTAAGGCAACCTGACATCTCGGATGTATTATTCTACAACATTCCAGGCGGGTCGGACCCTACTTCTCAGTGGGAACATTATATGCTTTATTAACGTTATATATCCTAACCTAAGGCAACCTAACATCTCGGATGTAATATTCTACAACCTCCCAGGCGTGTCGGACCCTACTTCTCGGTGGCAACATTATATGCGTCTATAACGTTGTATATCCTAATCTAAGGCAACCTAACATCTCGGATGCAATATTTGACAACATTCCTGGCCTGTCGAACCCTACATCTCGGAGGGAACGATATATACGTCTATAGCGGTATATATCCTAATCTAAGGCCACCTAACATCTCGTATGTAATATTTGACAACATTCCTGGCCTGTCGAACCCTACTTCTCGGAGGGAACAGCATATACGTCTATAACGTCATATATCCTTACCTAAGGCAACCTAACATCTCGGATGTAACACTTGACAACATTCCAGGCGTGTCGATCCCAACGTCTCGTTGGTAACATTACATGCGTCTATAACGGTATATTTCCTAATCTAAGGCAACCTAACACCTCGGATGCAATATTTGACAACATTCCTGGCCTATCGAACCCTACTTCTCGGAGGGAACAGTATGTACGTCTATAACGTTATATATCCTAACCTAAGGCAACCTAACATCTCGTATGTAATATTCTACAACCTTCCAGGCGTGTCGGACCCTACTTCTCGGTGGGACCATTATATGCGTCTATAACGTTATATATGCTAACCTAAGGCAACCTAACATCTCGGATGCAATATTTGACAACATTCCTGGCCTGTCGAACCCTACTGCTCGGAGGGAACAGTATATACGTCTATAACGGTATATATCCTAATCTAAGGCAACCTAACATCTCGGATGAAATATTTGACAACATTCCTGGCGTGTCGGACCCTACTTCTCGGTGGGAACAGTATATACGTCTGTAACGTCATATATCCTAACCTAAGGCAACCTAACATCTCGGATATAACATTTAACAACATTCCAGGCGTGTTGGAACCCTACGCCTCGGTGGTAACATTACGTGCGTCTATAACGTTATATATGCTAACCTAAGGCAGCCTAACATCTCGGATGCAATATTTGACAACACTCCTGGCCTGTCCAACCCTACTTCTCGGAGGGAACAGCATATACGTCTATAACGTCATATATCCTAACCTAAGGCAACCTAACATCTCGGATGTAACATTTGACAACATTCCAGGCGTGTCGGTCCCAACGTCTCGGTGGTAACATTACATGCGTCTATAACGGTATATTTCCTAATCTAAGGCAACCTAACATCTCGGATGCAATATTTGACAACATTCCTGGCCTGTCGAACCCTACATCTCGGAGGGAACGGTATATACGTCTATAGCGGTATATATCCTAATCTAAGGCCACCTAACATCTCGTATGTAATATTTGACAACATTCCTGGCGTGTCGAACCCTACTTCTCGGTGGGAACAGTATATACGTCTATAACGTTATATATCCTAACGTAAGGCAACCTAACATCTCGGATGTAATATCTGACAACATTCCTGGCGTGTCGGACCCTACTTCTCAGTGGGAACATTATATGCGTCTATAACGTTATATATCCTAACCTAAGGCAACCTAACATCTCGGATGTAATATTCTACAACCTCCCAGGCGTGTCGGACCATACTTCTCGGTGGGAACATTGTATGCGTCTATAACGTTGCATATCCTAATCTAAGGCAACCTAACATCTCGGATGCAATATTTGACAACATTCCCGGCCTGTCAAACCCTACTTCTCGGAGGGAACAGCATATACGTCTATAACGTCATATATCCTAACCTAAGGCAACCTAACATCTCGGATGTAACATTTGACAACATTCCAGGTGTGTCGGTCCCTACGTCTCGGTGGTAACGTTGCATGCGTCTATAACGTTATATATCCTAACCTAAGGCAACCTAACATCTCGGATGTAACATTTGACAACATTCCAGGCATGTCGGTCCCTACGTCTCGGTGGTAACATTATATGCGTCTATAACGTTATATATCCTTATCTAAGGCAACCTAATATCTCGGATGCAATATTTGACAACATTCCTAGCCTGTCGAACCCTACTTCTCGGAGGGAACAGTATATACGTCTATAACGTTATATATCCTAACCTAAGGCAACCTGACATCTCGGATGTAATATTCTACATCATTCCAGGCGTGTCGGACCCTACTTCTCGGGGGGAACATTATATGCGTCTATAACGTTGCATATCCTAATCTAAGGCAACCTAACATCTCGGATGCAATATTTGACAACATTCCTGGCCTGTCGAACCCTACTTCTCGGAGGGAACAGTATATACGTCTATAACGTTATATATCCTAACCTAAGGCAACCTGACATCTCGGATGTATTATTCTACAACATTCCAGGCGTGTCGGACCCTACATCTCGGTGGGAACATTATATGCGTCTATAACCTTGTATATCCTAATCTAAGGCAACCTAACATCTCGGATGCAATATTTGACAACATTCCTGGCCTGTCGAACCCTACATCTCGGAGGGAACAGTATATACGTCTATAGCGGTATATATCCTAATCTAAGGCCACCTAACATCTCGTATGTAATATTTGACAACATTCCTGGCGTGTCGAACCCTACTTCTCGGTGGGAACATTATATGCGTTTATAACGTTGTATATCCTTATCTAAGGCAACCTAACATCTCGGATGCAATATTTGACAACATTCCTGGCCTGTCGAACCCTACTTCTCGGAGGGAACAGTATATACGTCTATAACGGTATATAACCTAATCTAAGGCAACCTAACATCTCGGATGTAACATTTGACAACATTCCAGGCGTGTCGGACCCTACTTCTCAGTGGGAACATTTTATGCGTCTATAACGTTATATATCCTAACCTAAGGCAACCTAACATCTCGGATGTAATATTCTACAACCTTCCAGGCGTGTCGGACCCTACTTCTCGGTGGGAACATTGTATGCGTCTATAACGTTGCATATCCTAATCTAAGGCAACCTAACATCTCGAATGCAATATCTGACAACATTCCTGGCGTGTCGAACCCTACTTCTCGGTGGGAACAGTATATACGTCTATAACGTTATATATCCTAACGTAAGGCAACCTAACATCTCGGATGTAATATTTGACAACATTCCTGCCGTGTCGGAACCTACTTCTCGGTGGGAACAGTATATACGTCTATAACGTTATATATCCTAACGTAAGGCAACCTAACATCTCGGATGTAATATCTGACAACATTCCTGGCGTGTCGGACCCTACTTCTCAGTGGGAACATTATATGCGTCTATAACGTTATATATCCTAACCTAAGGCAACCTAACATCTCGGATGTAATATTCTACAACCTCCCAGGCGTGTCGGACCATACTTCTCGGTGGGAACATTGTATGCGTCTATAACGTTGCATATCCTAATCTAAGGCAACCTAACATCCCGGATGCAATATTTGACAACATTCCTGGCCTGTCAAACCCTACTTCTCGGAGGGAACAGCATATACGTCTATAACGTCATATATCCTAACCTAAGGCAACCTAACATCTCGGATGTAACATTTGACAACATTCCAGGTGTGTCGGTCCCTACGTCTCGGTGGTAACGTTGCATGCGTCTATAACGTTATATATCCTAACCTAAGGCAACCTAACATCTCGGATGTAACATTTGACAACATTCCAGGCATGTCGGTCCCTACGTCTCGGTGGTAACATTATATGCGTCTATAACGTTATATATCCTTATCTAAGGCAACCTAATATCTCGGATGCAATATTTGACAACATTCCTAGCCTGTCGAACCCTACTTCTCGGAGGGAACAGTATATACGTCTATAACGTTATATATCCTAACCTAAGGCAACCTAACATCTCGGATGTAATATTCTACAACCTTCCAGGCGTGTCGGACCCTACTTCTCGGTGGGAACATTGTATGCGTCTATAACGTTGCATATCCTAATCTAAGGCAACCTAACATCTCGAATGCAATATCTGACAACATTCCTGGCGTGTCGAACCCTACTTCTCGGTGGGAACAGTATATACGTCTATAACGTTATATATCCTAACGTAAGGCAACCTAACATCTCGGATGTAATATTTGACAACATTCCTGCCGTGTCGGAACCTACTTCTCGGTGGGAACAGTATATACGTCTGTAACGTCATATATCCTAACCTAAGGCAACCTAACATCTCGGATATAACATTTGACAACATTCCCGGCGTGTTGGAACCCTACGTCTCGGTGGTAACATTGCGTGCTTCTATAACGTTATATATGCTAACCTAAGGCAACCTAACATCTCGGATGCAATATTTGACAACATTCCTGGCCTGTCGAACTCTACTTCTCGGAGGGAACAGTATATACGTCTATAACGTTATATATCCTAACCTAAGGCAACCTGACATCTCGGATGTATTATTCTACAACATTCCAGGCGTGTCGGACCCTACTTCTTAGTGGGAACATTTTATGCGTCTATAACGTTATATATCCTAACCTAAGGCAACCTAACATCTCGGATGTAATATTCTACAACCTTCCAGGGGTGTCGGACCCTACTTCTCGGTGGGAACATTGTATGCGTCTATAACGTTGCATATCCTAATCTAAGGCAACCTAACATCTCGAATGCAATATCTGACAACATTCCTGGCGTGTCGAACCCTACTTCTCGGTGGGAACAGCATATACGTCTATAACGTTATATATCCTAACGTAAGGCAACCTAACATCTCGGATGTAATATTTGACAACATTCCTGCCGTGTCGGAACCTACTTCTCGGTGGGAACAGTATATACGTCTGTAACGTCACATATCCTAACCTAAGGCAACCTAACATCTCGGATATAACATTTGACAACATTCCCGGCGTGTTGGAACCCTACGTCTCGGTGGTAACATTGCATGCTTCTATAACGTTATATATGCTAACCTAAGGCAACCTAACATCTCGGATGTATTATTCTACAACATTCCAGGCGTGTCGGACCCTACTTCTCGGTGGGAACATTATATGCGTCTATAACCTTGTATATCCTAATCTAAGGCAACCTAACATCTCGGATGCAATATTTGACAACATCCTTGGCCTGTCGAACCCTACATCTCGGAGGGAACAGTATATACGTCTATAGCGGTATATATCCTAATCTAAGGCCACCTAACATCTCGTATGTAATATTTGACAACATTCCTGGCGTGTCGAACCCTACTTCTCAGTGGGAACAGTATATACGTCTATAACGTTATATATCCTAACGTAAGGCAACCTAACATCTCGGATGTAATATTCTACAACCTTCCAGGCGTGTCGGACCCTATTTCTCGGTGGGAACATTATATGAGTCTATAACGTTGTATATCGTAATCTAAGGCCACCTAACATCTCGTATGTAATATTTGACAACATTCCTGGCCTGTCGAAGCCTACTGCTCGGAGGGAACAGTATATACGTCTATAACGTTATATACCCTAACCTAAGGCAACCTGACATCTCGGATGTATTATTCTACAACATTCCAGGCGTGTCGGATCCTACTTCTCAGTGGGAACATTTTATGCGTCTATAACGTTATATATCCTAACATAAGGCAACCTAACATCACGGATGTAATATTCTACAACCTTCCAGGCGTGTTGGACCCTACTTCTCGGTGGGAACATTGTATGCGTCTATAACGTTATATATCCTTATCTAAGGCAACCTAACATCTCGGATGCAATATTTGACAACATTCCTAGCCTGTCGAACCCTACTTCTCGGAGGGAACAGCATATACGTCTATAACGTCATATATCCTTACCTAAGGCAACCTAACATCTCGGATGTAACACTTGACAACATTCCAGGCGTGTCGATCCCAACGTCTCGTTGGTAACATTACATGCGTCTATAACGGTATATTTCCTAATCTAAGGCAACCTAACACCTCGGATGCAATATTTGACAACATTCCTGGCCTGTCGAACCCTACTTCCCGGAGGGAACAGTATATACGTCTATAACGTTATATATCCTAACCTAGGGCAACCTAACATCTCGGATATAACATTTGACAACATTCCCGGCGTGTTGGAACCCTACGTCTCGGTGGTAACATTACGTGCTTCTATAACGTTATATATGCTAACCTAAGGCAACCTAACATCTCGGATGCTATATTTGACAACATTCCCGGCCTGTCAAACCCTACTTCTCGGAGGGAACAGCATATACGTCTATAACGTCATATATCCTAACCTAAGGCAACCTAACATCTCGGATGTAACATTTGACAACATTCCAGGTGTGTCGGTCCCTACGTCTCGGTGGTAACGTTACATGCGTCTATAACGTTATATATCCTAACCTAAGGCAACCTAACATCTCGGATGTAACATTTGACAACATTCCAGGCATGTCGGTCCCTACGTCTCGGTGGTAACATTATATGCGTCTATAACGTTATATATCCTTATCTAAGGCAACCTAACATCTCGGATGCAATATTTGACAACATTCCTAGCCTGTCGAACCCTACTTCTCGGAGGGAACAGTATATACGTCTATAACGTTATATATCCTAACCTAAGGCAACCTAACATCTCGGATGCAATATTTGACAACATTCCTGGCCTATCGAACCCTACTTCTCGGAGGGAACAGTATGTACGTCTATAACGTTATATATCCTAACCTAAGGCAACCTAACATCTCGTATGTAATATTCTACAACCTTCCAGGCGTGTCGGACCCTACTTCTCGGTGGGACCATTATATGCGTCTATAACGTTATATATGCTAACCTAAGGCAACCTAACATCTCGGATGCAATATTTGACAACATTCCTGGCCTGTCGAACCCTACTGCTCGGAGGGAACAGTATATACGTCTATAACGGTATATATCCTAATCTAAGGCAACCTAACATCTCGGATGAAATATTTGACAACATTCCTGGCGTGTCGGACCCTACTTCTCGGTGGGAACAGTATATACGTCTGTAACGTCATATATCCTAACCTAAGGCAACCTAACATCTCGGATATAACATTTAACAACATTCCAGGCGTGTTGGAACCCTACGCCTCGGTGGTAACATTACGTGCGTCTATAACGTTATATATGCTAACCTAAGGCAGCCTAACATCTCGGATGCAATATTTGACAACACTCCTGGCCTGTCCAACCCTACTTCTCGGAGGGAACAGCATATACGTCTATAACGTCATATATCCTAACCTAAGGCAACCTAACATCTCGGATGTAACATTTGACAACATTCCAGGCGTGTCGGTCCCAACGTCTCGGTGGTAACATTACATGCGTCTATAACGGTATATTTCCTAATCTAAGGCAACCTAACATCTCGGATGCAATATTTGACAACATTCCTGGCCTGTCGAACCCTACATCTCGGAGGGAACGGTATATACGTCTATAGCGGTATATATCCTAATCTAAGGCCACCTAACATCTCGTATGTAATATTTGACAACATTCCTGGCGTGTCGAACCCTACTTCTCGGTGGGAACAGTATATACGTCTATAACGTTATATATCCTAACGTAAGGCAACCTAACATCTCGGATGTAATATCTGACAACATTCCTGGCGTGTCGGACCCTACTTCTCAGTGGGAACATTATATGCGTCTATAACGTTATATATCCTAACCTAAGGCAACCTAACATCTCGGATGTAATATTCTACAACCTCCCAGGCGTGTCGGACCATACTTCTCGGTGGGAACATTGTATGCGTCTATAACGTTGCATATCCTAATCTAAGGCAACCTAACATCCCGGATGCAATATTTGACAACATTCCCGGCCTGTCAAACCCTACTTCTCGGAGGGAACAGCATATACGTCTATAACGTCATATATCCTAACCTAAGGCAACCTAACATCTCGGATGTAACATTTGACAACATTCCAGGTGTGTCGGTCCCTACGTCTCGGTGGTAACGTTGCATGCGTCTATAACGTTATATATCCTAACCTAAGGCAACCTAACATCTCGGATGTAACATTTGACAACATTCCAGGCATGTCGGTCCCTACGTCTCGGTGGTAACATTATATGCGTCTATAACGTTATATATCCTTATCTAAGGCAACCTAATATCTCGGATGCAATATTTGACAACATTCCTAGCCTGTCGAACCCTACTTCTCGGAGGGAACAGTATATACGTCTATAACGTTATATATCCTAACCTAAGGCAACCTGACATCTCGGATGTAATATTCTACATCATTCCAGGCGTGTCGGACCCTACTTCTCGGGGGGAACATTATATGCGTCTATAACGTTGCATATCCTAATCTAAGGCAACCTAACATCTCGGATGCAATATTTGACAACATTCCTGGCCTGTCGAACCCTACTTCTCGGAGGGAACAGTATATACGTCTATAACGTTATATATCCTAACCTAAGGCAACCTGACATCTCGGATGTATTATTCTACAACATTCCAGGCGTGTCGGACCCTACATCTCGGTGGGAACATTATATGCGTCTATAACCTTGTATATCCTAATCTAAGGCAACCTAACATCTCGGATGCAATATTTGACAACATTCCTGGCCTGTCGAACCCTACATCTCGGAGGGAACAGTATATACGTCTATAGCGGTATATATCCTAATCTAAGGCCACCTAACATCTCGTATGTAATATTTGACAACATTCCTGGCGTGTCGAACCCTACTTCTCGGTGGGAACATTATATGCGTTTATAACGTTGTATATCCTTATCTAAGGCAACCTAACATCTCGGATGCAATATTTGACAACATTCCTGGCCTGTCGAACCCTACTTCTCGGAGGGAACAGTATATACGTCTATAACGGTATATAACCTAATCTAAGGCAACCTAACATCTCGGATGTAACATTTGACAACATTCCAGGCGTGTCGGACCCTACTTCTCAGTGGGAACATTTTATGCGTCTATAACGTTATATATCCTAACCTAAGGCAACCTAACATCTCGGATGTAATATTCTACAACCTTCCAGGCGTGTCGGACCCTACTTCTCGGTGGGAACATTGTATGCGTCTATAACGTTGCATATCCTAATCTAAGGCAACCTAACATCTCGAATGCAATATCTGACAACATTCCTGGCGTGTCGAACCCTACTTCTCGGTGGGAACAGTATATACGTCTATAACGTTATATATCCTAACGTAAGGCAACCTAACATCTCGGATGTAATATTTGACAACATTCCTGCCGTGTCGGAACCTACTTCTCGGTGGGAACAGTATATACGTCTGTAACGTCATATATCCTAACCTAAGGCAACCTAACATCTCGGATATAACATTTGACAACATTCCCGGCGTGTTGGAACCCTACGTCTCGGTGGTAACATTGCGTGCTTCTATAACGTTATATATGCTAACCTAAGGCAACCTAACATCTCGGATGCAATATTTGACAACATTCCTGGCCTGTCGAACTCTACTTCTCGGAGGGAACAGTATATACGTCTATAACGTTATATATCCTAACCTAAGGCAACCTGACATCTCGGATGTATTATTCTACAACATTCCAGGCGTGTCGGACCCTACTTCTTAGTGGGAACATTTTATGCGTCTATAACGTTATATATCCTAACCTAAGGCAACCTAACATCTCGGATGTAATATTCTACAACCTTCCAGGGGTGTCGGACCCTACTTCTCGGTGGGAACATTGTATGCGTCTATAACGTTGCATATCCTAATCTAAGGCAACCTAACATCTCGAATGCAATATCTGACAACATTCCTGGCGTGTCGAACCCTACTTCTCGGTGGGAACAGCATATACGTCTATAACGTTATATATCCTAACGTAAGGCAACCTAACATCTCGGATGTAATATTTGACAACATTCCTGCCGTGTCGGAACCTACTTCTCGGTGGGAACAGTATATACGTCTGTAACGTCACATATCCTAACCTAAGGCAACCTAACATCTCGGATATAACATTTGACAACATTCCCGGCGTGTTGGAACCCTACGTCTCGGTGGTAACATTGCATGCTTCTATAACGTTATATATGCTAACCTAAGGCAACCTAACATCTCGGATGTATTATTCTACAACATTCCAGGCCTGTCGGACCCTACTTCTCGGTGGGAACATTATATGCGTCTATAACCTTGTATATCCTAATCTAAGGCAACCTAACATCTCGGATGCAATATTTGACAACATCCTTGGCCTGTCGAACCCTACATCTCGGAGGGAACAGTATATACGTCTATAGCGGTATATATCCTAATCTAAGGCCACCTAACATCTCGGATGTAATATTGGACAACATTCCTGGCGTGTCGGACCCTACTTCTCGGTGGGAACAGTAAATACGTCTGTAACGTCATATATCCTAACCTAAGGCAACCTAACATCTCGGATATAACATTTAACAACATTCCAGGCGTGTTGGAACCCTACGCCTCGGTGGTAACATTACGTGCGTCTATAACGTTATATATGCTAACCTAAGGCAACCTAACATCTCGGATGCAATATTTGACAACATTCCTGGCCTGTCGAACCCTACTTCTCGGAGGGAACAGTATATACGTCTATAACGTTATATACCCTAACCTAAGGCAACCTGACATCTCGGATGTATTATTCTACAACATTCCAGGCGTGTCGGATCCTACTTCTCAGTGGGAACATTTTATGCGTCTATAACGTTATATATCCTAACATAAGGCAACCTAACATCACGGATGTAATATTCTACAACCTTCCAGGCGTGTTGGACCCTACTTCTCGGTGGGAACATTGTATGCGTCTATAACGTTATATATCCTTATCTAAGGCAACCTAACATCTCGGATGCAATATTTGACAACATTCCTAGCCTGTCGAACCCTACTTCTAGGAGGGAACAATATATACGTCTATAACGTTATATATCCTAACCTAAGGCAACCTGACATCTCGGATGTAATATTTTACATCATTCCAGGCGTGTCGGACCCTACTTCTCGGTGGGAACATTATATGAGTCTATAACGTTGTATATCCTAATCTAAGGCAACCTATTATCTCAGACGTAATATTTTACAATATTCCTGGCGTGTCGGTGCATAGTTTTCGGTGGGAATATTATATAGGTCTATAACGGTCGATATCGTATTCTAAGGCAACCTAACATCTCGGATGGAATATTTGACAACATTCCTGGCCTGTCAAACCCTACTTCTCGGAGAGAACAGCATATACGTCTATAACGTCATATATCCTAACCTAAGGCAACCTAACATCTCGGATGTAACATTTGACAACATTCCAGGCGTGTCGGTCACTACGTCTCGGTGGTAACATTACATGCGTCTATAACGGTATATTTCCTAATCTAAGGCAACCTAACATCTCGGATGCAATATTTGACAACATTCCTGGCCTGTCGAACCCTACTT
Organism: Xylocopa violacea; assembly: GCA_963969225.1. NCBI lineage: Eukaryota > Metazoa > Arthropoda > Insecta > Hymenoptera > Apidae > Xylocopa > Xylocopa violacea. The sequence goes on along the minus strand of CAXAJV010000002.1, from coordinate 21,498,299 downwards.
CTCGGAGGGAACAGTATATACGTCTATAACGTTATATATCCTAACCTAGGGCAACCTAACATCTCGGATGTAATATTCTACAACCTTCCAGGCGTGTGGGACCCTACTTCTCGGTGGGAACATTATATGCGTCTATAACGTTGTATATCCTTATCTAAGGCAACCTAACATCTCGGATGCAATATTTGACAACATTCGTGGCCTGTCGAACCCTACTTCTCGGAGGGAACAGTATATACGTCTATAACGCTATATATCCTAATCTAACGAAACCTAACATCTCGGATGTAACGTTTGACAACATTCCAGGCGTGTCGGTCCCTACGTCTCGGTGGTAACATTACATGCGTTTATAACGTTATATATCCTAACCTAAGGCAACCTAACATCTCGGATGTAACATTTGACAACATTCCAGGCGTGTCGGTCCCTACGTCTCGGTGGTAACATTACATGCGTCTATAGCGGTATATATCCTAATCTTAGGCAACCTAACATCTCGGATGTAACATTTTACAACATTCCAGGCCTGTCGGACCCTACGTCTCGGTGGTAACATTACATGCGTCTATAACGTTATATATCCTAACCTAAGGCCACCTAACATCTCGTATGTAATATTTGTCTACATTCCTGGCGTGTCGGTCCCTAAGTCTCGGTGGTAACATTATATGCGTCTATAACGGTCGATATCGTAATCTAAGGCAACCTAACATCTCGGATGCAATATTTGACAACATTCCTGGCCTGTCAAACCCTACTTCTCAGAGGGAACAGCATATACGTCTATAACGTCATATACCCTAACCTAAGGCAACCTAACATCTCGGATGTAACATTTGACAACATTCCAGGTGTATCGGTCCCTACGTCTCGGTGGTAACGTTACATGCGTCTATAACGTTATATATTCTAACCTAAGGCAACCTAACATCTCGGATGTAACATTTGACAACATTCCAGGCATGTCGGTCCCTACGTCTCGGTGGTAACATTATATGCGTCTATAACGTTATATATCCTTATCTAAGGCAACCTAACATCTCGGATGCAATATGTGACAACATTCCTAGCCTGTCGAACCCTACTTCTCGGAGGGAATAGTATATACGTCTATAACGTTATATATCCTAACCTAAGGCAACCTGACATCTCGGATGTAATATTCTACATCATTCCAGGCGTGTCGGTCCCAACGTCTCGGTGGTAACATTACATGCGTCTATAACGGTATATTTCCTAATCTAAGGCAACCTAACATCTCGGATGCAATATTTGACAACATTCCTGGCCTCTCGTACCCTACTTATCGGAGGGAACAGTATATACGTCTATAACGTTATATATGCTAACCTAGGGCAACCTAACATCTCGGATGTAATATTCTACAACCTTCCAGGCGTGTCGGACCCTACTTCTCGGTGGGAACATTATATGCGTCTATAACGTTGTATATCCTTATCTAAGGCAACCTAACATCTCGGATGCAATATTTGACAACATTTCTGGCCTGTCGAACCCTAATTCTCGGAGGGAACGGTATATACGTCTATAACGGTATATATCCTAATCTGAGGCAACCTAACATCTCGGATGTAACATTTGACAACATTCCAGGTGTGTCGGTCCCTACGTCTCGGTGGTAACGTTACATGCGTCTATAACGTTATATATCCTAACCTAAGGCAACCTAACATCTCGGATGCAATATTTGACAACATTCCTAGCCTGTCGAACCCTACTTCTCGGAGGGAACAGTATATACGTCTATAACGTTATATATCCTAACCTAAGGCAACCTGACATCTCGGATGTAATATTCTACATCATTCCAGGCGTGTCGGACCCTACTTCTCGGTGGGAACATTATATTAGTCTATAACGTTGTATATCCTAATCTAATGCAACCTATTATCTCAGACGTAATATTTTACAATATTCCTGGCGTGTCGGTGCATACTTTTCGGTGGGAATATTATATGGGTCTATAACGGTCGATATCGTATTCTAAGGCAACCTAACATCTCGGATGGAATATTTGACAACATTCCTGGCCTGTCAAACCCTACTTCTCGGAGAGAACAGCATATACGTCTATAACGTCATATATCCTAACCTAAGGCAACCTAACATCTCGGATGTAACATTTGACAACATTCCAGGTGTGTCGGTCCCTACGTCTCGGTGGTAACGTTACATGCATCTATAACATTATATATCCTAACCTAAGGCAACCTAACATCTCGGATGTAATATTCTACATCCTTCCAGGCGTGTCGGACCCTACTTCTCGGTGGGAACATTGTATGCGTCTATAACGTTGCATATCCTAATCTAAGGCAACCTAACATCTCGGATGCAATATTTGACAACATTCCTGGCCTGTCGAACCCTACTGCTCGGAGGGAACAGTATATACGTCTATAACGGTATATATCCTAATCTAAGGCAACCTAACATCTCGGATGAAATATTTGACAACATTCCTGGCCTGTCGAACCCTACATCTCGGAGGGAACAGTATATACGTCTGTAACGTCATATATCCTAACCTAAGACAACCTAACATCTCGATGTAACATTTGACAACATTCCAGGCGTGTCGGTCCCTACGTCTCGGTGGTAACATTACATGCGTCTATAACGGTATATATCCTAATCTTAGGCAACCTAGCATCTCGGATGTAACATTTTACCACATTCCAGGCGTGTCGGTCCCTACGTCTCGGTGGTAACATTACATGCGTCTATAACGTTATATATCCTAACCTAAGGCCACCTAACATCTCCTATGTAATATTTGTCGACATTCCTGGCGTGTGGGTCCCTACGTCTCGGTGGTAACATTACATGCGTCTATAGCGGTATATATCCTAATCTTAGGCAACCTAACATCTCGGATGTAACATTTTACAACATTCCAGGCCTGTCGGTCCCTACGTCTCGGTGGTAACATTACATGCGTCTATAACGTTATATATCCTAACCTAAGGCAACCTAACATCTCGGATGTAACATTTGACAGCATTCCAGGCATGTCGGTTCCTACGTCTCGGTGGTAACATTATATGCGTCTATAACGTTATATATCCTTATCTAAGGCAACCTAACATCTCGGATGCAATATTTGACAACATTCCTAGCCTGTCGAACCCTACTTCTCGGAGGGAACAGTATATACGTCTATAACGTTATATATCCTTACCTAAGGCAACCTGACATCTCGGATGTAATATTCTACATCATTCCAGGCGTGTCGGTCCCTACTTCTCGGTGCGAACATTATATGAGTCTATAACGTTGTATATCCTAATGTAAGGCAACCTATTATCTCAGACGTAATATTTTACAATATTCCTGGCGTGTCGGTGCATACTTTTCGGTGGGAATATTATATGGGTCTATAACGGTCGATATCGTATTCTAAGGCAACCTAACATCTCGGATGCAATATTTGACAACGTTCCTGGCCTGTCAAACCCTACTTCTCGGAGGGAACAGCATATGCGTCTATAACGTCATATATCCTAACCTAAGGCAACCTAACATCTCGGATGTAACATTTGACAACATTCCAGGCGTGTCGGTCCCAACGTCTCGGTGGTAACATTACATGCGTCTATAACGGTATATTTCCTAATCTAAGGCAACCTAACATCTCGGATGAAATATTTGACAACATTCCTGGCGTGTCGGACCCTACTTCTCGGTGGGAACAGTATATACGTCTGTAACGTCATATATCCTAACCTAAGGCAACCTAACATCTCGGATATAACATTTAACAACATTCCAGGCGTGTTGGAACCCTACGCCTCGGTGGTAACATTACGTGCGTCTATAACGTCATATATGCTAACCTAAGGCCAACTAACATCTCGTATGTAATATTTGACAACATTCCTGATGTGTCGAACCCTACTTCTCGGTGGGAACAGTATATACGTCTATAACGTTATATATCCTAACCTAAGGCAACCTAACATCTCGGGTATAACATTTGACAACATTTCAGGCGTGTTGGAACCCTACGTCTCGCTGGTAACATTACGTGCGTCTATAACGTTATATATGCTAACCTAAGGCAACCTAACATCTCGGATGCAATATTTGACAACATTCCTGGCCTGTCGAAACCTACTTCTCGGAGGGAACAGCATATACGTCTATAACGTTATATATCCTAACCTAAGGCAACCTAACATCTCGGATGCAATATTTGACAACATTCCTGGCCTGTCGAACAATACTTCTCGGAGGGAACAGTATATACGTCTATAACGTTATATATCCTAACCTAAGGCAACCTAACATCTCGGATGTAACATTTGACAACATTCCAGGCATGTTGGTCCTACGTCTCGGTGGTAACATTATATGCGTCTATAAGGTTATATATCCTTATCTAAGGCAACCTAACATCTCGGAAGCAATATTTGACAACTCTCCTGGCCTGTCGAACCCTACTTCTCGGAGGGAACAGCATATACGTCTATAACGTCATATATCCTAACCTAAGGCAACCTAACATCTCGGATGTAACATTTGACAACATTCCAGGCGTGTCGGTCCCAACGTCTCGGTGGTAACATTACATGCGTCTATAACGGTATATTTCCTAATCTAAGGCAACCTAACATCTCGGATGCAATATTTGACAACATTCCTGGCCTGTCGAACCCTACTTCCCGGAGGGAACAGTATATACGTCTATAACGTTATATATCCTAACCTAGGGCAACCTAACATCTCGGATATAACATTTGACAACATTCCCGGCGTGTTGGAACCCTACGTCTCGGTGGTAACATTACGTGCGTCTATAACGTTATATGTGCTAACCTAAGGCAACCTAACATCTCGGATGTAACATTTGACAACATTCCTGGCATGTCGGTCCCTACGTCTCGGTGGTAACATTATATGCGTCTATAACGTTATATATCCTTATCTAAGGCAACCTAACATCTCGGATGCAATATTTGACAACATTCCTGGCCTGTCGAACCCTACTGCTCGGAGGGAACAGTATATACGTCTATAACGGTATATATCCTAACCTAAGGCAACCTAACATCTCGGATATGACATTTAACAACATTCCAGGCGTGTTGGAACCCTACGCCTCGGTGGTAACATTACGTGCGTCTATAACGTTATATATGCTAACCTAAGGCAACCTAACATCTCGGATGCAATATTTGACAACATTCCTGGCCTGTCGAACCCTACTTCTCGGAGGGAACAGTATATACGTCTATAACGTTATATATACTAACCTAAGGCAACCTGACATCTCGGATGTATTATTCTACAACATTCCAGGCGGGTCGGACCCTACTTCTCAGTGGGAACATTATATGCTTTATTAACGTTATATATCCTAACCTAAGGCAACCTAACATCTCGGATGTAATATTCTACAACCTCCCAGGCGTGTCGGACCCTACTTCTCGGTGGCAACATTATATGCGTCTATAACGTTGTATATCCTAATCTAAGGCAACCTAACATCTCGGATGCAATATTTGACAACATTCCTGGCCTGTCGAACCCTACATCTCGGAGGGAACGATATATACGTCTATAGCGGTATATATCCTAATCTAAGGCCACCTAACATCTCGTATGTAATATTTGACAACATTCCTGGCCTGTCGAACCCTACTTCTCGGAGGGAACAGCATATACGTCTATAACGTCATATATCCTTACCTAAGGCAACCTAACATCTCGGATGTAACACTTGACAACATTCCAGGCGTGTCGATCCCAACGTCTCGTTGGTAACATTACATGCGTCTATAACGGTATATTTCCTAATCTAAGGCAACCTAACACCTCGGATGCAATATTTGACAACATTCCTGGCCTATCGAACCCTACTTCTCGGAGGGAACAGTATGTACGTCTATAACGTTATATATCCTAACCTAAGGCAACCTAACATCTCGTATGTAATATTCTACAACCTTCCAGGCGTGTCGGACCCTACTTCTCGGTGGGACCATTATATGCGTCTATAACGTTATATATGCTAACCTAAGGCAACCTAACATCTCGGATGCAATATTTGACAACATTCCTGGCCTGTCGAACCCTACTGCTCGGAGGGAACAGTATATACGTCTATAACGGTATATATCCTAATCTAAGGCAACCTAACATCTCGGATGAAATATTTGACAACATTCCTGGCGTGTCGGACCCTACTTCTCGGTGGGAACAGTATATACGTCTGTAACGTCATATATCCTAACCTAAGGCAACCTAACATCTCGGATATAACATTTAACAACATTCCAGGCGTGTTGGAACCCTACGCCTCGGTGGTAACATTACGTGCGTCTATAACGTTATATATGCTAACCTAAGGCAGCCTAACATCTCGGATGCAATATTTGACAACACTCCTGGCCTGTCCAACCCTACTTCTCGGAGGGAACAGCATATACGTCTATAACGTCATATATCCTAACCTAAGGCAACCTAACATCTCGGATGTAACATTTGACAACATTCCAGGCGTGTCGGTCCCAACGTCTCGGTGGTAACATTACATGCGTCTATAACGGTATATTTCCTAATCTAAGGCAACCTAACATCTCGGATGCAATATTTGACAACATTCCTGGCCTGTCGAACCCTACATCTCGGAGGGAACGGTATATACGTCTATAGCGGTATATATCCTAATCTAAGGCCACCTAACATCTCGTATGTAATATTTGACAACATTCCTGGCGTGTCGAACCCTACTTCTCGGTGGGAACAGTATATACGTCTATAACGTTATATATCCTAACGTAAGGCAACCTAACATCTCGGATGTAATATCTGACAACATTCCTGGCGTGTCGGACCCTACTTCTCAGTGGGAACATTATATGCGTCTATAACGTTATATATCCTAACCTAAGGCAACCTAACATCTCGGATGTAATATTCTACAACCTCCCAGGCGTGTCGGACCATACTTCTCGGTGGGAACATTGTATGCGTCTATAACGTTGCATATCCTAATCTAAGGCAACCTAACATCTCGGATGCAATATTTGACAACATTCCCGGCCTGTCAAACCCTACTTCTCGGAGGGAACAGCATATACGTCTATAACGTCATATATCCTAACCTAAGGCAACCTAACATCTCGGATGTAACATTTGACAACATTCCAGGTGTGTCGGTCCCTACGTCTCGGTGGTAACGTTGCATGCGTCTATAACGTTATATATCCTAACCTAAGGCAACCTAACATCTCGGATGTAACATTTGACAACATTCCAGGCATGTCGGTCCCTACGTCTCGGTGGTAACATTATATGCGTCTATAACGTTATATATCCTTATCTAAGGCAACCTAATATCTCGGATGCAATATTTGACAACATTCCTAGCCTGTCGAACCCTACTTCTCGGAGGGAACAGTATATACGTCTATAACGTTATATATCCTAACCTAAGGCAACCTGACATCTCGGATGTAATATTCTACATCATTCCAGGCGTGTCGGACCCTACTTCTCGGGGGGAACATTATATGCGTCTATAACGTTGCATATCCTAATCTAAGGCAACCTAACATCTCGGATGCAATATTTGACAACATTCCTGGCCTGTCGAACCCTACTTCTCGGAGGGAACAGTATATACGTCTATAACGTTATATATCCTAACCTAAGGCAACCTGACATCTCGGATGTATTATTCTACAACATTCCAGGCGTGTCGGACCCTACATCTCGGTGGGAACATTATATGCGTCTATAACCTTGTATATCCTAATCTAAGGCAACCTAACATCTCGGATGCAATATTTGACAACATTCCTGGCCTGTCGAACCCTACATCTCGGAGGGAACAGTATATACGTCTATAGCGGTATATATCCTAATCTAAGGCCACCTAACATCTCGTATGTAATATTTGACAACATTCCTGGCGTGTCGAACCCTACTTCTCGGTGGGAACATTATATGCGTTTATAACGTTGTATATCCTTATCTAAGGCAACCTAACATCTCGGATGCAATATTTGACAACATTCCTGGCCTGTCGAACCCTACTTCTCGGAGGGAACAGTATATACGTCTATAACGGTATATAACCTAATCTAAGGCAACCTAACATCTCGGATGTAACATTTGACAACATTCCAGGCGTGTCGGACCCTACTTCTCAGTGGGAACATTTTATGCGTCTATAACGTTATATATCCTAACCTAAGGCAACCTAACATCTCGGATGTAATATTCTACAACCTTCCAGGCGTGTCGGACCCTACTTCTCGGTGGGAACATTGTATGCGTCTATAACGTTGCATATCCTAATCTAAGGCAACCTAACATCTCGAATGCAATATCTGACAACATTCCTGGCGTGTCGAACCCTACTTCTCGGTGGGAACAGTATATACGTCTATAACGTTATATATCCTAACGTAAGGCAACCTAACATCTCGGATGTAATATTTGACAACATTCCTGCCGTGTCGGAACCTACTTCTCGGTGGGAACAGTATATACGTCTATAACGTTATATATCCTAACGTAAGGCAACCTAACATCTCGGATGTAATATCTGACAACATTCCTGGCGTGTCGGACCCTACTTCTCAGTGGGAACATTATATGCGTCTATAACGTTATATATCCTAACCTAAGGCAACCTAACATCTCGGATGTAATATTCTACAACCTCCCAGGCGTGTCGGACCATACTTCTCGGTGGGAACATTGTATGCGTCTATAACGTTGCATATCCTAATCTAAGGCAACCTAACATCCCGGATGCAATATTTGACAACATTCCTGGCCTGTCAAACCCTACTTCTCGGAGGGAACAGCATATACGTCTATAACGTCATATATCCTAACCTAAGGCAACCTAACATCTCGGATGTAACATTTGACAACATTCCAGGTGTGTCGGTCCCTACGTCTCGGTGGTAACGTTGCATGCGTCTATAACGTTATATATCCTAACCTAAGGCAACCTAACATCTCGGATGTAACATTTGACAACATTCCAGGCATGTCGGTCCCTACGTCTCGGTGGTAACATTATATGCGTCTATAACGTTATATATCCTTATCTAAGGCAACCTAATATCTCGGATGCAATATTTGACAACATTCCTAGCCTGTCGAACCCTACTTCTCGGAGGGAACAGTATATACGTCTATAACGTTATATATCCTAACCTAAGGCAACCTAACATCTCGGATGTAATATTCTACAACCTTCCAGGCGTGTCGGACCCTACTTCTCGGTGGGAACATTGTATGCGTCTATAACGTTGCATATCCTAATCTAAGGCAACCTAACATCTCGAATGCAATATCTGACAACATTCCTGGCGTGTCGAACCCTACTTCTCGGTGGGAACAGTATATACGTCTATAACGTTATATATCCTAACGTAAGGCAACCTAACATCTCGGATGTAATATTTGACAACATTCCTGCCGTGTCGGAACCTACTTCTCGGTGGGAACAGTATATACGTCTGTAACGTCATATATCCTAACCTAAGGCAACCTAACATCTCGGATATAACATTTGACAACATTCCCGGCGTGTTGGAACCCTACGTCTCGGTGGTAACATTGCGTGCTTCTATAACGTTATATATGCTAACCTAAGGCAACCTAACATCTCGGATGCAATATTTGACAACATTCCTGGCCTGTCGAACTCTACTTCTCGGAGGGAACAGTATATACGTCTATAACGTTATATATCCTAACCTAAGGCAACCTGACATCTCGGATGTATTATTCTACAACATTCCAGGCGTGTCGGACCCTACTTCTTAGTGGGAACATTTTATGCGTCTATAACGTTATATATCCTAACCTAAGGCAACCTAACATCTCGGATGTAATATTCTACAACCTTCCAGGGGTGTCGGACCCTACTTCTCGGTGGGAACATTGTATGCGTCTATAACGTTGCATATCCTAATCTAAGGCAACCTAACATCTCGAATGCAATATCTGACAACATTCCTGGCGTGTCGAACCCTACTTCTCGGTGGGAACAGCATATACGTCTATAACGTTATATATCCTAACGTAAGGCAACCTAACATCTCGGATGTAATATTTGACAACATTCCTGCCGTGTCGGAACCTACTTCTCGGTGGGAACAGTATATACGTCTGTAACGTCACATATCCTAACCTAAGGCAACCTAACATCTCGGATATAACATTTGACAACATTCCCGGCGTGTTGGAACCCTACGTCTCGGTGGTAACATTGCATGCTTCTATAACGTTATATATGCTAACCTAAGGCAACCTAACATCTCGGATGTATTATTCTACAACATTCCAGGCGTGTCGGACCCTACTTCTCGGTGGGAACATTATATGCGTCTATAACCTTGTATATCCTAATCTAAGGCAACCTAACATCTCGGATGCAATATTTGACAACATCCTTGGCCTGTCGAACCCTACATCTCGGAGGGAACAGTATATACGTCTATAGCGGTATATATCCTAATCTAAGGCCACCTAACATCTCGTATGTAATATTTGACAACATTCCTGGCGTGTCGAACCCTACTTCTCAGTGGGAACAGTATATACGTCTATAACGTTATATATCCTAACGTAAGGCAACCTAACATCTCGGATGTAATATTCTACAACCTTCCAGGCGTGTCGGACCCTATTTCTCGGTGGGAACATTATATGAGTCTATAACGTTGTATATCGTAATCTAAGGCCACCTAACATCTCGTATGTAATATTTGACAACATTCCTGGCCTGTCGAAGCCTACTGCTCGGAGGGAACAGTATATACGTCTATAACGTTATATACCCTAACCTAAGGCAACCTGACATCTCGGATGTATTATTCTACAACATTCCAGGCGTGTCGGATCCTACTTCTCAGTGGGAACATTTTATGCGTCTATAACGTTATATATCCTAACATAAGGCAACCTAACATCACGGATGTAATATTCTACAACCTTCCAGGCGTGTTGGACCCTACTTCTCGGTGGGAACATTGTATGCGTCTATAACGTTATATATCCTTATCTAAGGCAACCTAACATCTCGGATGCAATATTTGACAACATTCCTAGCCTGTCGAACCCTACTTCTCGGAGGGAACAGCATATACGTCTATAACGTCATATATCCTTACCTAAGGCAACCTAACATCTCGGATGTAACACTTGACAACATTCCAGGCGTGTCGATCCCAACGTCTCGTTGGTAACATTACATGCGTCTATAACGGTATATTTCCTAATCTAAGGCAACCTAACACCTCGGATGCAATATTTGACAACATTCCTGGCCTGTCGAACCCTACTTCCCGGAGGGAACAGTATATACGTCTATAACGTTATATATCCTAACCTAGGGCAACCTAACATCTCGGATATAACATTTGACAACATTCCCGGCGTGTTGGAACCCTACGTCTCGGTGGTAACATTACGTGCTTCTATAACGTTATATATGCTAACCTAAGGCAACCTAACATCTCGGATGCTATATTTGACAACATTCCCGGCCTGTCAAACCCTACTTCTCGGAGGGAACAGCATATACGTCTATAACGTCATATATCCTAACCTAAGGCAACCTAACATCTCGGATGTAACATTTGACAACATTCCAGGTGTGTCGGTCCCTACGTCTCGGTGGTAACGTTACATGCGTCTATAACGTTATATATCCTAACCTAAGGCAACCTAACATCTCGGATGTAACATTTGACAACATTCCAGGCATGTCGGTCCCTACGTCTCGGTGGTAACATTATATGCGTCTATAACGTTATATATCCTTATCTAAGGCAACCTAACATCTCGGATGCAATATTTGACAACATTCCTAGCCTGTCGAACCCTACTTCTCGGAGGGAACAGTATATACGTCTATAACGTTATATATCCTAACCTAAGGCAACCTAACATCTCGGATGCAATATTTGACAACATTCCTGGCCTATCGAACCCTACTTCTCGGAGGGAACAGTATGTACGTCTATAACGTTATATATCCTAACCTAAGGCAACCTAACATCTCGTATGTAATATTCTACAACCTTCCAGGCGTGTCGGACCCTACTTCTCGGTGGGACCATTATATGCGTCTATAACGTTATATATGCTAACCTAAGGCAACCTAACATCTCGGATGCAATATTTGACAACATTCCTGGCCTGTCGAACCCTACTGCTCGGAGGGAACAGTATATACGTCTATAACGGTATATATCCTAATCTAAGGCAACCTAACATCTCGGATGAAATATTTGACAACATTCCTGGCGTGTCGGACCCTACTTCTCGGTGGGAACAGTATATACGTCTGTAACGTCATATATCCTAACCTAAGGCAACCTAACATCTCGGATATAACATTTAACAACATTCCAGGCGTGTTGGAACCCTACGCCTCGGTGGTAACATTACGTGCGTCTATAACGTTATATATGCTAACCTAAGGCAGCCTAACATCTCGGATGCAATATTTGACAACACTCCTGGCCTGTCCAACCCTACTTCTCGGAGGGAACAGCATATACGTCTATAACGTCATATATCCTAACCTAAGGCAACCTAACATCTCGGATGTAACATTTGACAACATTCCAGGCGTGTCGGTCCCAACGTCTCGGTGGTAACATTACATGCGTCTATAACGGTATATTTCCTAATCTAAGGCAACCTAACATCTCGGATGCAATATTTGACAACATTCCTGGCCTGTCGAACCCTACATCTCGGAGGGAACGGTATATACGTCTATAGCGGTATATATCCTAATCTAAGGCCACCTAACATCTCGTATGTAATATTTGACAACATTCCTGGCGTGTCGAACCCTACTTCTCGGTGGGAACAGTATATACGTCTATAACGTTATATATCCTAACGTAAGGCAACCTAACATCTCGGATGTAATATCTGACAACATTCCTGGCGTGTCGGACCCTACTTCTCAGTGGGAACATTATATGCGTCTATAACGTTATATATCCTAACCTAAGGCAACCTAACATCTCGGATGTAATATTCTACAACCTCCCAGGCGTGTCGGACCATACTTCTCGGTGGGAACATTGTATGCGTCTATAACGTTGCATATCCTAATCTAAGGCAACCTAACATCCCGGATGCAATATTTGACAACATTCCCGGCCTGTCAAACCCTACTTCTCGGAGGGAACAGCATATACGTCTATAACGTCATATATCCTAACCTAAGGCAACCTAACATCTCGGATGTAACATTTGACAACATTCCAGGTGTGTCGGTCCCTACGTCTCGGTGGTAACGTTGCATGCGTCTATAACGTTATATATCCTAACCTAAGGCAACCTAACATCTCGGATGTAACATTTGACAACATTCCAGGCATGTCGGTCCCTACGTCTCGGTGGTAACATTATATGCGTCTATAACGTTATATATCCTTATCTAAGGCAACCTAATATCTCGGATGCAATATTTGACAACATTCCTAGCCTGTCGAACCCTACTTCTCGGAGGGAACAGTATATACGTCTATAACGTTATATATCCTAACCTAAGGCAACCTGACATCTCGGATGTAATATTCTACATCATTCCAGGCGTGTCGGACCCTACTTCTCGGGGGGAACATTATATGCGTCTATAACGTTGCATATCCTAATCTAAGGCAACCTAACATCTCGGATGCAATATTTGACAACATTCCTGGCCTGTCGAACCCTACTTCTCGGAGGGAACAGTATATACGTCTATAACGTTATATATCCTAACCTAAGGCAACCTGACATCTCGGATGTATTATTCTACAACATTCCAGGCGTGTCGGACCCTACATCTCGGTGGGAACATTATATGCGTCTATAACCTTGTATATCCTAATCTAAGGCAACCTAACATCTCGGATGCAATATTTGACAACATTCCTGGCCTGTCGAACCCTACATCTCGGAGGGAACAGTATATACGTCTATAGCGGTATATATCCTAATCTAAGGCCACCTAACATCTCGTATGTAATATTTGACAACATTCCTGGCGTGTCGAACCCTACTTCTCGGTGGGAACATTATATGCGTTTATAACGTTGTATATCCTTATCTAAGGCAACCTAACATCTCGGATGCAATATTTGACAACATTCCTGGCCTGTCGAACCCTACTTCTCGGAGGGAACAGTATATACGTCTATAACGGTATATAACCTAATCTAAGGCAACCTAACATCTCGGATGTAACATTTGACAACATTCCAGGCGTGTCGGACCCTACTTCTCAGTGGGAACATTTTATGCGTCTATAACGTTATATATCCTAACCTAAGGCAACCTAACATCTCGGATGTAATATTCTACAACCTTCCAGGCGTGTCGGACCCTACTTCTCGGTGGGAACATTGTATGCGTCTATAACGTTGCATATCCTAATCTAAGGCAACCTAACATCTCGAATGCAATATCTGACAACATTCCTGGCGTGTCGAACCCTACTTCTCGGTGGGAACAGTATATACGTCTATAACGTTATATATCCTAACGTAAGGCAACCTAACATCTCGGATGTAATATTTGACAACATTCCTGCCGTGTCGGAACCTACTTCTCGGTGGGAACAGTATATACGTCTGTAACGTCATATATCCTAACCTAAGGCAACCTAACATCTCGGATATAACATTTGACAACATTCCCGGCGTGTTGGAACCCTACGTCTCGGTGGTAACATTGCGTGCTTCTATAACGTTATATATGCTAACCTAAGGCAACCTAACATCTCGGATGCAATATTTGACAACATTCCTGGCCTGTCGAACTCTACTTCTCGGAGGGAACAGTATATACGTCTATAACGTTATATATCCTAACCTAAGGCAACCTGACATCTCGGATGTATTATTCTACAACATTCCAGGCGTGTCGGACCCTACTTCTTAGTGGGAACATTTTATGCGTCTATAACGTTATATATCCTAACCTAAGGCAACCTAACATCTCGGATGTAATATTCTACAACCTTCCAGGGGTGTCGGACCCTACTTCTCGGTGGGAACATTGTATGCGTCTATAACGTTGCATATCCTAATCTAAGGCAACCTAACATCTCGAATGCAATATCTGACAACATTCCTGGCGTGTCGAACCCTACTTCTCGGTGGGAACAGCATATACGTCTATAACGTTATATATCCTAACGTAAGGCAACCTAACATCTCGGATGTAATATTTGACAACATTCCTGCCGTGTCGGAACCTACTTCTCGGTGGGAACAGTATATACGTCTGTAACGTCACATATCCTAACCTAAGGCAACCTAACATCTCGGATATAACATTTGACAACATTCCCGGCGTGTTGGAACCCTACGTCTCGGTGGTAACATTGCATGCTTCTATAACGTTATATATGCTAACCTAAGGCAACCTAACATCTCGGATGTATTATTCTACAACATTCCAGGCCTGTCGGACCCTACTTCTCGGTGGGAACATTATATGCGTCTATAACCTTGTATATCCTAATCTAAGGCAACCTAACATCTCGGATGCAATATTTGACAACATCCTTGGCCTGTCGAACCCTACATCTCGGAGGGAACAGTATATACGTCTATAGCGGTATATATCCTAATCTAAGGCCACCTAACATCTCGGATGTAATATTGGACAACATTCCTGGCGTGTCGGACCCTACTTCTCGGTGGGAACAGTAAATACGTCTGTAACGTCATATATCCTAACCTAAGGCAACCTAACATCTCGGATATAACATTTAACAACATTCCAGGCGTGTTGGAACCCTACGCCTCGGTGGTAACATTACGTGCGTCTATAACGTTATATATGCTAACCTAAGGCAACCTAACATCTCGGATGCAATATTTGACAACATTCCTGGCCTGTCGAACCCTACTTCTCGGAGGGAACAGTATATACGTCTATAACGTTATATACCCTAACCTAAGGCAACCTGACATCTCGGATGTATTATTCTACAACATTCCAGGCGTGTCGGATCCTACTTCTCAGTGGGAACATTTTATGCGTCTATAACGTTATATATCCTAACATAAGGCAACCTAACATCACGGATGTAATATTCTACAACCTTCCAGGCGTGTTGGACCCTACTTCTCGGTGGGAACATTGTATGCGTCTATAACGTTATATATCCTTATCTAAGGCAACCTAACATCTCGGATGCAATATTTGACAACATTCCTAGCCTGTCGAACCCTACTTCTAGGAGGGAACAATATATACGTCTATAACGTTATATATCCTAACCTAAGGCAACCTGACATCTCGGATGTAATATTTTACATCATTCCAGGCGTGTCGGACCCTACTTCTCGGTGGGAACATTATATGAGTCTATAACGTTGTATATCCTAATCTAAGGCAACCTATTATCTCAGACGTAATATTTTACAATATTCCTGGCGTGTCGGTGCATAGTTTTCGGTGGGAATATTATATAGGTCTATAACGGTCGATATCGTATTCTAAGGCAACCTAACATCTCGGATGGAATATTTGACAACATTCCTGGCCTGTCAAACCCTACTTCTCGGAGAGAACAGCATATACGTCTATAACGTCATATATCCTAACCTAAGGCAACCTAACATCTCGGATGTAACATTTGACAACATTCCAGGCGTGTCGGTCACTACGTCTCGGTGGTAACATTACATGCGTCTATAACGGTATATTTCCTAATCTAAGGCAACCTAACATCTCGGATGCAATATTTGACAACATTCCTGGCCTGTCGAACCCTACTTCTCGGAGGGAACAGTATATACGTCTATAACGTTATATATCCTAACCTAGGGCAACCTAACATCTCGGATGTAATATTCTACAACCTTCCAGGCGTGTGGGACCCTACTTCTCGGTGGGAACATTATATGCGTCTATAACGTTGTATATCCTTATCTAAGGCAACCTAACATCTCGGATGCAATATTTGACAACATTCGTGGCCTGTCGAACCCTACTTCTCGGAGGGAACAGTATATACGTCTATAACGCTATATATCCTAATCTAACGAAACCTAACATCTCGGATGTAACGTTTGACAACATTCCAGGCGTGTCGGTCCCTACGTCTCGGTGGTAACATTACATGCGTTTATAACGTTATATATCCTAACCTAAGGCAACCTAACATCTCGGATGTAACATTTGACAACATTCCAGGCGTGTCGGTCCCTACGTCTCGGTGGTAACATTACATGCGTCTATAGCGGTATATATCCTAATCTTAGGCAACCTAACATCTCGGATGTAACATTTTACAACATTCCAGGCCTGTCGGACCCTACGTCTCGGTGGTAACATTACATGCGTCTATAACGTTATATATCCTAACCTAAGGCCACCTAACATCTCGTATGTAATATTTGTCTACATTCCTGGCGTGTCGGTCCCTAAGTCTCGGTGGTAACATTATATGCGTCTATAACGGTCGATATCGTAATCTAAGGCAACCTAACATCTCGGATGCAATATTTGACAACATTCCTGGCCTGTCAAACCCTACTTCTCAGAGGGAACAGCATATACGTCTATAACGTCATATACCCTAACCTAAGGCAACCTAACATCTCGGATGTAACATTTGACAACATTCCAGGTGTATCGGTCCCTACGTCTCGGTGGTAACGTTACATGCGTCTATAACGTTATATATTCTAACCTAAGGCAACCTAACATCTCGGATGTAACATTTGACAACATTCCAGGCATGTCGGTCCCTACGTCTCGGTGGTAACATTATATGCGTCTATAACGTTATATATCCTTATCTAAGGCAACCTAACATCTCGGATGCAATATGTGACAACATTCCTAGCCTGTCGAACCCTACTTCTCGGAGGGAATAGTATATACGTCTATAACGTTATATATCCTAACCTAAGGCAACCTGACATCTCGGATGTAATATTCTACATCATTCCAGGCGTGTCGGTCCCAACGTCTCGGTGGTAACATTACATGCGTCTATAACGGTATATTTCCTAATCTAAGGCAACCTAACATCTCGGATGCAATATTTGACAACATTCCTGGCCTCTCGTACCCTACTTATCGGAGGGAACAGTATATACGTCTATAACGTTATATATGCTAACCTAGGGCAACCTAACATCTCGGATGTAATATTCTACAACCTTCCAGGCGTGTCGGACCCTACTTCTCGGTGGGAACATTATATGCGTCTATAACGTTGTATATCCTTATCTAAGGCAACCTAACATCTCGGATGCAATATTTGACAACATTTCTGGCCTGTCGAACCCTAATTCTCGGAGGGAACGGTATATACGTCTATAACGGTATATATCCTAATCTGAGGCAACCTAACATCTCGGATGTAACATTTGACAACATTCCAGGTGTGTCGGTCCCTACGTCTCGGTGGTAACGTTACATGCGTCTATAACGTTATATATCCTAACCTAAGGCAACCTAACATCTCGGATGCAATATTTGACAACATTCCTAGCCTGTCGAACCCTACTTCTCGGAGGGAACAGTATATACGTCTATAACGTTATATATCCTAACCTAAGGCAACCTGACATCTCGGATGTAATATTCTACATCATTCCAGGCGTGTCGGACCCTACTTCTCGGTGGGAACATTATATTAGTCTATAACGTTGTATATCCTAATCTAATGCAACCTATTATCTCAGACGTAATATTTTACAATATTCCTGGCGTGTCGGTGCATACTTTTCGGTGGGAATATTATATGGGTCTATAACGGTCGATATCGTATTCTAAGGCAACCTAACATCTCGGATGGAATATTTGACAACATTCCTGGCCTGTCAAACCCTACTTCTCGGAGAGAACAGCATATACGTCTATAACGTCATATATCCTAACCTAAGGCAACCTAACATCTCGGATGTAACATTTGACAACATTCCAGGTGTGTCGGTCCCTACGTCTCGGTGGTAACGTTACATGCATCTATAACATTATATATCCTAACCTAAGGCAACCTAACATCTCGGATGTAATATTCTACATCCTTCCAGGCGTGTCGGACCCTACTTCTCGGTGGGAACATTGTATGCGTCTATAACGTTGCATATCCTAATCTAAGGCAACCTAACATCTCGGATGCAATATTTGACAACATTCCTGGCCTGTCGAACCCTACTGCTCGGAGGGAACAGTATATACGTCTATAACGGTATATATCCTAATCTAAGGCAACCTAACATCTCGGATGAAATATTTGACAACATTCCTGGCCTGTCGAACCCTACATCTCGGAGGGAACAGTATATACGTCTGTAACGTCATATATCCTAACCTAAGACAACCTAACATCTCGATGTAACATTTGACAACATTCCAGGCGTGTCGGTCCCTACGTCTCGGTGGTAACATTACATGCGTCTATAACGGTATATATCCTAATCTTAGGCAACCTAGCATCTCGGATGTAACATTTTACCACATTCCAGGCGTGTCGGTCCCTACGTCTCGGTGGTAACATTACATGCGTCTATAACGTTATATATCCTAACCTAAGGCCACCTAACATCTCCTATGTAATATTTGTCGACATTCCTGGCGTGTGGGTCCCTACGTCTCGGTGGTAACATTACATGCGTCTATAGCGGTATATATCCTAATCTTAGGCAACCTAACATCTCGGATGTAACATTTTACAACATTCCAGGCCTGTCGGTCCCTACGTCTCGGTGGTAACATTACATGCGTCTATAACGTTATATATCCTAACCTAAGGCAACCTAACATCTCGGATGTAACATTTGACAGCATTCCAGGCATGTCGGTTCCTACGTCTCGGTGGTAACATTATATGCGTCTATAACGTTATATATCCTTATCTAAGGCAACCTAACATCTCGGATGCAATATTTGACAACATTCCTAGCCTGTCGAACCCTACTTCTCGGAGGGAACAGTATATACGTCTATAACGTTATATATCCTTACCTAAGGCAACCTGACATCTCGGATGTAATATTCTACATCATTCCAGGCGTGTCGGTCCCTACTTCTCGGTGCGAACATTATATGAGTCTATAACGTTGTATATCCTAATGTAAGGCAACCTATTATCTCAGACGTAATATTTTACAATATTCCTGGCGTGTCGGTGCATACTTTTCGGTGGGAATATTATATGGGTCTATAACGGTCGATATCGTATTCTAAGGCAACCTAACATCTCGGATGCAATATTTGACAACGTTCCTGGCCTGTCAAACCCTACTTCTCGGAGGGAACAGCATATGCGTCTATAACGTCATATATCCTAACCTAAGGCAACCTAACATCTCGGATGTAACATTTGACAACATTCCAGGCGTGTCGGTCCCAACGTCTCGGTGGTAACATTACATGCGTCTATAACGGTATATTTCCTAATCTAAGGCAACCTAACATCTCGGATGCAATATTTGACAACATTCCAGGCGTGTCGGTCCCAACGTCTCGGTGGTAACATTACATGCGTCTATAACGTTATATATCCTAACCTAAGGCCACCTAACATCTCGTATGTAATATTTGTCAACATTCCTGGCGTGTCGGTCTCTACGTCTCGGTGGTAACATTACATGCGTCTATAGCGGTATATATCCTAATCTTAGGCAACCTAACATCTCGGATGTAACATTTTACAACATTCCAGGCGTGTCGGTCCCCACGTCTCGGTGGTAACATTACATGCGTCTATAACGTTATATATCCTAACCTAAGGCCACCTAACATCTCGTATGTAATATTTGTCAACATTCCTGGCGTGTCGGTCTCTACGTCTCGGTGGTAACATTACATGCGTCTATAGCGGTATATATCCTAATCTTAGGCAACCTAACATCTCGGATGTAACATTTTACAACATTCCAGGCCTGTCGGTCCCTACGTCTCGGTGGTAACATTACATGCGTCTATAACATTATATATCCTAACCTAAGGCAACCTGACATCTCGGATGTATTATTCTACAACATTCCAGGCGTGTCGGACCCTACTTCTCGGTGGGAACATTATATGCGTCTATAACGTTGTATATCCTAATCTAGGGCAACCTAATACCTCGGATGCAATATTTGACAACATTCCAGGCGTGTCGGTCCCAACGTCTCGGTGGTAACATTACATGCGTCTATAACGGTATATTTCCTAATCTAAGGCAACCTAACATCTCGGATGCAATATTTGACAACATTCCTGGCCTGTCGAACCCTACTTCCCGGAGGGAACAGTATATACGTCTATAACGTTACATATCCTAACCTAGGGCAACCTAACATCTCGGATGCAATATTTGACAACATTCCAGGCGTGTCGGTCCCAACGTCTCGGTGGTAACATTACATGCGTCTATAACGGTATATTTCCTAATCTAAGGCAACCTAACATCTCGGATGCAATATTTGACAACATTCCTGGCCTGTCGATCCCTACTTCCCGGAGGGAACAGTATATACGTCTATAACGTTATATATCCTAACCTAAGGCAACCTGACATCTCGGATGTATTATTCTACAACATTCCAGGCGTGTCGGACCCTACTTCTCGGTGGGAACATTACATGCGTCTATAACCTTGTATATCCTAACCTAAGGCAACCTAACATCTCGGATGTAACATTTGACAAAATTCCAGGTGTGTCGGTCCCTACGTCTCGGTGGTAACGTTACATGCGTCTATAACGTTATATATCCTAACCTAAGGCAACCTAACATCTCGGATGTAACATTTGACAACATTCCAGGCATGTCGGTCCCTACGTCTCGGTGGTAACATTATATGCGTCTATAACGGTATATTTCCTAATCTAAGGCAACCTAACATCTCGGATGCAATATTTGACAACATTCCTGGCCTGTCGAACCCTACTGCCCGGAGGGAACAGTATATACGTCTATAACGTTATATATCCTAACCTAAGGCAACCTAACATGTCGGATGTAATATTTGACAACATTCCTGGCGTGTCGGACCCTACTTCTCGGTGGGAACATTATATGTGTCTATAACGTTGTATATCCTTATCTAAGGCAACCTAACATCTCGGATGCAATATTTGACAACATTTCTGGCCTGTCGAACCCTAATTCTCGGAGGGAACGGTATATACGTCTATAACGGTATATATCCTAATCTGAGGCAACCTAACATCTCGGATGTAACATTTGACAACATTCCAGGTGTGTCGGTCCCTACGTCTCGGTGGTAACGTTACATGCGTCTATAACGTTATATATCCTAACCTAAGGCAACCTAACATCTCGGATGCAATATTTGACAACATTCCTAGCCTGTCGAACCCTACTTCTCGGAGGGAACAGTATATACGTCTATAACGTTATATATCCTAACCTAAGGCAACCTGACATCTCGGATGTAATATTCTACATCATTCCAGGCGTGTCGGACCCTACTTCTCGGTGGGAACATTATATTAGTCTATAACGTTGTATATCCTAATCTAATGCAACCTATTATCTCAGACGTAATATTTTACAATATTCCTGGCGTGTCGGTGCATACTTTTCGGTGGGAATATTATATGGGTCTATAACGGTCGATATCGTATTCTAAGGCAACCTAACATCTCGGATGGAATATTTGACAACATTCCTGGCCTGTCAAACCCTACTTCTCGGAGAGAACAGCATATACGTCTATAACGTCATATATCCTAACCTAAGGCAACCTAACATCTCGGATGTAACATTTGACAACATTCCAGGTGTGTCGGTCCCTACGTCTCGGTGGTAACGTTACATGCATCTATAACATTATATATCCTAACCTAAGGCAACCTAACATCTCGGATGTAATATTCTACATCCTTCCAGGCGTGTCGGACCCTACTTCTCGGTGGGAACATTGTATGCGTCTATAACGTTGCATATCCTAATCTAAGGCAACCTAACATCTCGGATGCAATATTTGACAACATTCCTGGCCTGTCGAACCCTACTGCTCGGAGGGAACAGTATATACGTCTATAACGGTATATATCCTAATCTAAGGCAACCTAACATCTCGGATGAAATATTTGACAACATTCCTGGCCTGTCGAACCCTACATCTCGGAGGGAACAGTATATACGTCTGTAACGTCATATATCCTAACCTAAGACAACCTAACATCTCGATGTAACATTTGACAACATTCCAGGCGTGTCGGTCCCTACGTCTCGGTGGTAACATTACATGCGTCTATAACGGTATATATCCTAATCTTAGGCAACCTAGCATCTCGGATGTAACATTTTACCACATTCCAGGCGTGTCGGTCCCTACGTCTCGGTGGTAACATTACATGCGTCTATAACGTTATATATCCTAACCTAAGGCCACCTAACATCTCCTATGTAATATTTGTCGACATTCCTGGCGTGTGGGTCCCTACGTCTCGGTGGTAACATTACATGCGTCTATAGCGGTATATATCCTAATCTTAGGCAACCTAACATCTCGGATGTAACATTTTACAACATTCCAGGCCTGTCGGTCCCTACGTCTCGGTGGTAACATTACATGCGTCTATAACGTTATATATCCTAACCTAAGGCAACCTAACATCTCGGATGTAACATTTGACAGCATTCCAGGCATGTCGGTTCCTACGTCTCGGTGGTAACATTATATGCGTCTATAACGTTATATATCCTTATCTAAGGCAACCTAACATCTCGGATGCAATATTTGACAACATTCCTAGCCTGTCGAACCCTACTTCTCGGAGGGAACAGTATATACGTCTATAACGTTATATATCCTTACCTAAGGCAACCTGACATCTCGGATGTAATATTCTACATCATTCCAGGCGTGTCGGTCCCTACTTCTCGGTGCGAACATTATATGAGTCTATAACGTTGTATATCCTAATGTAAGGCAACCTATTATCTCAGACGTAATATTTTACAATATTCCTGGCGTGTCGGTGCATACTTTTCGGTGGGAATATTATATGGGTCTATAACGGTCGATATCGTATTCTAAGGCAACCTAACATCTCGGATGCAATATTTGACAACGTTCCTGGCCTGTCAAACCCTACTTCTCGGAGGGAACAGCATATGCGTCTATAACGTCATATATCCTAACCTAAGGCAACCTAACATCTCGGATGTAACATTTGACAACATTCCAGGCGTGTCGGTCCCAACGTCTCGGTGGTAACATTACATGCGTCTATAACGGTATATTTCCTAATCTAAGGCAACCTAACATCTCGGATGCAATATTTGACAACATTCCAGGCGTGTCGGTCCCAACGTCTCGGTGGTAACATTACATGCGTCTATAACGTTATATATCCTAACCTAAGGCCACCTAACATCTCGTATGTAATATTTGTCAACATTCCTGGCGTGTCGGTCTCTACGTCTCGGTGGTAACATTACATGCGTCTATAGCGGTATATATCCTAATCTTAGGCAACCTAACATCTCGGATGTAACATTTTACAACATTCCAGGCGTGTCGGTCCCCACGTCTCGGTGGTAACATTACATGCGTCTATAACGTTATATATCCTAACCTAAGGCCACCTAACATCTCGTATGTAATATTTGTCAACATTCCTGGCGTGTCGGTCTCTACGTCTCGGTGGTAACATTACATGCGTCTATAGCGGTATATATCCTAATCTTAGGCAACCTAACATCTCGGATGTAACATTTTACAACATTCCAGGCCTGTCGGTCCCTACGTCTCGGTGGTAACATTACATGCGTCTATAACATTATATATCCTAACCTAAGGCAACCTGACATCTCGGATGTATTATTCTACAACATTCCAGGCGTGTCGGACCCTACTTCTCGGTGGGAACATTATATGCGTCTATAACGTTGTATATCCTAATCTAGGGCAACCTAATACCTCGGATGCAATATTTGACAACATTCCAGGCGTGTCGGTCCCAACGTCTCGGTGGTAACATTACATGCGTCTATAACGGTATATTTCCTAATCTAAGGCAACCTAACATCTCGGATGCAATATTTGACAACATTCCTGGCCTGTCGAACCCTACTTCCCGGAGGGAACAGTATATACGTCTATAACGTTACATATCCTAACCTAGGGCAACCTAACATCTCGGATGCAATATTTGACAACATTCCAGGCGTGTCGGTCCCAACGTCTCGGTGGTAACATTACATGCGTCTATAACGGTATATTTCCTAATCTAAGGCAACCTAACATCTCGGATGCAATATTTGACAACATTCCTGGCCTGTCGATCCCTACTTCCCGGAGGGAACAGTATATACGTCTATAACGTTATATATCCTAACCTAAGGCAACCTGACATCTCGGATGTATTATTCTACAACATTCCAGGCGTGTCGGACCCTACTTCTCGGTGGGAACATTACATGCGTCTATAACCTTGTATATCCTAACCTAAGGCAACCTAACATCTCGGATGTAACATTTGACAAAATTCCAGGTGTGTCGGTCCCTACGTCTCGGTGGTAACGTTACATGCGTCTATAACGTTATATATCCTAACCTAAGGCAACCTAACATCTCGGATGTAACATTTGACAACATTCCAGGCATGTCGGTCCCTACGTCTCGGTGGTAACATTATATGCGTCTATAACGGTATATTTCCTAATCTAAGGCAACCTAACATCTCGGATGCAATATTTGACAACATTCCTGGCCTGTCGAACCCTACTGCCCGGAGGGAACAGTATATACGTCTATAACGTTATATATCCTAACCTAAGGCAACCTAACATGTCGGATGTAATATTTGACAACATTCCTGGCGTGTCGGACCCTACTTCTCGGTGGGAACATTATATGTGTCTATAACGTTGTATATCCTTATCTAAGGCAACCTAACATCTCGGATGCAATATTTGACAACATTCCTAGCCTGTCGAACCCTACTTCTCGGAGGGAATAGTATATACGTCTATAACGTTATATATCCTAACCTAAGGCAACCTGACATTTCGGATATAACATTTGACAACATTCCTGGCGTGTCGGACCCTACTCCTCGGTGGGAGCAGTATATACGTCTGTAACGTCATATATCCTAACCTAAGGCAACCTAACATCTCGGATATAACATTTGACAACATTCCAGGCGTGTTGGAACCCTACGTCTCGGTGGTAACATTACGTGCCTCTATAACGTTATATATTCTAACCTAAGGCAACCTAACATCTCGGATGCAATATTTGACAACATTCCTGGCCTGTCAAACCCTACTTCTCGGAGGGAACAGCATATACGTCTATAACGTCATATATCCTAACCTAAGGCAACCTAATATCTCGGATGTAACATTTGACAACATTCCAGGTGTGTCGGATCCTACGTCTCGGTGGTAACGTTACATGCGTCTATAACGTTATATATCCTAACCTAAGGCAACCTAACATCTCGGATGTAACATTT
Source organism: Xylocopa violacea (assembly GCA_963969225.1). Taxonomy (NCBI): domain Eukaryota; kingdom Metazoa; phylum Arthropoda; class Insecta; order Hymenoptera; family Apidae; genus Xylocopa; species Xylocopa violacea. The sequence goes on along the minus strand of CAXAJV010000002.1, from coordinate 21,471,834 downwards.
GACAACATTCCAGGCCTGTCGGTCCCTACGTCTCGGTGGTAACATTATATGCGTCTATAACGTTATATATCATTATCTAAGGCAACCTAACATCTCGGATGCAATATTTGACAACATTCCTAGCCTGTCGAACCCTACTTCTCGGAGGGAACAGTATATACGTCTATAACGTTATATATCCTAACCTAAGGCAACCTGACATCTCGGATGTAACATTTGACAACTTTCCAGGCGTGTCAGTCCCTACGTCTCGGTGGTAACATTACATGCGTCTATAACGGTATATTTCCTAATCTAAGGCAACCTAACATCTCGGATGCAATATTTGACAACATTCCTGGCCTGTCGAACCCTACTTCTCGGAGGGAACAGTATATACGTCCATAACGGTATATGTCCTAATCTAAGGCAACCTAACATCTCGGATGCAATATTTGACAACATTCCTGGCCTGTCGAACCCTACTTCTCGGAGGGAACAGCATATACGTCTATAACGTCATATATGCTAACCTAAGGCAACCTAACATCTCGGATGTAACATTTGACAACATTCCAGGTGTGTCGGTCCCTACGTCTCGGTGGTAAAGTTACATGCGTCTATAACGTTATATATCATAACCTAAGGCAACCTAACATCTCGGATGTAACATTTGACAACATTCCAGGCGTGTCGGTCCCAACGTCTCGGTGGTAACATTACATGCGTCTATAACGGTATATTTCCTAATCTAAGGCAACCTAACATCTCGGATGCAATATTTGACAACATTCCAGGCGTGTCGGTCCCAACGTCTCGGTGGTAACATTACATGCGTCTATAACGTTATATATCCTAACCTAAGGCCACCTAACATCTCGTATGTAATATTTGTCAACATTCCTGGCGTGTCGGTCTCTACGTCTCGGTGGTAACATTACATGCGTCTATAGCGGTATATATCCTAATCTTAGGCAACCTAACATCTCGGATGTAACATTTTACAACATTCCAGGCGTGTCGGTCCCCACGTCTCGGTGGTAACATTACATGCGTCTATAACGTTATATATCCTAACCTAAGGCCACCTAACATCTCGTATGTAATATTTGTCAACATTCCTGGCGTGTCGGTCTCTACGTCTCGGTGGTAACATTACATGCGTCTATAGCGGTATATATCCTAATCTTAGGCAACCTAACATCTCGGATGTAACATTTTACAACATTCCAGGCCTGTCGGTCCCTACGTCTCGGTGGTAACATTACATGCGTCTATAACATTATATATCCTAACCTAAGGCAACCTGACATCTCGGATGTATTATTCTACAACATTCCAGGCGTGTCGGACCCTACTTCTCGGTGGGAACATTATATGCGTCTATAACGTTGTATATCCTAATCTAGGGCAACCTAATACCTCGGATGCAATATTTGACAACATTCCAGGCGTGTCGGTCCCAACGTCTCGGTGGTAACATTACATGCGTCTATAACGGTATATTTCCTAATCTAAGGCAACCTAACATCTCGGATGCAATATTTGACAACATTCCTGGCCTGTCGAACCCTACTTCCCGGAGGGAACAGTATATACGTCTATAACGTTACATATCCTAACCTAGGGCAACCTAACATCTCGGATGCAATATTTGACAACATTCCAGGCGTGTCGGTCCCAACGTCTCGGTGGTAACATTACATGCGTCTATAACGGTATATTTCCTAATCTAAGGCAACCTAACATCTCGGATGCAATATTTGACAACATTCCTGGCCTGTCGATCCCTACTTCCCGGAGGGAACAGTATATACGTCTATAACGTTATATATCCTAACCTAAGGCAACCTGACATCTCGGATGTATTATTCTACAACATTCCAGGCGTGTCGGACCCTACTTCTCGGTGGGAACATTACATGCGTCTATAACCTTGTATATCCTAACCTAAGGCAACCTAACATCTCGGATGTAACATTTGACAAAATTCCAGGTGTGTCGGTCCCTACGTCTCGGTGGTAACGTTACATGCGTCTATAACGTTATATATCCTAACCTAAGGCAACCTAACATCTCGGATGTAACATTTGACAACATTCCAGGCATGTCGGTCCCTACGTCTCGGTGGTAACATTATATGCGTCTATAACGGTATATTTCCTAATCTAAGGCAACCTAACATCTCGGATGCAATATTTGACAACATTCCTGGCCTGTCGAACCCTACTGCCCGGAGGGAACAGTATATACGTCTATAACGTTATATATCCTAACCTAAGGCAACCTAACATGTCGGATGTAATATTTGACAACATTCCTGGCGTGTCGGACCCTACTTCTCGGTGGGAACATTATATGTGTCTATAACGTTGTATATCCTTATCTAAGGCAACCTAACATCTCGGATGCAATATTTGACAACATTCCTAGCCTGTCGAACCCTACTTCTCGGAGGGAATAGTATATACGTCTATAACGTTATATATCCTAACCTAAGGCAACCTGACATTTCGGATATAACATTTGACAACATTCCTGGCGTGTCGGACCCTACTCCTCGGTGGGAGCAGTATATACGTCTGTAACGTCATATATCCTAACCTAAGGCAACCTAACATCTCGGATATAACATTTGACAACATTCCAGGCGTGTTGGAACCCTACGTCTCGGTGGTAACATTACGTGCCTCTATAACGTTATATATTCTAACCTAAGGCAACCTAACATCTCGGATGCAATATTTGACAACATTCCTGGCCTGTCAAACCCTACTTCTCGGAGGGAACAGCATATACGTCTATAACGTCATATATCCTAACCTAAGGCAACCTAATATCTCGGATGTAACATTTGACAACATTCCAGGTGTGTCGGATCCTACGTCTCGGTGGTAACGTTACATGCGTCTATAACGTTATATATCCTAACCTAAGGCAACCTAACATCTCGGATGTAACATTTGACAACATTCCAGGCCTGTCGGTCCCTACGTCTCGGTGGTAACATTATATGCGTCTATAACGTTATATATCATTATCTAAGGCAACCTAACATCTCGGATGCAATATTTGACAACATTCCTAGCCTGTCGAACCCTACTTCTCGGAGGGAACAGTATATACGTCTATAACGTTATATATCCTAACCTAAGGCAACCTGACATCTCGGATGTAACATTTGACAACTTTCCAGGCGTGTCAGTCCCTACGTCTCGGTGGTAACATTACATGCGTCTATAACGGTATATTTCCTAATCTAAGGCAACCTAACATCTCGGATGCAATATTTGACAACATTCCTGGCCTGTCGAACCCTACTTCTCGGAGGGAACAGTATATACGTCCATAACGGTATATGTCCTAATCTAAGGCAACCTAACATCTCGGATGCAATATTTGACAACATTCCTGGCCTGTCGAACCCTACTTCTCGGAGGGAACAGCATATACGTCTATAACGTCATATATGCTAACCTAAGGCAACCTAACATCTCGGATGTAACATTTGACAACATTCCAGGTGTGTCGGTCCCTACGTCTCGGTGGTAAAGTTACATGCGTCTATAACGTTATATATCATAACCTAAGGCAACCTAACATCTCGGATGTAACATTTGACAACATTCCAGGCATGTCGGTCCCTACGTCTCGGTGGTAACATTATATGCGTCTATAACGTTATATATCCTTATCTAAGGCAACCTAACATCTCGGTTGCAATATTTGACAACATTCCTAGCCTGTCGAACCCTACTTCTCGGAGGGAACAGTATATACGTCTATAACGTTATATATCCTAACCTAAGGCAACCTGACATCTCGGATGTAATATTCTACATCATTCCAGGCGTGTCGGACCCTACTTCTCGGTGGGAACATTATATGAGTCTATAACGTTGTATATCCTAATCTAAGGCAACCTATTATCTCAGACGTAATATTTTACAATATTCCAGGCGTGTCGGTGCATACTTTTCGGTGGGAATATTATATGCGTCTATAACGGCCGATATCGTAATCTAAGGCAACCTAACATCTCGGATGCAATATTTGACAACATTCCTGGCCTGTCGAACCCTACTTCTCGGAGGGAACAGTATATACGTCTATAACGTCATATATCCTAACCTAAGGCAACCTAACATCTCGGATGTAACATTTGACAACATTCCAGGCGTGTCGGTCCCAACGTCTCGGTGGTAACATTACATGCGTCTATAACGGTATATTTCCTAATCTAAGGCAACCTAACATCTCGGATGCAATATTTGACAACATTCCTGGCCTGTCGAACCCTACTTCTCGGAGGGAACAGTATATACGTTTATAACGTTATATATCCTAACCTAGGGCAACCTAACATCTCGGATGTAATATTCTACAACCTTCCAGGCGTGTCGGACCCTACTTCTCGGTGGGAGCATTATATGCGTCTATAACGTTGTATATCCTTATCTAAGGCAACCTAACATCTCGGATGCAATATTTTACAACATTCGTGGCCTGTCGAACCCTACTTCTCGGAGGGAACAGTATATACGTCTATAACGGTATATATCCTAATCTAAGGCAACCTAACATCTCGGATGTAACATTTGACAACATTCCAGGCGTGTCGGACCCTACTTCTCGGTGGGAACATTATATGTGTCTATAACGTTGTATATCCTTATCTAAGGCAACCTAACATCTCGGATGCAATATTTGACAACATTCCTAGCCTGTCGAACCCTACTTCTCGGAGGGAATAGTATATACGTCTATAACGTTATATATCCTAACCTAAGGCAACCTGACATTTCGGATATAACATTTGACAACATTCCTGGCGTGTCGGACCCTACTCCTCGGTGGGAGCAGTATATACGTCTGTAACGTCATATATCCTAACCTAAGGCAACCTAACATCTCGGATATAACATTTGACAACATTCCAGGCGTGTTGGAACCCTACGTCTCGGTGTTAACATTACGTGCCTCTATAACGTTATATATTCTAACCTAAGGCAACCTAACATCTCGGATGCAATATTTGACAACATTCCTGGCCTGTCAAACCCTACTTCTCGGAGGGAACAGCATATACGTCTATAACGTCATATATCCTAACCTAAGGCAACCTAATATCTCGGATGTAACATTTGACAACATTCCAGGTGTGTCGGATCCTACGTCTCGGTGGTAACGTTACATGCGTCTATAACGTTATATATCCTAACCTAAGGCAACCTAACATCTCGGATGTAACATTTGACAACATTCCAGGCCTGTCGGTCCCTACGTCTCGGTGGTAACATTATATGCGTCTATAACGTTATATATCATTATCTAAGGCAACCTAACATCTCGGATGCAATATTTGACAACATTCCTAGCCTGTCGAACCCTACTTCTCGGAGGGAACAGTATATACGTCTATAACGTTATATATCCTAACCTAAGGCAACCTGACATCTCGGATGTAACATTTGACAACTTTCCAGGCGTGTCAGTCCCTACGTCTCGGTGGTAACATTACATGCGTCTATAACGGTATATTTCCTAATCTAAGGCAACCTAACATCTCGGATGCAATATTTGACAACATTCCTGGCCTGTCGAACCCTACTTCTCGGAGGGAACAGTATATACGTCCATAACGGTATATGTCCTAATCTAAGGCAACCTAACATCTCGGATGCAATATTTGACAACATTCCTGGCCTGTCGAACCCTACTTCTCGGAGGGAACAGCATATACGTCTATAACGTCATATATGCTAACCTAAGGCAACCTAACATCTCGGATGTAACATTTGACAACATTCCAGGTGTGCCGGTCCCTACGTCTCGGTGGTAAAGTTACATGCGTCTATAACGTTATATATCCTAACCTAAGGCAACCTAACATATCGGATGTAACATTTGACAACATTCCAGGCATGTCGGTCCCTACGTCTCGGTGGTAACATTATATGCGTCTATAACGTTATATATCCTTATCTAAGGCAACCTAACATCTCGGTTGCAATATTTGACAACATTCCTAGCCTGTCGAACCCTACTTCTCGGAGGGAACAGTATATACGTCTATAACGTTATATATCCTAACCTAAGGCAACCTGACATCTCGGATGTAATATTCTACATCATTCCAGGCGTGTCGGACCCTACTTCTCGGTGGGAACATTATATGAGTCTATAACGTTGTATATCCTAATCTAAGGCAACCTATTATCTCAGACGTAATATTTTACAATATTCCAGGCGTGTCGGTGCATACTTTTCGGTGGGAATATTATATGCGTCTATAACGGCCGATATCGTAATCTAAGGCAACCTAACATCTCGGATGCAATATTTGACAACATTCCTGGCCTGTCGAACCCTACTTCTCGGAGGGAACAGTATATACGTCTATAACGTCATATATCCTAACCTAAGGCAACCTAACATCTCGGATGTAACATTTGACAACATTCCAGGCGTGTCGGTCCCAACGTCTCGGTGGTAACATTACATGCGTCTATAACGGTATATTTCCTAATCTAAGGCAACCTAACATCTCGGATGCAATATTTGACAACATTCCTGGCCTGTCGAACCCTACTTCTCGGAGGGAACAGTATATACGTTTATAACGTTATATATCCTAACCTAGGGCAACCTAACATCTCGGATGTAATATTCTACAACCTTCCAGGCGTGTCGGACCCTACTTCTCGGTGGGAACATTATATGCGTCTATAACGTTGTATATCCTTATCTAAGGCAACCTAACATCTCGGATGCAATATTTTACAACATTCGTGGCCTGTCGAACCCTACTTCTCGGAGGGAACAGTATATACGTCTATAACGGTATATATCCTAATCTAAGGCAACCTAACATCTCGGATGTAACATTTGACAACATTCCAGGCGTGTCGGTCCCTACGTCTCGGTGGTAACATTACATGCGTCTATAACGTTATATATCCTAACCTAAGGCCACCTAACATCTCGTATGTAATATTTGTCAACATTCCTGGCGTGTCGGTCCCTACGTCTCGGTGGTAACATTACATGCGTCTATAGCGGTATATATCCTAATCTTAGGCAACCTAACATCTCGGATGTAACATTTTACAACATTCCAGGCCTGTCGGTCCCCACGTCTCGGTGGTAACATTACATGCGTCTATAACGTTATATATCCTAACCTAAGGCCACCTAACACCTCGTATGTAATATTTGTCAACATTCCTGGCGTGTCGGTCTCTACGTCTCGGTGGTAACATTACATGCGTTTATAGCGGTATATTTCCTAATCTAAGGCAACCTAACATCTCGGATGCAATATTTGACAACATTCCTGGCCTGTCGAACCCTACTTCCCGGAGGGAACAGTATATACTATAGTCGAAGACACGCCTGTCTTCGCGAATTGCGTCGAACGCAGGACGATCGTCGGCTGTTCGGCGACGTTCGGCTGTTTGCGGAGTGGGGAGGAGCAGCAGTTGCATTTCAGTGAGATTCGCGAGGAGTCGCAGTTCCTTAGTTTCTTTAGTATACCTTATGTACCTTTTAAAATATATCTCTTTTTATCTTTATTATTTTGTATTCCTCACATTACGCCTTACTACAGCTTCAGAAGTGGGATTGAACTATCTGAACGATCGCTATAATTGTGTCAGTTAAATCCGGTTGTGTAACGTGAATTGTAACCGCCATGTTCCTGAAAGATATACCGAACGTATACGAAAACCTCGGCAGAAGTGCGACTCAGCCGATTCGCGCTCTGCACAGGCTAGTTTTTGGGGAGGATGGCGACCGACACAATCGGAAACGCCTAAGAAGTTTCTCCGGTTTTGTGTTTCAAAGTGAAACGGAAATGGAAAGCATGGTCTCGTCGGTTGTGGCTTCGTTTAGCTTGGGCGAGTTAATCGGGATCGCGGGTGTTTTGAACGTCGATTCGGATGGGCAAAAGGAAGAAATTGGCCGGCGGATTTGTCAGCATTTGTCAGATTTAACGTTATTAAAAGAGGCGAATGCGGCAGTGGCTGTTTCGGAAGAGGAATCGGAAGATGACGTCACAAACGTGACGATGCGATCTGTTCGAGGGGAGGACGCTGGCCATCGTCTCGCACGGCAGACACCAGGGACCGCTGAGGGTTGTGCACCGCGTATGGCGGAAACAACTGATCGTCATTACGATGCACCTCGATTTACGCTGAACTTTCGAGATGTCGAAGACTCGATGCGCCCATTCAACGGAAGTGATGGATATCCCATCGAAAGGTGGATGGAAGAGTTTGAGGAGAATGCGATTTTATTTGCATGGTCCGACCTGCAAAAACTTTTGTTCGCGAGGAAATGTTTGAGCGGATTGGCGAGACTGTTCGTGCAGGGAGAGCAGGGTCTTTCCTCGTGGGCACGACTGAAAAGCCGCTTGTTGGAGGAATTCTCTACGCGAGTAAACAGTGCGCAATTGCATGAAATGTTGCGCACTAGAAGGATGCAGCGGGACGAGTCAGTGCATGAGTATTTCTTAAAAATGAAGGAAATTTCGGCGCGGGGTTGGATCGAGCCCGAATCGCTGATCCAATATATTGTGGACGGGATTCCGGACGATCCAACGAAGAAGTTTAATCTTTACGAGGCCAAGAACTTGAATGAACTAAAGGACAAATTAAAAATTTATGAACGAGTGCGAAACGGGATTCGACCGGTGGCGAAGAAGGGATCCTTGGTACCGGTGACGCAGTCAGCTGATGCAGCGAGCGCGAGCAGCTCAACGGCGAGGACGTACGCGACGCCGGGACGCGTTGGACCGTCGCCCCGATGCTTCAATTGCAACGAGGTAGGACATTTGGCCAACGTCTGCCCGAAGCCAAAAAGGAGCCCAGGATCGTGCTACGTCTGTGGATCAGCTGAGCACCGGAAACAGTTTTGTCCACAGCGATCGGGAGCGTCGAGGGAAGCGAGAGGAGCGAAGAGCGAGACGAGCACTCACTTGGTTCATTCAAGAGCGTGCGAAATAAACCCGTGTTACACTATCGATTTAACATTAGATATAGGTAAGATCGAAGCAGTTATCGATACCGGAAGTCCAGTGTCCTTTTTATGTCAGAAATTAGTTCCCGCGAATGTAAAATTGAATAATTACGACCGTACAACTCGATTTGAAGGGGTGAATAGAAGTGCGATAGAAATATTAGGCCGATTGACGCAGAAAACGCTAGTTTCGGGTTGCGAGGCAATGCTCGACTTTTACGTGATTCCGGATCGGACTCTTAATTGCGATTGTTTATTAGGTCGTGATTTTATTAATAATGACAATTTAGAGGTAACGATCGGAAAGACGGTTAGTATTCGTCCTAGTTCAATAGCGGAAGTCATGAAGATAGATGTGGTAGAGGACCAAGCGAACAACGATGTCGTAAACAATTTAAAAATTAATCCAGATTTAGGGCACGAATGGCAGGAAAAAGTATGCCAAATTGCTAACGAGCATTACGTAAAGCCGAGTAGACCGGAACTCCCAGATGTGAAACTAGAAATGGAATTAATTTTGAAACCTAATCACCAACCGTTTTACTACAATCCGCGACGTTTATCATATTGTGAAAAGAACGCAGTCGCGCAGATCGTTCAAGATCTACTAAGTCGAGGAATTATTCGTCCGAGTACTTCACATTACTGTAGCCCGATCGTGTTGATAAGAAAGAAAAATGGGCAATACAGAATGGCCGTAGACTATAGAAATTTGAATAAGTTAACCTTGCGCGATAATTTCCCTATTCCTCGGATAGATGATCAAATTGATCAATTGAGAAACAAATCATATTTTACTCGATTAGATTTGAAAGATGCGTTTCACCATGTCTTTATGAAGGAAAATTCAATTAAATATACAGCATTTACATGTTTTATGGGACAATTCGAATATTTACGTATGCCTTTTGGTCTGTCGAACGGTCCATCGTTTTTTATGAGATTTATAAATACCGCATTTCGACAATTATTAGATCAGCAAAAAATTTTGATATATTTGGACGATATTTTAATTGCCACCGAGACCGCTTGCGAAAATTTAAAAATACTAGCAGAAGTTTTTCACGTATTAGTTAGAAATTGTTTGGATTTGAAATTGGCAAAGTGCGCTTTTCTGCTTACGGAAATAGTTTACCTAGGCTACCGAATAAATTCACAAGGCATTAGACCCAGTGAAGAAAATCTAAAGGCCGTTTACGATTACCCTATTCCCAGAAATTACCGCGAATTGCAAAGCTTTATGGGCTTGGTTTCTTATTTTAGAAAGTTTATAAAAAATTTTGCGTTAATAGCAAAGCCGCTGTACGACTTGTTAAAATCGAAAGCCAAATTCCGATGGGACGACGAGCTGTTGATTTGTTTCGAACATTTGAAAAAATTATTAATGTCAGAACCCGTATTAGCCGTTTACTCTCCACAGGCGGAAACTGAACTGCATTGTGACGCAAGTTCGCACGGATTCGGCTCGGTTTTACTACAGAGGCAGACGGACGGCAAATTCCACCCTATTTGTTATTTTAGTAGAAGAACCACACAGGCCGAAAGTAAATATCACAGTTTTGAGTTGGAGGCACTTGCTGTGGTTTATGCGTTGGAGCGTTTTCGAATATATTTGCAAGGCATACCGTTTAAGATCGTGACAGATTGTAATAGCCTGAAACTGACTCTGGAGCGAAAAGAAATAAACCCACGGATTTTGCGATGGTCACTAATTTTACGTAATTATCAGTATACCTTAGAACATCGACCGGGAGAAAAAATGGTACATGCAGATGCACTTAGTCGCGAATTTAGCGTGTTGATCATCACCGAAAATAGTTTCGAACAAAACCTTTCGATTTTACAAAATCAAGATCCGCGATTAAAAACATTACGAGAAGAATTACAAAACTCGGAAAATAAATTTTACGAATTAAACAACGGATTGATTTATCGTAAAGTTAACAACAACCGCTTATTTTGTGTTCCGTCTTCAATGGAGGAAAATGTAATTAGGAAGAACCATGAAGAAATAGGTCATCAGGGAGTAGATAAGACTCTCGAGTACATTTCTCGAATTTATTGGTTTCCGCAGAAAAAACAAAAGATCCGACAATGCATCGCGAACTGTTTAAAGTGTATTACCTATTCCGCCAATGCGAATCGGGTGGAAGGTGTATTGGAATGTCCGGATAAGGGTTCGGTACCGTTCTACTGCGTGCACGTTGATCACTATGGTCCGTTGGAGCGAACGAATCACCGCTATAAATACATTTTTGAAGTAATTGACGCGTTCACAAAATTTGTAAGATTTTACCCGACCGTGAGTACCAATGCGGAAGAAGCGATACGACATTTACGAACGTATTTTTCTGCGTATAGTAAACCGCGCAAAATTGTTTCCGACCGAGGCAGCGCTTTTACCTCGAATAAATTTAAGGAATTTTTGTCAGAGTTAAGTATCCAGCACGTATTAATCGCGACGGCAACGCCACACGCAAACGGCCAAATCGAACGGATAAATCGTTCCCTCACACCAATGTTAGCCAAATTAACTTCGAGCGCCGGTACATGGAACCAAGTGTTAGCCGACGCCGAATACGCCTTTAATAATACTATAAATCGATCTACGGGAAACACGCCGAGTCAGTTATTATTTGGAATTAATCAAGTAGGTACGGTACGCGACGATTTGCGTAAAGTTTTGAGCGAAGGAAATGTCAATAATCGCGAATTAGTTACGACTAGAGAGAATGCTGTTGCGAAAATCCACGCAACGAACGCATATAATAAAAAAAGTTACGACAAACGACATAAACTGCCGATACAATATAACGTAGGCGACTATGTAATGGTAAAAAACGTAGATGTTACGGCGGGAATTAATAAAAAATTGCTGCCGAAATTTAGAGGTCCGTACGTCGTTAAAAAAGTACTCGACAAAAATAGATATGTCATTTGTGATCCGGAAGAACATCAGGTGACTCAAATTCCTTTCGAAGGTATATCTTCCCCAGAAAACATGCGGAGATGGGCGAAACCAGATAGTGATAAAGGCTAGACAATATAAGTTTTAATTATTAACATTATAAGTTTATCGTATCATCTTCTACAGCATTTGTATTACTGTTTATTACCGTACACTAATTATTCCATTTATATATCTTTGTATCACTTTATATTACACTTTGCGTTACTTTATACTATGTTACTTTACTATATTTACTTTACTTTACTATATTATTTTGCGTTAGGTTGTAAGTTTATATGATAACGATTGAGGGCAATCGTAGGTCAGGATGGCCGAAACTATAGTCGAAGACACGCCTGTCTTCGCGAATTGCGTCGAACGCAGGACGATCGTCGGCTGTTCGGCGACGTTCGGCTGTTTGCGGAGTGGGGAGGAGCAGCAGTTGCATTTCAGTGAGATTCGCGAGGAGTCGCAGTTCCTTAGTTTCTTTAGTATACCTTATGTACCTTTTAAAATATATCTCTTTTTATCTTTATTATTTTGTATTCCTCACATTACGCCTTACTACAATACGTCTATAACGTTATATATCCTAACCTAGGGCAACCTAACATCTCGGATGTAATATTCTACAACCTTCCAGGCGTGTCGGACCCTACGTCTCGGTGGTAACATTACATGCGTCTATAACGGTATATTTCCTAATCTAAGGCAACCTAACACCTCGGATGCAATATTTGACAACATTCCTGGCCTGTCGAACCCTACTTCTCGGAGGGAACAGCATATACGTCTATAACGTTATATATCCTAACCTAAGGCAACCTGACATCTCGGATGTAATATTCTACATCATTCCAGGCGTGTCGGACCCTACTTCTCGGTGGGAACATTATATGAGTCTATAACGTTGTATATCCTAATCTAAGGCAACCTATTATCTCAGACGTAATATTTTACAATATTCCAGGCGTGTCGGTGCATACTTTTCGGTGGGAATATTATATGCGTCTATAACGGCCGATATTGTAATCTAAGGCAACCTAACATCTCGGATGCAATATTTGACAACATTCCTGGCCTGTCGAACCCTACTTCTCGGAGGGAACAGTATATACGTCTATAACGTCATATATCCTAACCTAAGGCAACCTAACATCTCGGATGTAACATTTGACAACATTCCAGGCGTGTCGGTCCCAACGTCTCGGTGGTAACATTACATGCGTCTATAACGGTATATTTCCTAATCTAAGGCAACCTAACATCTCGGATGCAATATTTGACAACATTCCTGGCCTGTCGAACCCTACTTCTCGGAGGGAACAGTATATACGTTTATAACGTTATATATCCTAACCTAGGGCAACCTAACATCTCGGATGTAATATTCTACAACCTTCCAGGCGTGTCGGACCCTACTTCTCGGTGGGAACATTATATGCGTCTATAACGTTGTATATCCTTATCTAAGGCAACCTAACATCTCGGATGCAATATTTTACAACATTCGTGGCCTGTCGAACCCTACTTCTCGGAGGGAACAGTATATACGTCTATAACGGTATATATCCTAATCTAAGGCAACCTAACATCTCGGATGTAACATTTGACAACATTCCAGGCGTGTCGGTCCCTACGTCTCGGTGGTAACATTACATGCGTCTATAACATTATATATCCTAACCTAAGGCAACCTGACATCTCGGATGTATTATTCTACAACATTCCAGGCGTGTCGGACCCTACTTCTCGGTGGGAACATTATATGCGTCTATAACGTTGTATATCCTAATCTAGGGCAACCTAATACCTCGGATGCAATATTTGACAACATTCCAGGCGTGTCGGTCCCAACGTCTCGGTGGTAACATTACATGCGTCTATAACGGTATATTTCCTAATCTAAGGCAACCTAACATCTCGGATGCAATATTTGACAACATTCCTGGCCTGTCGAACCCTACTTCCCGGAGGGAACAGTATATACGTCTATAACGTTATATATCCTAACCTAGGGCAACCTAACATCTCGGATGCAATATTTGACAACATTCCAGGCGTGTCGGTCCCAACGTCTCGGTGGTAACATTACATGCGTCTATAACGGTATATTTCCTAATCTAAGGCAACCTAACATCTCGGATGCAATATTTGACAACATTCCTGGCCTGTCGATCCCTACTTCCCGGAGGGAACAGTATATACGTCTATAACGTTATATATCCTAACCTAAGGCAACCTGACATCTCGGATGTATTATTCTACAACATTCCAGGCGTGTCGGACCCTACTTCTCGGTGGGAACATTACATGCGTCTGTAACCTTGTATATCCTAACCTAAGGCAACCTAACATCTCGGATGTAACATTTGACAACATTCCAGGTGTGTCGGTCCCTACGTTTCGGTGGTAACGTTACATGCGTCTATAACGTTATATATCCTAACCTAAGGCAACCTAACATCTCGGATGTAACATTTGACAACATTCCAGGCATGTCGGTCCCTACGTCTCGGTGGTAACATTATATGCGTCTATAATGGTATATTTCCTAATCTAAGGCAACCTAACATCTCGGATGCAATATTTGACAACATTCCTGGCCTGTCGAACCCTACTGCCCGGAGGGAACAGTATATACGTCTATAACGTTATATATCCTAACCTAGGGCAACCTAAAATCTCGGATGTAATATTCTACAACCTTCCACGCGTGTCGGACCCTACTTCTCGGTGGGAACATTATATGTGTCTATAACGTTGTATATCCTTATCTAAGGCAACCTAACATCTCGGATGCAATATTTGACAACATTCCTAGCCTGTCGAACCCTACTTCTCGGAGGGAATAGTATGTACGTCTATAACGTTATATAACCTAACCTAAGGCAACCTGACATCTCGGATGTAATATTCTACATCACTCCAGGCGTGTCGGTCCCAACGTCTCGGTGGTAACATTACATGCGTTTATAGCGGTATATTTCCTAATCTAAGGCAACCTAACATCTCGGATGCAATATTTGACAACATTCCTGGCCTGTCGAACCCTACTTCCCGGAGGGAACAGTATATACGTCTATAACGTTATATATCCTAACCTAGGGCAACCTAACATCTCGGATGTAATATTCTACAACCTTCCAGGCGTGTCGGACCCTACGTCTCGGTGGTAACATTACATGCGTCTATAACGGTATATTTCCTAATCTAAGGCAACCTAACACCTCGGATGCAATATTTGACAACATTCCTGGCCTGTCGAACCCTACTTCTCGGAGGGAACAGCATATACGTCTATAACGTTATATATCCTAACCTAAGGCAACCTGACATCTCGGATGTAATATTCTACATCATTCCAGGCGTGTCGGACCCTACTTCTCGGTGGGAACATTATATGAGTCTATAACGTTGTATATCCTAATCTAAGGCAACCTATTATCTCAGACGTAATATTTTACAATATTCCAGGCGTGTCGGTGCATACTTTTCGGTGGGAATATTATATGCGTCTATAACGGCCGATATCGTAATCTAAGGCAACCTAACATCTCGGATGCAATATTTGACAACATTCCTGGCCTGTCGAACCCTACTTCTCGGAGGGAACAGTATATACGTCTATAACGTCATATATCCTAACCTAAGGCAACCTAACATCTCGGATGTAACATTTGACAACATTCCAGGCGTGTCGGTCCCAACGTCTCGGTGGTAACATTACATGCGTCTATAACGGTATATTTCCTAATCTAAGGCAACCTAACATCTCGGATGCAATATTTGACAACATTCCTGGCCTGTCGAACCCTACTTCTCGGAGGGAACAGTATATACGTTTATAACGTTATATATCCTAACCTAGGGCAACCTAACATCTCGGATGTAATATTCTACAACCTTCCAGGCGTGTCGGACCCTACTTCTCGGTGGGAACATTATATGCGTCTATAACGTTGTATATCCTTATCTAAGGCAACCTAACATCTCGGATGCAATATTTTACAACATTCGTGGCCTGTCGAACCCTACTTCTCGGAGGGAACAGTATATACGTCTATAACGGTATATATCCTAATCTAAGGCAACCTAACATCTCGGATGTAACATTTGACAACATTCCAGGCGTGTCGGTCCCTACGTCTCGGTGGTAACATTACATGCGTCTATAACATTATATATCCTAACCTAAGGCAACCTGACATCTCGGATGTATTATTCTACAACATTCCAGGCGTGTCGGACCCTACTTCTCGGTGGGAACATTATATGCGTCTATAACGTTGTATATCCTAATCTAGGGCAACCTAATACCTCGGATGCAATATTTGACAACATTCCAGGCGTGTCGGTCCCAACGTCTCGGTGGTAACATTACATGCGTCTATAACGGTATATTTCCTAATCTAAGGCAACCTAACATCTCGGATGCAATATTTGACAACATTCCTGGCCTGTCGAACCCTACTTCCCGGAGGGAACAGTATATACGTCTATAACGTTATATATCCTAACCTAGGGCAACCTAACATCTCGGATGCAATATTTGACAACATTCCAGGCGTGTCGGTCCCAACGTCTCGGTGGTAACATTACATGCGTCTATAACGGTATATTTCCTAATCTAAGGCAACCTAACATCTCGGATGCAATATTTGACAACATTCCTGGCCTGTCGATCCCTACTTCCCGGAGGGAACAGTATATACGTCTATAACGTTATATATCCTAACCTAAGGCAACCTGACATCTCGGATGTATTATTCTACAACATTCCAGGCGTGTCGGACCCTACTTCTCGGTGGGAACATTACATGCGTCTGTAACCTTGTATATCCTAACCTAAGGCAACCTAACATCTCGGATGTAACATTTGACAACATTCCAGGTGTGTCGGTCCCTACGTTTCGGTGGTAACGTTACATGCGTCTATAACGTTATATATCCTAACCTAAGGCAACCTAACATCTCGGATGTAACATTTGACAACATTCCAGGCATGTCGGTCCCTACGTCTCGGTGGTAACATTATATGCGTCTATAATGGTATATTTCCTAATCTAAGGCAACCTAACATCTCGGATGCAATATTTGACAACATTCCTGGCCTGTCGAACCCTACTGCCCGGAGGGAACAGTATATACGTCTATAACGTTATATATCCTAACCTAGGGCAACCTAAAATCTCGGATGTAATATTCTACAACCTTCCACGCGTGTCGGACCCTACTTCTCGGTGGGAACATTATATGTGTCTATAACGTTGTATATCCTTATCTAAGGCAACCTAACATCTCGGATGCAATATTTGACAACATTCCTAGCCTGTCGAACCCTACTTCTCGGAGGGAATAGTATATACGTCTATAACGTTATATAACCTAACCTAAGGCAACCTGACATCTCGGATGTAATATTCTACATCACTCCAGGCGTGTCGGTCCCAACGTCTCGGTGGTAACATTACATGCGTTTATAGCGGTATATTTCCTAATCTAAGGCAACCTAACATCTCGGATGCAATATTTGACAACATTCCTGGCCTGTCGAACCCTACTTCCCGGAGGGAACAGTATATACGTCTATAACGTTATATATCCTAACCTAGGGCAACCTAACATCTCGGATGTAATATTCTACAACCTTCCAGGCGTGTCGGACCCTACGTCTCGGTGGTGACATTACATGCGTCTATAACGGTATATTTCCTAATCTAAGGCAACCTAACACCTCGGATGCAATATTTGACAACATTCCTGGCCTGTCGAACCCTACTTCTCGGAGGGAACAGCATATACGTCTATAACGTTATATATCCTAACCTAGGGCAACCTAAAATCTCGGATGTAATATTCTACAACCTTCCAGGCGTGTCGGACCCTACTTCTCGGTGGGAACATTATATGTGTCTATAACGTTGTATATCCTTATCTAAGGCAACCTAACATCTCGGATGCAATATTTGACAACATTCCTAGCCTGTCGAACCCTACTTCTCGGAGGGAATAGTATATACGTCTATAACGTTATATATCCTAACCTAAGGCAACCTGACATCTCGGATGTAATATTCTACATCACTCCAGGCGTGTCGGTCCCAACGTCTCGGTGGTAACATTACATGCGTTTATAGCGGTATATATCCTAATCTTAGGCAACCTAACATCTCGGATGTAACATTTTAAAACATTCCAGGCCTGTCGGTCCCTACGTCTCGGTGGTAACATTACATGCGTCTATAACGTTATATATCCTAACCTAAGGCCACCTAACATCTCGTATGTAATATTTGACAACATTCCTGGCGTGTCGAACCCTACTTCTCGGTGGGAACAGTATATACGTCTATAACGTTATATATCCTAACCTAAGGCAACCTAACATCTCGGATGTAACATTTGACATCATACCAGGCATGTCGGTCCCTACGTCTCGGTGGTAACATTATATGCGTCTACAACGTTATATATCCTTATCTAAGGCAACCTAACATCTCGGTTGCAATATTTGACAACACTCCTAGCCTGTCGAACCCTACTTCTCGGAGGGAACAGTATATACGTCTATAACGTTATATATCCTAACCTAGGGCAACCTAACATCTCGGATGTAATATTCTACATCATTCCAGGCGTGTCGAAACCTACTTCTCGGATGGAACTGTATATACGTCTATAACGGTATATATCCTAATCTAAGACAACCTAACACCTCGGATGCAATATTTGACAACATTCCTGGCCTGTCGAACCCTACTTCTCGGAGGGAACAGTATATACGTCTATAACGTTATATATCCTAACCTAGGGCAACCTAAAATCTCGGATGTAATATTCTACAACCTTCCAGGCGTGTCGGACCCTACTTCTCGGTGGGAACAGTATATACGTCTGTAACGTCATATATCCTAACCTAAGGCAACCTAACATCTCGGATATAACATTTAACGACATTCCAGGCGTTTTGGAACCCTACGCCTCGGTGGTAACATTACGTGCGTCTATAACGTTATATATGCTAACCTAAGGCAACCTAACATCTCGGATGCAATATTTGACAACATTCCTGGCCTGTCGAACCCTACTTCTCGGAGGGAACAGTATATACGTCTATAACGTTATATATCCTAACCTAAGGCAACCTGACATCTCGGATGTATTATTCTACAACATTCCAGGCGTGTCGGACCCTACTTCTCAGTGGGAACATTATATGCGTCTATAACGTTATATATCCTAACCTAAGGCAACCTAACATCTCGGATGTAATATTCTACAACCTCCCAGGCGTGTCGGACCCTACTTCTCGGTGGGAACATTGTATGCGTCTATAACGTTGCATATCCTAATCTAAGGCAACCTAACATCTCGGATGCAATATTTGACAACATTCCTGGCCTGTCGAACCCTACTTCTCGGAGGGAACAGCATATACGTCTATAACGTCATATATGCTAACCTAAGGCAACCTAACATCTCGGATGTAACATTTGACAACATTCCAGGTGTGTCGGTCCCTACGTCTCGGTGGTAAAGTTACATGCGTCTATAACGTTATATATCCTAACCTAAGGCAACCTAACATCTCGGATGTAACATTTGACATCATTCCAGGCATGTCGGTCCCTACGTCTCGGTGGTAACATTATATGCGTCTACAACGTTATATATCCTTATCTAAGGCAACCTAACATCTCGGTTGCAATATTTGACAACATTCCTAGCCTGCCGAACCCTACTTCCCGGAGGGAACAGTATATACGTCTATAACGTTATATATCCTAACCTAGGGCAACCTAACATCTCGGATGTAATATTCTACATCATTCCAGGCGTGTCGAAACCTACTTCTCGGATGGAACTGTATATACGTCTATAACGGTATATATCCTAATCTAAGGCAACCTAACACCTCGGATGCAATATTTGACAACATTCCTGGCCTGTCGAACCCTACTTCTCGGAGGGAACAGTATATACGTCTATAACGTTATATATCCTAACCTAGGGCAACCTAAAATCTCGGATGTAATATTCTACAACCTTCCAGGCGTGTCGGACCCTACTTCTCGGTGGGAACATTATATGTGTCTATAAAGTTGTATATCCTTATCTAAGGCAACCTAACATCTCGGATGCAATATTTGACAACATTCCTAGCCTGTCGAACCCTACTTCTCGGAGGGAATAGTATATACGTCTATAACGTTATATATCCTAACCTAAGGCAACCTGACATCTCGGATGTAATATTCTACATCACTCCAGGCGTGTCGGTCCCAACGTCTCGGTGGTAACATTACATGCGTGTATAGCGGTATATATCCTAATCTTAGGCAACCTAACATCTCGGATGTAACATTTTACAACATTCCAGGCCTGTCGGTCCCTACGTCTCGGTGGTAACATTACATGCGTCTATAACGTTATATATCCTAACCTAAGGCCACCTAACATCTCGTATGTAATATTTGACAACATTCCTGGCGTGTCGAACCCTACTTCTCGGTGGGAACAGTATATACGTCTATAACGTTATATATCCTAACCTAAGGCAACCTAACATGTCGGATGTAATATTTGACAACATTCCTGGCGTGTCGGACCCTACTTCTCGGTGGGAACAGTATATACGTCTGTAACGTCATATATCCTAACCTAAGGCAACCTAACATCTCGGATGTAACATTTGACATCATTCCAGGCGTGTTGGAACCCTACGTCTCGGTGGTAACATTACGTGCGTCTATAACGTTATATATGCTAACCTAAGGCATCCTAACATCTCGGATGCAATATTTGACAACATTCCTGGCCTGTCAAACCCTACTTCTCGGAGAGAACAGCATATACGTCTATAACGTCATATATCCTAACCTAAGGCAACCTAACATCTCGGATATAACATTTAACAACATTCCAGGCGTTTTGGAACCCTACGCCTCGGTGGTAACATTACGTGCGTCTATAACGTTATATATGCTAACCTAAGGCAACCTAACATCTCGGATGCAATATTTGACAACATTCCTGGCCTGTCGAACCCTACTTCTCGGAGGGAACAGTATATACGTCTATAACGTTATATATCCTAACCTAAGGCAACCTGACATCTCGGATGTATTATTCTACAACATTCCAGGCGTGTCGGACCCTACTTCTCAGTGGGAACATTATATGCGTCTATAACGTTATATATCCTAACCTAAGGCAACCTAACATCTCGGATGTAATATTCTACAACCTCCCAGGCGTGTCGGACCCTACTTCTCGGTGGGAACATTGTATGCGTCTATAACGTTGCATATCCTAATCTAAGGCAACCTAACATCTCGGATGCAATATTTGACAACATTCCTGGCCTGTCGAACCCTACTTCTCGGAGGGAACAGCATATACGTCTATAACGTCATATATGCTAACCTAAGGCAACCTAACATCTCGGATGTAACATTTGACAACATTCCAGGTGTGTCGGTTCCTACGTCTCGGTGGTAAAGTTACATGCGTCTATAACGTTATATATCCTAACCTAAGGCAACCTAACATCTCGGATGTAACATTTGACATCATTCCAGGCATGTCGGTCCCTACGTCTCGGTGGTAACATTATATGCGTCTACAACGTTATATATCCTTATCTAAGGCAACCTAACATCTCGGTTGCAATATTTGACAACATTCCTAGCCTGCCGAACCCTACTTCTCGGAGGGAACAGTATATACGTCTATAACGTTATATATCCTAACCTAGGGCAACCTAACATCTCGGATGTAATATTCTACATCATTCCAGGCGTGTCGAAACCTACTTCTCGGATGGAACTGTATATACGTCTATAACGGTATATATCCTAATCTAAGGCAACCTAACACCTCGGATGCAATATTTGACAACATTCCTGGCCTGTCGAACCCTACTTCTCGGAGGGAACAGTATATACGTCTATAACGTTATATATCCTAACCTAGGGCAACCTAAAATCTCGGATGTAATATTCTACAACCTTCCAGGCCTGTCGGACCCTACTTCTCGGTGGGAACATTATATGTGTCTATAACGTTGTATATCCTTATCTAAGGCAACCTAACATCTCGGATGCAATATTTGACAACATTCCTAGCCTGTCGAACCCTACTTCTCGGAGGGAATAGTATATACGTCTATAACGTTATATATCCTAACCTAAGGCAACCTGACATCTCGGATGTAATATTCTACATCACTCCAGGCGTGTCGGTCCCAACGTCTCGGTGGTAACATTACATGCGTGTATAGCGGTATATATCCTAATCTTAGGCAACCTAACATCTCGGATGTAACATTTTACAACATTCCAGGCCAGTCGGTCCCTACGTCTCGGTGGTAACATTACATGCGTCTATAACGTTATATATCCTAACCTAAGGCCACCTAACATCTCGTATGTAATATTTGACAACATTCCTGGCGTGTCGAACCCTACTTCTCGGTGGGAACAGTATATACGTCTATAACGTTATATATCCTAACCTAAGGCAACCTAGCATGTCGGATGTAATATTTGACAACATTCCTGGCGTGTCGGACCCTACTTCTCGGTGGGAACAGTATATACGTCTGTAACGTCATATATCCTAACCTAAGGCAACCTAACATCTCGGATATAACATTTGACAACATTCCAGGCGTGTTGGAACCCTACGTCTCGGTGGTAACATTACGTGCGTCTATAACGTTATATATGCTAACCTAAGGCATCCTAACATCTCGGATGCAATATTTGACAACATTCCTGGCCTGTCAAACCCTACTTCTCGGAGGGAACAGCATATACGTCTATAACGTCATATATCCTAACCTAAGGCAACCTAACATCTCGGATGTAACATTTGACAACATTCCAGGTGTGTCGGATCCTACGTCTCGGTGGTAACGTTACATGCGTCTATAACGTTATATATCCTAACCTAAGGCAACCTAACATCTCGGATGTAACATTTGACAACATTCCAGGCATGTCGGTCCCTACGTCTTGGTGGTAACATTATATGCGTCTATAACGTTATATATCCTTATCTAAGGCAACCTAACATCTCGGATGCAATATTTGACAACATTCCTAGCCTGTCGAACCCTACTTCTCGGAGGGAACAGTATATACGTCTATAACGTTATATATCCTAACCTAAGGCAACCTGACATCTCGGATGTAACATTTGACAACATTCCAGGCGTGTCGGTCCCTACGTCTCGGTGGTAACATTACATGCGTCTATAACGGTATATATCCTAACCTAAGGCAACCTAACATCTCGGATGTAACATTTGACATCATTCCAGGCATGTCGGTCCCTACGTCTCGGTGGTAACATTATATGCGTCTACAACGTTATATATCCTTATCTAAGGCAACCTAACATCTCGGTTGCAATATTTGACAACACTCCTAGCCTGTCGAACCCTACTTCTCGGAGGGAACAGTATATACGTCTATAACGTTATATATCCTAACCTAGGGCAACCTAAAATCTCGGATGTAATATTCTACAACCTTCCAGGCGTGTCGGACCCTACTTCTCGGTGGGAACAGTATATACGTCTGTAACGTCATATATCCTAACCTAAGGCAACCTAACATCTCGGATATAACATTTAACAACATTCCAGGCGTTTTGGAACCCTACGCCTCGGTGGTAACATTACGTGCGTCTATAACGTTATATATGCTAACCTAAGGCAACCTAACATCTCGGATGCAATATTTGACAACATTCCTGGCCTGTCGAACCCTACTTCTCGGAGGGAACAGTATATACGTCTATAACGTTATATATCCTAACCTAAGGCAACCTGACATCTCGGATGTATTATTCTACAACATTCCAGGCGTGTCGGACCCTACTTCTCAGTGGGAACATTATATGCGTCTATAACGTTATATATCCTAACCTAAGGCAACCTAACATCTCGGATGTAATATTCTACAACCTCCCAGGCGTGTCGGACCCTACTTCTCGGTGGGAACATTGTATGCGTCTATAACGTTGCATATCCTAATCTAAGGCAACCTAACATCTCGGATGCAATATTTGACAACATTCCTGGCCTGTCGAACCCTACTTCTCGGAGGGAACAGCATATACGTCTATAACGTCATATATGCTAACCTAAGGCAACCTAACATCTCGGATGTAACATTTGACAACATTCCAGGTGTGTCGGTCCCTACGTCTCGGTGGTAAAGTTACATGCGTCTATAACGTTATATATCCTAACCTAAGGCAACCTAACATCTCGGATGTAACATTTGACATCATTCCAGGCATGTCGGTCCCTACGTCTCGGTGGTAACATTATATGCGTCTATAACGGTATATTTCCTAATCTAAGGCAACCTAACATCTCGGATGCAATATTTGACAACATTCCTGGCCTGTCGAACCCTACTTCCCGGAGGGAACAGTATATACGTCTATAACGTCATATATCCTAACCTAAGGCAACCTAACATCTCGGATGTAACATTTGACAACATTCCAGGTGTGTCGGATCCTACGTCTCGGTGGTAACGTTACATGCGTCTATAACGTTATATATCCTAACCTAAGGCAACCTAACATCTCGGATGTAACATTTGACAACATTCCAGGCATGTCGGTCCCTACGTCTTGGTGGTAACATTATATGCGTCTATAACGTTATATATCCTTATCTAAGGCAACCTAACATCTCGGATGCAATATTTGACAACATTCCTAGCCTGTCGAACCCTACTTCTCGGAGGGAACAGTATATACGTCTATAACGTTATATATCCTAACCTAAGGCAACCTGACATCTCCGATGTAATATTCTACATCATTCCAGGCGTGTCGGACCCTACTTCTCGGTGGGAACATTATATGCGTCTATAACCTTGTATATCCTAACCTAAGGCAACCTAACATCTCGGATGTAACATTTGACAACATTCCAGGAGTGTCGGTCCCTACGTCTCGGTGGTAACGTTACATGCGTCTATAACGTTATATATCCTAACCTAAGGCAACCTAACATCTCGGATGTAACATTTGACAACATTCCAGGCATGTCGGTCCCTACGTCTCGGTGGTAACATTATATGCGTCTATAACGGTATATTTCCTAATCTAAGGCAACCTAACATCTCGGATGCAATATTTGACAACATTCCTGGCCTGTCGAACCCTACTTCCCGGAGGGAACAGTATATACGTCTATAACGTTATATATCCTAACCTAGGGCAACCTAACATCTCGGATGTAATATTCGACATCACTCCAGGCGTGTCGGTCCCAACGTCTCGGTGGTAACATTACATGCGTGTATAGCGGTATATATCCTAATCTTAGGCAACCTAACATCTCGGATGTAACATTTTACAACATTCCAGGCCTGTCGGTCCCTACGTCTCGGTGGTAACATTACATGCGTCTATAACGTTATATATCCTAACCTAAGGCCACCTAACATCTCGTATGTAATATTTGACAACATTCCTGGCGTGTCGAACCCTACTTCTCGGTGGGAACAGTATATACGTCTATAACGTTATATATCCTAACCTAAGGCAACCTGACATCTCGGATGTAATATTCTACATCATTCCAGGCGTGTCGGACCCTACTTCTCGGTGGGAACATTATATGAGTCTATAACGTTGTATATCCTAATCTAAGGCAACCTATTGTCTCAGACGAAATATTTTACAATATTCCTGGCGTGTCGGTGCATACTTTTCGGTGGGAATATTATATGGGTCTATAACGGTCGATATCGTATTCTAAGGCAACCTAACATCTCGGATGCAATATTTGACAACATTCCTGGCCTGTCAAACCTACTTCTCGGAGGGAACAGCATATACGTCTATAACGTCATATATCCTAACCTAAGGCAACCTAACATCTCGGATGTAACATTTGACAACATTCCAGGCGTGTCGGTCCCTACGTCTCGGTGGTAACATTACATGCGTCTATAACGGTATATTTCCTAATCTAAGGCAACCTAACATCTCGGATGCAATATTTGACAACATTCCTGGCCTGTCGAACCCTACTTCTCGGAGGGAACAGTATATACGTCTATAACGGTATATGTCCTAATCTAAGGCAACCTAACATCTCGGATGCAATATTTGACAACATTCCTGGCCTGTCAAACCCTACTTCTCGGAGGGAACAGCATATACGTCTATAACGTCATATATCCTAACCTAAGGCAACCTAACATCTCGGATGTAACATTTGACAACATTCCAGGCGTCTCGGTCCCTACGTCTCGGTGGTAACATTACATGCGTCTATAACGGTATATTTCCTAATCTAAGGCAACCTAACATCTCGGATGCAATATTTGACAACATTCCTGGCCTGTCGAACCCTACTTCACGGAGGGAACAGTATATACGTCTATAACGTCATATATCCTAACCTAAGGCAACCTAACATCTCGGATGTAATATTTGTCAACATTCCTGGCGTGTCGGTCCCTACGTCTCGGTGGTAACATTACATGCGTCTATAGCGGTATATATCCTAATCTTAGGCAACCTAACATCTCGGATGTAACATTTTACAACATTCCAGGCCTGTCGGTCCCTACGTCTCGGTGGTAACATTATATGCGTCTATAACGTTATATATCCTTATCTAAGGCAACCTAACATCTCGGATGCAATATTTGACAACATTCCTAGCCTGTCGAACCCTACTTCTCGGAGGGAACAGTATATACGTCTATAACGTTATATATCCTAACCTAAGGCAACCTGACATCTCGGATGTAACGTTTGACAACATTCCAGGCGTGTCGGTCCCTACGTCTCGGTGGTAACATTACATGCGTCTATAACGGTATATTTCCTAATCTAAGGCAACCTAACATCTCGGATGCAATATTTGACAACATTCCTGGCCTGTCGAACCCTACTTCTCGGAGGGAACAGTATATACGTCCATAACGGTATATGTCCTTATCTAAGGCAACCTAACATCTCGGTTGCAATATTTGACAACATTCCTAGCCTGTCGAACCCTACTTCTCGGAGGGAACAGTATATACGTCTATAACGTTATATATCCTAACCTAAGGCAACCTGACATCTCGGATGTAATATTCTACATCATTCCAGGCGTGTCGGACCCTACTTCTCGGTGGGAACATTATATGAGTCTATAACGTTGTATATCCTAATCTAAGGCAACCTATTATCTCAGACGTAATATTTTACAATATTCCTGGCGTGTCGGTGCATACTTTTCGGTGGGAATATTATATGCGTCTATAACGGTCGATATCGTAATCTAAGGCAACCTAACATCTCGGATGCAATATTTGACAACATTCCTGGCCTCTCGAACCCTACTTCTCGGAGGGAACAGTATATACGTCTATAACGTTATATATCCTAACCTAGGGCAACCTAACATCTCGGATGCAATATTTGACAACATTCCAGGCGTGTCGGACCCTACTTCTCGGTGGGAACATTATATGTGTCTATAACGTTGTATATCCTTATCTAAGGCAACCTAACATCTCGGATGCAATATTTGACAACATTCCTAGCCTGTCGAACCCTACTTCTCGGAGGGAATAGTATATACGTCTATAACGTTATATATCCTAGCCTAAGGCAACCTGACATCTCGGATGTAATATTCTACATCACTCCAGGCGTGTCGGTCCCAACGTCTCGGTGGTAACATTACATGCGTGTATAGCGGTATATATCCTAACCTAAGGCAACCTGACATCTCGGATGTATTATTCTACAACATTCCAGGCGTGTCGGACCCTACTTCTCGGTGGGAACAGTATATACGTCTATAACGTTATATATCCTAACCTAAGGCAACCTAACATGTCGGATGTAATATTTGACGACATTCCTGGCGTGTCGGACCCTACTTCTCGGTGGGAACAGTATATACGTCTGTAACGTCATATATCCTAACCTAAGGCAACCTAACATCTCGGATATAACATTTGACAACATTCCAGGCGTGTTGGAACCCTACGTCTCGGTGGTAACATTACGTGCGTCTATAACGTTATATATGCTAACCTAAGGCATCCTAACATCTCGGATGCAATATTTGACAACATTCCTGGCCTGTCAAACCCTACTTCTCGGAGGGAACAGCATATACGTCTATAACGTCATATATCCTAACCTAAGGCAACCTAACATCTCGGATGTAACATTTGACAACATTCCAGGTGTGTCGGATCCTACGTCTCGGTGGTAACGTTACATGCGTCTATAACGTTATATATCCTAACCTAAGGCAACCTAACATCTCGGATGTAACATTTGACAACATTCCAGGCATGTCGGTCCCTACGTCTTGGTGGTAACATTATATGCGTCTATAACGTTATATATCCTTATCTAAGGCAACCTAACATCTCGGATGCAATATTTGACAACATTCCTAGCCTGTCGAACCCTACTTCTCGGAGGGAACAGTATATACGTCTATAACGTTATATATCCTAACCTAAGGCAACCTGACATCTCGGATGTAACATTTGACAACATTCCAGGCGTGTCGGTCCCTACGTCTCGGTGGTAACATTACATGCGTCTATAACGGTATATTTCCTAATCTAAGGCAACCTAACATCTCGGATGCAATATTTGTCAACATTCCTCGCCTGTCGAACCCTACTTCTCGGAGGGAACAGTATATACGTCCATAACGGTATATGTCCTAATCTAAGGCAACCTAACATCTCGGATGCAATATTTGACAACATTCCTGGCCTGTCGAACCCTACTTCTCGGAGGGAACAGCATATACGTCTATAACGTCATATATGCTAACCTAAGGCAACCTAACATCTCGGATGTAACATTTGACAACATTCCAGGTGTGTCGGTCCCTACGTCTCGGTGGTAAAGTTACATGCGTCTATAACGTTATATATCCTAACCTAAGGCAACCTAACATCTCGGATGTAACATTTGACATCATTCCAGGCATGTCGGTCCCTACGTCTCGGTGGTAACATTATATGCGTCTACAACGTTATATATCCTTATCTAAGGCAACCTAACATCTCGGTTGCAATATTTGACAACACTCCTAGCCTGTCGAACCCTACTTCTCGGAGGGAACAGTATATACGTCTATAACGTTATATATCCTAACCTAGGGCAACCTAAAATCTCGGATGTAATATTCTACAACCTTCCAGGCGTGTCGGACCCTACTTCTCGGTGGGAACAGTATATACGTCTGTAACGTCATATATCCTAACCTAAGGCTACCTAACATCTCGGATATAACATTTAACAACATTCCAGGCGTTTTGGAACCCTACGCCTCGGTGGTAACATTACGTGCGTCTATAACGTTATATATGCTAACCTAAGGCAACCTAACATCTCGGATGCAATATTTGACAACATTCCTGGCCTGTCGAACCCTACTTCTCGGAGGGAACAGTATATACGTCTATAACGTTATATATCCTAACCTAAGGCAACCTGACATCTCGGATGTATTATTCTACAACATTCCAGGCGTGTCGGACCCTACTTCTCAGTGGGAACATTATATGCGTCTATAACGTTATATATCCTAACCTAAGGCAACCTAACATCTCGGATGTAATATTCTACAACCTCCCAGGCGTGTCGGACCCTACTTCTCGGTGGGAACATTGTATGCGTCTATAACGTTGCATATCCTAATCTAAGGCAACCTAACATCTCGGATGCAATATTTGACAACATTCCTGGCCTGTCGAACCCTACTTCTCGGAGGGAACAGCATATACGTCTATAACGTCATATATGCTAACCTAAGGCAACCTAACATCTCGGATGTAACATTTGACAACATTCCAGGTGTGTCGGTCCCTACGTCTCGGTGGTAAAGTTACATGCGTCTATAACGTTATATATCCTAACCTAAGGCAACCTAACATCTCGGATGTAACATTTGACATCATTCCAGGCATGTCGGTCCCTACGTCTCGGTGGTAACATTATATGCGTCTATAACGGTATATTTCCTAATCTAAGGCAACCTAACATCTCGGATGCAATATTTGACAACATTCCTGGCCTGTCGAACCCTACTTCCCGGAGGGAACAGTATATACGTCTATAACGTTGTATATCCTAACCTAGGGCAACCTAAAATCTCGGATGTAATATTCTACAACCTTCCAGGCGTGTCGGAACCTACTTCTCGGTGGGAACAGTATATACGTCTGTAACGTCATATATCCTAACCTAAGGCAACCTAACATCTCGGATATAACATTTGACAACATTCCAGGCGTGTTGGAACCCTACGTCTCGGTGGTAACATTACGTGCGTCTATAACGTTATATATGCTAACCTAAGGCATCCTAACATCTCGGATGCAATATTTGACAACATTCCTGGCCTGTCAAACCCTACGTCTCGGAGGGAACAGCATATATGTCTATAACGTCATATATCCTAACCTAAGGCAACCTAACATCTCGGATGTAACATTTGACAACATTCCAGGTGTGTCGGATCCTACGTCTCGGTGGTAACGTTACATGCGTCTATAACGTTATATATCCTAACCTAAGGCAACCTAACATCTCGGATGTAACATTTGACAACATTCCAGGCATGTCGGTCCCTACGTCTTGGTGGTAACATTATATGCGTCTATAACGTTATATATCCTTATCTAAGGCAACCTAACATCTCGGATGCAATATTTGACAACATTCCTAGCCTGTCGAACCCTACTTCTCGGAGGGAACAGTATATACGTCTATAACGTTATATATCCTAACCTAAGGCAACCTGACATCTCCGATGTAATATTCTACATCATTCCAGGCGTGTCGGACCCTACTTCTCGGTGGGAACATTATATGCGTCTATAACCTTGTATATCCTAACCTAGGGCAACCTAACATCTCGGATGTAATATTCGACATCACTCCAGGCGTGTCGGTCCCAACGTCTCGGTGGTAACATTACATGCGTGTATAGCGGTATATATCCTAATCTTAGGCAACCTAACATCTCGGATGTAACATTTTACAACATTCCAGGCCTGTCGGTCCCTACGTCTCGGTGGTAACATTACATGCGTCTATAACGTTATATATCCTAACCTAAGGCCACCTAACATCTCGTATGTAATATTTGACAACATTCCTGGCGTGTCGAACCCTACTTCTCGGTGGGAACAGTATATACGTCTATAACGTTATATATCCTAACCTAAGGCAACCTGACATCTCGGATGTAATATTCTACATCATTCCAGGCGTGTCGGACCCTACTTCTCGGTGGGAACATTATATGAGTCTATAACGTTGTATATCCTAATCTAAGGCAACCTATTGTCTCAGACGAAATATTTTACAATATTCCTGGCGTGTCGGTGCATACTTTTCGGTGGGAATATTATATGGGTCTATAACGGTCGATATCGTATTCTAAGGCAACCTAACATCTCGGATGCAATATTTGACAACATTCCTGGCCTGTCAAACCTACTTCTCGGAGGGAACAGCATATACGTCTATAACGTCATATATCCTAACCTAAGGCAACCTAACATCTCGGATGTAACATTTGACAACATTCCAGGCGTGTCGGTCCCTACGTCTCGGTGGTAACATTACATGCGTCTATAACGGTATATTTCCTAATCTAAGGCAACCTAACATCTCGGATGCAATATTTGACAACATTCCTGGCCTGTCGAACCCTACTTCTCGGAGGGAACAGTATATACGTCTATAACGGTATATGTCCTAATCTAAGGCAACCTAACATCTCGGATGCAATATTTGACAACATTCCTGGCCTGTCAAACCCTACTTCTCGGAGGGAACAGCATATACGTCTATAACGTCATATATCCTAACCTAAGGCAACCTAACATCTCGGATGTAACATTTGACAACATTCCAGGCATGTCGGTCCCTACGTCTCGGTGGTAACATTACATGCGTCTATAACGGTATATTTCCTAATCTAAGGCAACCTAACATCTCGGATGCAATATTTGTCAACATTCCTCGCCTGTCGAACCCTACTTCTCGGAGGGAACAGTATATACGTCCATAACGGTATATGTCCTAATCTAAGGCAACCTAACATCTCGGATGCAATATTTGACAACATTCCTGGCCTGTCGAACCCTACTTCTCGGAGGGAACAGCATATACGTCTATAACGTCATATATGCTAACCTAAGGCAACCTAACATCTCGGATGTAACATTTGACAACATTCCAGGTGTGTCGGTCCCTACGTCTCGGTGGTAAAGTTACATGCGTCTATAACGTTATATATCCTAACCTAAGGCAACCTAACATCTCGGATGTAACATTTGACATCATTCCAGGCATGTCGGTCCCTACGTCTCGGTGGTAACATTATATGCGTCTACAACGTTATATATCCTTATCTAAGGCAACCTAACATCTCGGTTGCAATATTTGACAACACTCCTAGCCTGTCGAACCCTACTTCTCGGAGGGAACAGTATATACGTCTATAACGTTATATATCCTAACCTAGGGCAACCTAAAATCTCGGATGTAATATTCTACAACCTTCCAGGCGTGTCGGACCCTACTTCTCGGTGGGAACAGTATATACGTCTGTAACGTCATATATCCTAACCTAAGGCAACCTAACATCTCGGATATAACATTTAACAACATTCCAGGCGTTTTGGAACCCTACGCCTCGGTGGTAACATTACGTGCGTCTATAACGTTATATATGCTAACCTAAGGCAACCTAACATCTCGGATGCAATATTTGACAACATTCCTGGCCTGTCGAACCCTACTTCTCGGAGGGAACAGTATATACGTCTATAACGTTATATATCCTAACCTAAGGCAACCTGACATCTCGGATGTATTATTCTACAACATTCCAGGCGTGTCGGACCCTACTTCTCAGTGGGAACATTATATGCGTCTATAACGTTATATATCCTAACCTAAGGCAACCTAACATCTCGGATGTAATATTCTACAACCTCCCAGGCGTGTCGGACCCTACTTCTCGGTGGGAACATTGTATGCGTCTATAACGTTGCATATCCTAATCTAAGGCAACCTATCATCTCGGATGCAATATTTGACAACATTCCTGGCCTGTCGAACCCTACTTCTCGGAGGGAACAGCATATACGTCTATAACGTCATATATGCTAACCTAAGGCAACCTAACATCTCGGATGTAACATTTGACAACATTCCAGGTGTGTCGGTCCCTACGTCTCGGTGGTAAAGTTACATGCGTCTATAACGTTATATATCCTAACCTAAGGCAACCTAACATCTCGGATGTAACATTTGACATCATTCCAGGCATGTCGGTCCCTACGTCTCGGTGGTAACATTATATGCGTCTATAACGGTATATTTCCTAATCTAAGGCAACCTAACATCTCGGATGCAATATTTGACAACATTCCTGGCCTGTCGAACCCTACTTCCCGGAGGGAACAGTATATA
This sequence comes from Xylocopa violacea, assembly GCA_963969225.1. Taxonomy (NCBI): domain Eukaryota; kingdom Metazoa; phylum Arthropoda; class Insecta; order Hymenoptera; family Apidae; genus Xylocopa; species Xylocopa violacea. Next base: position 21,438,380 of record CAXAJV010000002.1, on the reverse strand, counting down.
CGTCTATAACGTTGTATATCCTAACCTAGGGCAACCTAAAATCTCGGATGTAATATTCTACAACCTTCCAGGCGTGTCGGAACCTACTTCTCGGTGGGAACAGTATATACGTCTGTAACGTCATATATCCTAACCTAAGGCAACCTAACATCTCGGATATAACATTTAACAACATTCCAGGCGTGTTGGAACCCTACGTCTCGGTGGTAACATTACGTGCGTCTATAACGTTATATATGCTAACCTAAGGCATCCTAACATCTCGGATGCAATATTTGACAACATTCCTGGCCTGTCAAACCCTACGTCTCGGAGGGAACAGCATATATGTCTATAACGTCATATATCCTAACCTAAGGCAACCTAACATCTCGGATGTAACATTTGACAACATTCCAGGTGTGTCGGATCCTACGTCTCGGTGGTAACGTTACATGCGTCTATAACGTTATATATCCTAACCTAAGGCAACCTAACATCTCGGATGTAACATTTGACAACATTCCAGGCATGTCGGTCCCTACGTTTTGGTGGTAACATTATATGCGTCTATAACGTTATATATCCTTATCTAAGGCAACCTAACATCTCGGATGCAATATTTGACAACATTCCTAGCCTGTCGAACCCTACTTCTCGGAGGGAACAGTATATACGTCTATAACGTTATATATCCTAACCTAAGGCAACCTGACATCTCCGATGTAATATTCTACATCATTCCAGGCGTGTCGGACCCTACTTCTCGGTGGGAACATTATATGCGTCTATAACCTTGTATATCCTAACCTAAGGCAACCTAACATCTCGGATGTAACATTTGACAACATTCCAGGTGTGTCGGTCCCTACGTCTCGGTGGTAACGTTACATGCGTCTATAACGTTATATATCCTAACCTAAGGCAACCTAACATCTCGGATGTAACATTTGACAACATTCCAGGCATGTCGGTCCCTACGTCTCGGTGGTAACATTATATGCGTCTATAACGGTATATTTCCTAATCTAAGGCAACCTAACATCTCGGATGCAATATTTGACAACATTCCTGGCCTGTCGAACCCTACTTCCCGGAGGGAACAGTATATACGTCTATAACGTTATATATCCTAACCTAGGGCAACCTAACATCTCGGATGTAATATTCGACATCACTCCAGGCGTGTCGGTCCCAACGTCTCGGTGGTAACATTACATGCGTGTATAGCGGTATATATCCTAATCTTAGGCAACCTAACATCTCGGATGTAACATTTTACAACATTCCAGGCCTGTCGGTCCCTACGTCTCGGTGGTAACATTACATGCGTCTATAACGTTATATATCCTAACCTAAGGCCACCTAACATCTCGTATGTAATATTTGACAACATTCCTGGCGTGTCGAACCCTACTTCTCGGTGGGAACAGTATATACGTCTATAACGTTATATATCCTAACCTAAGGCAACCTGACATCTCGGATGTAATATTCTACATCATTCCAGGCGTGTCGGACCCTACTTCTCGGTGGGAACATTATATGAGTCTATAACGTTGTATATCCTAATCTAAGGCAACCTATTGTCTCAGACGAAATATTTTACAATATTCCTGGCGTGTCGGTGCATACTTTTCGGTGGGAATATTATATGGGTCTATAACGGTCGATATCGTATTCTAAGGCAACCTAACATCTCGGATGCAATATTTGACAACATTCCTGGCCTGTCAAACCTACTTCTCGGAGGGAACAGCATATACGTCTATAACGTCATATATCCTAACCTAAGGCAACCTAACATCTCGGATGTAACATTTGACAACATTCCAGGCGTGTCGGTCCCTACGTCTCGGTGGTAACATTACATGCGTCTATAACGGTATATTTCCTAATCTAAGGCAACCTAACATCTCGGATGCAATATTTGACAACATTCCTGGCCTGTCGAACCCTACTTCTCGGAGGGAACAGTATATACGTCTATAACGGTATATGTCCTAATCTAAGGCAACCTAACATCTCGGATGCAATATTTGACAACATTCCTGGCCTGTCAAACCCTACTTCTCGGAGGGAACAGCATATACGTCTATAACGTCATATATCCTAACCTAAGGCAACCTAACATCTCGGATGTAACATTTGACAACATTCCAGGCGTGTCGGTCCCTACGTCTCGGTGGTAACATTACATGCGTCTATAACGGTATATTTCCTAATCTAAGGCAACCTAACATCTCGGATGCAATATTTGACAACATTCCTGGCCTGTCGAACCCTACTTCACGGAGGGAACAGTATATACGTCTATAACGTCATATATCCTAACCTAAGGCAACCTAACATCTCGGATGTAATATTTGTCAACATTCCTGGCGTGTCGGTCCCTACGTCTCGGTGGTAACATTACATGCGTCTATAGCGGTATATATCCTAATCTTAGGCAACCTAACATCTCGGATGTAACATTTTACAACATTCCAGGCCTGTCGGTCCCTACGTCTCGGTGGTAACATTACATGCGTCTATAACATTATATATCCTAACCTAAGGCCACCTAACATCTCGTATGTAATATTTGACAACATTCCTGGCGTGTCGAACCCTACTTCTCGGTGGGAACAGTATATACGTCTATAACGTTATATATCCTAACCTAAGGCAACCTAACATGTCGGATGTAATATTTGACAACATTCCTGGCGTGTCGGACCCTACTTCTCGGTGGGAACAGTATATACGTCTGTAACGTCATATATCCTAACCTAAGGCAACCTAACATATCGGATATAACATTTGACAACATTCCAGGCGTGTTGGAACCCTACGTCTCTGTGGCAACATTACGTGCGTCTATAACGCTATATATGCTAACCTAAGGCAACCTAACATCTCGGATGCAATATTTGACAACATTCCTGGCCTGTCGAACCCTATTTCTCGGAGGGAACAGTATATACGTCTATAACGTTATATATCCTAACCTAAGGCAACCTGACATCTCGGATGTATTATTCTACAACATTCCAGGCGTGTCGGACCCTACTTCTCGGTGGGAACATTATATGCGTCTATAACGTTGTATATCCTAATCTAAGGCAACCTAACATCTCGGATGCAATATTTGACAACATACCTGGCCTGTCGAACCCTACATCTCGGAGGGAACAGTATATACGTCTATAGCGGCATATATCCTAATCTAAGGCCACCTAACATCTCGTATGTAATATTTGACAACATTCCTGGCGTGTCGAACCCTACTTCTCGGTGGGAACAGTATATACGTCTATAACGTTATATATCCTAACGTAAGGCTACCTAACATCTCGGATGTAATATTTGACAACATTCCTGGCGTGTCGGACCCTACTTCTCGGTGGGAACAGTATATATGTCTGTAACGTCATATATCCTAACCTAAGGCAACCTAACATCTCGGATATAACATTTTACAACATTCCCGGCGTGTTGGAACCCTACGTCTCGGTGGTAACATTACGAGCGTCTATAACGTTATATATGCTAACCTAAGGCAACCTAACATCTCGGATGCAATATTTGACAACATTCCTGGCGTGTCAAACCCTACTTCTCGGAGGGAACAGTATATACGTCTATAACGTCATATATCCTAACCTAAGGCAACCTGACATCTCAGATGTATTATTCTACAACATTCCAGGCCTGTCGGTCCCTACGTCTCGGTGGTAACATTACATGCGTCTATAACGTTATATATCCTAACCTAAGGCCACCTAACATCTCGTATGTAATATTTGACAACATTCCTGGCGTGTCGAACCCTACTTCTCGGTGGGAACAGTATATACCTCTATAACGTTATATATCCTAACCTAAGGCAACCTAACATCTCGGATGTAATATTTGACAACATTCCTGGCGTGTCGGACCCTACTTCTCGGTGGGAACAGTATATACGACTGTAACGTTATATATCCTAACCTAAGGCAACCTAACATCTCGGATGCAATATTTGACAACATTCCTGGCCTGTCGAACCCTACTTCTCGGAGGGAACAGCATATACATCTATAACGTCATATATCCTAGCCTAAGGCAACCTAACATCTGGGATGTAACATTTGACAACATTCCAGGCGTGTCGGTCCCTACGTCTCGGTGGTAACATTACATGCGTCTATAACGGTATATATCCTAATCTTAGGCAACCTAACATCTCGGATGTAACATTTTACCACATTCCAGGCGTGTTGGAACCCTACGTCTCGGTGGTAACATTACGTGCGTCTATAACGTTATATATGCTAACCTAAGGCAACCTAACATCTCGGATGCAATATTTGACAACATTCCTGGCCTGTCGAACACTATTTCTCGGAGGGAACAGTATATACGTCTATAACGTTATATATCCTAACCTAATGCAACCTGACATCTCGGATGTAATATTCTACATCATTCCAGGCGTGTCGGACCCTACTTCTCGGTGGGAACATTATATGCGTCTATAGCGGTATATATCCTAACCTAAGGCAACCTGAGTTCTCGGATGCAATATTTGACAACATTCCTGGCCTGTCGAACCCTACTTCTCGGAGGGAACAGCATATACGTCTATAACGTCATATATGCTAACCTAGGGCAACCTAACATCTCGGATGTAACATTTGACAACATTCCAGGTGTGTCGGTCCCTACGTCTCGGTGGTAACATTATATGCGTCTACAACGTTATATATCCTAATCTTAGGCAACCTAACATCTCGGATGTAACATTTTACCACATTCCAGGCGTGTTGGAACCCTACGTCTCGGTGGTAAAGTTACATGCGTCTATAACGTTATATATCCTAACCTAAGGCAACCTAACATCTCGGATGTAACATTTGACATCATTCCAGGCATGTCGGTCCCTACGTCTCGGTGGTAACATTATATGCGTCTACAACGTTATATATCCTTATCTAAGGCAACCTAACATCTCGGTTGCAATATTTGACAACACTCCTAGCCTGTCGAACCCTACTTCTCGGAGGGAACAGTATATACGTCTATAACGTTATATATCCTAACCTAGGGCAACCTAACATCTCGGATGTAATATTCTACATCATTCCAGGCGTGTCGAAACCTACTTCTCGGATGGAACTGTATATACGTCTATAACTGTATATATCCTAATCTAAGGCAACCTAACACCTCGGATGCAATATTTGACAACATTCCTGGCCTGTCGAACCCTACTTCTCGGAGGGAACAGTATATACGTCTATAACGTTATATATCCTAACCTAGGGCAACCTAAAATCTCGGATGTAATATTCTACAACCTTCCAGGCGTGTCGGACCCTACTTCTCGGTGGGAACAGTATATACGTCTGTAACGTCATATATCCTAACCTAAGGCAACCTAACATCTCGGATATAACATTTAACAACATTCCAGGCGTTTTGGAACCCTACGCCTCGGTGGTAACATTACGTGCGTCTATAACGTTATATATGCTAACCTAAGGCAACCTAACATCTCGGATGCAATATTTGACAACATTCCTGGCCTGTCGAACCCTACTTCTCGGAGGGAACAGTATATACGTCTATAACGTTATATATCCTAACCTAAGGCAACCTGACATCTCGGATGTATTATTCTACAACATTCCAGGCGTGTCGGACCCTACTTCTCAGTGGGAACATTATATGCGTCTATAACGTTATATATCCTAACCTAAGGCAACCTAACATCTCGGATGTAATATTCTACAACCTCCCAGGCGTGTCGGACCCTACTTCTCGGTGGGAACATTGTATGCGTCTATAACGTTGCATATCCTAATCTAAGGCAACCTAACATCTCGGATGCAATATTTGACAACATTCCTGGCCTGTCGAACCCTACTTCTCGGAGGGAACAGCATATACGTCTATAACGTCATATATGCTAACCTAAGGCAACCTAACATCTCGGATGTAACATTTGACAACATTCCAGGTGTGTCGGTCCCTACGTCTCGGTGGTAAAGTTACATGCGTCTATAACGTTATATATCCTAACCTAAGGCAACCTAACATCTCGGATGTAACATTTGACATCATTCCAGGCATGTCGGTCCCTACGTCTCGGTGGTAACATTATATGCGTCTACAACGTTATATATCCTTATCTAAGGCAACCTAACATCTCGGTTGCAATATTTGACAACATTCCTATCCTGTCGAACCCTACATCTCGGAGGGAATAGTATATACGTCTATAACGTTATATATCCTAACCTAAGGCAACCTGACATCTTGGATGTAATATTCTACATCACTCCAGGCGTGTCGGTCCCAACGTCTCGGTGGTAACATTACATGCGTCTATAACGTTATATATCCTAACCTAAGGCCACCTAACATCTCGTATGTAATATTTGACAACATTCCTGGCGTGTCGAACCCTACTTCTCGGTGGGAACAGTATATACGTCTATAACGTTATATATCCTAACCTAAGGCAACCTAACATGTCGGATGTAATATTTGACAACATTCCTGGCGTGTCGGACCCTACTTCTCGGTGGGAACAGTATATACGTCTGTAACGTTATATATCCTTATCTAAGGCAACCTAACATCTCGGATGCAATATTTGACAACATTCCTAGCCTGTCGAAACCTACTTCTCGGAGGGAACAGTATATAAGTCTATAACGTTATATATCCTAACCTAAGGCAACCTGACATCTCGGATGTAACATTTGACAACATTCCAGGCGTGTCGGTCCCTACGTCTCGGTGGTAACATTACATGCGTCTATAACGGTATATTTCCTAATCTAAGGCAACCTAACATCTCGGATGCAATATTTGACAACATTCCTGGCCTGTTGAACCCTACTTCTCGGAGGGAACAGTATATACGTCTATAACGTTATATATCCTAACCTAAGGCAACCTGACATCTCGGATGTAATATTCTACAACCTTCCAGGCGTGTCGGACCCTACTTCTCGGTGGGAACAGTATATACGTCTGTAACGTCATATATCCTAACCTAAGGCAACCTATCATCTCGGATATAACATTTAACAACATTCCAGGCGTTTTGGAACCCTACGCCTCGGTGGTAACATTACGTGCGTCTATAACGTTATATATGCTAACCTAAGGCAACCTAACATCTCGGATGCAATATTTGACAACATTCCTGGCCTGTCGAACCCTACTTCTCGGAGGGAACAGCATATACGTCTATAACGTCATATATGCTAACCTAAGGCAACCTAACATCTCGGATGTAACATTTGACAACATTCCAGGTGTGTCGGTCCCTACGTCTCGGTGGTAAAGTTACATGCGTCTATAACGTTATATATCCTAACCTAAGGCAACCTAACATCTCGGATGTAACATTTGACATCATTTCAGGCTTGTCGGTCCCTACGTCTCGGTGGTAACATTATATGCGTCTACAACGTTATATATCCTTATCTAAGGCAACCTAACATCTCGGTTGCAATATTTGACAACATTCCTGGCCTGTCGAACCCTACTTCTCGGAGGGAACAGTATATACGTCTATAACGTTATATATCCTAACCTAGGGCAACCTAAAATCTCGGATGTAATATTCTACAACCTTCCAGGCGTGTCGGACCCTACTTCTCGGTGGGAACATTATATGTGTCTATAACGTTGTATATCCTTATCTAAGGCAACCTAACATCTCGGATGCAATATTTGACAACTTTCCTATCCTGTCGAACCCTACATCTCGGAGGGAATAGTATATACGTCTATAACGTTATATATCCTAACCTAAGGCAACCTGACATCTCGGATGTATTATTCTACAACATTCCAGGCGTGTCGGACCCTACTTCTCAGTGGGAACATTATATGCGTCTATAACGTTATATATCCTAACCTAAGGCAACCTAACATCTCGGATGTAATATTCTACAACCTCCCAGGCGTGTCGGACCCTACTTCTCGGTGGGAACATTGTATGCGTCTATAACGTTGCATATCCTAATCTAAGGCAACCTAACATCTCGGATGCAATATTTGACAACATTCCTGGCCTGTCGAACCCTACTTCTCGGAGGGAACAGCATATACGTCTATAACGTCATATATGCTAACCTAAGGCAACCTAACATCTCGGATGTAACATTTGACAACATTCCAGGTGTGTCGGTCCCTACGTCTCGGTGGTAAAGTTACATGCGTCTATAACGTTATATATCCTAACCTAAGGCAACCTAACATCTCGGATGTAACATTTGACATCATTCCAGGCATGTCGGTCCCTACGTCTCGGTGGTAACATTATATGCGTCTACAACGTTATATATCCTTATCTAAGGCAACCTAACATCTCGGTTGCAATATTTGACAACATTCCTATCCTGTCGAACCCTACATCTCGGAGGGAATAGTATATACGTCTATAACGTTATATATCCTAACCTAAGGCAACCTGACATCTCGGATGTAATATTCTACATCACTCCAGGCGTGTCGGTCCCAACGTCTCGGTGGTAACATTACATGCGTCTATAACGTTATATATCCTAACCTAAGGCCACCTAACATCTCGTATGTAATATTTGACAACATTCCTGGCGTGTCGAACCCTACTTCTCGGTGGGAACAGTATATACGTCTATAACGTTATATATCCTAACCTAAGGCAACCTAACATGTCGGATGTAATATTTGACAACATTCCTGGCGTGTCGGACCCTACTTCTCGGTGGGAACAGTATATACGTCTGTAACGTTATATATCCTTATCTAAGGCAACCTAACATCTCGGATGCAATATTTGACAACATTCCTAGCCTGTCGAAACCTACTTCTCGGAGGGAACAGTATATAAGTCTATAACGTTATATATCCTAACCTAAGGCAACCTGACATCTCGGATGTAACATTTGACAACATTCCAGGCGTGTCGGTCCCTACGTCTCGGTGGTAACATTACATGCGTCTATAACGGTATATTTCCTAATCTAAGGCAACCTAACATCTCGGATGCAATATTTGACAACATTCCTGGCCTGTTGAACCCTACTTCTCGGAGGGAACAGTATATACGTCTATAACGTTATATATCCTAACCTAAGGCAACCTGACATCTCGGATGTAATATTCTACAACCTTCCAGGCGTGTCGGACCCTACTTCTCGGTGGGAACAGTATATACGTCTGTAACGTCATATATCCTAACCTAAGGCAACCTAACATCTCGGATATAACATTTAACAACATTCCAGGCGTTTTGGAACCCTACGCCTCGGTGGTAACATTACGTGCGTCTATAACGTTATATATGCTAACCTAAGGCAACCTAACATCTCGGATGCAATATTTGACAACATTCCTGGCCTGTCGAACCCTACTTCTCGGAGGGAACAGCATATACGTCTATAACGTCATATATGCTAACCTAAGGCAACCTAACATCTCGGATGTAACATTTGACAACATTCCAGGTGTGTCGGTCCCTACGTCTCGGTGGTAAAGTTACATGCGTCTATAACGTTATATATCCTAACCTAAGGCAACCTAACATCTCGGATGTAACATTTGACATCATTCCAGGCATGTTGGTCCCTACGTCTCGGTGGTAACATTATATGCGTCTACAACGTTATATATCCTTATCTAAGGCAACCTAACATCTCGGTTGCAATATTTGACAACACTCCTAGCCTGTCGAACCCTACTTCTCGGAGGGAACAGTATATACGTCTATAACGTTATATATCCTAACCTAGGGCAACCTAAAATCTCGGATGTAATATTCTACAACCTTCCAGGCGTGTCGGACCCTACTTCTCGGTGGGAACAGTATATACGTCTGTAACGTCATATATCCTAACCTAAGGCAACCTAACATCTCGGATATAACATTTAACAACATTCCAGGCGTTTTGGAACCCTACGCCTCGGTGGTAACATTACGTGCGTCTATAACGTTATATATGCTAACCTAAGGCAACCTAACATCTCGGATGCAATATTTGACAACATTCCTGGCCTGTCGAACCCTACTTCTCGGAGGGAACAGTATATACGTCTATAACGTTATATATCCTAACCTAAGGCAACCTGACATCTCGGATGTATTATTCTACAACATTCCAGGCGTGTCGGACCCTACTTCTCAGTGGGAACATTATATGCGTCTATAACGTTATATATCCTAACCTAAGGCAACCTAACATCTCGGATGTAATATTCTACAACCTCCCAGGCGTGTCGGACCCTACTTCTCGGTGGGAACATTGTATGCGTCTATAACGTTGCATATCCTAATCTAAGGCAACCTAACATCTCGGATGCAATATTTGACAACATTCCTGGCCTGTCGAACCCTACTTCTCGGAGGGAACAGCATATACGTCTATAACGTCATATATGCTAACCTAAGGCAACCTAACATCTCGGATGTAACATTTGACAACATTCCAGGTGTGTCGGTCCCTACGTCTCGGTGGTAAAGTTACATGCGTCTATAACGTTATATATCCTAACCTAAGGCAACCTAACATCTCGGATGTAACATTTGACATCATTCCAGGCATGTCGGTCCCTACGTCTCGGTGGTAACATTATATGCGTCTATAACGGTATATTTCCTAATCTAAGGCAACCTAACATCTCGGATGCAATATTTGACAACATTCCTGGCCTGTCGAACCCTACTTCCCGGAGGGAACAGTATATACGTCTATAACGTTATATATCCTAACCTAGGGCAACCTAAAATCTCGGATGTAATATTCTACAACCTTCCAGGCGTGTCGGAACCTACTTCTCGGTGGGAACAGTATATACGTCTGTAACGTCATATATCCTAACCTAAGGCAACCTAACATCTCGGATATAACATTTGACAACATTCCAGGCGTGTTGGAACCCTACGTCTCGGTGGTAACATTACGTGCGTCTATAACGTTATATATGCTAACCTAAGGCATCCTAACATCTCGGATGCAATATTTGACAACATTCCTGGCCTGTCAAACCCTACGTCTCGGAGGGAACAGCATATATGTCTATAACGTCATATATCCTAACCTAAGGCAACCTAACATCTCGGATGTAACATTTGACAACATTCCAGGTGTGTCGGATCCTACGTCTCGGTGGTAACGTTACATGCGTCTATAACGTTATATATCCTAACCTAAGGCAACCTAACATCTCGGATGTAACATTTGACAACATTCCAGGCATGTCGGTCCCTACGTCTTGGTGGTAACATTATATGCGTCTATAACGTTATATATCCTTATCTAAGGCAACCTAACATCTCGGATGCAATATTTGACAACATTCCTAGCCTGTCGAACCCTACTTCTCGGAGGGAACAGTATATACGTCTATAACGTTATATATCCTAACCTAAGGCAACCTGACATCTCCGATGTAATATTCTACATCATTCCAGGCGTGTCGGACCCTACTTCTCGGTGGGAACATTATATGCGTCTATAACCTTGTATATCCTAACCTAAGGCAACCTAACATCTCGGATGTAACATTTGACAACATTCCAGGTGTGTCGGTCCCTACGTCTCGGTGGTAACGTTACATGCGTCTATAACGTTATATATCCTAACCTAAGGCAACCTAACATCTCGGATGTAACATTTGACAACATTCCAGGCATGTCGGTCCCTACGTCTCGGTGGTAACATTATATGCGTCTATAACGGTATATTTCCTAATCTAAGGCAACCTAACATCTCGGATGCAATATTTGACAACATTCCTGGCCTGTCGAACCCTACTTCCCGGAGGGAACAGTATATACGTCTATAACGTTATATATCCTAACCTAGGGCAACCTAACATCTCGGATGTAATATTCGACATCACTCCAGGCGTGTCGGTCCCAACGTCTCGGTGGTAACATTACATGCGTGTATAGCGGTATATATCCTAATCTTAGGCAACCTAACATCTCGGATGTAACATTTTACAACATTCCAGGCCTGTCGGTCCCTACGTCTCGGTGGTAACATTACATGCGTCTATAACGTTATATATCCTAACCTAAGGCCACCTAACATCTCGTATGTAATATTTGACAACATTCCTGGCGTGTCGAACCCTACTTCTCGGTGGGAACAGTATATACGTCTATAACGTTATATATCCTAACCTAAGGCAACCTGACATCTCGGATGTAATATTCTACATCATTCCAGGCGTGTCGGACCCTACTTCTCGGTGGGAACATTATATGAGTCTATAACGTTGTATATCCTAATCTAAGGCAACCTATTGTCTCAGACGAAATATTTTACAATATTCCTGGCGTGTCGGTGCATACTTTTCGGTGGGAATATTATATGGGTCTATAACGGTCGATATCGTATTCTAAGGCAACCTAACATCTCGGATGTAACATTTGACATCATTTCAGGCTTGTCGGTCCCTACGTCTCGGTGGTAACATTATATGCGTCTACAACGTTATATATCCTTATCTAAGGCAACCTAACATCTCGGTTGCAATATTTGACAACATTCCTGGCCTGTCGAACCCTACTTCTCGGAGGGAACAGTATATACGTCTATAACGTTATATATCCTAACCTAGGGCAACCTAAAATCTCGGATGTAATATTCTACAACCTTCCAGGCGTGTCGGACCCTACTTCTCGGTGGGAACATTATATGTGTCTATAACGTTGTATATCCTTATCTAAGGCAACCTAACATCTCGGATGCAATATTTGACAACTTTCCTATCCTGTCGAACCCTACATCTCGGAGGGAATAGTATATACGTCTATAACGTTATATATCCTAACCTAAGGCAACCTGACATCTCGGATGTATTATTCTACAACATTCCAGGCGTGTCGGACCCTACTTCTCAGTGGGAACATTATATGCGTCTATAACGTTATATATCCTAACCTAAGGCAACCTAACATCTCGGATGTAATATTCTACAACCTCCCAGGCGTGTCGGACCCTACTTCTCGGTGGGAACATTGTATGCGTCTATAACGTTGCATATCCTAATCTAAGGCAACCTAACATCTCGGATGCAATATTTGACAACATTCCTGGCCTGTCGAACCCTACTTCTCGGAGGGAACAGCATATACGTCTATAACGTCATATATGCTAACCTAAGGCAACCTAACATCTCGGATGTAACATTTGACAACATTCCAGGTGTGTCGGTCCCTACGTCTCGGTGGTAAAGTTACATGCGTCTATAACGTTATATATCCTAACCTAAGGCAACCTAACATCTCGGATGTAACATTTGACATCATTCCAGGCATGTCGGTCCCTACGTCTCGGTGGTAACATTATATGCGTCTACAACGTTATATATCCTTATCTAAGGCAACCTAACATCTCGGTTGCAATATTTGACAACATTCCTATCCTGTCGAACCCTACATCTCGGAGGGAATAGTATATACGTCTATAACGTTATATATCCTAACCTAAGGCAACCTGACATCTCGGATGTAATATTCTACATCACTCCAGGCGTGTCGGTCCCAACGTCTCGGTGGTAACATTACATGCGTCTATAACGTTATATATCCTAACCTAAGGCCACCTAACATCTCGTATGTAATATTTGACAACATTCCTGGCGTGTCGAACCCTACTTCTCGGTGGGAACAGTATATACGTCTATAACGTTATATATCCTAACCTAAGGCAACCTAACATGTCGGATGTAATATTTGACAACATTCCTGGCGTGTCGGACCCTACTTCTCGGTGGGAACAGTATATACGTCTGTAACGTTATATATCCTTATCTAAGGCAACCTAACATCTCGGATGCAATATTTGACAACATTCCTAGCCTGTCGAAACCTACTTCTCGGAGGGAACAGTATATAAGTCTATAACGTTATATATCCTAACCTAAGGCAACCTGACATCTCGGATGTAACATTTGACAACATTCCAGGCGTGTCGGTCCCTACGTCTCGGTGGTAACATTACATGCGTCTATAACGGTATATTTCCTAATCTAAGGCAACCTAACATCTCGGATGCAATATTTGACAACATTCCTGGCCTGTTGAACCCTACTTCTCGGAGGGAACAGTATATACGTCTATAACGTTATATATCCTAACCTAAGGCAACCTGACATCTCGGATGTAATATTCTACAACCTTCCAGGCGTGTCGGACCCTACTTCTCGGTGGGAACAGTATATACGTCTGTAACGTCATATATCCTAACCTAAGGCAACCTAACATCTCGGATATAACATTTAACAACATTCCAGGCGTTTTGGAACCCTACGCCTCGGTGGTAACATTACGTGCGTCTATAACGTTATATATGCTAACCTAAGGCAACCTAACATCTCGGATGCAATATTTGACAACATTCCTGGCCTGTCGAACCCTACTTCTCGGAGGGAACAGCATATACGTCTATAACGTCATATATGCTAACCTAAGGCAACCTAACATCTCGGATGTAACATTTGACAACATTCCAGGTGTGTCGGTCCCTACGTCTCGGTGGTAAAGTTACATGCGTCTATAACGTTATATATCCTAACCTAAGGCAACCTAACATCTCGGATGTAACATTTGACATCATTCCAGGCATGTTGGTCCCTACGTCTCGGTGGTAACATTATATGCGTCTACAACGTTATATATCCTTATCTAAGGCAACCTAACATCTCGGTTGCAATATTTGACAACACTCCTAGCCTGTCGAACCCTACTTCTCGGAGGGAACAGTATATACGTCTATAACGTTATATATCCTAACCTAGGGCAACCTAAAATCTCGGATGTAATATTCTACAACCTTCCAGGCGTGTCGGACCCTACTTCTCGGTGGGAACAGTATATACGTCTGTAACGTCATATATCCTAACCTAAGGCAACCTAACATCTCGGATATAACATTTAACAACATTCCAGGCGTTTTGGAACCCTACGCCTCGGTGGTAACATTACGTGCGTCTATAACGTTATATATGCTAACCTAAGGCAACCTAACATCTCGGATGCAATATTTGACAACATTCCTGGCCTGTCGAACCCTACTTCTCGGAGGGAACAGTATATACGTCTATAACGTTATATATCCTAACCTAAGGCAACCTGACATCTCGGATGTATTATTCTACAACATTCCAGGCGTGTCGGACCCTACTTCTCAGTGGGAACATTATATGCGTCTATAACGTTATATATCCTAACCTAAGGCAACCTAACATCTCGGATGTAATATTCTACAACCTCCCAGGCGTGTCGGACCCTACTTCTCGGTGGGAACATTGTATGCGTCTATAACGTTGCATATCCTAATCTAAGGCAACCTAACATCTCGGATGCAATATTTGACAACATTCCTGGCCTGTCGAACCCTACTTCTCGGAGGGAACAGCATATACGTCTATAACGTCATATATGCTAACCTAAGGCAACCTAACATCTCGGATGTAACATTTGACAACATTCCAGGTGTGTCGGTCCCTACGTCTCGGTGGTAAAGTTACATGCGTCTATAACGTTATATATCCTAACCTAAGGCAACCTAACATCTCGGATGTAACATTTGACATCATTCCAGGCATGTCGGTCCCTACGTCTCGGTGGTAACATTATATGCGTCTATAACGGTATATTTCCTAATCTAAGGCAACCTAACATCTCGGATGCAATATTTGACAACATTCCTGGCCTGTCGAACCCTACTTCCCGGAGGGAACAGTATATACGTCTATAACGTTATATATCCTAACCTAGGGCAACCTAAAATCTCGGATGTAATATTCTACAACCTTCCAGGCGTGTCGGAACCTACTTCTCGGTGGGAACAGTATATACGTCTGTAACGTCATATATCCTAACCTAAGGCAACCTAACATCTCGGATATAACATTTGACAACATTCCAGGCGTGTTGGAACCCTACGTCTCGGTGGTAACATTACGTGCGTCTATAACGTTATATATGCTAACCTAAGGCATCCTAACATCTCGGATGCAATATTTGACAACATTCCTGGCCTGTCAAACCCTACGTCTCGGAGGGAACAGCATATATGTCTATAACGTCATATATCCTAACCTAAGGCAACCTAACATCTCGGATGTAACATTTGACAACATTCCAGGTGTGTCGGATCCTACGTCTCGGTGGTAACGTTACATGCGTCTATAACGTTATATATCCTAACCTAAGGCAACCTAACATCTCGGATGTAACATTTGACAACATTCCAGGCATGTCGGTCCCTACGTCTTGGTGGTAACATTATATGCGTCTATAACGTTATATATCCTTATCTAAGGCAACCTAACATCTCGGATGCAATATTTGACAACATTCCTAGCCTGTCGAACCCTACTTCTCGGAGGGAACAGTATATACGTCTATAACGTTATATATCCTAACCTAAGGCAACCTGACATCTCCGATGTAATATTCTACATCATTCCAGGCGTGTCGGACCCTACTTCTCGGTGGGAACATTATATGCGTCTATAACCTTGTATATCCTAACCTAAGGCAACCTAACATCTCGGATGTAACATTTGACAACATTCCAGGTGTGTCGGTCCCTACGTCTCGGTGGTAACGTTACATGCGTCTATAACGTTATATATCCTAACCTAAGGCAACCTAACATCTCGGATGTAACATTTGACAACATTCCAGGCATGTCGGTCCCTACGTCTCGGTGGTAACATTATATGCGTCTATAACGGTATATTTCCTAATCTAAGGCAACCTAACATCTCGGATGCAATATTTGACAACATTCCTGGCCTGTCGAACCCTACTTCCCGGAGGGAACAGTATATACGTCTATAACGTTATATATCCTAACCTAGGGCAACCTAACATCTCGGATGTAATATTCGACATCACTCCAGGCGTGTCGGTCCCAACGTCTCGGTGGTAACATTACATGCGTGTATAGCGGTATATATCCTAATCTTAGGCAACCTAACATCTCGGATGTAACATTTTACAACATTCCAGGCCTGTCGGTCCCTACGTCTCGGTGGTAACATTACATGCGTCTATAACGTTATATATCCTAACCTAAGGCCACCTAACATCTCGTATGTAATATTTGACAACATTCCTGGCGTGTCGAACCCTACTTCTCGGTGGGAACAGTATATACGTCTATAACGTTATATATCCTAACCTAAGGCAACCTGACATCTCGGATGTAATATTCTACATCATTCCAGGCGTGTCGGACCCTACTTCTCGGTGGGAACATTATATGAGTCTATAACGTTGTATATCCTAATCTAAGGCAACCTATTGTCTCAGACGAAATATTTTACAATATTCCTGGCGTGTCGGTGCATACTTTTCGGTGGGAATATTATATGGGTCTATAACGGTCGATATCGTATTCTAAGGCAACCTAACATCTCGGATGCAATATTTGACAACATTCCTGGCCTGTCAAACCTACTTCTCGGAGGGAACAGCATATACGTCTATAACGTCATATATCCTAACCTAAGGCAACCTAACATCTCGGATGTAACATTTGACAACATTCCAGGCGTGTCGGTCCCTACGTCTCGGTGGGAACAGTATATACGTCTGTAACGTCATATATCCTAACCTAAGGCAACCCAACATATCGGATATAACATTTGACAACATTCCAGGCGTGTTGGAACCCTACGTCTCTGTGGCAACATTACGTGCGTCTATAACGCTATATATGCTAACCTAAGGCAACCTAACATCTCGGATGCAATATTTGACAACATTCCTGGCCTGTCGAACCCTACTTCTCGGAGGGAACAGCATATACGTCTATAACGTCATATATGCTAACCTAAGGCAACCTAACATCTCGGATGTAACATTTGACAACATTCCAGGTGTGTCGGTCCCTACGTCTCGGTGGTAAAGTTACATGCGTCTATAACGTTATATATCCTAACCTAAGGCAACCTAACATCTCGGATGTAACATTTGACATCATTTCAGGCTTGTCGGTCCCTACGTCTCGGTGGTAACATTATATGCGTCTACAACGTTATATATCCTTATCTAAGGCAACCTAACATCTCGGTTGCAATATTTGACAACATTCCTGGCCTGTCGAACCCTACTTCTCGGAGGGAACAGTATATACGTCTATAACGTTATATATCCTAACCTAGGGCAACCTAAAATCTCGGATGTAATATTCTACAACCTTCCAGGCGTGTCGGACCCTACTTCTCGGTGGGAACATTATATGTGTCTATAACGTTGTATATCCTTATCTAAGGCAACCTAACATCTCGGATGCAATATTTGACAACTTTCCTATCCTGTCGAACCCTACATCTCGGAGGGAATAGTATATACGTCTATAACGTTATATATCCTAACCTAAGGCAACCTGACATCTCGGATGTATTATTCTACAACATTCCAGGCGTGTCGGACCCTACTTCTCAGTGGGAACATTATATGCGTCTATAACGTTATATATCCTAACCTAAGGCAACCTAACATCTCGGATGTAATATTCTACAACCTCCCAGGCGTGTCGGACCCTACTTCTCGGTGGGAACATTGTATGCGTCTATAACGTTGCATATCCTAATCTAAGGCAACCTAACATCTCGGATGCAATATTTGACAACATTCCTGGCCTGTCGAACCCTACTTCTCGGAGGGAACAGCATATACGTCTATAACGTCATATATGCTAACCTAAGGCAACCTAACATCTCGGATGTAACATTTAACAACATTCCAGGTGTGTCGGTCCCTACGTCTCGGTGGTAAAGTTACATGCGTCTATAACGTTATATATCCTAACCTAAGGCAACCTAACATCTCGGATGTAACATTTGACATCATTCCAGGCATGTCGGTCCCTACGTCTCGGTGGTAACATTATATGCGTCTACAACGTTATATATCCTTATCTAAGGCAACCTAACATCTCGGTTGCAATATTTGACAACATTCCTATCCTGTCGAACCCTACATCTCGGAGGGAATAGTATATACGTCTATAACGTTATATATCCTAACCTAAGGCAACCTGACATCTCGGATGTAATATTCTACATCACTCCAGGCGTGTCGGTCCCAACGTCTCGGTGGTAACATTACATGCGTCTATAACGTTATATATCCTAACCTAAGGCCACCTAACATCTCGTATGTAATATTTGACAACATTCCTGGCGTGTCGAACCCTACTTCTCGGTGGGAACAGTATATACGTCTATAACGTTATATATCCTAACCTAAGGCAACCTAACATGTCGGATGTAATATTTGACAACATTCCTGGCGTGTCGGACCCTACTTCTCGGTGGGAACAGTATATACGTCTGTAACGTTATATATCCTTATCTAAGGCAACCTAACATCTCGGATGCAATATTTGACAACATTCCTAGCCTGTCGAAACCTACTTCTCGGAGGGAACAGTATATAAGTCTATAACGTTATATATCCTAACCTAAGGCAACCTGACATCTCGGATGTAACATTTGACAACATTCCAGGCGTGTCGGTCCCTACGTCTCGGTGGTAACATTACATGCGTCTATAACGGTATATTTCCTAATCTAAGGCAACCTAACATCTCGGATGCAATATTTGACAACATTCCTGGCCTGTTGAACCCTACTTCTCGGAGGGAACAGTATATACGTCTATAACGTTATATATCCTAACCTAAGGCAACCTGACATCTCGGATGTAATATTCTACAACCTTCCAGGCGTGTCGGACCCTACTTCTCGGTGGGAACAGTATATACGTCTGTAACGTCATATATCCTAACCTAAGGCAACCTAACATCTCGGATATAACATTTAACAACATTCCAGGCGTTTTGGAACCCTACGCCTCGGTGGTAACATTACGTGCGTCTATAACGTTATATATGCTAACCTAAGGCAACCTAACATCTCGGATGCAATATTTGACAACATTCCTGGCCTGTCGAACCCTACTTCTCGGAGGGAACAGCATATACGTCTATAACGTCATATATGCTAACCTAAGGCAACCTAACATCTCGGATGTAACATTTGACAACATTCCAGGTGTGTCGGTCCCTACGTCTCGGTGGTAAAGTTACATGCGTCTATAACGTTATATATCCTAACCTAAGGCAACCTAACATCTCGGATGTAACATTTGACATCATTCCAGGCATGTTGGTCCCTACGTCTCGGTGGTAACATTATATGCGTCTACAACGTTATATATCCTTATCTAAGGCAACCTAACATCTCGGTTGCAATATTTGACAACACTCCTAGCCTGTCGAACCCTACTTCTCGGAGGGAACAGTATATACGTCTATAACGTTATATATCCTAACCTAGGGCAACCTAAAATCTCGGATGTAATATTCTACAACCTTCCAGGCGTGTCGGACCCTACTTCTCGGTGGGAACAGTATATACGTCTGTAACGTCATATATCCTAACCTAAGGCAACCTAACATCTCGGATATAACATTTAACAACATTCCAGGCGTTTTGGAACCCTACGCCTCGGTGGTAACATTACGTGCGTCTATAACGTTATATATGCTAACCTAAGGCAACCTAACATCTCGGATGCAATATTTGACAACATTCCTGGCCTGTCGAACCCTACTTCTCGGAGGGAACAGTATATACGTCTATAACGTTATATATCCTAACCTAAGGCAACCTGACATCTCGGATGTATTATTCTACAACATTCCAGGCGTGTCGGACCCTACTTCTCAGTGGGAACATTATATGCGTCTATAACGTTATATATCCTAACCTAAGGCAACCTAACATCTCGGATGTAATATTCTACAACCTCCCAGGCGTGTCGGACCCTACTTCTCGGTGGGAACATTGTATGCGTCTATAACGTTGCATATCCTAATCTAAGGCAACCTAACATCTCGGATGCAATATTTGACAACATTCCTGGCCTGTCGAACCCTACTTCTCGGAGGGAACAGCATATACGTCTATAACGTCATATATGCTAACCTAAGGCAACCTAACATCTCGGATGTAACATTTGACAACATTCCAGGTGTGTCGGTCCCTACGTCTCGGTGGTAAAGTTACATGCGTCTATAACGTTATATATCCTAACCTAAGGCAACCTAACATCTCGGATGTAACATTTGACATCATTCCAGGCATGTCGGTCCCTACGTCTCGGTGGTAACATTATATGCGTCTATAACGGTATATTTCCTAATCTAAGGCAACCTAACATCTCGGATGCAATATTTGACAACATTCCTGGCCTGTCGAACCCTACTTCCCGGAGGGAACAGTATATACGTCTATAACGTTATATATCCTAACCTAAGGCAACCTGACATCTCCGATGTAATATTCTACATCATTCCAGGCGTGTCGGACCCTACTTCTCGGTGGGAACATTATATGCGTCTATAACCTTGTATATCCTAACCTAAGGCAACCTAACATCTCGGATGTAACATTTGACAACATTCCAGGTGTGTCGGTCCCTACGTCTCGGTGGTAACGTTACATGCGTCTATAACGTTATATATCCTAACCTAAGGCAACCTAACATCTCGGATGTAACATTTGACAACATTCCAGGCATGTCGGTCCCTACGTCTCGGTGGTAACATTATATGCGTCTATAACGGTATATTTCCTAATCTAAGGCAACCTAACATCTCGGATGCAATATTTGACAACATTCCTGGCCTGTCGAACCCTACTTCCCGGAGGGAACAGTATATACGTCTATAACGTTATATATCCTAACCTAGGGCAACCTAACATCTCGGATGTAATATTCGACATCACTCCAGGCGTGTCGGTCCCAACGTCTCGGTGGTAACATTACATGCGTGTATAGCGGTATATATCCTAATCTTAGGCAACCTAACATCTCGGATGTAACATTTTACAACATTCCAGGCCTGTCGGTCCCTACGTCTCGGTGGTAACATTACATGCGTCTATAACGTTATATATCCTAACCTAAGGCCACCTAACATCTCGTATGTAATATTTGACAACATTCCTGGCGTGTCGAACCCTACTTCTCGGTGGGAACAGTATATACGTCTATAACGTTATATATCCTAACCTAAGGCAACCTGACATCTCGGATGTAATATTCTACATCATTCCAGGCGTGTCGGACCCTACTTCTCGGTGGGAACATTATATGAGTCTATAACGTTGTATATCCTAATCTAAGGCAACCTATTGTCTCAGACGAAATATTTTACAATATTCCTGGCGTGTCGGTGCATACTTTTCGGTGGGAATATTATATGGGTCTATAACGGTCGATATCGTATTCTAAGGCAACCTAACATCTCGGATGCAATATTTGACAACATTCCTGGCCTGTCAAACCTACTTCTCGGAGGGAACAGCATATACGTCTATAACGTCATATATCCTAACCTAAGGCAACCTAACATCTCGGATGTAACATTTGACAACATTCCAGGCGTGTCGGTCCCTACGTCTCGGTGGTAACATTACATGCGTCTATAACGGTATATTTCCTAATCTAAGGCAACCTAACATCTCGGATGCAATATTTGACAACATTCCTGGCCTGTCGAACCCTACTTCTCGGAGGGAACAGTATATACGTCTATAACGGTATATGTCCTAATCTAAGGCAACCTAACATCTCGGATGCAATATTTGACAACATTCCTGGCCTGTCAAACCCTACTTCTCGGAGGGAACAGCATATACGTCTATAACGTCATATATCCTAACCTAAGGCAACCTAACATCTCGGATGTAACATTTGACAACATTCCAGGCGTGTCGGTCCCTACGTCTCGGTGGTAACATTACATGCGTCTATAACGGTATATTTCCTAATCTAAGGCAACCTAACATCTCGGATGCAATATTTGACAACATTCCTGGCCTGTCGAACCCTACTTCACGGAGGGAACAGTATATACGTCTATAACGTCATATATCCTAACCTAAGGCAACCTAACATCTCGGATGTAATATTTGTCAACATTCCTGGCGTGTCGGTCCCTACGTCTCGGTGGTAACATTACATGCGTCTATAGCGGTATATATCCTAATCTTAGGCAACCTAACATCTCGGATGTAACATTTTACAACATTCCAGGCCTGTCGGTCCCTACGTCTCGGTGGTAACATTACATGCGTCTATAACATTATATATCCTAACCTAAGGCCACCTAACATCTCGTATGTAATATTTGACAACATTCCTGGCGTGTCGAACCCTACTTCTCGGTGGGAACAGTATATACGTCTATAACGTTATATATCCTAACCTAAGGCAACCTAACATGTCGGATGTAATATTTGACAACATTCCTGGCGTGTCGGACCCTACTTCTCGTTGGGAACAGTATATACGTCTGTAACGTCATATATCCTAACCTAAGGCAACCCAACATATCGGATATAACATTTGACAACATTCCAGGCGTGTTGGAACCCTACGTCTCTGTGGCAACATTACGTGCGTCTATAACGCTATATATGCTAACCTAAGGCAACCTAACATCTCGGATGCAATATTTGACAACATTCCTGGCCTGTCGAACCCTATTTCTCGGAGGGAACAGTATATACGTCTATAACGTTATATATCCTAACCTAAGGCAACCTGACATCTCGGATGTATTATTCTACAACATTGCAGGCGTGTCGGACCCTACTTCTCGGTGGGAACATTATATGCGTCTATAACGTTGTATATCCTAATCTAAGGCAACCTAACATCTCGGATGCAATATTTGACAACATACCTGGCCTGTCGAACCCTACATCTCGGAGGGAACAGTATATACGTCTATAGCGGCATATATCCTAATCTAAGGCCACCTAACATCTCGTATGTAATATTTGACAACATTCCTGGCGTGTCGAACCCTACTTCTCGGTGGGAACAGTATATACGTCTATAACGTTATATATCCTAACGTAAGGCTACCTAACATCTCGGATGTAATATTTGACAACATTCCTGGCGTGTCGGACCCTACTTCTCGGTGGGAACAGTATATATGTCTGTAACGTCATATATCCTAACCTAAGGCAACCTAACATCTCGGATATAACATTTTACAACATTCCCGGCGTGTTGGAACCCTACGTCTCGGTGGTAACATTACGAGCGTCTATAACGTTATATATGCTAACCTAAGGCAACCTAACATCTCGGATGCAATATTTGACAACATTCCTGGCGTGTCAAACCCTACTTCTCGGAGGGAACAGTATATACGTCTATAACGTCATATATCCTAACCTAAGGCAACCTGACATCTCGGATGTATTATTCTACAACATTCCAGGCCTGTCGGTCCCTACGTCTCGGTGGTAACATTACATGCGTCTATAACGTTATATATCCTAACCTAAGGCCACCTAACATCTCGTATGTAATATTTGACATCATTCCTGGCGTGTCGAACCCTACTTCTCGGTGGGAACAGTATATACCTCTATAACGTTATATATCCTAACCTAAGGCAACCTAACATCTCGGATGTAATATTTGACAACATTCCTGGCGTGTCGGACCCTACTTCTCGGTGGGAACAGTATATACGACTGTAACGTTATATATCCTAACCTAAGGCAACCTAACATCTCGGATGCAATATTTGACAACATTCCTGGCCTGTCGAACCCTACTTCTCGGAGGGAACAGCATATACATCTATAACGTCATATATCCTAGCCTAAGGCAACCTAACATCTGGGATGTAACATTTGACAACATTCCAGGCGTGTCGGTCCCTACGTCTCGGTGGTAACATTACATGCGTCTATAACGGTATATATCCTAATCTTAGGCAACCTAACATCTCGGATGTAACATTTTACCACATTCCAGGCGTGTTGGAACCCTACGTCTCGGTGGTAACATTACGTGCGTCTATAACGTTATATATGCTAACCTAAGGCAACCTAACATCTCGGATGCAATATTTGACAACATTCCTGGCCTGTCGAACACTATTTCTCGGAGGGAACAGTATATACGTCTATAACGTTATATATCCTAACCTAATGCAACCTGACATCTCGGATGTAATATTCTACATCATTCCAGGCGTGTCGGACCCTACTTCTCGGTGGGAACATTATATGCGTCTATAGCGGTATATATCCTAACCTAAGGCAACCTGAGTTCTCGGATGCAATATTTGACAACATTCCTGGCCTGTCGAACCCTACTTCTCGGAGGGAACAGCATATACGTCTATAACGTCATATATGCTAACCTAGGGCAACCTAACATCTCGGATGTAACATTTGACAACATTCCAGGTGTGTCGGTCCCTACGTCTCGGTGGTAACATTATATGCGTCTACAACGTTATATATCCTAATCTTAGGCAACCTAACATCTCGGATGTAACATTTTACCACATTCCAGGCGTGTTGGAACCCTACGTCTCGGTGGTAAAGTTACATGCGTCTATAACGTTATATATCCTAACCTAAGGCAACCTAACATCTCGGATGTAACATTTGACATCATTCCAGGCATGTCGGTCCCTACGTCTCGGTGGTAACATTATATGCGTCTACAACGTTATATATCCTTATCTAAGGCAACCTAACATCTCGGTTGCAATATTTGACAACACTCCTAGCCTGTCGAACCCTACTTCTCGGAGGGAACAGTATATACGTCTATAACGTTATATATCCTAACCTAGGGCAACCTAACATCTCGGATGTAATATTCTACATCATTCCAGGCGTGTCGAAACCTACTTCTCGGATGGAACTGTATATACGTCTATAACGGTATATATCCTAATCTAAGGCAACCTAACATCTCGGATGCAATATTTGACAACATTCCTGGCCTGTCGAACCCTACTTCTCGGAGGGAACAGTATATACGTCTATAACGTTATATATCCTAACCTAGGGCAACCTAAAATCTCGGATGTAATATTCTACAACCTTCCAGGCGTGTCGGACCCTACTTCTCGGTGGGAACAGTATATACGTCTGTAACGTCATATATCCTAACCTAAGGCAACCTAACATCTCGGATATAACATTTAACAACATTCCAGGCGTTTTGGAACCCTACGCCTCGGTGGTAACATTACGTGCGTCTATAACGTTATATATGCTAACCTAAGGCAACCTAACATCTCGGATGCAATATTTGACAACATTCCTGGCCTGTCGAACCCTACTTCTCGGAGGGAACAGTATATACGTCTATAACGTTATATATCCTAACCTAAGGCAACCTGACATCTCGGATGTATTATTCTACAACATTCCAGGCGTGTCGGACCCTACTTCTCAGTGGGAACATTATATGCGTCTATAACGTTATATATCCTAACCTAAGGCAACCTAACATCTCGGATGTAATATTCTACAACCTCCCAGGCGTGTCGGACCCTACTTCTCGGTGGGAACATTGTATGCGTCTATAACGTTGCATATCCTAATCTAAGGCAACCGAACATCTCGGATGCAATATTTGACAACATTCCTGGCCTGTCGAACCCTACTTCTCGGAGGGAACAGCATATACGTCTATAACGTCATATATGCTAACCTAAGGCAACCTAACATCTCGGATGTAACATTTGACAACATTCCATGTGTGTCGGTCCCTACGTCTCGGTGGTAAAGTTACATGCGTCTATAACGTTATATATCCTAACCTAAGGCAACCTAACATCTCGGATGTAACATTTGACATCATTCCAGGCATGTCGGTCCCTACGTCTCGGTGGTAACATTATATGCGTCTACAACGTTATATATCCTTATCTAAGGCAACCTAACATCTCGGTTGCAATATTTGACAACATTCCTATCCTGTCGAACCCTACATCTCGGAGGGAATAGTATATACGTCTATAACGTTATATATCCTAACCTAAGGCAACCTGACATCTTGGATGTAATATTCTACATCACTCCAGGCGTGTCGGTCCCAACGTCTCGGTGGTAACATTACATGCGTCTATAACGTTATATATCCTAACCTAAGGCCACCTAACATCTCGTATGTAATATTTGACAACATTCCTGGCGTGTCGAACCCTACTTCTCGGTGGGAACAGTATATACGTCTATAACGTTATATATCCTAACCTAAGGCAACCTAACATGTCGGATGTAATATTTGACAACATTCCTGGCGTGTCGGACCCTACTTCTCGGTGGGAACAGTATATACGTCTGTAACGTTATATATCCTTATCTAAGGCAACCTAACATCTCGGATGCAATATTTGACAACATTCCTAGCCTGTCGAAACCTACTTCTCGGAGGGAACAGTATATAAGTCTATAACGTTATATATCCTAACCTAAGGCAACCTGACATCTCGGATGTAACATTTGACAACATTCCAGGCGTGTCGGTCCCTACGTCTCGGTGGTAACATTACATGCGTCTATAACGGTATATTTCCTAATCTAAGGCAACCTAACATCTCGGATGCAATATTTGACAACATTCCTGGCCTGTTGAACCCTACTTCTCGGAGGGAACAGTATATACGTCTATAACGTTATATATCCTAACCTAAGGCAACCTGACATCTCGGATGTAATATTCTACAACCTTCCAGGCGTGTCGGACCCTACTTCTCGGTGGGAACAGTATATACGTCTGTAACGTCATATATCCTAACCTAAGGCAACCTATCATCTCGGATATAACATTTAACAACATTCCAGGCGTTTTGGAACCCTACGCCTCGGTGGTAACATTACGTGCGTCTATAACGTTATATATGCTAACCTAAGGCAACCTAACATCTCGGATGCAATATTTGACAACATTCCTGGCCTGTCGAACCCTACTTCTCGGAGGGAACAGCATATACGTCTATAACGTCATATATGCTAACCTAAGGCAACCTAACATCTCGGATGTAACATTTGACAACATTCCAGGTGTGTCGGTCCCTACGTCTCGGTGGTAAAGTTACATGCGTCTATAACGTTATATATCCTAACCTAAGGCAACCTAACATCTCGGATGTAACATTTGACATCATTTCAGGCTTGTCGGTCCCTACGTCTTGGTGGTAACATTATATGCGTCTACAACGTTATATATCCTTATCTAAGGCAACCTAACATCTCGGTTGCAATATTTGACAACATTCCTGGCCTGTCGAACCCTACTTCTCGGAGGGAACAGTATATACGTCTATAACGTTATATATCCTAACCTAGGGCAACCTAAAATCTCGGATGTAATATTCTACAACCTTCCAGGCGTGTCGGACCCTACTTCTCGGTGGGAACAGTATATACGTCTGTAACGTCATATATCCTAACCTAAGGCAACCTAACATCTCGGATATAACATTTGACAACATTCCAGGCGTGTTGGAACCCTACGTCTCGGTGGTAACATTACGTGCGTCTATAACGTTATATATGCTAACCTAAGGCATCCTAACATCTCGGATGCAATATTTGACAACATTCCTGGCCTGTCGAACCCTACTTCTCGGAGGGAACAGCATATACGTCTATAACGTCATATATGCTAACCTAGGGCAACCTAACATCTCGGATGTAACATTTGACAACATTCCAGGTGTGTCGGTCCCTACGTCTCGGTGGTAACATTATATGCGTCTACAACGTTATATATCCTAATCTTAGGCAACCTAACATCTCGGATGTAACATTTTACCACATTCCAGGCGTGTTGGAACCCTACGTCTCGGTGGTAAAGTTACATGCGTCTATAACGTTATATATCCTAACCTAAGGCAACCTAACATCTCGGATGTAACATTTGACATCATTCCAGGCATGTCGGTCCCTACGTCTCGGTGGTAACATTATATGCGTCTACAACGTTATATATCCTTATCTAAGGCAACCTAACATCTCGGTTGCAATATTTGACAACACTCCTAGCCTGTCGAACCCTACTTCTCGGAGGGAACAGTATATACGTCTATAACGTTATATATCCTAACCTAGGGCAACCTAACATCTCGGATGTAATATTCTACATCATTCCAGGCGTGTCGAAACCTACTTCTCGGATGGAACTGTATATACGTCTATAACGGTATATATCCTAATCTAAGGCAACCTAACACCTCGGATGCAATATTTGACAACATTCCTGGCCTGTCGAACCCTACTTCTCGGAGGGAACAGTATATACGTCTATAACGTTATATATCCTAACCTAGGGCAACCTAAAATCTCGGATGTAATATTCTACAACCTTCCAGGCGTGTCGGACCCTACTTCTCGGTGGGAACAGTATATACGTCTGTAACGTCATATATCCTAACCTAAGGCAACCTAACATCTCGGATATAACATTTAACAACATTCCAGGCGTTTTGGAACCCTACGCCTCGGTGGTAACATTACGTGCGTCTATAACGTTATATATGCTAACCTAAGGCAACCTAACATCTCGGATGCAATATTTGACAACATTCCTGGCCTGTCGAACCCTACTTCTCGGAGGGAACAGTATATACGTCTATAACGTTATATATCCTAACCTAAGGCAACCTGACATCTCGGATGTATTATTCTACAACATTCCAGGCGTGTCGGACCCTACTTCTCAGTGGGAACATTATATGCGTCTATAACGTTATATATCCTAACCTAAGGCAACCTAACATCTCGGATGTAATATTCTACAACCTCCCAGGCGTGTCGGACCCTACTTCTCGGTGGGAACATTGTATGCGTCTATAACGTTGCATATCCTAATCTAAGGCAACCGAACATCTCGGATGCAATATTTGACAACATTCCTGGCCTGTCGAACCCTACTTCTCGGAGGGAACAGCATATACGTCTATAACGTCATATATGCTAACCTAAGGCAACCTAACATCTCGGATGTAACATTTGACAACATTCCAGGTGTGTCGGTCCCTACGTCTCGGTGGTAAAGTTACATGCGTCTATAACGTTATATATCCTAACCTAAGGCAACCTAACATCTCGGATGTAACATTTGACATCATTCCAGGCATGTCGGTCCCTACGTCTCGGTGGTAACATTATATGCGTCTACAACGTTATATATCCTTATCTAAGGCAACCTAACATCTCGGTTGCAATATTTGACAACATTCCTATCCTGTCGAACCCTACATCTCGGAGGGAATAGTATATACGTCTATAACGTTATATATCCTAACCTAAGGCAACCTGACATCTCGGATGTAATATTCTACATCACTCCAGGCGTGTCGGTCCCAACGTCTCGGTGGTAACATTACATGCGTCTATAACGTTATATATCCTAACCTAAGGCCACCTAACATCTCGTATGTAATATTTGACAACATTCCTGGCGTGTCGAACCCTACTTCTCGGTGGGAACAGTATATACGTCTATAACGTTATATATCCTAACCTAAGGCAACCTAACATGTCGGATGTAATATTTGACAACATTCCTGGCGTGTCGGACCCTACTTCTCGGTGGGAACAGTATATACGTCTGTAACGTTATATATCCTTATCTAAGGCAACCTAACATCTCGGATGCAATATTTGACAACATTCCTAGCCTGTCGAAACCTACTTCTCGGAGGGAACAGTATATAAGTCTATAACGTTATATATCCTAACCTAAGGCAACCTGACATCTCGGATGTAACATTTGACAACATTCCAGGCGTGTCGGTCCCTACGTCTCGGTGGTAACATTACATGCGTCTATAACGGTATATTTCCTAATCTAAGGCAACCTAACATCTCGGATGCAATATTTGACAACATTCCTGGCCTGTTGAACCCTACTTCTCGGAGGGAACAGTATATACGTCTATAACGTTATATATCCTAACCTAAGGCAACCTGACATCTCGGATGTAATATTCTACAACCTTCCAGGCGTGTCGGACCCTACTTCTCGGTGGGAACAGTATATACGTCTGTAACGTCATATATCCTAACCTAAGGCAACCTAACATCTCGGATATAACATTTAACAACATTCCAGGCGTTTTGGAACCCTACGCCTCGGTGGTAACATTACGTGCGTCTATAACGTTATATATGCTAACCTAAGGCAACCTAACATCTCGGATGCAATATTTGACAACATTCCTGGCCTGTCGAACCCTACTTCTCGGAGGGAACAGCATATACGTCTATAACGTCATATATGCTAACCTAAGGCAACCTAACATCTCGGATGTAACATTTGACAACATTCCAGGTGTGTCGGTCCCTACGTCTCGGTGGTAAAGTTACATGCGTCTATAACGTTATATATCCTAACCTAAGGCAACCTAACATCTCGGATGTAACATTTGACATCATTTCAGGCATGTCGGTCCCTACGTCTCGGTGGTAACATTATATGCGTCTACAACGTTATATATCCTTATCTAAGGCAACCTAACATCTCGGTTGCAATATTTGACAACATTCCTGGCCTGTCGAACCCTACTTCTCGGAGGGAACAGTATATACGTCTATAACGTTATATATCCTAACCTAGGGCAACCTAAAATCTCGGATGTAATATTCTACAACCTTCCAGGCGTGTCGGACCCTACTTCTCGGTGGGAACATTATATGTGTCTATAACGTTGTATATCCTTATCTAAGGCAACCTAACATCTCGGATGCAATATTTGACAACATTCCTATCCTGTCGAACCCTACATCTCGGAGGGAATAGTATATACGTCTATAACGTTATATATCCTAACCTAAGGCAACCTGACATCTCGGATGTAATATTCTACATCACTCCAGGCGTGTCGGTCCCAACGTCTCGGTGGTAACATTACATGCGTCTATAACGTTATATATCCTAACCTAAGGCCACCTAACATCTCGTATGTAATATTTGACAACATTCCTGGCGTGTCGAACCCTACTTCTCGGTGGGAACAGTATATACGTCTATAACGTTATATATCCTAACCTAAGGCAACCTAACATGTCGGATGTAATATTTGACAACATTCCTGGCGTGTCGGAACCTACTTCTCGGTGGGAACAGTATATACGTCTGTAACGTCATATATCCTAACCTAAGGCAACCTAACATCTCGGATATAACATTTGACAACATTCCAGGCGTGTTGGAACCCTACGTCTCGGTGGTAACATTACGTGCGTCTATAACGTTATATATGCTAACCTAAGGCATCCTAACATCTCGGATGCAATATTTGACAACATTCCTGGCCTGTCAAACCCTACTTCTCGGAGGGAACAGCATATACGTCTATAACGTCATATATCCTAACCTAAGGCAACCTAACATCTCGGATGTAACATTTGACAACATTCCAGGTGTGTCGGATCCTACGTCTCGGTGGTAACGTTACATGCGTCTATAACGTTATATATCCTAACCTAAGGCAACCTAACATCTCGGATGTAACATTTGACAACATTCCAGGCATGTCGGTCCCTACGTCTTGGTGGTAACATTATATGCGTCTATAACGTTATATATCCTTATCTAAGGCAACCTAACATCTCGGATGCAATATTTGACAACATTCCTAGCCTGTCGAACCCTACTTCTCGGAGGGAACAGTATATACGTCTATAACGTTATATATCCTAACCTAAGGCAACCTGACATCTCGGATGTAATATTCTACATCATTCCAGGCGTGTCGGACCCTACTTCTCGGTGGGAACATTATATGCGTCTATAACCTTGTATATCCTAACCTAAGGCAACCTAACATCTCGGATGTAACATTTGACAACATTCCAGGTGTGTCGGTCCCTACGTCTCGGTGGTAACGTTACATGCGTCTATAACGTTATATATCCTAACCTAAGGCAACCTAACATCTCGGATGTAACATTTGACAACATTCCAGGCATGTCGGTCCCTACGTCTCGGTGGTAACATTATATGTGTCTATAACGGTATATTTCCTAATCTAAGGCAACCTAACATCTCGGATGCAATATTTGACAACATTCCTGGCCTGTCGAACCCTACTTCCCGGAGGGAACAGTATATACGTCTATAACGTTATATATCCTAACCTAGGGCAACCTAACATCTCGGATGTAATATTCTACATCACTCCAGGCGTGTCGGTCCCAACGTCTCGGTGGTAACATTACATGCGTGTATAGCGGTATATATCCTAATCTTAGGCAACCTAACATCTCGGATGTAACATTTTACAACATTCCAGGCCTGTCGGTCCCTACGTCTCGGTGGTAACATTACATGCGTCTATAACGTTATATATCCTAACCTAAGGCCACCTAACATCTCGTATGTAATATTTGACAACTTTCCTGGCGTGTCGAACCCTACTTCTCGGTGGGAACAGTATATACGTCTATAACGTTATATATCCTAACCTAAGGCAACCTGACATCTCGGATGTAATATTCTACATCATTCCAGGCGTGTCGGACCCTACTTCTCGGTGGGAACATTATATGAGTCTATAACGTTGTATATCCTAATCTAAGGCAACCTATTGTCTCAGACGAAATATTTTACAATATTCCTGGCGTGTCGGTGCATACTTTTCGGTGGGAATATTATATGGGTCTATAACGGTCGATATCGTATTCTAAGGCAACCTAACATCTCGGATGCAATATTTGACAACATTCCTGGCCTGTCAAACCTACTTCTCGGAGGGAACAGCATATACGTCTATAACGTCATATATCCTAACCTAAGACAACCTAACATCTCGGATGCAATATTTGACAACATTCCTGGCCTGTCGAACCCTACTTCTCGGAGGGAACAGTATATACGTCTATAACGGTATATGTCCTAATCTAAGGCAACCTAACATCTCGGATGCAATATTTGACAACATTCCTGGCCTGTCAAACCCTACTTCTCGGAGGGAACAGCATATACGTCTATAACGTCATATATCCTAACCTAAGGCAACCTAACATCTCGGATGTAACATTTGACAACATTCCAGGCGTGTCGGTCCCTACGTCTCGGTGGTAACATTACATGCGTCTATAACGGTATATTTCCTAATCTAAGGCAACCTAACATCTCGGATGCAATATTTGACAACATTCCTGGCCTGTCGAACCCTACTTCTCGGAGGGAACAGTATATACGTCTATAACGTCATATATCCTAACCTAAGGCAACCTAACATCTCGGATGTAATATTTGTCAACATTCCTGGCGTGTCGGACCCTACTTCTCGGTGGGAACATTATATGCGTCTATAGCGGTATATATCCTAACCTAAGGCAACCTGACTTCTCGGATGCAATATTTGACAACATTCCTGGCCTGTCGAACCCTACTTCTCGGAGGGAACAGCATATACATCTATAACGTCATATATCCTAGCCTAAGGCAACCTAACATCTCGGATGTAACATTTGACAACATTCCAGGCGTGTCGGTCCCTACGTCTCGGTAGTAACATTACATGCGTCTATCACGGTATATATCCTAATCTTAGGCAACCCAACATCTCGGATGTAACATTTTACCACATTCCAGGCGTGTCGGTCCCTACGTCTCGGTGGTAACATTACATGCGTCTATAACGTTATATATCCTAACCTAAGGCCACCTAACATCTCGTATGTAATATTTGACAATATTCCTGGCGTGTCGGTCCCTACGTCTCGGTGGTAACATTACATGCGTCTATAGCGGTATATATCCTAATCTTAGGCAACCTAACATCTCGGATGTAACATTTTACAACATTCCAGGCCTGTCGGTCCCTACGTCTCGGTGGTAACATTACATGCGTCTATAACGTTATATATCCTAACCTAAGGCCACCTAACATCTCGGATGCAATATTTGACAACATTCCTAGCCTGTCGAACCCTACTCCTCGGAGGGAACAGTATATACGTCTATAACGTTACATATCCTAACCTAAGGCAACCTGACATCTCGGATGTAATATTCTACATCATTCCAGTCGTGTCGGACCCTACTTCTCGGTGGGAACATTATATGCGTCTATAGCGGTATATATCCTAATCTTAGGCAACCTAACATCTCGGATGTAACATTTTACAACATTCCAGGCCTGTCGGTCCCTACGTCTCGGTGGTAACATTACATGCGTCTATAACGTTATATATCCTAACCTAAGGCCACCTAACATCTCGGATGCAATATTTGACAACACTCCTGGCCTGTCGAACCCTATTTCTCGGAGGGAACAGTATATACGTCTATAACGTTACATATCCTAACCTAAGGCAACCTGACATCTCGGATGTATTATTCTACAACATTCCAGGCGTGTCGGACCCTACTTCTCGGTGGGAACATTATATGCGTCTATAACGTTGTATATCCTAATCTAAGGCAATCTAACATCTCGGATGCAATATTTGACAACATTCCTGGCCTGTCGAACCCTACATCTCGGAGGGAACAGTATATACGTCTATAGCGGTATATATCCTAATCTAAGGCCACCTAACATCTCGTATGTAATATTTGACAACATTCCTGGCGTGTCGAACCCTACTTCTCGGTGGGAACAGTATATACGTCTATAACGTTATATATCCTAACGTAAGGCAACCTAACATCTCGGATGTAATATTTGACAACATTCCTGGCGTGTCGGACCCTACTTCTCGGTGGGAACAGTATATATGTCTGTAACGTCATATATCCTAACCTAAGGCAACCTAACATCTCGGATATAACATTTGACAACATTCCCGGCGTGTTGGAACCCTACGTCTCGGTGGTAACATTACGTGCGTCTATAACGTTATATATGCTAACCTAAGGCAACCTAACATCTCGGATGCAATATTTGACAACATTTCTGGCGTGTCAAACCCTACTTCTCGGAGGGAACAGTATATACGTCTATAACGTCATATATCCTAACCTAAGGCAACCTGACTTCTCGGATGCAATATTTGACAACATTCCTTGCCTGTCGAACCCTACTTCTCGGAGGGAACAGCATATACATCTATAACGTCATATATCCTAGCCTAAGGCAACCTAACATCTCGGATGTAACATTTGACAACATTCCAGGCGTGTCGGTCCCTACGTCTCGGTAGTAACATTACATGCGTCTATCACGGTATATATCCTAATCTTAGGCAACCCAACATCTCGGATGTAACATTTTACCACATTCCAGGCGTGTCGGTCCCTACGTCTCGGTGGTAACATTACATGCGTCTATAACGTTATATATCCTAACCTAAGGCCACCTAACATCTCGTATGTAATATTTGACAATATTCCTGGCGTGTCGGTCCCTACGTCTCGGTGGTAACATTACATGCGTCTATAGCGGTATATATCCTAATCTTAGGCAACCTAACATCTCGGATGTAACATTTTACAACATTCCAGGCCTGTCGGTCCCTACGTCTCGGTGGTAACATTACATGCGTCTATAACGTTATATATCCTAACCTAAGGCCACCTAACATCTCGGATGCAATATTTGACAACATTCCTAGCCTGTCGAACCCTACTCCTCGGAGGGAACAGTATATACGTCTATAACGTTACATATCCTAACCTAAGGCAACCTGACATCTCGGATGTAATATTCTACATCATTCCAGTCGTGTCGGACCCTACTTCTCGGTGGGAACATTATATGCGTCTATAGCGGTATATATCCTAATCTTAGGCAACCTAACATCTCGGATGTAACATTTTACAACATTCCAGGCCTGTCGGTCCCTACGTCTCGGTGGTAACATTACATGCGTCTATAACGTTATATATCCTAACCTAAGGCCACCTAACATCTCGGATGCAATATTTGACAACACTCCTGGCCTGTCGAACCCTATTTCTCGGAGGGAACAGTATATACGTCTATAACGTTACATATCCTAACCTAAGGCAACCTGACATCTCGGATGTATTATTCTACAACATTCCAGGCGTGTCGGACCCTACTTCTCGGTGGGAACATTATATGCGTCTATAACGTTGTATATCCTAATCTAAGGCAATCTAACATCTCGGATGCAATATTTGACAACATTCCTGGCCTGTCGAACCCTACATCTCGGAGGGAACAGTATATACGTCTATAGCGGTATATATCCTAATCTAAGGCCACCTAACATCTCGTATGTAATATTTGACAACATTCCTGGCGTGTCGAACCCTACTTCTCGGTGGGAACAGTATATACGTCTATAACGTTATATATCCTAACGTAAGGCAACCTAACATCTCGGATGTAATATTTGACAACATTCCTGGCGTGTCGGACCCTACTTCTCGGTGGGAACAGTATATATGTCTGTAACGTCATATATCCTAACCTAAGGCAACCTAACATCTCGGATATAACATTTGACAACATTCCCGGCGTGTTGGAACCCTACGTCTCGGTGGTAACATTACGTGCGTCTATAACGTTATATATGCTAACCTAAGGCAACCTAACATCTCGGATGCAATATTTGACAACATTTCTGGCGTGTCAAACCCTACTTCTCGGAGGGAACAGTATATACGTCTATAACGTCATATATCCTAACCTAAGGCAACCTGACATCTCGGTTGTAACATTTGACAACATTCCAGGTGTGTCGGTCCCTACGTCTCGGTGGTAACGTTACATGCGTCTATAACGTTATATATCCTAACCTAAGGCAACCTAACATCTCGGATGCA
Source organism: Xylocopa violacea (assembly GCA_963969225.1). Taxonomy (NCBI): domain Eukaryota; kingdom Metazoa; phylum Arthropoda; class Insecta; order Hymenoptera; family Apidae; genus Xylocopa; species Xylocopa violacea. Next base: position 21,400,807 of record CAXAJV010000002.1, on the reverse strand, counting down.
ATATTTGACAACATTCCTGGCCTGTCGAACCCTACTTCTCGGAGGGAACAGTATATACGTCTATAACGTTATATATCCTAACCTAAGGCAACCTAACATCTCGGATGTAATATTCTACATCATTCCCGGCGTGTCGGACCCTACTTCTCGGGGGGAACATTATATGAGTCTATAACGTTGTATATCCTAATCTAAGGCAACCTATTATCTCAGACGTAATATTTTACAATATTCCTGGCGTGTCGGTGCATACTTTTCGGTGGGAATATTATATGCGTCTATAACGGTCGATATCATAATCTAAGGCAACCTAACATCTCGGATGCAATATTTGGCAACATTCCTGGCCTGTCGAACCCTACTTCTCGGAGGGAACAGTATATACGGCTATAACGTTATATATCCTAACCTAGGGCAACCTAACATCTCGGATGTATTATTCTACAACATTCCAGGCCTGTCGGTCCCTACGTCTCGGTGGTAACATTACATGCGTCTATAACGTTATATATCCTAACCTAAGGCCACCTAACATCTCGTATGTAATATTTGACAACATTCCTGGCGTGTCGAACCCTACTTCTCGGTGGGAACAGTATATACGTCTATAACGTTATATATCCTTTTTTTTTTTTTTTTTTTTTTTTCGCAGGGAAATCCTCATGGATACCGTGGATTTTTTGGGAAATCCGCGGTTATGTCGGACTCTTACCGACTAAAACCCTGCGGTGGTCTTCCTACACTTGTAGCGGGTAGCCGGGAACTCTTTCGAACGCGTCCAGCATCCCGCCTCGTGTCTGAGTTCTTTGAACTCTCTGTTCATAGCTGGCGTGCGAGTTCATACTTTAGATTGGCAACGACTGCAACCACCACAGTCGTTTGCCTCTCCTCGGTCGAGCGCGTGCCGGATAGACTTGACCCAAATCCTGTCTAGCCGGCGCTCGGCTGCTCTTTCTGTTTTTTCTTATTTACTTTTTCTTTGCGCAATCTTTTCTATTACGCTTGTGTGCGAATGCATGCATTCCTCACGCGTACCTCTTTGTCGAATTTCTTGCGCCTGTCTTCAATCTTCGAAGTCGTCTTCCTCTTCTCCCGCTTGCGGCGTTTGAGATGGACGGCGACGGCGAAGCTCCGCTCCCCGGTGGGTACTTTGGAGCGACTCTCGCGCCCTGACGGACGAGAGTCCCCTACCTTGGAGTGGAACGTGGCAAACGTCTACAACGCCGACCACGTAAGGCTCGTCGAGCAGAAAGCGTGCGCTCTCTTTCGCGCTCGGCGGCTTCCTTCGCAGCCATCACTTTGTCGCAAAACAAGGTAACGGCTCGCCAGTATCTCTCCCCTTCCAGCATCTTCGGCAGGATGCTGGTCGGCGAGAGATCCCGTCCGATCTCTGCCACGAGAGCGTGGCGCAGCGTTTGCCACGCTGGACAGCGTTCCAACGTGTGCTGCGCAGAGTCGTCTCCGTCTCCGCAATGGTGACATTCAGCCGTGGCCTCTTTTCCGATCTTGCAGAGGTACTGACCGAAGCATCCATGTCCAGTCAGCACCTGCGTCACTCTGAAGGTGAGCTGCCCTCTCCTGTTTTCTACCCAGTTTTCCAAGATGGGTAGAATCGCTCCCACGATCCTGTGATTGGTCGCAGGTGCGAGTTTCTCCTTCCATTTAGAGAAAGTGAGGCGTCTCGCTTCTCTTCTAATCTCGTCCCTTGTCGGAGCAGGTGCACCTTCTTCTTCTACCTGGCGCGTTGTGCGAAGGGTTTCGTACACTATGAGGTCTTCCTGCGCCAGGTATTCCAGGGGTGCGAGACCCGCCAGCATTGTTGCCGCGTCGTAGGAAATCGTGCGATATCCTCTTATGACCCGAATGGCTATTCTTCGCCACGCGCTTCGCAGCAGCTGCAGCTTTCTGCCTCCTTTGTTAAGCGCGTCGCTCCATACCGGGGCTCCGTAAAGCGCAATGCTTTTTATCACCCCAGCATAGACTTTCCTTACTTTCTCGTCCGGTCCGTGCAGATTCGGCATGATGCGGCTTAGATAATTTGCCGCAGCATCCAGTCGAACGGCCTGACGAGCGAAGTGGAGACCAAAGTTCCATTTATCGTCGAGGAGCAGTCCGAGATACTTCATCTCGCTCCCCACTGTAACTTTGGATGGTCCAATGTTGACCACTTCGTTTCCTCCTCGCGGGTCTCTTCTTCGTCCCTTGAAGCACAGGATTTCAGATTTCTCCGGTGCCATCTGGAGCCCCATCTTCTTGATCGTATTAGCCACGACCGCAACTGCCACTTCGGCCCGGCAGATTGCGCGTTGCCGACACGTGTCGACTGCCAACACCATCGTGTCATCCGCGTAGCACGTGAGATGCACGCCGGACGGCATTGGCAGCTTCAGGACCGCGTCGTACCCGAGATTCCAGAGAAGCGGTCCGAGGACCGATCCCTGGGGAACGCCGCGATCAATCTTCTTTTTCTCGATTCCATGCCGGCTATCGTAGAGAACCGCGCGGTCGCTCAGGTAATTTTCCACGACCCTTCGCAGGTATCGCGGAAACCCGTGCTTTTCAAGCGCTCTACGAATCGTACTCCATTCGAGGGAGTTGAACGCATTCTTAATATCTAAAGATATCGCGATTACGACTCCCCCGGCGGCGATCGCGTTTTCGGCGAAACTTTTCACTTGTCGAATCGCGTCAATCGTCGATCGTCCTTCTCGGAAGCCGAATTGGTTCTCGGCTAAGTTCGGCCCGGTTCGCGACAGGTGCTCGATGAGGCGGTTGTGGATTATCCTTTCAAATAATTTTCCGACCTCGTCGAGCAAAACTATCGGCCTGTACGCTGCCGGTAAATCCTCCGATTTTCCCGGCTTTCGGAGCAATACTAATCTGCCGGTTTTCCATCTTGCTGGAAACGTACCCGTCTTCAAGCATGCTGTAAATAACTTCCGCAATCTTGAATTCAGGACACTGAGTGCCATCGACCAGGCACGGCCGGGAATTCCGTCCGGTCCGGGCGCGGTGTTCTTCTTTGTCATGCGCTTTATGGCGCGAGCCATTTCCTCCTCGGTGACGTCGTTGTCCAGCGACCAGATGATCGGGTCGATGTGTGCTGAAATTTGCGAGTTGCTCGCCGACGTAGCCTCTTCCGGTGGGAAGAGCGTGTCGACAACTCGCTTCAAGAACGGCGTCTCCATCGTCTCCGTTAACGGGGGCGCCCACGGTCGTAATTTATTCATTACTATCTTGTACGGCCGCCCCCACGGATCCTCGCGCAGTGTTTCCAGCAGCCCGTCCCATGCTCGTGCCTTTGATGTCTTTATGGCCGCCTGCAGCTCTATTTTCTTCTCCTTGTAAACTTCATAGAGCTGCGCTTTCCTCACCGAATCGGGATTCCTCCGTTTCCGGTATCTCGTATATTGTCTCCGTGCGTTTGTGCTCTCCGCACGGAGAAGAGCGATCTCGTTCCTCCACCAATATACGGGTTTACGAGTGGGGTTCGACCTTATTTTCGGCATGCTTGCGTTGCACACCGATGTCAACGTCCTCGTAAACCATTCTGCTTCTCGCTCGACTACGGCCGCTTCGGTCGGTTCGCTCGGCCAGGTAGCGGCGAGGGTTGCCGCCATAAACATATCTTCGTCGATTTTTCGCAACGACCATCTATTTTGCTTCTGGTCCGCTGCCCTTCTTCCTTGTACCGTGGATATGTCGATCCTTATATATAAGTGATCAGATAAAGTTTCGATCGGATCCACTTTCCAGCTCGTGACTCTTCGAGATGCTGCGTCGTTCGCGAACGAGAGGTCGACCTTGCTCTCGCCCTGTGGACGCACGCACGTACTGGCAGATCCTTGATTCAACAGTCTGAGATTCGCGGATGCTGCCCAGTCCATCGTCGAGTGTCCACGCTGAGTCGTTCTGGAAGAGCGCCACATAGTCGCGTGCGCGTTGAAATCTCCCAGTACGAATGTCGGTTGCGAGGCGTGATTTCGCACTACACCCTCCACTTCGTCCAGGAGCTGATCGAAATCTTGCAACGACCAACTCGGCGGCGCGTATATTCCAATGACGACGCAATCCGACCACGATACTGCGACGTAACCACGCCCTTGCGCGATGGCTGTGATCGGTCGGATGCGTGTCGGCGTCGCCTGAATTATTGCAACCGTCTTCTCCCTGTTTGCTATCCATGACGGCTTGTCGTGGATTAAATACGGCTCCGCGGCAACCACTAATTCAACCACGCCGCTTTGCAGGCTTTCGAGCATAAGATCTTGTGCTCTCGCGGCGTGATTTAAATTAGTTTGCAGGATCTGGCATTTCATATTGAAAGTTACGCCAGATCCATCGCCTCCTCGCGGCTGGTGCTCGCCTTCAGAGTTTCGCGCTCCTTCTCCTCTTCGTGGTTGTGTTTGGCTGCTGCTGCAGCTTTTTCCTTCTTTTCCTCAGGTTTCTTATCCTTACCTGAGGATTTAGCGCTCGATTGAGTAGCGTTCTTCTGTCCTTTTTTTTGCCGGCGGCGGGACAGTGCAGGCTTTGCTACCTGCTCTGTGTCCATGCGGGCGGTTTGCCGACTTGCATACCGGGCACGTCGGTGCCTTCTCATTGCATTCCGCAGCGCGGTGTCCCTTCTCACCGCACCGGTAACACGCCTCCGTTCGGTCCACGGTCGCGGAGCATTTCGCGATTACGTGTCCGATTTCCCAACATTTGAAGCAGGTAAGTTGTCGTGCTTCGATGGGTTCAACGCGGACGGACGTCCATCCGACCTTTACTTTACCGTTTTCGGTAACCTTCTTTGCGGCGGCGACCGGGCATTGCATAAGCATCGTGCCCATGCCGTTATACGCCGTCCTCCTGGGACCGGTTTTTATCTCGTCGGCGGTGCAGCCGCCTTGTGCGGCGACTGCTTCGACGACCTCACCGACCGTGATCGAGTCTTCCATCCTGAAGACCCTCAGGGCCGCTCTCTTGCAGGGGCGCGTGATTTTTACACCCCTCGTGATCGCGAATAGCCCGGTTAACTTGTTGGCGAGCGCGTTCGCCTTCTCTTCTTTACCTTCGCCGCTTATTTCGAGAATAAGCGCTCCGGTCAGCGCTTTCCTGGGTTTGACCTCACCGATTCCCAGGTCCGACAGTTTGATCTTCTGCCGCGCCGTTGTCATAAGCTCGGCGTATGTCGATTTACTGCCCTCCTCTATAGTGATTACGACAGCGGCCGTGCTCGGGGTTTTCATCACTATCGGCTTTTCTTTTGGCATCGACTTCACAGCTGCTACCTTCTTGCCTGCCCTCACGGTCTTGTTTACGGTGGCCGTCGTCTCCTTTTTCGACTTTCTGCCGAGGACTTTCGTCCACGGCGTCTCCGTCTCCTTCTTGTTCTGCGGAGCAGGTGCGCTCGCTGCTGGACACTTCCCTTCGCTCTCCTTCCGAACCTGCTCCTTTTGAATCTGTTCCATCCTCTTCTGGATGGGTGATTTCTTTGTTTCCGCTTTCGCGGATTTTTTCACCGGTGGAAGGGGCATTGCCTCTCTCTTCCCAGCGGACTTCTCCTTCTTTATGATTGCGGCGCTTGTTCCCTCTTTCGCGGGTTCTTCGCGTCGCGCAACATTTCGTGCCTCCGACCGCGGACGATCCTCCTTCGGAGCGAAGCGCTTCTCCGCCTTCTCCCAAAATTGTGTAAGCCGTTCGTTGACAACGGCCCCAATCTGCTCCATTAGCAGTACGAGACCGGTGTCGGGGATGCTGGCTTCCTCCTGCTTCGTAGTCAGCGATTGCCGTCGTGTTCTTTTATCACTACGCTCGGCGATCTCCATGCTTTTGATCGCCGGCGATAATTGGCTGTTTGCCGTATTTTCGAGGGCGGTCAGCCTCTCCTTGAGAAGGGCATTCTCCTTCTCCAGTTTTTCAGCCTTAGCTTTAATAAGGCTGAATTCCTGATCTCCTGCTGTTCCGGCGATGGCGCGGCTGGCGCGTTGTTCAGCTTCCGTAGTCGCCGCTCGCAGGATTCGAACGCTGACGCGCATCGACCGTTTAATTGTGCCTTTCAGCTGCGACGACTTCGCAGCGGCATATTCAATTTTGGCCGCCGATTCCAGAGCCCAGGCTGCCAGATCCTCTATCGGCATTTTCCTGGCCTCTTCGTCAAAAACTTCCTGGTCCGGAATAGGATTTGACGTCCTTGATGGTGGCGGCGGCATGCAATCACCGTAGAGGAGCTCTCGCTCTAGAGCGTCCTCTGCATCCTTCTCGGCAGCTTTATCGGCTAGCAGTTTGGTTTCCGCCAATTTTATGTATTCCTCCGTTGTGGGGGGGCGTCCCCTCTTCTTCAGATGCTTCGTTGACTCGGACGGCGTCGTCGAGAGCAACGAAGCGAGTGACGTGTCCGAATCGTATTCGGACGTCTCCGCCTTTGACCTCTTCACGCTCCTGCGCGTGCGTGGAATTCTCCTCTCTGGTTCCCGCAGCATCCTGCCTTCCGTCCTCTCCGACTTGCTGCTGCCGCCGGTTCTGCAACTGATAAGGCCACTCGGGCCGGCCCCCTCTCCCCCACTCGCCACGGTCGCGTAATCGCGCGTCGCCATGCTTGGTTACCCAAGCAGGGCTTCGCACGATAATTAATTTGCCGACGAGTCGGTCGCGCAAACGCTATTCTCCTCCGTGGAGAAAATCACACCGCGCACCTCACTTGCTCCGCCGTGTGGGAACGTTCGCACTTCCCACGTTCAGCGCAGACCGGTTGTCTGTCTCTGTCCCGCACACAGTTCAACCGTCACTCTCTCTTTGTCTCTCTATTCGTCCTCTCACTCGCTCTTGCGTTCGCTTCGATTTCCGCGAACAGTTCACGGAGCGACGCCAGAGTTCAAGATTCGCGCTTTAAGAGTCTCTAGCACTTACCTTTTTTGTCTTCTTTGTCGCAATCTCCTGGAATAATCCGAGATTGATTACGGCTGGTAGCCTCTTTCTCGCCGAGTTCCCGCGTCGCACTTTTACACCGTTTTTTGCACTAATGTTATCGAAAATCAGTGTTTCTACAATCGTGCTTAACGACCGGAAGCGCTGAAAGTGCGGGAACACGTCGAAAAGGCCGGGAGAAGCCCTTGTTTCGCGACTGCCGTCTCGACGCGGCGTACGTGCCACGCCTGACTGTCAAGATGGCGGCGGCGACGCCTCGTTTTCTCCCGATGCTTTTCCACGTATTATCGCACCTTTTTCTCCAGTGCCCGCAACCACGGGAGCCACCTCACAGTCACTTTTGCCGCAAAGAGCACTTTAAGTTCGCAAACAAGCAGCAATCGCCGGAAAGAACGCCCTAATCGCGGTGGAATGCGTACGTGCCACGGCTGCGCGGCAATATGGCGGCGGTGACGCCCTGTTCCTTTCCGCCGATTTCCACTTGTTTTCGCACACTTTTGGCACTTTCCACTGCACAAACTGCGCACTGGTTGTGCCGCACGTGACACTGACTCTCAGGGAAGTGATCCAGACCACTTTCCAACTCCTTTTCTGCCGAAAACGCCGAATCAATTATCGACGCCACGTCACCGAAAGCGAACAAAGGACACGCAGAGCGTATATTCCTTTCTATCGCGTTATTCTTGCTACTAGCTTCTAGTTCTTACACTAGAAGTTTTCACAATCCTCCTCGGAAGGATATAAACCGAAGTATATATCCTTTATCGCCTAAAAAGTCGCGTCGTACAACTCAGGTAGCGGAGCGCACCGAAACACGTCCGCTCTCTACGGCTGCTCGAACGAGACTGAACGTTATATATCCTAGCCTAAGGCAACCTAACATCTCGGATGTAACATTTGACAACATTCCAGGCGTGTCGGTCCCTACGTCTCGGTAGTAACATTACATGCGTCTATCACGGTATATATCCTAATCTTAGGCAACCCAACATCTCGGATGTAACATTTTACCACATTCCAGGCGTGTCGGTCCCTACGTCTCGGTGGTAACATTACATGCGTCTATAACGTTATATATCCTAACCTAAGGCCACCTAACATCTCGTATGTAATATTTGACAATATTCCTGGCGTGTCGGTCCCTACGTCTCGGTGGTAACATTACATGCGTCTATAGCGGTATATATCCTAATCTTAGGCAACCTAACATCTCGGATGTAACATTTTACAACATTCCAGGCCTGTCGGTCCCTACGTCTCGGTGGTAACATTACATGCGTCTATAACGTTATATATCCTAACCTAAGGCCACCTAACATCTCGGATGCAATATTTGACAACATTCCTAGCCTGTCGAACCCTACTCCTCGGAGGGAACAGTATATACGTCTATAACGTTACATATCCTAACCTAAGGCAACCTGACATCTCGGATGTAATATTCTACATCATTCCAGTCGTGTCGGACCCTACTTCTCGGTGGGAACATTATATGCGTCTATAGCGGTATATATCCTAATCTTAGGCAACCTAACATCTCGGATGTAACATTTTACAACATTCCAGGCCTGTCGCTCCCTACGTCTTGGTGGTAACATTACATGCGTCTATAACGTTATATATCCTAACCTAAGGCCACCTAACATCTCGGATGCAATATTTGACAACATTCCTGGCGTGTCGGACCCTACTTCTCGGTGGGAACAGTATATATGTCTGTAACGTCATATATCCTAACCTAAGGCAACCTAACATCTCGGATATAACATTTGACAACATTCCCGGCGTGTTGGAACCCTACGTCTCGGTGGTAACATTACGTGCGTCTATAACGTTATATATGCTAACCTAAGGCAACCTAACATCTCGGATGCAATATTTGACAACATTCCAGGCCTGTCAAACCCTACTTCTCGGAGGGAACAGCATATACGTCTATAGCGGTATATATCCTAATCTAAGGCCACCTAACATCTCGTATGTAATATTTGACAACATTCCTGGCGTGTCGAACCCTACTTCTCTTTGGGAACAGTATATACGTCTATAACGTTATATATCCTAACCTAAGGCAACCTAACATCTCGGATGTAACATTTGACAACATTCCAGGCATGTCGGTCCCTACGTCTCGGTGGTAACATTATATGCGTCTATAACGTTATATATCCTTATCTAAGGCAACCTAACATCTCGGATGCAATATTTGACAACATTCCTAGCCTGTCGAACCCTACTCCTCGGAGGGAACAGTATATACGTCTATAACGTTATATATCCTAACCTAAGGCAACCTGACATCTCGGATGTAATATTCTACATCATTCCAGTCGTGTCGGACCCTACATCTCGGTGGGAACATTATATGCGTCTATAGCGGTATATATCCTAATCTTAGGCAACCTAACATCTCGGATGTATCATTTTACAACATTCAAAGCCTGTCGGTCCCTACGTCTCGGTGGTAACATTACATGCGTCTATAACGTTATATATCCTAACCTAAGGCCACCTAACATCTCGTATGTAATATTTGACAACATTCCTGGCGTGTCGAACCCTACTTCTCGGTGGGAACAGTATATACGTCTATAACGTTATATATCCTAACCTAAGGCAACCTAACATCTCGGATGTAATATTTGACAACATTCCTGGCGTGTCGGACCCTACTTCTCGGTGGGAACAGTATATACGTCTGTAACGTTATATATCCTAACCTAAGGCAACCTAACATCTCGGATGCAATATTTGACAACATTCCTGGCCTGTCGAACCCTACTTCTCGGAGGGAACAGCATATACATCTATAACGTCATATATCCTAGCCTAAGGCAACCTGACATCTCGGATGTAACATTTGACAACATTCCAGGCGTGTCGGTCCCTACGTCTCGGTGGTAACATTACATGCGTCTATAACGGTATATATCCTAATCTTAGGCAACCTAACATCTCGGATGTAACATTTTACCACATTCCAGGCGTGTTGGAACCCTACGTCTCGGTGGTAACATTACGTGCGTCTATAACGTTATATATGCTAACCTAAGGCAACCTAACATCTCGGATGCAATATTTGACAACATTCCTGGCCTGTCAAACCCTACTTCTCGGAGGGAACAGCATATACGTCTATAGCGGTATATATCCTAATCTAAGGCCACCTAACATCTCGTATGTAATATTTGACAACATTCCTGGCGTGTCGAACCCTACTTCTCGGTGGGAACAGTATATACGTCTATAACGTTATATATCCTAATCTAAGGCCACCTAACATCTCGTATGTAATATTTGACAACATTCCTGGCGTGTCGAACCCTACTTCTCGGAGGGAACAGTATATACGACTATAACGTTATATATCCTAACCTAGGGCAACCTAACATCTCGGATGTATTATTCTACAACATTCCTGGCCTGTCGAACCCTACTTCTCGGAGGGAACTGTATATACGTCTATAACGTTATATATCCTAACCTAAGGCAACCTAACATCTCGGATGTAATATTCTACATCATTCCCGGCGTGTCGGACCCTACTTCTCGGGGGGAACATTATATGAGTCTATAACGTTGTATATCCTAATCTAAGGCAACCTATTATCTCAGACGTAATATTTTACAATATTCCTGGCGTGTCGGTGCATACTTTTCGGTGGGAATATTATATGCGTCTATAACGGTCGATATCGTAATCTAAGGCAACCTAACATCTCGGATGCAATATTTGGCAACATTCCTGGCCTGTCGGACCCTACTTCTCGGAGGGAACAGCATATACATCTATAACGTCATATATCCTAGCCTAAGGCAACCTAACATCTCGGATGTAACATTTGACAACATTCCAGGCGTGTCGGTCCCTACGTCTCGGTGGTAACATTACATGCGTCTATAACGGTATATATCCTAATCTTAGGCAACCTAACATCTCGGATGTAACATTTTACCACATTCCAGGCGTGTTGGAACCCTACGTCTCGGTGGTAACATTACGTGCGTCTATAACGTTATATATGCTAACCTAAGGCAACCTAACATCTCGGATGCAATATTTGACAACATTCCTGGCCTGTCGAACCCTACTTCTCGGAGGGAACAGCATATACATCTATAACGTCATATATCCTAGCCTAAGGCAACCTAACATCTCGGATGTAACATTTGACAACATTCCAGGCGTGTCGGTCCCTACGCCTCGGTAGTAACATTACATGCGTCTATCACGGTATATATCCTAATCTTAGGCAACCCAACATCTCGGATGTAACATTTTACCACATTCCAGGCGTGTCGGTCCCTACGTCTCGGTGGTAACATTACATGCGTCTATAACGTTATATATCCTAACCTAAGGCCACCTAACATCTCGTATGTAATATTTGACAACATTCCTGGCGTGTCGAACCCTACTTCTCGGTGGGAACAGTATATACGTCTATAACGTTATATATCCTAACCTAAGGCAACCTAACATCTCGGATATAACATTTGACAACATTCCAGGCGTGTTGGAACCCTACGTCTCTGTGGTAACATTACGTGCGTCTATAACGGTATATATCCTAATCTTAGGCAACCTAACATCTCGGATGTAACATTTTACCACATTCCAGGCGTGTTGGAACCCTACGTCTCGGTGGTAACATTACGTGCGTCTATAACGTTATATATGCTAACCTAAGGCAACCTAACATCTCGGATGCAATATTTGACAACATTCCTGGCGTGTCGGACCGTACTTCTCGGTGGGAACATTATATGCGTCTATAACGTTGTATATCCTAATCTAAGGCAACCTAACATCTCGGATGCAATATTTGACAACATTCCTGGCCTGTCGAACCCTACATCTCGGAGGGAACAGTATATACGTCTATAGCGGTATATATCCTAATCTAAGGCCACCTAACATCTCGTATGTAATATTTTACCACATTCCAGGCGTGTCGGTCCCTACGTCTCGGTGGTAACATTACATGCGTCTATAACGTTATATATCCTAACCTAAGGCAACCTGACATCTCGGATGTAATATTCTACATCATTCCAGGCGTGTCGGACCCTACTTCTCGGTGGGAACATTATATGCGTCTATAGCGGTATATATCCTAACCTAAGGCAACCTGACTTCTCGGATGCAATATTTGACAACATTCCTGGCCTGTCGAACCCTACTTCTCGGAGGGAACAGCATATACATCTATAACGTCATATATCCTAGCCTAAGGCAACCTAACATCTCGGATGTAACATTTGACAACATTCCAGGCGTGTCGGTCCCTACGTCTCGGTAGTAACATTACATGCGTCTATCACGGTATATATCCTAATCTTAGGCAACCCAACATCTCGGATGTAACATTTTACCACATTCCAGGCGTGTCGGTCCCTACGTCTCGGTGGTAACATTACATGCGTCTATAACGTTATATATCCTAACCTAAGGCCACCTAACATCTCGTATGTAATATTTGACAATATTCCTGGCGTGTCGGTCCCTACGTCTCGGTGGTAACATTACATGCGTCTATAGCGGTATATATCCTAATCTTAGGCAACCTAACATCTCGGATGTAACATTTTACAACATTCCAGGCCTGTCGGTCCCTACGTCTCGGTGGTAACATTACATGCGTCTATAACGTTATATATCCTAACCTAAGGCCACCTAACATCTCGGATGCAATATTTGACAACATTCCTAGCCTGTCGAACCCTACTCCTCGGAGGGAACAGTATATACGTCTATAACGTTACATATCCTAACCTAAGGCAACCTGACATCTCGGATGTAATATTCTACATCATTCCAGTCGTGTCGGACCCTACTTCTCGGTGGGAACATTATATGCGTCTATAGCGGTATATATCCTAATCTTAGGCAACCTAACATCTCGGATGTAACATTTTACAACATTCCAGGCCTGTCGGTCCCTACGTCTCGGTGGTAACATTACATGCGTCTATAACGTTATATATCCTAACCTAAGGCCACCTAACATCTCGTATGTAATATTTGACAACATTCCTGGCGTGTCGAACCCTACTTCTCGGTGGGAACAGTATATACGTCTATAACGTTATATATCCTAACCTAAGGCAACCTAACATCTCGGATGTAATATTTGACAACATTCCTGGCGTGTCGGACCCTACTTCTCGGTGGGAACAGTATATACGTCTGTAACGTTATATATCCTAACCTAAGGCAACCTAACATCTCGGATGCAATATTTGACAACATTCCTGGCCTGTCGAACCCTACTTCTCGGAGGGAACAGCATATACATCTATAACGTCATATATCCTAGCCTAAGGCAACCTGACATCTCGGATGTAACATTTGACAACATTCCAGGCGTGTCGGTCCCTACGTCTCGGTGGTAACATTACATGCGTCTATAACGGTATATATCCTAATCTTAGGCAACCTAACATCTCGGATGTAACATTTTACCACATTCCAGGCGTGTTGGAACCCTACGTCTCGGTGGTAACATTACGTGCGTCTATAACGTTATATATGCTAACCTAAGGCAACCTAACATCTCGGATGCAATATTTGACAACATTCCTGGCCTGTCAAACCCTACTTCTCGGAGGGAACAGCATATACGTCTATAGCGGTATATATCCTAATCTAAGGCCACCTAACATCTCGTATGTAATATTTGACAACATTCCTGGCGTGTCGAACCCTACTTCTCGGTGGGAACAGTATATACGTCTATAACGTTATATATCCTAATCTAAGGCCACCTAACATCTCGTATGTAATATTTGACAACATTCCTGGCGTGTCGAACCCTACTTCTCGGTGGGAACAGTATATACGTCTATAACGTTATATATCCTAACCTAAGGCAACCTAACATCTCGGATGTAACATTTGACAACATTCCAGGCATGTCGGTCCCTACGTCTCGGTGGTAACATTATATGCGTCTATAACGTTATATATCCTTATCTAAGGCAACCTAACATCTCGGATGCAATATTAGACAACATTCCTAGCCTGTCGAACCCTACTCCTCGGAGGGAACAGTATATACGTCTATAAAGTTATATATCCTAACCTAAGGCAACCTGACATCTCGGATGTAATATTCTACATCATTCCAGTCGTGTCGGACCCTACTTCTCGGTGGGAACATTATATGCGTCTATAGCGGTATATATCCTAATCTTAGGCAACCTAACATCTCGGATGTAACATTTTACAACATTCCAGGCCTGTCGGTCCCTACGTCTCGGTGGTAACATTACATGCGTCTATAACGTTATATATCCTAACCTAAGGCCACCTAACATCTCGTATGTAATATTTGACAACATTCCTGGCGTGTCGAACCCTACTTCTCGGTGGGAACAGTATATACGTCTATAACGTTATATATCCTAACCTAAGGCAACCTGACATCTCGGTTGTAACATTTGACAACATTCCAGGTGTGTCGGTCCCTACGTCTCGGTGGTAACGTTACATGCGTCTATAACGTTATATATCCTAACCTAAGGCAACCTAACATCTCGGATGCAATATTTGACAACATTCCTGGCCTGTCGAACCCTACTTCTCGGAGGGAACAGTATATACGACTATAACGTTATATATCCTAACCTAGGGCAACCTAACATCTCGGATGTATTATTCTACAACATTCCTGGCCTGTCGAACCCTACTTCTCGGAGGGAACAGTATATACGTCTATAACGTTATATATCCTAACCTAAGGCAACCTGACATCTCGGATGTAATATTCTACATCATTCCAGGCGTGTCGGACCCTACTTCTCGGTGGGAACATTATATGCGTCTATAGCGGTATATATCCTAACCTAAGGCAACCTGACTTCTCGGGTGCAATATTTGACAACATTCCTGGCCTGTCGAACCCTACTTCTCGGAGGGAACAGCATATACAACTATAACGTCATATATCCTAGCCTAAGGCAACCTAACATCTCGGATGTAACATTTGACAACATTCCAGGCGTGTCGGTCCCTACGTCTCGGTAGTAGCATTACATGCGTCTATAACGGTATATATCCTAATCTTAGGCAACCCAACATCTCGGATGTAACATTTTACCACATTCCAGGCGTGTCGGTCCCTACGTCTCGGTGGTAACATTACATGCGTCTATAACGTTATATATCCTAACCTGAGGCCACCTAACATCTCGTATGTAATATTTGACAACACTCCTGGCGTGTCGAACCCTACTTCTCGGTGGGAACAGTATATAAGTCTATAACGTTATATATCCTAACCTAAGGCAACCTAACATCTCGGATGTAATATTTGATAACATTCCTGGCGTGTCGAACCCTACTTCTCGGTGGGAACAGTATATACGTCTATAACGTTATATATCCTAACCTAAGGCAACCTAACATCTCGGATGTAACATTTGACAACATTCCAGGCATGTCGGTCCCTACGTCTCGGTGGTAACATTATATGCGTCTATAACGTTATATATCCTTATCTAAGGCAACCTAACATCTCGGATGCAATATTTGACAACATTCCTAGCCTGTCGAACCCTACTCCTCGGAGGGAACAGTATATACGTCTATAACGTTATATATCCTAACCTAAGGCAACCTGACATCTCGGATGTAATAATCTACATCATTCCAGTCGTGTCGGACCCTACTTCTCGGTGGGAACATTATATGCGTCTATAGCGGTATATATCCTAATCTTAGGCAACCTAACATCTCGGATGTATCATTTTACAACATTCCAAGCCTGTCGGTCCCTACGTCTCGGTGGTAACATTACATGCGTCTATAACGTTATATATCCTAACCTAAGGCCACCTAACATCTCGTATGTAATATTTGACAACATTCCTGGCGTGTCGAACCCTACTTCTCGGTGGGAACAGTATATACGTCTGTAACGTTATATATCCTAACCTAAGGCAACCTAACATCTCGGATGCAATATTTGACAACATTACAGGCGTGTCGGTCCCAACGTCTCGGTGGTAACATTACATGCGTCTATAACGGTATATATCCTAATCTTAGGCAACCTAACATCTCGGATGTAACATTTTACCACATTCCAGGCGTGTTGGAACCCTACGTCTCGGTGGTAACATTACGTGCGTCTATAACGTTATATATTCTAACCTAAGGCAACCTAACATCTCGGATGCAATATTTGACAACATTCCTGGCCTGTCGAACACTATTTCTCGGAGGGAACAGTATATACGTCTATAACGTTATATATCCTAACCTAAGGCAACCTGACAGTTCGGATGTAATATTCTACATCATTCCAGGCGTGTCGGACCCTACTTCTCGGTGGGAACATTATATGCGTCTATAGCGGTATATATCCTAGCCTAAGGCAACCTGACTTCTCGGGTGCAATATTTGACAACATTCCTGGCCTGTCGAACCCTACTTCTCGGAGGGAACAGCATATACAACTATAACGTCATATATCCTAGCCTAAGGCAACCTAACATCTCGGATGTAACATTTGACAACATTCCAGGCGTGTCGGTCCCTACGTCTCGGTGGTAACATTACATGCGTCTATAACGGTATATATCCTAATCTTAGGCAACCCAACATCTCGGATGTAACATTTTACCACATGCCAGGCGTGTCGGTCCCTACGTCTCGGTGGTAACATTACATGCGTCTATAACGTTATATATCCTAACCTGAGGCCACCTAACATCTCGTATGTAATATTTGACAACACTCCTGGCGTGTCGAACCCTACTTCTCGGTGGGAACAGTATATAAGTCTATAACGTTATATATCCTAACCTAAGGCAACCTAACATCTCGGATGTAATATTTGATAACATTCCTGGCGTGTCGGACCCTACTTCTCGGTGGGAACAGTATATACGTCTGTAACGTTATATATCCTAACCTAAGGCAACCTAACATCTCGGATGCAATATTTGACAACATTCCTGGCCTGTCGAACCCTACTTCTCGGAGGGAACAGCATATACATCTATAACGTCATATATCCTAGCCTAAGGCAACCTAACATCTCGGATGTAACATTTGACAACATTCCAGGCGTGTCGGTCCCTACGTCTCGGTGGTAACATTACATGCGTCTATAACGGTATATATCCTAATCTTAGGCAACCTAACATCTCGGATGTAACATTTTACCACATTCCAGGCGTGTTGGAACCCTACGTCTCGGTGGTAACATTACGTGCGTCTATAACGTTATATATGCTAACCTAAGGCAACCTAACATCTCGGATGCAATATTTGACAACATTCCTGGCCTGTCACACCCTACTTCTCGGAGGGAACAGCATATACGTCTATAGCGGTATATATCCTAATCTAAGGCCACATAACATCTCGTATGTAATATTTGACAACATTCCTGGCGTGTCGAACCCTACTTCTCGGTGGGAACAGTATATACGTCTATAACGTTATATATCCTAACCTAAGGCAACCTAACATCTCGGATGTAACATTTGACAACATTCCAGGCATGTCGGTCCCTACGTCTCGGTGGTAACATTATATGCGTCTATAACGTTATATATCCTTATCTAAGGCAACCTAACATCTCGGATGCAATATTTGACAACATTCCTAGCCTGTCGAACCCTACTCCTCGGAGGGAACAGTATATACGTCTATAACGTTATATATCCTAACCTAAGGCAACCTGACATCTCGGATGTAATATTCTACATCATTCCAGTCGTGTCGGACCCTACTTCTCGGTGGGAACATTATATGCGTCTATAGCGGTATATATCCTAATCTTAGGCAACCTAACATCTCGGATGTATCATTTTACAACATTCCAAGCCTGTCGGTCCCTACGTCTCGGTGGTAACATTACATGCGTCTATAACGTTATATATCCTAACCTAAGGCCACCTAACATCTCGTATGTAATATTTGACAACATTCCTGGCGTGTCGAACCCTACTTCTCGGTGGGAACAGTATATACGTCTGTAACGTTATATATCCTAACCTAAGGCAACCTAACATCTCGGATGCAATATTTGACAACATTCCTGGCCTGTCGAACCCTACTTCTCGGAGGGAACAGCATATACATCTATAACGTCATATATCCTAGCCTAAGGCAACCTAACATCTCGGATGTAACATTTGACAACATTCCAGGCGTGTCGGTCCCTACGTCTCGGTGGTAACATTACATGCGTCTATAACGGTATATATCCTAATCTTAGGCAACCTAACATCTCGGATGTAACATTTTACCACATTCCAGGCGTGTTGGAACCCTACGTCTCGGTGGTAACATTACGTGCGTCTATAACGTTATATATTCTAACCTAAGGCAACCTAACATCTCGGATGCAATATTTGACAACATTCCTGGCCTGTCGAACACTATTTCTCGGAGGGAACAGTATATACGTCTATAACGTTATATATCCTAACCTAAGGCAACCTGACATCTCGGATGTAATATTCTACATCATTCCAGGCGTGTCGGACCCTACTTCTCGGTGGGAACATTATATGCGTCTATAGCGGTATATATCCTAACCTAAGGCAACCTGACTTCTCGGGTGCAATATTTGACAACATTCCTGGCCTGTCGAACCCTACTTCTCGGAGGGAACAGCATATACAACTATAACGTCATATATCCTAGCCTAAGGCAACCTAACATCTCGGATGTAACATTTGACAACATTCCAGGCGTGTCGGTCCCTACGTCTCGGTAGTAGCATTACATGCGTCTATAACGGTATATATCCTAATCTTAGGCAACCCAACATCTCGGATGTAACATTTTACCACATTCCAGGCGTGTCGGTCCCTACGTCTCGGTGGTAACATTACATGCGTCTATAACGTTATATATCCTAACCTGAGGCCACCTAACATCTCGTATGTAATATTTGACAACACTCCTGGCGTGTCGAACCCTACTTCTCGGTGGGAACAGTATATAAGTCTATAACGTTATATATCCTAACCTAAGGCAACCTAACATCTCGGATGTAATATTTGATAACATTCCTGGCGTGTCGAACCCTACTTCTCGGTGGGAACAGTATATACGTCTATAACGTTATATATCCTAACCTAAGGCAACCTAACATCTCGGATGTAACATTTGACAACATTCCAGGCATGTCGGTCCCTACGTCTCGGTGGTAACATTATATGCGTCTATAACGTTATATATCCTTATCTAAGGCAACCTAACATCTCGGATGCAATATTTGACAACATTCCTAGCCTGTCGAACCCTACTCCTCGGAGGGAACAGTATATACGTCTATAACGTTATATATCCTAACCTAAGGCAACCTGACATCTCGGATGTAATATTCTACATCATTCCAGTCGTGTCGGACCCTACTTCTCGGTGGGAACATTATATGCGTCTATAGCGGTATATATCCTAATCTTAGGCAACCTAACATCTCGGATGTATCATTTTACAACATTCCAAGCCTGTCGGTCCCTACGTCTCGGTGGTAACATTACATGCGTCTATAACGTTATATATCCTAACCTAAGGCCACCTAACATCTCGTATGTAATATTTGACAACATTCCTGGCGTGTCGAACCCTACTTCTCGGTGGGAACAGTATATACGTCTGTAACGTTATATATCCTAACCTAAGGCAACCTAACATCTCGGATGCAATATTTGACAACATTACAGGCGTGTCGGTCCCAACGTCTCGGTGGTAACATTACATGCGTCTATAACGGTATATATCCTAATCTTAGGCAACCTAACATCTCGGATGTAACATTTTACCACATTCCAGGCGTGTTGGAACCCTACGTCTCGGTGGTAACATTACGTGCGTCTATAACGTTGTATATTCTAACCTAAGGCAACCTAACATCTCGGATGCAATATTTGACAACATTCCTGGCCTGTCGAACACTATTTCTCGGAGGGAA
Organism: Xylocopa violacea; assembly: GCA_963969225.1. Lineage (NCBI taxonomy): Eukaryota > Metazoa > Arthropoda > Insecta > Hymenoptera > Apidae > Xylocopa > Xylocopa violacea. The sequence continues at coordinate 21,380,957 of CAXAJV010000002.1, read as the reverse complement.
CAGTATATACGTCTATAACGTTATATATCCTAACCTAAGGCAACCTGACAGTTCGGATGTAATATTCTACATCATTCCAGGCGTGTCGGACCCTACTTCTCGGTGGGAACAGTATATACGTCTGTAACGTTATATATCCTAACCTAAGGCAACCTAACATCTCGGATGCAATATTTGACAACATTCCTGGCCTGTCAAACCCTACTTCTCGGAGGGAACAGCATATACGTCTATAGCGGTATATATCCTAATCTAAGGCCACCTAACATCTCGTATGTAATATTTGACAACATTCCTGGCGTGTCGAACCCTACTTCTCGGTGGGAACAGTATATACGTCTATAACGTTATATATCCTAACCTAAGGCAACCTAACATCTCGGATGTAACATTTGACAACATTCCAGGCATGTCGGTCCCTACGTCTCGGTGGTAACATTATATGCGTCTATAACGTTATATATCCTTATCTAAGGCAACCTAACATCTCGGATGCAATATTTGACAACATTCCTAGCCTGTCGAACCCTACTCCTCGGAGGGAACAGTATATACGTCTATAACGTTATATATCCTAACCTAAGGCAACCTGACATCTCGGATGTAATATTCTACATCATTCCAGTCGTGTAGGACCCTACTTCTCGGTGGGAACATTATATGCGTCTATAGCGGTATATATCCTAATCTTAGGCAACCTAACATCTCGGATGTATCATTTTACAACATTCCAAGCCTGTCGGTCCCTCCGTCTCGGTGGTAACATTACATGCGTCTATAACGTTATATATCCTAACCTAAGGCCACCTAACATCTCGTATGTAATATTTGACAACATTCCTGGCGTGTCGAACCCTACTTCTCGGTGGGAACAGTATATACGTCTGTAACGTTATATATCCTAACCTAAGGCAACCTAACATCTCGGATGCAATATTTGACAACATTCCTGGCCTGTCGAACCCTACTTCTCGGAGGGAACAGCATATACATCTATAACGTCATATATCCTAGCCTAAGGCAACCTAACATCTCGGATGTAACATTTGACAACATTCCAGGCGTGTCGGTCCCTACGTCTCGGTGGTAACATTACATGCGTCTATAACGGTATATATCCTAATCTTAGGCAACCTAACATCTCGGATGTAACATTTCACCACATTCCAGGCGTGTTGGAACCCTACGTCTCGGTGGTAACATTACGTGCGTCTATAACGTTATATATTCTAACCTAAGGCAACCTAACATCTCGGATGCAATATTTGACAACATTCCTGGCCTGTCGAACACTATTTCTCGGAGGGAACAGTATATACGTCTATAACGTTATATATCCTAACCTAAGGCAACCTGACATCTCGGATGTAATATTCTACATCATTCCAGGCGTGTCGGACCCTACTTCTCGGTGGGAACATTATATGCGTCTATAGCGGTATATATCCTAACCTAAGGCAACCTGACTTCTCGGGTGCAATATTTGACAACATTCCTGGCCTGTCGAACCCTACTTCTCGGAGGGAACAGCATATACAACTATAACGTCATATATCCTAGCCTAAGGCAACCTAACATCTCGGATGTAACATTTGACAACATTCCACGCGTGTCGGTCCCTACGTCTCGGTAGTAACATTACATGCGTCTATAACGGTATATATCCTAATCTTAGGCAACCCAACATCTCGGACGTAACATTTTACCACATTCCAGGCGTGTCGGTCCCTACGTCTCGGTGGTAACATTACATGCGTCTATAACGTTATATATCCTAACCTGAGGCCACCTAACATCTCGTATGTAATATTTGACAACACTCCTGGCGTGTCGAACCCTACTTCTCGGTGGGAACAGTATATACGTCTGTAACGTTATATATCCTAACCTAAGGCAACCTAACATCTCGGATGCAATATTTGACAACATTCCTGGCCTGTCAAACCCTACTTCTCGGAGGGAACAGCATATACGTCTATAGCGGTATATATCCTAATCTAAGGCCACCTAACATCTCGTATGTAATATTTGACAACATTCCTGGCGTGTCGAACCCTACTTCTCGGTGGGAACAGTATATACGTCTATAACGTTATATATCCTAACCTAAGGCAACCTAACATCTCGGATGTAACATTTGACAACATTCCAGGCATGTCGGTCCCTACGTCTCGGTGGTAACATTATATGCGTCTATAACGTTATATATCCTTATCTAAGGCAACCTAACATCTCGGATGCAATATTTGACAACATTCCTAGCCTGTCGAACCCTACTCCTCGGAGGGAACAGTATATACGTCTATAACGTTATATATCCTAACCTAAGGCAACCTGACATCTCGGATGTAATATTCTACATCATTCCAGTCGTGTCGGACCCTACTTCTCGGTGGGAACATTATATGCGTCTATAGCGGTATATATCCTAATCTTAGGCAACCTAACATCTCGGATGTATCATTTTACAACATTCCAAGCCTGTCGGTCCCTCCGTCTCGGTGGTAACATTACATGCGTCTATAACGTTATATATCCTAACCTAAGGCCACCTAACATCTCGTATGTAATATTTGACAACATTCCTGGCGTGTCGAACCCTACTTCTCGGTGGGAACAGTATATACGTCTGTAACGTTATATATCCTAACCTAAGGCAACCTAACATCTCGGATGCAATATTTGACAACATTCCTGGCCTGTCGAACCCTACTTCTCGGAGGGAACAGCATATACATCTATAACGTCATATATCCTAGCCTAAGGCAACCTAACATCTCGGATGTAACATTTGACAACATTCCAGGCGTGTCGGTCCCTACGTCTCGGTGGTAACATTACATGCGTCTATAACGGTATATATCCTAATCTTAGGCAACCTAACATCTCGGATGTAACATTTCACCACATTCCAGGCGTGTTGGAACCCTACGTCTCGGTGGTAACATTACGTGCGTCTATAACGTTATATATTCTAACCTAAGGCAACCTAACATCTCGGATGCAATATTTGACAACATTCCTGGCCTGTCGAACACTATTTCTCGGAGGGAACAGTATATACGTCTATAACGTTATATATCCTAACCTAAGGCAACCTGACATCTCGGATGTAATATTCTACATCATTCCAGGCGTGTCGGACCCTACTTCTCGGTGGGAACATTATATGCGTCTATAGCGGTATATATCCTAACCTAAGGCAACCTGACTTCTCGGGTGCAATATTTGACAACATTCCTGGCCTGTCGAACCCTACTTCTCGGAGGGAACAGCATATACAACTATAACGTCATATATCCTAGCCTAAGGCAACCTAACATCTCGGATGTAACATTTGACAACATTCCACGCGTGTCGGTCCCTACGTCTCGGTAGTAACATTACATGCGTCTATAACGGTATATATCCTAATCTTAGGCAACCCAACATCTCGGACGTAACATTTTACCACATTCCAGGCGTGTCGGTCCCTACGTCTCGGTGGTAACATTACATGCGTCTATAACGTTATATATCCTAACCTGAGGCCACCTAACATCTCGTATGTAATATTTGACAACACTCCTGGCGTGTCGAACCCTACTTCTCGGTGGGAACAGTATATACGTCTGTAACGTTATATATCCTAACCTAAGGCAACCTAACATCTCGGATGCAATATTTGACAACATTCCTGGCCTGTCAAACCCTACTTCTCGGAGGGAACAGCATATACGTCTATAGCGGTATATATCCTAATCTAAGGCCACCTAACATCTCGTATGTAATATTTGACAACATTCCTGGCGTGTCGAACCCTACTTCTCGGTGGGAACAGTATATACGTCTATAACGTTATATATCCTAACCTAAGGCAACCTAACATCTCGGATGTAACATTTGACAACATTCCAGGCATGTCGGTCCCTACGTCTCGGTGGTAACATTATATGCGTCTATAACGTTATATATCCTTATCTAAGGCAACCTAACATCTCGGATGCAATATTTGACAACATTCCTAGCCTGTCGAACCCTACTCCTCGGAGGGAACAGTATATACGTCTATAACGTTATATATCCTAACCTAAGGCAACCTGACATCTCGGATGTAATATTCTACATCATTCCAGTCGTGTCGGACCCTACTTCTCGGTGGGAACATTATATGCGTCTATAGCGGTATATATCCTAATCTTAGGCAACCTAACATCTCGGATGTATCATTTTACAACATTCCAAGCCTGTCGGTCCCTCCGTCTCGGTGGTAACATTACATGCGTCTATAACGTTATATATCCTAACCTAAGGCCACCTAACATCTCGTATGTAATATTTGACAACATTCCTGGCGTGTCGAACCCTACTTCTCGGTGGGAACAGTATATACGTCTGTAACGTTATATATACTAACCTAAGGCAACCTAACATCTCGGATGCAATATTTGACAACATTCCTGGCCTGTCGAACCCTACTTCTCGGAGGGAACAGCATATACATCTATAACGTCATATATCCTAGTCTAAGGCAACCTAACATCTCGGATGTAACATTTGACAACATTCCAGGCGTGTCGGTCCCTACGTCTCGGTGGTAACATTACATGCGTCTATAATGGTATATATCCTAATCTTAGGCAACCTAACATCTCGGATGTAACATTTCACCACATTCCAGGCGTGTTGGAACCCTACGTCTCGGTGGTAACATTACGTGCGTCTATAACGTTATATATTCTAACCTAAGGCAACCTAACATCTCGGATGCAATATTTGACAACATTCCTGGCCTGTCGAACACTATTTCTCGGAGGGAACAGTATATACGTCTATAACGTTATATATCCTAACCTAAGGCAACCTGACATCTCGGATGTAATATTCTACATCATTCCAGGCGTGTCGGACCCTACTTCTCGGTGGGAACATTATATGCGTCTATAGCGGTATATATCCTAACCTAAGGCAACCTGACTTCTCGGGTGCAATATTTGACAACATTCCTGGCCTGTCGAACCCTACTTCTCGGAGGGAACAGCATATACAACTATAACGTCATATATCCTAGCCTAAGGCAACCTAACATCTCGGATGTAACATTTGACAACATTCCACGCGTGTCGGTCCCTACGTCTCGGTAGTAACATTACATGCTTCTATAACGGTATATATCCTAATCTTAGGCAACCCAACATCTCGGACGTAACATTTTACCACATTCCAAGCCTGTCGGTCCCTACGTCTCGGTGGTAACATTACATGCGTCTATAACGTTATATATCCTAACCTAAGGCCACCTAACATCTCGGATGTAACATTTGACAACATTCCAGGCATGTCGGTCCCTACGTCTCGGTGGTAACATTATATGCGTCTATAACGTTATATATCCTTATCTGAGGCAACCTAACATCTCGGATGCAATATTTGACAACATTCCTAGCCTGTCGAACCCTACTTCTCGGAGGGAACAGTATATACGTCTATAACGTTATATATCCTAACCTAAGGCAACCTGACATCTCGGATGTATTATTCTACAACATTCCAGGCGTGTCGGACCCTACTTCTCGGTGGGAACATTATATGCGTCTATAACGTTGTATATCCTAATCTAAGGCAACCTAACATCTCGGATGCAATATTTGACAACATTCCTGGCCTGTCGAACCCTACATCTCGGAGGGAACAGTATATACGTCTATAGCGGTATATATCCTAATCTAAGGCCACCTAACATCTCGTATGTAATATTTGACAACATTCCTGGCGTGTCGAACCCTACTTCTCGGTGGGAACAGTATATACGTCTATAACGTTATATATCCTAACATAAGGCAACCTGACATCTCGGATGTAATATTCTACATAATTCCAGGCGTGTCGGACCCTACTTCTCGGTGGGAACATTATATGCGTCTATAGCGGTATATATCCTAATCTTAGGCAACCTAACATCTCGGATGTAACATTTTACAACATTCCAGGCCTGTCGGTCCCTACGTCTCGGTGGTAACATTACATGCGTCTATAACGTTATATATCCTAACCTAAGGCCACCTAACATCTCGTATGTAATATTTGACAACATTCCTGGCGTGTCGAACCCTACTTCTCGGGGGGAACAGTATATACGTCTGTAACGTCATATATCCTAACCTAAGGCAACCTAACATCTCGGATGTAACATTTGACAACTTTCCAGGCGTGTCGGTCCCTACGTCTGGGTGGTAACATTACATGCGTCTATAACGGTATATATCCTAATCTTAGGCAACCTAACATCTCGGATGTAACATTTTACCACATTCCGGGCGTGTCGGTCCCTACGTCTCGGTGGTAACATTACATGCGTCTATAACGTTATATATCCTAACCTAAGGCCACCTAACATCTCGTATGTAATATTTGACAATATTCCTGGCGTGTCGGTCCCTACGTCTCGGTGGTAACATTACATGCGTCTATAGCGGTATATATCCTAATCTTAGGCAACCTAACATCTCGGATGTAACATTTTACAACATTCCAGGCCTGTCGGTCCCTACGTCTCGGTGGTAACATTACATGCGTCTATAACGTTATTTATCCTAACCTAAGGCCACCTAACATCTCGTATGTAATATTTGACAACATTCCTGGCGTGTCGAACCCTACTTCTCGGTGGGAACAGTATATACGTCTGTAACGTCATATATCCTAACCTAAGGCAACCTAACATCTGGGATATAACATTTGACAACATTCCAGGCGTGTTGGAACCCTACGTCTCTGTGGTAACATTACGTGCGTCTATAACGCTATATATGCTATCCTAAGGCAACCTAACATCTCGGATGCAATATTTGACAACATTCCTGGCCTGTCGAACCCTATTTCTCGGAGGGAACAGTATATACGTCTATAACGTTATATATCTTAACCTAAGACAACCTGACATCTCGGATGTATTATTCTACAACATTCCAGGCGTGTCGGACCCTACTTCTCGGTGGGAACATTATATGCGTCTATAACGTTGTATATCCTAATCTAAGGCAACCTAACATCTCGGATGCAATATTTGACAACATTCCTGGCCTGTCGAACCCCACATCTCGGAGGGAACAGTATATAGGTCTATAGCGGTATATATCCTAATCTTAGGCAACCTAACATCTCGGATGTAACATTTGACAACATTCCAGGCATGTCGGTCCCTACGTCTCGGTGGTAACATTATATGCGTCTATAACGTTATATATCCTTATCTAAGGCAACCTAACATCTCGGATGCAATATTTGACAACATTCCTAGCCTGTCGAACCCTACTCCTCGGAGGGAACAGTATATACGTCTATAACGTTATATATCCTAACCTAAGGCAACCTGACATCTCGGATGTAATATTCTACATCATTCCAGGCGTGTCGGACCCTACTTCTCGGTGGGAACATTATATGCGTCTATAGCGGTATATATCCTAACCTAAGGCAACCTAACATCTCGGATGTAACATTTGACAACATTCCAGGCATGTCGGTCCCTACTTCTCGGTGGGAACATTATATGCGTCTATAACGTTGTATATCCTAATCTAAGGCAACCTAACATCTCGGATGCAATATTTGACAACATTCCTGGCCTGTCGAACCCTACATCTCGGAGGGAACAGTATATACGTCTATAGCGGTATATATCCTAATCTAAGGCCACATAACATCTCGTATGTAATATTTGACAACATTCCTGGCGTGTCGAACCCTACTTCTCGGTGGGAACATTATATACGTCTATAACGTTATATATCCTAACATAAGGCAACCTGACATCTCGGATGTAATATTCTACATAATTCCAGGCGTGTCGGACCCTACTTCTCGGTGGGAACATTATATGCGTCTATAGCGGTATATATCCTAATCTTTGGCAACCTAACATCTCGGATGTAACATTTTACAACATTCCAGGCCTGTCGGTCTCTACGTCTCGGTGGTAACATTACATGCGTCTATAACGTTATATATCCTAACCTAAGGCCACCTAACATCTCGTATGTAATATTTGACAACATTCCTGGCGTGTCGAACCCTACTTCTCGGGGGGAACAGTATATACGTCTGTAACGTCATATATCCTAACCTAAGGCAACCTAACATCTCGGATGCAATATTTGACAACATTCCTGGCCTGTCGAACCCTACTTCTCGGAGGGAACAGCATATACATCTATAACGTCATATTTCCTAGCCTAAGGCAACCTAACATCTCGGATGTAACATTTGACAACTTTCCAGGCGTGTCGGTCCCTACGTCTCGGTGGTAACATTACATGCGTCTATAACGGTATATATCCTAATCTTAGGCAACCTAACATCTCGTATGTAATATTTGACAACATTCCTGGCGTGTCGAACCCTACTTCTCGGTGGGAACAGTATATACGTCTACAACGTTATATATCCTAACCTAAGGCAACCTAACATCTCGGATATAACATTTGACAACATTCCAGGCGTGTTGGAACCCTACGTCTCTGTGGTAACATTACGTGCGTCTATAACGCTATATATGCTAACCTAAGGCAACCTAACATCTCGGATGTAATATTTTACTACATTCGTGGCGCGCCGACCGCTATTTCTCGATGGGAACATTATATACGTCTATATCGCTATATATCCTAGCCTAAGGCAACCTAACATGTCGAGCGTAACATTTTACAACATTCCTGGCTCGTCGGCACCTACTTCTCGGTGGGAACTTTATATACGTCTATAACGTTATATATCCTAACATAAGGCATCCTTACATGTCGAATGTAATATTTTACAATATTCCTGGCACGTCGGCCCCTACTTCTCGGTGGGAACATTATATACGTCTATAACGCTATATATCCTAACCTAAGGCAACCTAACATCTCGGATGTAATATATTACTACATTCCTGGCACGTCGGCCCCTACTTCTCGGTGGGAACATTATATACGTCTATAACGCTATATATCCTAGCCTAAGGCAAACTAACATGTCGAATGTAATATTTTACAACATTCCCGTCACATCGGCCCCTACTTCTCGGTGGGAACATTATATACGCCTATAACGTTATATATTCTAGTCTAAGGCAACCTAACATCTCGGATGTAATATTTTACTACATTCGTGGCGCACCGGCCCCTACTTCTCGGTGGGAACATTATATGCGTCTATAACGTTGTATATCCTAATCTAAGGCAACCTAACATCTCGGATGCAATATTTGACAACATTCCTGGCCTGTCGAACCCTACATCTCGGAGGGAACAGTATATAAGTCTATAGCGGTATATATCCTAATCTTAGGCAACCTAACATCTCGGATGTAACATTTTACAACATTCCAGGCCTGTCGGTCCCTACGTCTCGGTGGTAACATTACATGCGTCTATAACGTTATATATCCTAACCTAAGGCCACCTAACATCTCGTATGTAATATTTGACAATATTCCTGGCGTGTCGGTCCCTACGTCTCGGTGGTAACATTACATGCGTCTATAGCGGTATATATCCTAATCTTAGGCAACCTAACATCTCGGATGTAACATTTTACAACATTCCAGGCCTGTCGGTCCCTACGTCTCGGTGGTAACATTACATGCGTCTATAACGTTATATATCCTAACCTAAGGCCACCTAACATCTCGTATGTAATATTTGACAATATTCCTGGCGTGTCGGTCCCTACGTCTCGGTGGTAACATTACATGCGTCTATAGCGGTATATATCCTAATCTTAGGCAACCTAACATCTCGGATGTAACATTTTACAACATTCCAGGCCTGTCGGTCCCTACGTCTCGGTGGTAATATTACATGCGTCTATAACGTTATATATCCTAACCTAAGGCCACCTAACATCTCGTATGTAATATTTGGCAACATTCCTGGCGTGTCGAACCCTACTTCTCGGTGGGAACAGTATATACGTCTATAACGTTATATATCCTAACCTAAGGCAACCTGACATCTCGGATGTATTATTCTACAACATTCCAGGCGTGTCGGACCCTACTTCTCGGTGGGAACAGTATATACGTCTGTAACGTAATATATCCTAACCTAAGGCAACCTAACATCTCGGATGCAATATTTGACAACATTCCTGGCCTGTCGAACCCTACTTCTCGGAGGGAACAGTATATACGTCTATAACGTTATATATCCTAACCTAAGGCAACCTGACATCCCGGATGTAATATTCTACATCATTCCAGGCGTGTCGGACCCTACTTCTCGGTGGGAACATTATATGCGTCTATAGCGGTATATATCCTAACCTAAGGCAACCTAACATCTCGGATGTAACATTTGACAACATTCCAGGCATGTCGGTCCCTACGTCTCGGTGGTAACATTATATGCGTCTATAACGTTATATATCCTTATCTGAGGCAACCTAACATCTCGGATGCAATATTTGACAACATTCCTAGCCTGTCGAACCCTACTTCTCGGAGGGAACAGTATATACGTCTATAACGTTATATATCCTAACCTAAGGCAACCTGACATCTCGGATGTATTATTCTACAACATTCCAGGCGTGTCGGACCCTACTTCTCGGTGGGAACATTATATGCGTCTATAACGTTATATATCCTAACCTAAGGCCACCTAACATCTCGTATGTAATATTTGACAATATTCCTGGCGTGTCGGTCCCTACGTCTCGGTGGTAACATTACATGCGTCTATAGCGGTATATATCCTAATCTTAGGCAACCTAACATCTCGGATGTAACATTTTACAACATTCCAGGCCTGTCGGTCCCTACGTCTCGGTGGTAACATTACATGCGTCTATAACGTTATATATCCTAACCTAAGGCCACCTAACATCTCGTATGTAATATTTGACAATATTCCTGGCGTGTCGGTCCCTACGTCTCGGTGGTAACATTACATGCGTCTATAGCGGTATATATCCTAATCTTAGGCAACCTAACATCTCGAATGTAATATTTTACAACATTCCCGTCACATCGGCCCCTACTTCTCGGTGGGAACATTATATACGCCTATAACGTTATATATTCTAGTCTAAGGCAACCTAACATCTCGGATGTAATATTTTACTACATTCGTGGCGCACCGGCCCCTACTTCTCGGTGGGAACATTATATGCGTCTATAACGTTGTATATCCTAATCTAAGGCAACCTAACATCTCGGATGCAATATTTGACAACATTCCTGGCCTGTCGAACCCTACATCTCGGAGGGAACAGTATATAGGTCTATAGCGGTATATATCCTAATCTTAGGCAACCTAACATCTCGGATGTAACATTTTACAACATTCCAGGCCTGTCGGTCCCTACGTCTCGGTGGTAACATTACATGCGTCTATAACGTTATATATCCTAACCTAAGGCCACCTAACATCTCGTATGTAATATTTGACAATATTCCTGGCGTGTCGGTCCCTACGTCTCGGTGGTAACATTACATGCGTCTATAGCGGTATATATCCTAATCTTAGGCAACCTAACATCTCGGATGTAACATTTTACAACATTCCAGGCCTGTCGGTCCCTACGTCTCGGTGGTAACATTACATGCGTCTATAACGTTATATATCCTAACCTAAGGCCACCTAACATCTCGTATGTAATATTTGACAATATTCCTGGCGTGTCGGTCCCTACGTCTCGGTGGTAACATTACATGCGTCTATAGCGGTATATATCCTAATCTTAGGCAACCTAACATCTCGGATGTAACATTTTACAACATTCCAGGCCTGTCGGTCCCTACGTCTCGGTGGTAATATTACATGCGTCTATAACGTTATATATCCTAACCTAAGGCCACCTAACATCTCGTATGTAATATTTGGCAACATTCCTGGCGTGTCGAACCCTACTTCTCGGTGGGAACAGTATATACGTCTATAACGTTATATATCCTAACCTAAGGCAACCTGACATCTCGGATGTATTATTCTACAACATTCCAGGCGTGTCGGACCCTACTTCTCGGTGGGAACAGTATATACGTCTGTAACGTCATATATCCTAACCTAAGGCAACCTAACATCTCGGATGCAATATTTGACAACATTCCTGGCCTGTCGAACCCTACTTCTCGGAGGGAACAGCATATACATCTATAACGTCATATATCCTAGCCTAAGGCAATCTAACATCTCGGATGTAACATTTGACAACATTCCAGGCGTGTCGGTCCCTACGTCTCGGTGGTAACATTACATAGGTCTATAACGGTATATATCCTAATCTTAGGCAGCCTAACATCTCGGATGTAACATTTTACCAAATTCCAGGCGTGTCGGTCCCTACGTCTCGGTGGTAACATTACATGCGTCTATAACGTTATATATCCTAACCTAAGGCCACCTAACATCTCGTATGTAATATTTGACAATATTCCTGGCGTGTCGGTCCCTACATCTCGGTGGTAACATTGCATGCGTCTATAACGTTATATATCCTAACCTAAGGCAACCTGACCTCTCGGATGTAATATTCTACATCATTCCAGGCGTGTCGGACCCTACTTCTCGGAGGGAACAGTATATACGTCTATAACGTTATATATCCTAACCTAAGGCAACCTGACATCTCGGATGTAATATTCTACATCATTCCAGTCGTGTCGGACCCTACTTCTCGGTGGGAACATTATATGCGTCTATAGCGGTATATATCCTAATCTTAGGCAACCTAACATCTCGTATGTAATATTTGACAATATTCCTGGCGTGTCGGTCCCTACGTCTCGGTGGTAACATTACATGCGTCTATAGCGGTATATATCCTAATCTTAGGCAACCTAACATCTCGGATGTAACATTTTACAACATTCCAGGCTTGTCGGTCCCTACGTCTCGGTGGTAACATTACATGCGTCTATAACGTTATTTATCCTAACCTAAGGCCACCTAACATCTCGTATGTAATATTTGACAACATTCCTGGCGTGTCGAACCCTACTTCTCGGTGGGATCAGTATATACGTCTGTGACGTCATATATCCTAACCTAAGGCATCCTAACATCTGGGATATAACATTTGACAACATTCCAGGCGTGTTGGAACCCTACGTCTCTGTGGTAACATTACGTGCGTCTATAATGCTATATATGCTATCCTAAGGCAACCTAACATCTCGGATGCAATATTTGACAACATTCCTGGCCTGTCGAACCCTATTTCTCGGAGGGAACAGTATATACGTCTATAACGTTATATATCTTAACCTAAGACAACCTGACATCTCGGATGTATTATTCTACAACATTCCAGGCGTGTCGGACCCTACTTCTCGGTGGGAACATTATATGCGTCTATAACGTTGTATATCCTAATCTAAGGCAACCTAACATCTCGGATGCAATATTTGACAACATTCCTGGCCTGTCGAACCCTACATCTCGGAGGGAACAGTATATACGTCTATAGCGGTATATATCCTAATCTAAGGCCACCTAACATCTCGTATGTAATATTTGACAACATTCCTGGCGTGTCGAACCCTACTTCTCGGTGGGAACAGTATATACGTCTATAACGTTATATATCCTAACATAAGGCAACCTGACATCTCGGATGTAATATTCTACATAATTCCAGGCGTGTCGGACCCTACTTCTCGGTGGGAACATTATATGCGTCTATAGCGGTATATATCCTAATCTTTGGCAACCTAACATCTCGGATGTAACATTTTACAACATTCCAGGCCTGTCGGTCCCTACGTCTCGGTGGTAACATTACATGCGTCTATAACGTTATATATCCTAACCTAAGGCCACCTAACATCTCGTATGTAATATTTGACAACATTCCTGGCGTGTCGAACCCTACTTCTCGGGGGGAACAGTATATACGTCTGTAACGTCATATATCCTAACCTAAGGCAACCTAACATCTCGGATGCAATATTTGACAACATCCCTGGCCTGTCGAACCCTACTTCTCGGAAGGAACAGCATATACATCTATAACGTCATATATCCTAGCCTAAGGCAACCTAACATCTCGGATGTAACATTTGACAACTTTCCAGGCGTGTCGGTCCCTACGTCTCGGTGGTAACATTACATGCGTCTATAACGGTATATATCCTAATCTTAGGCAACCTAACATCTCGTATGTAATATTTGACAACATTCCTGGCGTGTCGAACCCTACTTCTCGGTGGGAACAGTATATACGTCTACAACGTTATATATCCTAACCTAAGGCAACCTAACATCTCGGATATAACATTTGACAACATTCCAGGCGTGTTGGAACCCTACGTCTCTGTGGTAACATTACGTGCGTCTATAACGCTATATATGCTAACCTAAGGCAACCTAACATCTCGGATGTAATATTTTACTACATTCGTGGCGCGCCGACCGCTATTTCTCGATGGGAACATTATATACGTCTATATCGCTATATATCCTAGCCTAAGGCAACCTAACATGTCGAGCGTAATATTTTACAACATTCCTGGCTCGTCGGCACCTACTTCTCGGTGGGAACTTTATATACGTCTATAACGTTATATATCCTAACATAAGGCATCCTTACATGTCGAATGTAATATTTTACAATATTCCTGGCACGTCGGCCCCTACTTCTCGGTGGGAACATTATATACGTCTATAACGCTATATATCCTAACCTAAGGCAACCTAACATCTCGGATGTAATATATTACTACATTCCTGGCACGTCGGCCCCTACTTCTCGGTGGGAACATTATATACGTCTATAACGCTATATATCCTAGCCTAAGGCAAACTAACATGTCGAATGTAATATTTTACAACATTCCCGTCAGATCGGCCCCTACTTCTCGGTGGGAACATTATATACGCCTATAACGTTATATATTCTAGTCTAAGGCAACCTAACATCTCGGATGTAATATTTTACTACATTCGTGGCGCACCGGCCCCTACTTCTCGGTGGGAACATTATATGCGTCTATAACGTTGTATATCCTAATCTAAGGCAACCTAACATCTCGGATGCAATATTTGACAACATTCCTGGCCTGTCGAACCCTACATCTCGGAGGGAACAGTATATACGTCTATAGCGGTATATATCCGAATCTAAGGCCACCTAACATCTCGTATGTAATATTTGACAACATTCCTGGCGTGTCGAACCCTACTTCTCGGTGGGAACAGTATATACGTCTATAACGTTATATATCCTAACATAAGGCAACCTGACATCTCGGATGTAATATTCTTCATAATTCCAGGCGTGTCGGACCCTACTTCTCGGTGGGAACATTATATGCGTCTATAGCGGTATATATCCTAATCTTAGGCAACCTAACATCTCGGATGTAACATTTTACAACATTCCAGGCCTGTCGGTCCCTACGTCTCGGTGGTAACATTACATGCGTCTATAACGTTATATATCCTAACCTAAGGCCACCTAACATCTCGTATGTAATATTTGACAACATTCCTGGCGTGTCGAACCCTACTTCTCGGGGGGAACAGTATATACGTCTGTAACGTCATATATCCTAACCTAAGGCAACCTAACATCTCGGATGTAACATTTGACAACTTTCCAGGCGTGTCGGTCCCTACGTCTGGGTGGTAACATTTCATGCGTCTATAACGGTATATATCCTAATCTTAGGCAACCTAACATCTCGGATATAACATTTTACCACATTCCGGGCGTGTCGGTCCCTACGTCTCGGTGGTAACATTACATGCGTCTATAACGTTATATATCCTAACCTAAGGCCACCTAACATCTCGTATGTAATATTTGACAATATTCCTGGCGTGTCGGTCCCTACGTCTCGGTGGTAACATTACATGCGTCTATAGCGGTATATATCCTAATCTTAGGCAACCTAACATCTCGGATGTAACATTTTACAACATTCCAGGCTTGTCGGTCCCTACGTCTCGGTGGTAACATTACATGCGTCTATAACGTTATTTATCCTAACCTAAGGCCACGTAACATCTCGTATGTAATATTTGACAACATTCCTGGCGTGTCGAACCCTACTTCTCGGTGGGAACAGTATATACGTCTACAACGTTATATATCCTAACCTAAGGCAACCTAACATCTCGGATATAACATTTGACAACATTCCAGGCGTGTTGGAACCCTACGTCTCTGTGGTAACATTACGTGCGTCTATAACGCTATATATGCTAACCTAAGGCAACCTAACATCTCGGATGTAATATTTTACTACATTCGTGGCGCGCCGACCGCTATTTCTCGATGGGAACATTATATACGTCTATATCGCTATATATCCTAGCCTAAGGCAACCTAACATGTCGAGCGTAATATTTTACAACATTCCTGGCTCGTCGGCACCTACTTCTCGGTGGGAACTTTATATACGTCTATAACGTTATATATCCTAACATAAGGCATCCTTACATGTCGAATGTAATATTTTACAATATTCCTGGCACGTCGGCCCCTACTTCTCGGTGGGAACATTATATACGTCTATAACGCTATATATCCTAACCTAAGGCAACCTAACATCTCGGATGTAATATATTACTACATTCCTGGCACGTCGGCCCCTACTTCTCGGTGGGAACATTATATACGTCTATAACGCTATATATCCTAGCCTAAGGCAAACTAACATGTCGAATGTAATATTTTACAACATTCCCGTCACATCGGCCCCTACTTCTCGGTGGGAACATTATATACGCCTATAACGTTATATATTCTAGTCTAAGGCAACCTAACATCTCGGATGTAATATTTTACTACATTCGTGGCGCACCGGCCCCTACTTCTCGGTGGGAACATTATATGCGTCTATAACGTTGTATATCCTAATCTAAGGCAAACTAACATCTCGGATGTAATATTTGACAACATTCCTGGCGTGTCGGACCCTACTTCTCGGTGGGAACAGTATATACGTCTGTAACGTCATATATCCTAATCTAAGGCAACCTAACATCTCGGATATAACATTTGACAACATTCCAGGCGTGTCGGTCTCTACGTCTCGGTGGTAACATTACATGCGTCTATAACGTTATATATCCTAACCTAAGGCCACCTAACATCTCGTATGTAATATTTGGCAACATTCCTGGCGTGTCGAACCCTACTTCTCGGTGGGAACAGTATATACGTCTATAACGTTATATATCCTAACCTAAGGCAACCTGACATCTCGGATGTATTATTCTACAACATTCCAGGCGTGTCGGACCCTACTTCTCGGTGGGAACAGTATATACGTCTGTAACGTCATATATCCTAACCTAAGGCAACCTAACATCTCGGATGCAATATTTGACAACATTCCTGGCCTGTCGAACCCTACTTCTCGGAGGGAACAGCATATACATCTATAACGTCATATATCCTAGCCTAAGGCAACCTAACATCTCGAATGTAATATTCTACATCATTCCAGGCGTGTCGGACCCTACTTCTCGGTGGGAACATTATATGCGTCTATAGCGGTATATATCCTAATCTTAGGCAACCTAACATCTCGGATGTAACATTTTACAACATTCCAGGCCTGTCGGTCCCTACGTCTCGGTGGTAACATTACATGCGTCTATAACGTTATATATCCTAACCTAAGGCCACCCAACATCTCGTATGTAATATTTGACAACATTCCTGGCGTGTCGAACCCTACTTCTCGGTGGGAACAGTATATACGTCTATAACGTTATATATCCTAACCTAAGGCAACCTAACATCTCGGATGTAATATTTGACAACATTCCTGGCGTGTCGGAACCTACTTCTCGGTGGGAACAGTATATACGTCTGTAACGTCATATATCCTAACCTAAGGCAACCTAACATCTCGGATGCAATATTTGACAACATTCCTGGCCTGTCGAACCCTACTTCTCGGAGGGAACAGCTTATACATCTATAACGTCATATATCCTAGCCTAAGGCAACCTAACATCTCGGATGTAACATTTGACAACATTCCAGGCGTGTCGGTCCCTACGTCTCGGTGGTAACATTACATGCGTCTATAACGTTATATATCCTAACCTAAGGCCACCTAACATCTCGTATGTAATATTTGACAATATTCCTGGCGTGTCGGTCCCTACGTCTCGGTGGTAACATTACATGCGTCTATAGCGGTATATATCCTAATCTTAGGCAACCTAACATCTCGGATGTAACATTTTACAACATTCCAGGCTTGTCGGTCCCTACGTCTCGGTGGTAACATTACATGCGTCTATAACGTTATTTATCCTAACCTAAGGCCACCTAACATCTCGTATGTAATATTTGACAACATTCCTGGCGTGTCGAACCCTACTTCTCGGGGGGAACAGTATATACGTCTGTAACGTCATATATCCTAACCTAAGGCAACCTAACATCTCGGATGCAATATTTGACAACATCCCTGGCCTGTCGAACCCTACTTCTCGGAAGGAACAGCATATACATCTATAACGTCATATATCCTAGCCTAAGGCAACCTAACATCTCGGATGTAACATTTGACAACTTTCCAGGCGTGTCGGTCCCTACGTCTCGGTGGTAACATTACATGCGTCTATAACGGTATATATCCTAATCTTAGGCAACCTAACATCTCGTATGTAATATTTGACAACATTCCTGGCGTGTCGAACCCTACTTCTCGGTGGGAACAGTATATACGTCTACAACGTTATATATCCTAACCTAAGGCAACCTAACATCTCGGATATAACATTTGACAACATTCCAGGCGTGTTGGAACCCTACGTCTCTGTGGTAACATTACGTGCGTCTATAACGCTATATATGCTAACCTAAGGCAACCTAACATCTCGGATGTAATATTTTACTACATTCGTGGCGCGCCGACCGCTATTTCTCGATGGGAACATTATATACGTCTATATCGCTATATATCCTAGCCTAAGGCAACCTAACATGTCGAGCGTAATATTTTACAACATTCCTGGCTCGTCGGCACCTACTTCTCGGTGGGAACTTTATATACGTCTATAACGTTATATATCCTAACATAAGGCATCCTTACATGTCGAATGTAATATTTTACAATATTCCTGGCACGTCGGCCCCTACTTCTCGGTGGGAACATTATATACGTCTATAACGCTATATATCCTAACCTAAGGCAACCTAACATCTCGGATGTAATATATTACTACATTCCTGGCACGTCGGCCCCTACTTCTCGGTGGGAACATTATATACGTCTATAACGCTATATATCCTAGCCTAAGGCAAACTAACATGTCGAATGTAATATTTTACAACATTCCCGTCAGATCGGCCCCTACTTCTCGGTGGGAACATTATATACGCCTATAACGTTATATATTCTAGTCTAAGGCAACCTAACATCTCGGATGTAATATTTTACTACATTCGTGGCGCACCGGCCCCTACTTCTCGGTGGGAACATTATATGCGTCTATAACGTTGTATATCCTAATCTAAGGCAACCTAACATCTCGGATGCAATATTTGACAACATTCCTGGCCTGTCGAACCCTACATCTCGGAGGGAACAGTATATACGTCTATAGCGGTATATATCCGAATCTAAGGCCACCTAACATCTCGTATGTAATATTTGACAACATTCCTGGCGTGTCGAACCCTACTTCTCGGTGGGAACAGTATATACGTCTATAACGTTATATATCCTAACATAAGGCAACCTGACATCTCGGATGTAATATTCTTCATAATTCCAGGCGTGTCGGACCCTACTTCTCGGTGGGAACATTATATGCGTCTATAGCGGTATATATCCTAATCTTAGGCAACCTAACATCTCGGATGTAACATTTTACAACATTCCAGGCCTGTCGGTCCCTACGTCTCGGTGGTAACATTACATGCGTCTATAACGTTATATATCCTAACCTAAGGCCACCTAACATCTCGTATGTAATATTTGACAACATTCCTGGCGTGTCGAACCCTACTTCTCGGGGGGAACAGTATATACGTCTGTAACGTCATATATCCTAACCTAAGGCAACCTAACATCTCGGATGTAACATTTGACAACTTTCCAGGCGTGTCGGTCCCTACGTCTGGGTGGTAACATTACATGCGTCTATAACGGTATATATCCTAATCTTAGGCAACCTAACATCTCGGATATAACATTTTACCACATTCCGGGCGTGTCGGTCCCTACGTCTCGGTGGTAACATTACATGCGTCTATAACGTTATATATCCTAACCTAAGGCCACCTAACATCTCGTATGTAATATTTGACAATATTCCTGGCGTGTCGGTCCCTACGTCTCGGTGGTAACATTACATGCGTCTATAGCGGTATATATCCTAATCTTAGGCAACCTAACATCTCGGATGTAACATTTTACAACATTCCAGGCTTGTCGGTCCCTACGTCTCGGTGGTAACATTACATGCGTCTATAACGTTATTTATCCTAACCTAAGGCCACCTAACATCTCGTATGTAATATTTGACAACATTCCTGGCGTGTCGAACCCTACTTCTCGTTGGGAACAGTATATACGTCTACAACGTTATATATCCTAACCTAAGGCAACCTAACATCTCGGATATAACATTTGACAACATTCCAGGCGTGTTGGAACCCTACGTCTCTGTGGTAACATTACGTGCGTCTATAACGCTATATATGCTAACCTAAGGCAACCTAACATCTCGGATGTAATATTTTACTACATTCGTGGCGCGCCGACCGCTATTTCTCGATGGGAACATTATATACGTCTATATCGCTATATATCCTAGCCTAAGGCAACCTAACATGTCGAGCGTAATATTTTACAACATTCCTGGCTCGTCGGCACCTACTTCTCGGTGGGAACTTTATATACGTCTATAACGTTATATATCCTAACATAAGGCATCCTTACATGTCGAATGTAATATTTTACAATATTCCTGGCACGTCGGCCCCTACTTCTCGGTGGGAACATTATATACGTCTATAACGCTATATATCCTAACCTAAGGCAACCTAACATCTCGGATGTAATATATTACTACATTCCTGGCACGTCGGCCCCTACTTCTCGGTGGGAACATTATATACGTCTATAACGCTATATATCCTAGCCTAAGGCAAACTAACATGTCGAATGTAATATTTTACAACATTCCCGTCACATCGGCCCCTACTTCTCGGTGGGAACATTATATACGCCTATAACGTTATATATTCTAGTCTAAGGCAACCTAACATCTCGGATGTAATATTTTACTACATTCGTGGCGCACCGGCCCCTACTTCTCGGTGGGAACATTATATGCGTCTATAACGTTGTATATCCTAATCTAAGGCAAACTAACATCTCGGATGTAATATTTGACAACATTCCTGGCGTGTCGGACCCTACTTCTCGGTGGGAACAGTATATACGTCTGTAACGTCATATATCCTAATCTAAGGCAACCTAACATCTCGGATATAACATTTGACAACATTCCAGGCGTGTCGGTCTCTACGTCTCGGTGGTAACATTACATGCGTCTATAACGTTATATATCCTAACCTAAGGCCACCTAACATCTCGTATGTAATATTTGGCAACATTCCTGGCGTGTCGAACCCTACTTCTCGGTGGGAACAGTATATACGTCTATAACGTTATATATCCTAACCTAAGGCAACCTGACATCTCGGATGTATTATTCTACAACATTCCAGGCGTGTCGGACCCTACTTCTCGGTGGGAACAGTATATACGTCTGTAACGTCATATATCCTAACCTAAGGCAACCTAACATCTCGGATGCAATATTTGACAACATTCCTGGCCTGTCGAACCCTACTTCTCGGAGGGAACAGCATATACATCTATAACGTCATATATCCTAGCCTAAGGCAACCTAACATCTCGGATGTAATATTCTACATCATTCCAGGCGTGTCGGACCCTACTTCTCGGTGGGAACATTATATGCGTCTATAGCGGTATATATCCTAATCTTAGGCAACCTAACATCTCGGATGTAACATTTTACAACATTCCAGGCCTGTCGGTCCCTACGTCTCGGTGGTAACATTACATGCGTCTATAACGTTATATATCTTAACCTAAGGCCACCCAACATCTCGTATGTAATATTTGACAACATTCCTGGCGTGTCGAACCCTACTTCTCGGTGGGAACAGTATATACGTCTATAACGTTATATATCCTAACCTAAGGCAACCTAACATCTCGGATGTAATATTTGACAACATTCCTGGCGTGTCGGAACCTACTTCTCGGTGGGAACAGTATATACGTCTGTAACGTCATATATCCTAACCTAAGGCAACCTAACATCTCGGATGCAATATTTGACAACATTCCTGGCCTGTCGAACCCTACTTCTCGGAGGGAACAGCTTATACATCTATAACGTCATATATCCTAGCCTAAGGCAACCTAACATCTCGGATGTAACATTTGACAACATTCCAGGCGTGTCGGTCCCTACGTCTCGGTGGTAACATTACATGCGTCTATAACGTTATATATCCTAACCTAAGGCCACCTAACATCTCGTATGTAATATTTGACAATATTCCTGGCGTGTCGGTCCCTACGTCTCGGTGGTAACATTACATGCGTCTATAGCGGTATATATCCTAATCTTAGGCAACCTAACATCTCGGATGTAACATTTTACAACATTCCAGGCTTGTCGGTCCCTACGTCTCGGTGGTAACATTACATGCGTCTATAACGTTATTTATCCTAACCTAAGGCCACCTAACATCTCGTATGTAATATTTGACAACATTCCTGGCGTGTCGAACCCTACTTCTCGGTGGGAACAGTATATACGTCTGTAACGTCATATATCCTAACCTAAGGCAACCTAACATCTGGGATATAACATTTGACAACATTCCAGGCGTGTTGGAACCCTACGTCTCTGTGGTAACATTACGTGCGTCTATAACGCTATATATGCTATCCTAAGGCAACCTAACATCTCGGATGCAATATTTGACAACATTCCTGGCCTGTCGAACCCTATTTCTCGGAGGGAACAGTATATACGTCTATAACGTTATATATCTTAACCTAAGACAACCTGACATCTCGGATGTATTATTCTACAACATTCCAGGCGTGTCGGACCCTACTTCTCGGTGGGAACATTATATGCGTCTATAACGTTGTATATCCTAATCTAAGGCAACCTAACATCTCGGATGCAATATTTGACAACATTCCTGGCCTGTCGAACCCTACATCTCGGAGGGAACAGTATATACGTCTATAGCGGTATATATCCTAATCTAAGGCCACCTAACATCTCGTATGTAATATTTGACAACATTCCTGGCGTGTCGAACCCTACTTCTCGGTGGGAACAGTATATACGTCTACAACGTTATATATCCTAACCTAAGGCAACCTAACATCTCGGATATAACATTTGACAACATTCCAGGCGTGTTGGAACCCTACGTCTCTGTGGTAACATTACGTGCGTCTATAACGCTATATATGCTAACCTAAGGCAACCTAACATCTCGGATGTAATATTTTACTACATTCGTGGCGCGCCGACCGCTATTTCTCGATGGGAACATTATATACGTCTATATCGCTATATATCCTAGCCTAAGGCAACCTAACATGTCGAGCGTAATATTTTACAACATTCCTGGCTCGTCGGCACCTACTTCTCGGTGGGAACTTTATATACGTCTATAACGTTATATATCCTAACATAAGGCATCCTTACATGTCGAATGTAATATTTTACAATATTCCTGGCACGTCGGCCCCTACTTCTCGGTGGGAACATTATATACGTCTATAACGCTATATATCCTAACCTAAGGCAACCTAACATCTCGGATGTAATATATTACTACATTCCTGGCACGTCGGCCCCTACTTCTCGGTGGGAACATTATATACGTCTATAACGCTATATATCCTAGCCTAAGGCAAACTAACATGTCGAATGTAATATTTTACAACATTCCCGTCACATCGGCCCCTACTTCTCGGTGGGAACATTATATACGCCTATAACGTTATATATTCTAGTCTAAGGCAACCTAACATCTCGGATGTAATATTTTACTACATTCGTGGCGCACCGGCCCCTACTTCTCGGTGGGAACATTATATGCGTCTATAACGTTGTATATCCTAATCTAAGGCAAACTAACATCTCGGATGCAATATTTGACAACATTCCTGGCCTGTCGAACCCTACATCTCGGAGGGAACAGTATATAGGTCTATAGCGGTATATATCCTAATCTTAGGCAACCTAACATCTCGGATGTAACATTTTACAACATTCCAGGCCTGTCGGTCCCTACGTCTCGGTGGTAACATTACATGCGTCTATAACGTTATATATCCTAACCTAAGGCCACCTAACATCTCGTATGTAATATTTGACAATATTCCTGGCGTGTCGGTCCCTACGTCTCGGTGGTAACATTACATGCGTCTATAGCGGTATATATCCTAATCTTAGGCAACCTAACATCTCGGATGTAACATTTTACAACATTCCAGGCCTGTCGGTCCCTACGTCTCGGTGGTAACATTACATGCGTCTATAACGTTATATATCCTAACCTAAGGCCACCTAACATCTCGTATGTAATATTTGACAATATTCCTGGCGTGTCGGTCCCTACGTCTCGGTGGTAACATTACATGCGTCTATAGCGGTATATATCCTAATCTTAGGCAACCTAACATCTCGGATGTAACATTTGACAACATTCCAGGCCTGTCGGTCCCTACGTCTCGGTGGTAATATTACATGCGTCTATAACGTTATATATCCTAACCTAAGGCCACCTAACATCTCGTATGTAATATTTGGCAACATTCCTGGCGTGTCGAACCCTACTTCTCGGTGGGAACAGTATATACGTCTATAACGTTATATATCCTAACCTAAGGCAACCTGACATCTCGGATGTATTATTCTACAACATTCCAGGCGTGTCGGACCCTACTTCTCGGTGGGAACAGTATATACGTCTGTAACGTCATATATCCTAACCTAAGGCAACCTAACATCTCGGATGCAATATTTGACAACATTCCTGGCCTGTCGAACCCTACGTCTCGGTGGTAATATTACATGCGTCTATAACGTTATATATCCTAACCTAAGGCCACCTAACATCTCGTATGTAATATTTGGCAACATTCCTGGCGTGTCGAACCCTACTTCTCGGTGGGAACAGTATATACGTCTATAACGTTATATATCCTAACCTAAGGCAACCTAACATCTCGGATGTAATATTTGACAACATTCCTGGCGTGTCGGAACCTACTTCTCGGTGGGAACAGTATATACGTCTGTAACGTCATATATCCTAACCTAAGGCAACCTAACATCTCGGATGCAATATTTGACAACATTCCTGGCCTGTCGAACCCTACTTCTCGGAGGGAACAGCTTATACATCTATAACGTCATATATCCTAGCCTAAGGCAACCTAACATCTCGGATGTAACATTTGACAACATTCCAGGCGTGTCGGTCCCTACGTCTCGGTGGTAACATTACATGCGTCTATAACGGTATATATCCTAATCTTAGGCAACCTAACATCTCGGATGTAACATTTGACAACATTCCAGGCGTGTCGGTCCCTACGTCTCGGTGATAACATTACATGCGTCTATAGCGGTATATATCCTGATCTTAGGCAACCTAACATCTCGGATGTAACATTTTACAACATTCCTGGCGTGTCGGACCCTACTTCTCGGTGGGAACAGTGTATACGTCTGTAACGTCATATATCCTAACCTAAGGCAACCTAACATCTCGGATGCAATATTTCACAACATTCCTGGCCTGTCGAACCCTATTTCTCGGAGGGAACAGTATATACGTCTATAACGTTATATATCCTGACCTAAGGCAACCTGACATCTCGGATGTATTATTCTACAACATTCCAGGCGTGTCGGACCCTACTTCTCGGTGGGAACATTATATGCGTCTATAACGTTGTATATCCTAATCTAAGGCAACCTAACATCTCGGATGCAATATTTGACAACATTCCTGGCTTGTCGAACCCTACATCTCGGAGGGAACAGTATATAGGTCTATAGCGGTATATATCCTAATCTTAGGCAACCTAACATCTCGGATGTAACATTTTACAACATTCCAGGCCTGTCGGTCCCTACGTCTCGGTGGTAACATTACATGCGTCTATAACGTTATATATCCTAACCTAAGGCCACTTAACATCTCGTATGTAATATTTGACAATATTCCTGGCGTGACGGTCCCTACGTCTCGGTGGTAACATTACATGCGTCTATAGCGGTATATATCCTAATCTTAGGCAACCTAACATCTCGGATGTAACATTTTACCACATTCCAGGCGTGTCGGTCCCTACGTCTCGGTGGTAACATTACATGCGTCTATAACGTTATATATCCTAACCTAAGGCCACCTAACATCTCGTATGTAATATTTGACAATATTCCTGGCGTGTCGGTCCCTACGTCTCGGTGGTAACATTGCATGCGTCTATAACGTTATATATCCTAACCTAAGGCAACCTGACATCTCGGATGTAATATTCTACATCATTCCAGGCGTGTCGGACCCTACTTCTCGGTGGGAACATTATATGCGTCTATAGCGGTATATATCCTAATCTTAGGCAACCTAACATCTCGGATGTAACATTTTACAACATTCCAGGCCTGTCGGTCCGTACGTCTCGGTGGTAACATTACATGCGTCTATAACGTTATATATCCTAACCTAAGGCCACCTAACATCTCGTATGTAATATTTGACAACATTCCTGGCGTGTCGAACCCTACTTCTCGGTGGGAACAGTATATACGTCTATAACGTTATATATCCTAACCTAAGGCAACCTAACATCTCGGATGTAATATTTGACAACATTCCTGGCGTGTCGGAACCTACTTCTCGGTGGGAACAGTATATACGTCTGTAACGTCATATATCCTAACCTAAGGCAACCTAACATCTCGGATGCAATATTTGACAACATGCCTGGCCTGTCGAACCCTACTTCTCGGAGGGAACAGCTTATACATCTATAACGTCATATATCCTAGCCTAAGGCAACCTAACATCTCGGATGTAACATTTGACAACATTCCAGGCGTGGCGGTCCCTACGTCTCGGTGGTAACATTACATGCGTCTATAACGGTATATATCCTAATCTTAGGCAACCTAACATCTCGGATGTAACATTTGACAACATTCCAGGCGTGTCGGTCCCTACGTCTCGGTGATAACATTACATGCGTCTATAGCGGTATATATCCTAATCTTAGGCAACCTAACATCTCGGATGTAACATTTTACAACATTCCTGGCGTGTCGGACCCTACTTCTCGGTGGGAACAGTGTATACGTCTGTAACGTCATATATCCTAACCTAAGGCAACCTAACATCTCGGATGCAATATTTCACAACATTCCTGGCCTGTCGAACCCTATTTCTCGGAGGGAACAGTATATACGTCTATAACGTTATATATCCTGACCTAAGGCAACCTGACATCTCGGATGTATTATTCTACAACATTCCAGGCGTGTCGGACCCTACTTCTCGGTGGGAACATTATATGCGTCTATAACGTTGCATATCCAAATCTAAGGCAACCTAACATCTCGGATGCAATATTTGACAACATTCCTGGCCTGTCGAACCCTACAACTCGGAGGGAACAGTATATACGTCTATAGCGGTATATATCCTAATCTAAGGCCACCTAACATCTCGTATGTATTATTTGACAACATTCCTGGCGTGTCGAACCCTACTTCTCGGAGGGAACAGTATATACGTCTATAGCGGTATATATCCTAATCTAAGGCCACCTAACATCTCGTATGTAATATTTGACAACATTCCTGGCGTGTCGAACCCTACTTCTCGGTGGGAACAGTATATACGTCTACAACGTTATATATCCTAACCTAAGGCAACCTAACATCTCGGATATAACATTTGACAACATTCCAGGCGTGTTGGAACCCTACGTCTCTGTGGTAACATTACGTGCGTCTATAACGCTATATATGCTAACCTAAGGCAACCTAACATCTCGGATGTAATATTTTACTACATTCGTGGCGCGCCGACCGCTATTTCTCGATGGGAACATTATATACGTCTATATCGCTATATATCCTAGCCTAAGGCAACCTAACATGTCGAGCGTAATATTTTACAACATTCCTGGCTCGTCGGCACCTACTTCTCGGTGGGAACTTTATATACGTCTATAACGTTATGTATCCTAACATAAGGCATCCTTACATGTCGAATGTAATATTTTACAATATTCCTGGCACGTCGGCCCCTACTTCTCGGTGGGAACATTATATACGTCTATAACGCTATATATCCTAACCTAAGGCAACCTAACATCTCGGATGTAATATATTACTACATTCCTGGCACGTCGGCCCCTACTTCTCGGTGGGAACATTATATACGTCTATAACGCTATATATCCTAGCCTAAGGCAAACTAACATGTCGAATGTAATATTTTACAACATTCCCGTCACATCGGCCCCTACTTCTCGGTGGGAACATTATATACGCCTATAACGTTATATATTCTAGTCTAAGGCAACCTAACATCTCGGATGTAATATTTTACTACATTCGTGGCGCACCGGCCCCTACTTCTCGGTGGGAACAGTGTATACGTCTGTAACGTCATATATCCTAACCTAAGGCAACCTAACATCTCGGATGCAATATTTCACAACATTCCTGGCCTGTCGAACCCTATTTCTCGGAGGGAACAGTATATACGTCTATAACGTTATATATCCTGACCTAAGGCAACCTGACATCTCGGATGTATTATTCTACAACATTCCAGGCGTGTCGGACCCTACTTCTCGGTGGGAACATTATATGCGTCTATAACGTTGCATATCCAAATCTAAGGCAACCTAACATCTCGGATGCAATATTTGACAACATTCCTGGCCTGTCGAACCCTACAACTCGGAGGGAACAGTATATACGTCTATAGCGGTATATATCCTAATCTAAGGCCACCTAACATCTCGTATGTATTATTTGACAACATTCCTGGCGTGTCGAACCCTACTTCTCGGAGGGAACAGTATATACGTCTATAGCGGT
The DNA here is from genome assembly GCA_963969225.1 of Xylocopa violacea. Lineage (NCBI taxonomy): Eukaryota > Metazoa > Arthropoda > Insecta > Hymenoptera > Apidae > Xylocopa > Xylocopa violacea. The sequence goes on along the minus strand of CAXAJV010000002.1, from coordinate 21,351,819 downwards.
ATATATCCTAATCTTAGGCAACCTAACATCTCGGATGTAACATTTTACAACATTCCTGGCGTGTCGGACCCTACTTCTCGGTGGGAACAGTGTATACGTCTGTAACGTCATATATCCTAACCTAAGGCAACCTAACATCTCGGATGCAATATTTCACAACATTCCTGGCCTGTCGAACCCTATTTCTCGGAGGGAACAGTATATACGTCTATAACGTTATATATCCTGACCTAAGGCAACCTGACATCTCGGATGTATTATTCTACAACATTCCAGGCGTGTCGGACCCTACTTCTCGGTGGGAACATTATATGCGTCTATAACGTTGCATATCCAAATCTAAGGCAACCTAACATCTCGGATGCAATATTTGACAACATTCCTGGCCTGTCGAACCCTACAACTCGGAGGGAACAGTATATACGTCTATAGCGGTATATATCCTAATCTAAGGCCACCTAACATCTCGTATGTATTATTTGACAACATTCCTGGCGTGTCGAACCCTACTTCTCGGAGGGAACAGTATATACGTCTATAGCGGTATATATCCTAATCTAAGGCCACCTAACATCTCGTATGTAATATTTGACAACATTCCTGGCGTGTCGAACCCTACTTCTCGGTGGGAACAGTATATACGTCTACAACGTTATATATCCTAACCTAAGGCAACCTAACATCTCGGATATAACATTTGACAACATTCCAGGCGTGTTGGAACCCTACGTCTCTGTGGTAACATTACGTGCGTCTATAACGCTATATATGCTAACCTAAGGCAACCTAACATCTCGGATGTAATATATTACTACATTCCTGGCACGTCGGCCCCTACTTCTCGGTGGGAACATTATATACGTCTATAACGCTATATATCCTAGCCTAAGGCAAACTAACATGTCGAATGTAATATTTTACAACATTCCCGTCACATCGGCCCCTACTTCTCGGTGGGAACATTATATACGCCTATAACGTTATATATTCTAGTCTAAGGCAACCTAACATCTCGGATGTAATATTTTACTACATTCGTGGCGCACCGGCCCCTACTTCTCGGTGGGAACAGTGTATACGTCTGTAACGTCATATATCCTAACCTAAGGCAACCTAACATCTCGGATGCAATATTTCACAACATTCCTGGCCTGTCGAACCCTATTTCTCGGAGGGAACAGTATATACGTCTATAACGTTATATATCCTGACCTAAGGCAACCTGACATCTCGGATGTATTATTCTACAACATTCCAGGCGTGTCGGACCCTACTTCTCGGTGGGAACATTATATGCGTCTATAACGTTGCATATCCAAATCTAAGGCAACCTAACATCTCGGATGCAATATTTGACAACATTCCTGGCCTGTCGAACCCTACAACTCGGAGGGAACAGTATATACGTCTATAGCGGTATATATCCTAATCTAAGGCCACCTAACATCTCGTATGTATTATTTGACAACATTCCTGGCGTGTCGAACCCTACTTCTCGGAGGGAACAGTATATACGTCTATAGCGGTATATATCCTAATCTTAGGCAACCTAACATCTCGGATGTAACATTTTACAACATTCCTGGCGTGTCGGACCCTACTTCTCGGTGGGAACAGTGTATACGTCTGTAACGTCATATATCCTAACCTAAGGCAACCTAACATCTCGGATGCAATATTTCACAACATTCCTGGCCTGTCGAACCCTATTTCTCGGAGGGAACAGTATATACGTCTATAACGTTATATATCCTGACCTAAGGCAACCTGACATCTCGGATGTATTATTCTACAACATTCCAGGCGTGTCGGACCCTACTTCTCGGTGGGAACATTATATGCGTCTATAACGTTGCATATCCAAATCTAAGGCAACCTAACATCTCGGATGCAATATTTGACAACATTCCTGGCCTGTCGAACCCTACAACTCGGAGGGAACAGTATATACGTCTATAGCGGTATATATCCTAATCTAAGGCCACCTAACATCTCGTATGTATTATTTGACAACATTCCTGGCGTGTCGAACCCTACTTCTCGGAGGGAACAGTATATACGTCTATAGCGGTATATATCCTAATCTAAGGCCACCTAACATCTCGTATGTAATATTTGACAACATTCCTGGCGTGTCGAACCCTACTTCTCGGTGGGAACAGTATATACGTCTACAACGTTATATATCCTAACCTAAGGCAACCTAACATCTCGGATATAACATTTGACAACATTCCAGGCGTGTTGGAACCCTACGTCTCTGTGGTAACATTACGTGCGTCTATAACGCTATATATGCTAACCTAAGGCAACCTAACATCTCGGATGTAATATTTTACTACATTCGTGGCGCGCCGACCGCTATTTCTCGATGGGAACATTATATACGTCTATATCGCTATATATCCTAGCCTAAGGCAACCTAACATGTCGAGCGTAATATTTTACAACATTCCTGGCTCGTCGGCACCTACTTCTCGGTGGGAACTTTATATACGTCTATAACGTTATATATCCTAACATAAGGCATCCTTACATGTCGAATGTAATATTTTACAATATTCCTGGCACGTCGGCCCCTACTTCTCGGTGGGAACATTATATACGTCTATAACGCTATATATCCTAACCTAAGGCAACCTAACATCTCGGATGTAATATATTACTACATTCCTGGCACGTCGGCCCCTACTTCTCGGTGGGAACATTATATACGTCTATAACGCTATATATCCTAGCCTAAGGCAAACTAACATGTCGAATGTAATATTTTACAACATTCCCGTCACATCGGCCCCTACTTCTCGGTGGGAACATTATATACGCCTATAACGTTATATATTCTAGTCTAAGGCAACCTAACATCTCGGATGTAATATTTTACTACATTCGTGGCGCACCGGCCCCTACTTCTCGGTGGGAACATTATATGCGTCTATAACGTTGTATATCCTAATCTAAGGCAAACTAACATCTCGGATGCAATATTTGACAACATTCCTGGCCTGTCGAACCCTACATCTCGGAGGGAACAGTATATAGGTCTATAGCGGTATATATCCTAATCTTAGGCAACCTAACATCTCGGATGTAACATTTTACAACATTCCAGGCCTGTCGGTCCCTACGTCTCGGTGGTAACATTACATGCGTCTATAACGTTATATATCCTAACCTAAGGCCACCTAACATCTCGTATGTAATATTTGACAATATTCCTGGCGTGTCGGTCCCTACGTCTCGGTGGTAACATTACATGCGTCTATAGCGGTATATATCCTAATCTTAGGCAACCTAACATCTCGGATGTAACATTTTACAACATTCCAGGCCTGTCGGTCCCTACGTCTCGGTGGTAACATTACATGCGTCTATAACGTTATATATCCTAACCTAAGGCCACCTAACATCTCGTATGTAATATTTGACAATATTCCTGGCGTGTCGGTCCCTACGTCTCGGTGGTAACATTACATGCGTCTATAGCGGTATATATCCTAATCTTAGGCAACCTAACATCTCGGATGTAACATTTGACAACATTCCAGGCCTGTCGGTCCCTACGTCTCGGTGGTAATATTACATGCGTCTATAACGTTATATATCCTAACCTAAGGCCACCTAACATCTCGTATGTAATATTTGGCAACATTCCTGGCGTGTCGAACCCTACTTCTCGGTGGGAACAGTATATACGTCTATAACGTTATATATCCTAACCTAAGGCAACCTGACATCTCGGATGTATTATTCTACAACATTCCAGGCGTGTCGGACCCTACTTCTCGGTGGGAACAGTATATACATCTGTAACGTCATATATCCTAACCTAAGGCAACCTAACATCTCGGATGCAATATTTGACAACATTCCTGGCCTGTCGAACCCTACGTCTCGGTGGTAATATTACATGCGTCTATAACGTTATATATCCTAACCTAAGGCCACCTAACATCTCGTATGTAATATTTGGCAACATTCCTGGCGTGTCGAACCCTACTTCTCGGTGGGAACAGTATATACGTCTATAACGTTATATATCCTAACCTAAGGCAACCTGACATCTCGGATGTATTATTCTACAACATTCCAGGCGTGTCGGACCCTACTTCTCGGTGGGAACAGTATATACGTCTGTAACGTCATATATCCTAACCTAAGGCAACCTAACATCTCGGATGCAATATTTGACAACATTCCTGGCCTGTCGAACCCTACTTCTCGGAGGGAACAGCATATACATCTATAACGTCATATATCCTAGCCTAAGGCAACCTAACATCTCGGATGTAATATTCTACATCATTCCAGGCGTGTCGGACCCTACTTCTCGGTGGGAACATTATATGCGTCTATAGCGGTATATATCCTAATCTTAGGCAACCTAACATCTCGGATGTAACATTTTACAACATTCCAGGCCTGTCGGTCCCTACGTCTCGGTGGTAACATTACATGCGTCTATAACGTTATATATCCTAACCTAAGGCCACCCAACATCTCGTATGTAATATTTGACAACATTCCTGGCGTGTCGAACCCTACGTCTCGGTGGTAACATTACATGCGTCTATAACGTTATATATCCTAACCTAAGGCCACCCAACATCTCGTATGTAATATTTGACAACATTCCTGGCGTGTCGAACCCTACTTCTCGGTGGGAACAGTATATACGTCTATAACGTTATATATCCTAACCTAAGGCAACCTAACATCTCGGATGTAATATTTGACAACATTCCTGGCGTGTCGGAACCTACTTCTCGGTGGGAACAGTATATACGTCTGTAACGTCATATATCCTAACCTAAGGCAACCTAACATCTCGGATGCAATATTTGACAACATTCCTGGCCTGTCGAACCCTACTTCTCGGAGGGAACAGCTTATACATCTATAACGTCATATATCCTAGCCTAAGGCAACCTAACATCTCGGATGTAACATTTGACAACATTCCAGGCGTGTCGGTCCCTACGTCTCGGTGGTAACATTACATGCGTCTATAACGGTATATATCCTAATCTTAGGCAACCTAACATCTCGGATGTAACATTTGACAACATTCCAGGCGTGTCGGTCCCTACGTCTCGGTGATAACATTACATGCGTCTATAGCGGTATATATCCTGATCTTAGGCAACCTAACATCTCGGATGTAACATTTTACAACATTCCTGGCGTGTCGGACCCTACTTCTCGGTGGGAACAGTGTATACGTCTGTAACGTCATATATCCTAACCTAAGGCAACCTAACATCTCGGATGCAATATTTCACAACATTCCTGGCCTGTCGAACCCTATTTCTCGGAGGGAACAGTATATACGTCTATAACGTTATATATCCTGACCTAAGGCAACCTGACATCTCGGATGTATTATTCTACAACATTCCAGGCGTGTCGGACCCTACTTCTCGGTGGGAACATTATATGCGTCTATAACGTTGTATATCCTAATCTAAGGCAACCTAACATCTCGGATGCAATATTTGACAACATTCCTGGCTTGTCGAACCCTACATCTCGGAGGGAACAGTATATAGGTCTATAGCGGTATATATCCTAATCTTAGGCAACCTAACATCTCGGATGTAACATTTTACAACATTCCAGGCCTGTCGGTCCCTACGTCTCGGTGGTAACATTACATGCGTCTATAACGTTATATATCCTAACCTAAGGCCACTTAACATCTCGTATGTAATATTTGACAATATTCCTGGCGTGACGGTCCCTACGTCTCGGTGGTAACATTACATGCGTCTATAGCGGTATATATCCTAATCTTAGGCAACCTAACATCTCGGATGTAACATTTTACCACATTCCAGGCGTGTCGGTCCCTACGTCTCGGTGGTAACATTACATGCGTCTATAACGTTATATATCCTAACCTAAGGCCACCTAACATCTCGTATGTAATATTTGACAATATTCCTGGCGTGTCGGTCCCTACGTCTCGGTGGTAACATTGCATGCGTCTATAACGTTATATATCCTAACCTAAGGCAACCTGACATCTCGGATGTAATATTCTACATCATTCCAGGCGTGTCGGACCCTACTTCTCGGTGGGAACATTATATGCGTCTATAGCGGTATATATCCTAATCTTAGGCAACCTAACATCTCGGATGTAACATTTTACAACATTCCAGGCCTGTCGGTCCGTACGTCTCGGTGGTAACATTACATGCGTCTATAACGTTATATATCCTAACCTAAGGCCACCTAACATCTCGTATGTAATATTTGACAACATTCCTGGCGTGTCGAACCCTACTTCTCGGTGGGAACAGTATATACGTCTATAACGTTATATATCCTAACCTAAGGCAACCTAACATCTCGGATGTAATATTTGACAACATTCCTGGCGTGTCGGAACCTACTTCTCGGTGGGAACAGTATATACGTCTGTAACGTCATATATCCTAACCTAAGGCAACCTAACATCTCGGATGCAATATTTGACAACATGCCTGGCCTGTCGAACCCTACTTCTCGGAGGGAACAGCTTATACATCTATAACGTCATATATCCTAGCCTAAGGCAACCTAACATCTCGGATGTAACATTTGACAACATTCCAGGCGTGTCGGTCCCTACGTCTCGGTGGTAACATTACATGCGTCTATAACGGTATATATCCTAATCTTAGGCAACCTAACATCTCGGATGTAACATTTGACAACATTCCAGGCGTGTCGGTCCCTACGTCTCGGTGATAACATTACATGCGTCTATAGCGGTATATATCCTAATCTTAGGCAACCTAACATCTCGGATGTAACATTTTACAACATTCCTGGCGTGTCGGACCCTACTTCTCGGTGGGAACAGTGTATACGTCTGTAACGTCATATATCCTAACCTAAGGCAACCTAACATCTCGGATGCAATATTTCACAACATTCCTGGCCTGTCGAACCCTATTTCTCGGAGGGAACAGTATATACGTCTATAACGTTATATATCCTGACCTAAGGCAACCTGACATCTCGGATGTATTATTCTACAACATTCCAGGCGTGTCGGACCCTACTTCTCGGTGGGAACATTATATGCGTCTATAACGTTGCATATCCAAATCTAAGGCAACCTAACATCTCGGATGCAATATTTGACAACATTCCTGGCCTGTCGAACCCTACATCTCGGAGGGAACAGTATATACGTCTATAGCGGTATATATCCTAATCTAAGGCCACCTAACATCTCGTATGTATTATTTGACAACATTCCTGGCGTGTCGAACCCTACTTCTCGGTGGGAACAGTATATACGTCTATAACGTTATATATCCTAACGTAAGGCAACCTAACATCTCGGATGTAATATTTGACAACATTCCTGGCGTGCCGGACCCTACTTCGCGGTGGGAACAGTATATATGTCTATAACGTCATATATCCTAACCTAAGGCAACCTAACATCTCGGATATAACATTTGACAACATTCCCGGCGTGTTGGAACCCTACGTCTCGGTGGTAACATTACGTGCGTCTATAGCGTTATATATGCTAACCTAAGGCAACCTAACATCTCGGATGCAATTTTGACAACATTCCTGGCCTGTCAGACCCTACTTCTCGGAGGGAACAGCATATACGTCTATAACGTCATATATCCTAACCTAAGGCAACCTAACATCTCGGATGTAACATTTGACAACATTCCAGGTGTGTCGGTCCCTACGTCTCGGTGGTAACGTTACATGCGTCTATAACGTTATATATCCTAACCTAAGGCAACCTAACATCTCGGATGTAACATTTGACAACATTCCAGGCATGTCGGTCCCTACGTCTCGATGGTAACATTATATGCGTCTATAACGTTATATATCCTTATCTAAGGCAACCTAACATCTCGGATGCAATATTTGACAACATTCCTAGCCTGTCGAACCCTACTTCTCGGAGGGAACAGTATATACGTCTATAACGTTATATATCCTAACCTAAGGCAACCTGACATCTCGGATGTAATATTCTACATCATTCCAGGCGTGTCGGACCCTACTTCTCGGTGGGAACATTATATGCGTCTATAGCGGTATATATCCTAATCTTAGGCAACCTAACATCTCGGATGTAACATTTTACAACATTCCAGGCCTGTCGGTCCGTACGTCTCGGTGGTAACATTACATGCGTCTATAACGTTATATATCCTAACCTAAGGCCACCTAACATCTCGTATGTAATATTTGACAACATTCCTGGCGTGTCGAACCCTACTTCTCGGTGGGAACAGTATATACGTCTATAACGTTATATATCCTAACGTAAGGCAACCTAACATCTCGGATGTAATATTTGACAACATTCCTGGCGTGTCGGACCCTACTTCTCGGTGGGAACAGTATATATGTCTGTAACGTCATATATCCTAACCTTAGGCAACCTAACATCTCGGATGTAACATTTTACAACATTCCAGGCCTGTCGGTCCCTGCGTCTCGGTGTTAACATTACATGCGTCTATAACGTTATATATCCTAACCTAAGGCCACCTAACATCTCGTATGTAATATTTGACAACATTCCTGGCGTGTCGAACGCTACTTCTCGCTGGGAACAGTATATACGTCTATAACGTTATATATCCTAACCTAAGGCAACCTAACATCTCGGATGCAATATTTGACAACATTCCTGGCCTGTCGAACCCTACATCTCGGAGGGAACAGTATATACGTCTATAGCGGTATATATCCTAATCTAAGGCCACCTAACATCTCGTATGTATTATTTGACAACATTCCTGGCGTGCCGGACCCTACTTCGCGGTGGGAACAGTATATATGTCTATAACGTCATATATCCTAACCTAAGGCAACCTAACATCTCGGATATAACATTTGACAACATTCCTGGCGTGTCGAACGCTACTTCTCGCTGGGAACAGTATATACGTCTATAACGTTATATATCCTAACCTAAGGCAACCTAACATCTCGGATGTAATATTTGACAACATTCCTGGCGTGTCGGACCCTACTTCTCGGTGGGAACAGTATATACGTCTGTAACGTCATATATCCTAATCTAAGGCAACCTAACATCTCGGATATAACATTTGACAACATTCCAGGCGTGTCGGTCTCTACGTCTCGGTGGTAACATTACATGCGTCTATAACGTTATATATCCTAACCTAAGGCCACCTAACATCTCGTATGTAATATTTGACAATATTCCTGGCGTGTCGGTCCCTACGTCTCGGTGGTAACATTACATGCGTCTATAACGTTATATATCCTAACATAAGGCCACCTAACATCTCGTATGTAATATTTGACAATATTCCTGGCGTGTCGGTCCTACGTCTCGGTGGTAACATTACATGCGTCTATAGCGGTATATATCCTAACCTAAGGCCACCTAACATCTCGTATGTAATATTTGACAATATTCCTGGCGTGTCGGTCCTACGTCTCGGTGGTAACATTACATGCGTCTATAGCGGTATATATCCTAATCTTAGGCAACCTAACATCTCGGATGTAACATTTTACAACATTCCAGGCCTGTGGGTCCCTACGTCCCGGTGGTAACATTACATGCGTCTATAACGTTATTTATCCTAACCTAAGGCCACCTAACATCTCGTATGTAATATTTGACAACATTACTGGCGTGTCGAACCCTACTTCTCGGTGGGAACAGTATATACGTCTATAACGTTATATATCCTAACCTAAGGCAACCTAACATCTCGGATGTAATATTTGACAACATTCCTGGCGTGTCGGACCCTACTTCTCGGTGGGAACAGTATATACGTCTATAACGTCATATATCCTAACCTAAGGCAACCTAACATCTCGGATGTAACATTTTACAACATTCCAGGCGTGTCGGTCCCTACGTCTCGGTGGTAGCATTACATGCGTCTATAACGTTATATATCCTAACCTAAGGCAACCTAACATCTCGGATGCAATATTTGTCAACATTCCTGGCCTGTCGAACCCTACTTCTCGGAGGGAACAGTATGTACGTCTATAACGTTATATATCCTAACCTAAGGCAACCTAACATCTCGGATATATTATTCTACAACTTTCCAGGCGTGTCGGACCCTACTTCTCGGTGGGAACATTATATGCGTCTATAACGTTGTATATCCTAATCTAAGGCAACCTAACATCTCGGATGCAATATTTGACAACATTCCTGGCCTGTCGAACCTTACATCTCGGAGGGAACAGTATATAGGTCTATAGCGGTATACATCCTAATCTAAGGCCACCTAACATCTCGTATGTAATATTTGACAACATTCCTGGCGTGTCGAACCCTACTTCTCGGTGGGAACAGTATATACGTCTATAACGTTATATATCCTAACGTAAGGCAACCTAACATCTCGGATGTAATATTTGACAACATTCCTGGCGTGTCGGAACCTACTTCTCGGTGGGAACAGTATATATGTCTGTAACGTCATATATCCTAACCTTAGGCAACCTAACATCTCGGATGTAACATTTTACAACATTCCAGGCCTGTAGGTCCCTACGTCTCGGTGGTAACATTACATGCGTCTATAACGTTATATATCCTAACCTAAGGCCACCTAACATCTCGTATGTAATATTTGACAACATTCCTGGCGTGTCGAACGCTACTTCTCGCTGGGAACAGTATATACGTCTATAACGTTATATATCCTAACCTAAGGCAACCTAACATCTCGGATGTAATATTTGACAACATTCCTGGCGTGTCGGACCCTACTTCTCGGTGGGAACAGTATATACGTCTATAACGTTATATATCCTAACCTAAGGCAACCTAACATCTCGGATGTAATATTTGACAACATTCCTGGCGTGTCGGACCCTACTTCTCGGTGGGAACAGTATATACGTCTATAACGTCATATATCCTAACCTAAGGCAACCTAACATCTCGGATGTAACATTTTACAACATTCCAGGCGTGTCGGTCCCTACGTCTCGGTGGTAGCATTACATGCGTCTATAACGTTATATATCCTAACCTAAGGCAACCTAACATCTCGGATGCAATATTTGTCAACATTCCTGGCCTGTCGAACCCTACTTCTCGGAGGGAACAGTATGTACGTCTATAACGTTATATATCCTAACCTAAGGCAACCTAACATCTCGGATATATTATTCTACAACTTTCCAGGCGTGTCGGACCCTACTTCTCGGTGGGAACATTATATGCGTCTATAACGTTGTATATCCTAATCTAAGGCAACCTAACATCTCGGATGCAATATTTGACAACATTCCTGGCCTGTCGAACCTTACATCTCGGAGGGAACAGTATATAGGTCTATAGCGGTATACATCCTAATCTAAGGCCACCTAACATCTCGTATGTAATATTTGACAACATTCCTGGCGTGTCGAACCCTACTTCTCGGTGGGAACAGTATATACGTCTATAACGTTATATATCCTAACGTAAGGCAACCTAACATCTCGGATGTAATATTTGACAACATTCCTGGCGTGTCGGAACCTACTTCTCGGTGGGAACAGTATATATGTCTGTAACGTCATATATCCTAACCTTAGGCAACCTAACATCTCGGATGTAACATTTTACAACATTCCAGGCCTGTAGGTCCCTACGTCTCGGTGGTAACATTACATGCGTCTATAACGTTATATATCCTAACCTAAGGCCACCTAACATCTCGTATGTAATATTTGACAACATTCCTGGCGTGTCGAACGCTACTTCTCGCTGGGAACAGTATATACGTCTATAACGTTATATATCCTAACCTAAGGCAACCTAACATCTCGGATGTAATATTTGACAACATTCCTGGCGTGTCGGACCCTACTTCTCGGTGGGAACAGTATATACGTCTGTAACGTCATATATCCTAATCTAAGGCAACCTAACATCTCGGATATAACATTTGACAACATTCCAGGCGTGTTGGAACCCTACGTCTCTGTGGTAACATTACGTGCGTCTATAACGCTATATACGCTAACCTAAGGCAACCTAACATCTCGGATGCAATATTTGACAACATTCCTGGCATGTAGAACCCTACTCCTCGGAGGGAACAGCATATACGTCTATAACGTCATATATCCTAACCTAAGGCAACCTAACATCTCGGATGCAATATTTGACAACATTCCTGGCCTGTCGAACCAGACTTCTCGGAGGGAACAGCATATACGTCTATAACGCTATATATCCTAACCTAAGGCCACCTAACATCTCGTATGTAATATTTGACAACATTCCTGGCGTGTCGAACGCTACTTCTCGCTGGGAACAGTATATACGTCTATAACGTTATATATCCTAACCTAAGGCAACCTAACATCTCGGATGCAATATTTGACAACATTCCTGGCCTGTCGAACCCTACTTCTCGGAGGGAACAGCATATACGTCTATTACGACATATATCCTAACCTAAGACAACCTAACATCTCGGATATAACATTTGACAACATTCCCGGCGTGTTGGAAACCTACGTCTCGGTGGTAACATTACGTGCGTCTATAACGTTATATATGCTAACCTAAGACAACCTAAAATCTCGGATGCAATATTTGACAACATTCCTAGCCTGTCGAACCCTACTTCTCGGAGGAAACAGCATATACGTCTATAACGTCATATATCCTAACCTAAGGCAACCTAACATCTCGGATGTAACATTTGACAACATTCCAGGTGTGTCGGTCCCTACGTCTCGGTGGTAACGTTACATGCGTCTACAACGTTATATATCCTAACCTAAGGCAACCTAACATCTCGGATGTAACATTTGACAACTTTCCAGGCGTGTCGGTCCCTACGTCTCGGTGGTAACATTACATGCGTCTATAACGGTATATATCCTAATCTTAGGCAACCTAACATCTCGTATGTAATATTTGACAACATTCCTGGCGTGTCGAACCCTACTTCTCGGTGGGAACAGTATATACGTCTACAACGTTATATATCCTAACCTAAGGCAACCTAACATCTCGGATATAACATTTGACAACATTCCAGGCGTGTTGGAACCCTACGTCTCTGTGGTAACATTACGTGCGTCTATAACGCTATATATGCTAACCTAAGGCAACCTAACATCTCGGATGTAATATTTTACTACATTCGTGGCGCGCCGACCGCTATTTCTCGATGGGAACATTATATACGTCTATATCGCTATATATCCTAGCCTAAGGCAACCTAACATGTCGAGCGTAATATTTTACAACATTCCTGGCTCGTCGGCACCTACTTCTCGGTGGGAACTTTATATACGTCTATAACGTTATATATCCTAACATAAGGCATCCTTACATGTCGAATGTAATATTTTACAATATTCCTGGCACGTCGGCGCCTACTTCTCGGTGGGAACATTATATACGTCTATAACGCTATATATCCTAACCTAAGGCAACCTAACATCTCGGATGTAATATATTACTACATTCCTGGCACGTCGGCCCCTACTTCTCGGTGGGAACATTATATACGTCTATAACGCTATATATCCTAGCCTAAGGCAAACTAACATGTCGAATGTAATATTTTACAACATTCCCGTCACATCGGCCCCTACTTCTCGGTGGGAGCATTATATACGCCTATAACGTTATATATTCTAGTCTAAGGCAACCTAACATCTCGGATGTAATATTTTACTACATTCGTGGCGCACCGGCCCCTACTTCTCGGTGGGAACATTATATGCGTCTATAACGTTGTATATCCTAATCTAAGGCAACCTAACATCTCGGATGCAATATTTGACAACATTCCTGGCCTGTCGAACCCTACATCTCGGAGGGAACAGTATATAGGTCTATAGCGGTATATATCCTAATCTTAGGCAACCTAACATCTCGGATGTAACATTTTACAACATTCCAGGCCTGTCGGTCCCTACGTCTCGGTGGTAACATTACATGCGTCTATAACGTTATATATCCTAACCTAAGGCCACCTAACATCTCGTATGTAATATTTGACAATATTCCTGGCGTGTCGGTCCCTACGTCTCGGTGGTAACATTACATGCGTCTATAGCGGTATATATCCTAATCTTAGGCAACCTAACATCTCGGATGTAACATTTTACAACATTCCAGGCCTGTCGGTCCCTACGTCTCGGTGGTAACATTACATGCGTCTATAACGTTATATATCCTAACCTAAGGCCACCTAACATCTCGTATGTAATATTTGACAATATTCCTGGCGTGTCGGTCCCTACGTCTCGGTGGTAACATTACATGCGTCTATAGCGGTATATATCCTAATCTTAGGCAACCTAACATCTCGGATGTAACATTTTACAACATTCCAGGCCTGTCGGTCCCTACGTCTCGGTGGTAATATTACATGCGTCTATAACGTTATATATCCTAACCTAAGGCCACCTAACATCTCGTATGTAATATTTGGCAACATTCCTGGCGTGTCGAACCCTACTTCTCGGTGGGAACAGTATATACGTCTATAACGTTATATATCCTAACCTAAGGCAACCTGACATCTCGGATGTATTATTCTACAACATTCCAGGCGTGTCGGACCCTACTTCTCGGTGGGAACAGTATATACGTCTGTAACGTCATATATCCTAACCTAAGGCAACCTAACATCTCGGATGCAATATTTGACAACATTCCTGGCCTGTCGAACCCTACTTCTCGGAGGGAACAGCATATACATCTATAACGTCATATATCCTAGCCTAAGGCAACCTAACATCTCGGATGTAACATTTGACAACATTCCAGGCGTGTCGGTCCCTACGTCTCGGTGGTAACATTACATAGGTCTATAACGGTATATATCCTAATCTTAGGCAACCTAACATCTCGGATGTAACATTTTACCAAATTCCAGGCGTGTCGGTCCCTACGTCTCGGTGGTAACATTACATGCGTCTATAACGTTATATATCCTAACCTAAGGCCACCTAACATCTCGTATGTAATATTTGACAATATTCCTGGCGTGTCGGTTCCTACATCTCGGTGGTAACATTGCATGCGTCTATAACGTTATATATCCTAACCTAAGGCAACCTGACATCTCGGATGTAATATTCTACATCATTCCAGGCGTGTCGGACCCTACTTCTCGGAGGGAACAGTATATACGTCTATAACGTTATATATCCTAACCTAAGGCAACCTGACATCTCGGATGTAATATTCTACATCATTCCAGTCGTGTCGGACCCTACTTCTCGGTGGGAACATTATATGCGTCTATAGCGGTATATATCCTAATCTTAGGCAACCTAACATTTCGGATGTAACATTTTACAACATTCCAGGCCTGTCGGTCCCTACGTCTCGGTGGTAAAATTACATGCGTCTATAACGTTATGTATCCTAACCTAAGGCCACCTAACATCTCGGATGCAATATTTGACAACATTCCTAGCCTGTCGAACCCTACTCCTCGGAGGGAACAGTATATACGTCTATAACGTTATATATCCTAACCTAAGGCAACCTGACATCTCGGATGTAACATTTTACAACATTCCAGGCCTGTCGGTCCCTACGTCTCGGTGGTAACATTACATGCGTCTATAACGTTATATATCCTAACCTAAGGCCACCCAACATCTCGTATGTAATATTTGACAACATTCCTGGCGTGTCGAACCCTACGTCTCGGTGGTAACATTACATGCGTCTATAACGTTATATATCCTAACCTAAGGCCACCCAACATCTCGTATGTAATATTTGACAACATTCCTGGCGTGTCGAACCCTACTTCTCGGTGGGAACAGTATATACGTCTATAACGTTATATATCCTAACCTAAGGCAACCTAACATCTCGGATGTAATATTTGACAACATTCCTGGCGTGTCGGAACCTACTTCTCGGTGGGAACAGTATATACGTCTGTAACGTCATATATCCTAACCTAAGGCAACCTAACATCTCGGATGCAACATTTGACAACATTCCTGGCCTGTCGAACCCTACTTCTCGGAGGGAACAGCTTATACATCTATAACGTCATATATCCTAGCCTAAGGCAACCTAACATCTCGGATGTAACATTTGACAACATTCCAGGCGTGTCGGTCCCTACGTCTCGGTGGTAACATTACATGCGTCTATAACGGTATATATCCTAATCTTAGGCAACCTAACATCTCGGATGTAACATTTGACAACATTCCAGGCGTGTCGGTCCCTACGTCTCGGTGATAACATTACATGCGTCTATAGCGGTATATATCCTGATCTTAGGCAACCTAACATCTCGGATGTAACATTTTACAACATTCCTGGCGTGTCGGACCCTACTTCTCGGTGGGAACAGTGTATACGTCTGTAACGTCATATATCCTAACCTAAGGCAACCTAACATCTCGGATGCAATATTTCACAACATTCCTGGCCTGTCGAACCCTATTTCTCGGAGGGAACAGTATATACGTCTATAACGTTATATATCCTGACCTAAGGCAACCTGACATCTCGGATGTATTATTCTACAACATTCCAGGCGTGTCGGACCCTACTTCTCGGTGGGAACATTATATGCGTCTATAACGTTGTATATCCTAATCTAAGGCAACCTAACATCTCGGATGCAATATTTGACAACATTCCTGGCTTGTCGAACCCTACATCTCGGAGGGAACAGTATATAGGTCTATAGCGGTATATATCCTAATCTTAGGCAACCTAACATCTCGGATGTAACATTTTACAACATTCCAGGCCTGTCGGTCCCTACGTCTCGGTGGTAACATTACATGCGTCTATAACGTTATATATCCTAACCTAAGGCCACTTAACATCTCGTATGTAATATTTGACAATATTCCTGGCGTGACGGTCCCTACGTCTCGGTGGTAACATTACATGCGTCTATAGCGGTATATATCCTAATCTTAGGCAACCTAACATCTCGGATGTAACATTTTACCACATTCCAGGCGTGTCGGTCCCTACGTCTCGGTGGTAACATTACATGCGTCTATAACGTTATATATCCTAACCTAAGGCCACCTAACATCTCGTATGTAATATTTGACAATATTCCTGGCGTGTCGGTCCCTACGTCTCGGTGGTAACATTGCATGCGTCTATAACGTTATATATCCTAACCTAAGGCAACCTGACATCTCGGATGTAATATTCTACATCATTCCAGGCGTGTCGGACCCTACTTCTCGGTGGGAACATTATATGCGTCTATAGCGGTATATATCCTAATCTTAGGCAACCTAACATCTCGGATGTAACATTTTACAACATTCCAGGCCTGTCGGTCCGTACGTCTCGGTGGTAACATTACATGCGTCTATAACGTTATATATCCTAACCTAAGGCCACCTAACATCTCGTATGTAATATTTGACAACATTCCTGGCGTGTCGAACCCTACTTCTCGGTGGGAACAGTATATACGTCTATAACGTTATATATCCTAACCTAAGGCAACCTAACATCTCGGATGTAATATTTGACAACATTCCTGGCGTGTCGGAACCTACTTCTCGGTGGGAACAGTATATACGTCTGTAACGTCATATATCCTAACCTAAGGCAACCTAACATCTCGGATGCAATATTTGACAACATGCCTGGCCTGTCGAACCCTACTTCTCGGAGGGAACAGCTTATACATCTATAACGTCATATATCCTAGCCTAAGGCAACCTAACATCTCGGATGTAACATTTGACAACATTCCAGGCGTGTCGGTCCCTACGTCTCGGTGGTAACATTACATGCGTCTATAACGGTATATATCCTAATCTTAGGCAACCTAACATCTCGGATGTAACATTTGACAACATTCCAGGCGTGTCGGTCCCTACGTCTCGGTGATAACATTACATGCGTCTATAGCGGTATATATCCTAATCTTAGGCAACCTAACATCTCGGATGTAACATTTTACAACATTCCTGGCGTGTCGGACCCTACTTCTCGGTGGGAACAGTGTATACGTCTGTAACGTCATATATCCTAACCTAAGGCAACCTAACATCTCGGATGCAATATTTCACAACATTCCTGGCCTGTCGAACCCTATTTCTCGGAGGGAACAGTATATACGTCTATAACGTTATATATCCTGACCTAAGGCAACCTGACATCTCGGATGTATTATTCTACAACATTCCAGGCGTGTCGGACCCTACTTCTCGGTGGGAACATTATATGCGTCTATAACGTTGCATATCCAAATCTAAGGCAACCTAACATCTCGGATGCAATATTTGACAACATTCCTGGCCTGTCGAACCCTACATCTCGGAGGGAACAGTATATACGTCTATAGCGGTATATATCCTAATCTAAGGCCACCTAACATCTCGTATGTATTATTTGACAACATTCCTGGCGTGTCGAACCCTACTTCTCGGTGGGAACAGTATATACGTCTATAACGTTATATATCCTAACGTAAGGCAACCTAACATCTCGGATGTAATATTTGACAACATTCCTGGCGTGCCGGACCCTACTTCGCGGTGGGAACAGTATATATGTCTATAACGTCATATATCCTAACCTAAGGCAACCTAACATCTCGGATATAACATTTGACAACATTCCCGGCGTGTTGGAACCCTACGTCTCGGTGGTAACATTACGTGCGTCTATAGCGTTATATATGCTAACCTAAGGCAACCTAACATCTCGGATGCAATTTTGACAACATTCCTGGCCTGTCAGACCCTACTTCTCGGAGGGAACAGCATATACGTCTATAACGTCATATATCCTAACCTAAGGCAACCTAACATCTCGGATGTAACATTTGACAACATTCCAGGTGTGTCGGTCCCTACGTCTCGGTGGTAACGTTACATGCGTCTATAACGTTATATATCCTAACCTAAGGCAACCTAACATCTCGGATGTAACATTTGACAACATTCCAGGCATGTCGGTCCCTACGTCTCGATGGTAACATTATATGCGTCTATAACGTTATATATCCTTATCTAAGGCAACCTAACATCTCGGATGCAATATTTGACAACATTCCTAGCCTGTCGAACCCTACTTCTCGGAGGGAACAGTATATACGTCTATAACGTTATATATCCTAACCTAAGGCAACCTGACATCTCGGATGTAATATTCTACATCATTCCAGGCGTGTCGGACCCTACTTCTCGGTGGGAACATTATATGCGTCTATAGCGGTATATATCCTAATCTTAGGCAACCTAACATCTCGGATGTAACATTTTACAACATTCCAGGCCTGTCGGTCCGTACGTCTCGGTGGTAACATTACATGCGTCTATAACGTTATATATCCTAACCTAAGGCCACCTAACATCTCGTATGTAATATTTGACAACATTCCTGGCGTGTCGAACCCTACTTCTCGGTGGGAACAGTATATACGTCTATAACGTTATATATCCTAACGTAAGGCAACCTAACATCTCGGATGTAATATTTGACAACATTCCTGGCGTGTCGGACCCTACTTCTCGGTGGGAACAGTATATATGTCTGTAACGTCATATATCCTAACCTTAGGCAACCTAACATCTCGGATGTAACATTTTACAACATTCCAGGCCTGTCGGTCCCTGCGTCTCGGTGTTAACATTACATGCGTCTATAACGTTATATATCCTAACCTAAGGCCACCTAACATCTCGTATGTAATATTTGACAACATTCCTGGCGTGTCGAACGCTACTTCTCGCTGGGAACAGTATATACGTCTATAACGTTATATATCCTAACCTAAGGCAACCTAACATCTCGGATGCAATATTTGACAACATTCCTGGCCTGTCGAACCCTACATCTCGGAGGGAACAGTATATACGTCTATAGCGGTATATATCCTAATCTAAGGCCACCTAACATCTCGTATGTATTATTTGACAACATTCCTGGCGTGCCGGACCCTACTTCGCGGTGGGAACAGTATATATGTCTATAACGTCATATATCCTAACCTAAGGCAACCTAACATCTCGGATATAACATTTGACAACATTCCTGGCGTGTCGAACGCTACTTCTCGCTGGGAACAGTATATACGTCTATAACGTTATATATCCTAACCTAAGGCAACCTAACATCTCGGATGTAATATTTGACAACATTCCTGGCGTGTCGGACCCTACTTCTCGGTGGGAACAGTATATACGTCTGTAACGTCATATATCCTAATCTAAGGCAACCTAACATCTCGGATATAACATTTGACAACATTCCAGGCGTGTCGGTCTCTACGTCTCGGTGGTAACATTACATGCGTCTATAACGTTATATATCCTAACCTAAGGCCACCTAACATCTCGTATGTAATATTTGACAATATTCCTGGCGTGTCGGTCCCTACGTCTCGGTGGTAACATTACATGCGTCTATAACGTTATATATCCTAACATAAGGCCACCTAACATCTCGTATGTAATATTTGACAATATTCCTGGCGTGTCGGTCCTACGTCTCGGTGGTAACATTACATGCGTCTATAGCGGTATATATCCTAACCTAAGGCCACCTAACATCTCGTATGTAATATTTGACAATATTCCTGGCGTGTCGGTCCTACGTCTCGGTGGTAACATTACATGCGTCTATAGCGGTATATATCCTAATCTTAGGCAACCTAACATCTCGGATGTAACATTTTACAACATTCCAGGCCTGTGGGTCCCTACGTCCCGGTGGTAACATTACATGCGTCTATAACGTTATTTATCCTAACCTAAGGCCACCTAACATCTCGTATGTAATATTTGACAACATTACTGGCGTGTCGAACCCTACTTCTCGGTGGGAACAGTATATACGTCTATAACGTTATATATCCTAACCTAAGGCAACCTAACATCTCGGATGTAATATTTGACAACATTCCTGGCGTGTCGGACCCTACTTCTCGGTGGGAACAGTATATACGTCTATAACGTCATATATCCTAACCTAAGGCAACCTAACATCTCGGATGTAACATTTTACAACATTCCAGGCGTGTCGGTCCCTACGTCTCGGTGGTAGCATTACATGCGTCTATAACGTTATATATCCTAACCTAAGGCAACCTAACATCTCGGATGCAATATTTGTCAACATTCCTGGCCTGTCGAACCCTACTTCTCGGAGGGAACAGTATGTACGTCTATAACGTTATATATCCTAACCTAAGGCAACCTAACATCTCGGATATATTATTCTACAACTTTCCAGGCGTGTCGGACCCTACTTCTCGGTGGGAACATTATATGCGTCTATAACGTTGTATATCCTAATCTAAGGCAACCTAACATCTCGGATGCAATATTTGACAACATTCCTGGCCTGTCGAACCTTACATCTCGGAGGGAACAGTATATAGGTCTATAGCGGTATACATCCTAATCTAAGGCCACCTAACATCTCGTATGTAATATTTGACAACATTCCAGGCGTGTCGAACCCTACTTCTCGGTGGGAACAGTATATACGTCTATAACGTTATATATCCTAACGTAAGGCAACCTAACATCTCGGATGTAATATTTGACAACATTCCTGGCGTGTCGGAACCTACTTCTCGGTGGGAACAGTATATATGTCTGTAACGTCATATATCCTAACCTTAGGCAACCTAACATCTCGGATGTAACATTTTACAACATTCCAGGCCTGTAGGTCCCTACGTCTCGGTGGTAACATTACATGCGTCTATAACGTTATATATCCTAACCTAAGGCCACCTAACATCTCGTATGTAATATTTGACAACATTCCTGGCGTGTCGAACGCTACTTCTCGCTGGGAACAGTATATACGTCTATAACGTTATATATCCTAACCTAAGGCAACCTAACATCTCGGATGTAATATTTGACAACATTCCTGGCGTGTCGGACCCTACTTCTCGGTGGGAACAGTATATACGTCTGTAACGTCATATATCCTAATCTAAGGCAACCTAACATCTCGGATATAACATTTGACAACATTCCAGGCGTGTTGGAACCCTACGTCTCTGTGGTAACATTACGTGCGTCTATAACGCTATATACGCTAACCTAAGGCAACCTAACATCTCGGATGCAATATTTGACAACATTCCTGGCATGTAGAACCCTACTCCTCGGAGGGAACAGCATATACGTCTATAACGTCATATATCCTAACCTAAGGCAACCTAACATCTCGGATGCAATATTTGACAACATTCCTGGCCTGTCGAACCAGACTTCTCGGAGGGAACAGCATATACGTCTATAACGCTATATATCCTAACCTAAGGCCACCTAACATCTCGTATGTAATATTTGACAACATTCCTGGCGTGTCGAACGCTACTTCTCGCTGGGAACAGTATATACGTCTATAACGTTATATATCCTAACCTAAGGCAACCTAACATCTCGGATGCAATATTTGACAACATTCCTGGCCTGTCGAACCCTACTTCTCGGAGGGAACAGCATATACGTCTATTAGGACATATATCCTAACCTAAGACAACCTAACATCTCGGATATAACATTTGACAACATTCCCGGCGTGTTGGAAACCTACGTCTCGGTGGTAACATTACGTGCGTCTATAACGTTATATATGCTAACCTAAGACAACCTAAAATCTCGGATGCAATATTTGACAACATTCCTAGCCTGTCGAACCCTACTTCTCGGAGGAAACAGCATATACGTCTATAACGTCATATATCCTAACCTAAGGCAACCTAACATCTCGGATGTAACATTTGACAACATTCCAGGTGTGTCGGTCCCTACGTCTCGGTGGTAACGTTACATGCGTCTACAACGTTATATATCCTAACCTAAGGCAACCTAACATCTCGGATGTAACATTTGACAACTTTCCAGGCGTGTCGGTCCCTACGTCTCGGTGGTAACATTACATGCGTCTATAACGGTATATATCCTAATCTTAGGCAACCTAACATCTCGTATGTAATATTTGACAACATTCCTGGCGTGTCGAACCCTACTTCTCGGTGGGAACAGTATATACGTCTACAACGTTATATATCCTAACCTAAGGCAACCTAACATCTCGGATATAACATTTGACAACATTCCAGGCGTGTTGGAACCCTACGTCTCTGTGGTAACATTACGTGCGTCTATAACGCTATATATGCTAACCTAAGGCAACCTAACATCTCGGATGTAATATTTTACTACATTCGTGGCGCGCCGACCGCTATTTCTCGATGGGAACATTATATACGTCTATATCGCTATATATCCTAGCCTAAGGCAACCTAACATGTCGAGCGTAATATTTTACAACATTCCTGGCTCGTCGGCACCTACTTCTCGGTGGGAACTTTATATACGTCTATAACGTTATATATCCTAACATAAGGCATCCTTACATGTCGAATGTAATATTTTACAATATTCCTGGCACGTCGGCCCCTACTTCTCGGTGGGAACATTATATACGTCTATAACGCTATATATCCTAACCTAAGGCAACCTAACATCTCGGATGTAATATATTACTACATTCCTGGCACGTCGGCCCCTACTTCTCGGTGGGAACATTATATACGTCTATAACGCTATATATCCTAGCCTAAGGCAAACTAACATGTCGAATGTAATATTTTACAACATTCCCGTCACATCGGCCCCTACTTCTCGGTGGGAGCATTATATACGCCTATAACGTTATATATTCTAGTCTAAGGCAACCTAACATCTCGGATGTAATATTTTACTACATTCGTGGCGCACCGGCCCCTACTTCTCGGTGGGAACATTATATGCGTCTATAACGTTGTATATCCTAATCTAAGGCAACCTAACATCTCGGATGCAATATTTGACAACATTCCTGGCCTGTCGAACCCTACATCTCGGAGGGAACAGTATATAGGTCTATAGCGGTATATATCCTAATCTTAGGCAACCTAACATCTCGGATGTAACATTTTACAACATTCCAGGCCTGTCGGTCCCTACGTCTCGGTGGTAACATTACATGCGTCTATAACGTTATATATCCTAACCTAAGGCCACCTAACATCTCGTATGTAATATTTGACAATATTCCTGGCGTGTCGGTCCCTACGTCTCGGTGGTAACATTACATGCGTCTATAGCGGTATATATCCTAATCTTAGGCAACCTAACATCTCGGATGTAACATTTTACAACATTCCAGGCCTGTCGGTCCCTACGTCTCGGTGGTAACATTACATGCGTCTATAACGTTATATATCCTAACCTAAGGCCACCTAACATCTCGTATGTAATATTTGACAATATTCCTGGCGTGTCGGTCCCTACGTCTCGGTGGTAACATTACATGCGTCTATAGCGGTATATATCCTAATCTTAGGCAACCTAACATCTCGGATGTAACATTTTACAACATTCCAGGCCTGTCGGTCCCTACGTCTCGGTGGTAATATTACATGCGTCTATAACGTTATATATCCTAACCTAAGGCCACCTAACATCTCGTATGTAATATTTGGCAACATTCCTGGCGTGTCGAACCCTACTTCTCGGTGGGAACAGTATATACGTCTATAACGTTATATATCCTAACCTAAGGCAACCTGACATCTCGGATGTATTATTCTACAACATTCCAGGCGTGTCGGACCCTACTTCTCGGTGGGAACAGTATATACGTCTGTAACGTCATATATCCTAACCTAAGGCAACCTAACATCTCGGATGCAATATTTGACAACATTCCTGGCCTGTCGAACCCTACTTCTCGGAGGGAACAGCATATACATCTATAACGTCATATATCCTAGCCTAAGGCAACCTAACATCTCGGATGTAACATTTGACAACATTCCAGGCGTGTCGGTCCCTACGTCTCGGTGGTAACATTACATAGGTCTATAACGGTATATATCCTAATCTTAGGCAACCTAACATCTCGGATGTAACATTTTACCAAATTCCAGGCGTGTCGGTCCCTACGTCTCGGTGGTAACATTACATGCGTCTATAACGTTATATATCCTAACCTAAGGCCACCTAACATCTCGTATGTAATATTTGACAATATTCCTGGCGTGTCGGTCCCTACATCTCGGTGGTAACATTGCATGCGTCTATAACGTTATATATCCTAACCTAAGGCAACCTGACATCTCGGATGTAATATTCTACATCATTCCAGGCGTGTCGGACCCTACTTCTCGGAGGGAACAGTATATACGTCTATAACGTTATATATCCTAACCTAAGGCAACCTGACATCTCGGATGTAATATTCTACATCATTCCAGTCGTGTCGGACCCTACTTCTCGGTGGGAACATTATATGCGTCTATAGCGGTATATATCCTAATCTTAGGCAACCTAACATTTCGGATGTAACATTTTACAACATTCCAGGCCTGTCGGTCCCTACGTCTCGGTGGTAAAATTACATGCGTCTATAACGTTATGTATCCTAACCTAAGGCCACCTAACATCTCGGATGCAATATTTGACAACATTCCTAGCCTGTCGAACCCTACTCCTCGGAGGGAACAGTATATACGTCTATAACGTTATATATCCTAACCTAAGGCAACCTGACATCTCGGATGTAATATTCTACATCATTCCAGGCGTGTCGGACCCTACTTCTCGGTGGGAACATTATATGCGTCTATAGCGGTATATATCCTAACCTAAGGCAACCTAACATCTCCGATGTAACATTTGACAACATTCCAGGCATGTCGGTCCCTACGTCTCGGTGGTAACATTATATGCGTCTATAACGTTATATATCCTTATCTGAGGCAACCTAACATCTCGGATGCAATATTTGACAACATTCCTAGCCTGTCGAACCCTACTTCTCGGAGGGAACAGTATATACGTCTATAACGTTATATATCCTAACCTAAGGCAACCTGACATCTCGGATGTATTATTCTACAACATTCCAGGCGTGTCGGACCCTACTTCTCGGTGGGAACATTATATGCGTCTATAACGTTGTATATCCTAATCTAAGGCAACCTAACATCTCGGATGCAATATTTGACAACATTCCTGGCCTGTCGAACCCTACATCTCGGAGGGAACAGTATATACGTCTATAGCGGTATATATCCTAATCTAAGGCCACCTAACATCTCGTATGTAATATTTGACAACATTCCTGGCGTGTCGAACCCTACTTCTCGGTGGGAACAGTATATACGTCTATAACGTTATATATCCTAACATAAGGCAACCTGACATCTCGGATGTAATATTCTTCATAATTCCAGGCGTGTCGGACCCTACTTCTCGGTGGGAACATTATATGCGTCTATAGCGGTATATATCCTAATCTTAGGCAACCTAACATCTCGGATGTAACATTTTACAACATTCCAGGCCTGTCGGTCCCTACGTCTCGGTGGTAACATTACATGCGTCTATAACGTTATATATCCTAACCTAAGGCCACCTAACATCTCGTATGTAATATTTGACAACATTCCTGGCGTGTCGAACCCTACTTCTCGGGGGGAACAGTATATACGTCTGTAACGTCATATATCCTAACCTAAGGCAACCTAACATTTCGGATGTAACATTTGACAACTTTCCAGGCGTGTCGGTCCCTACGTCTGGGTGGTAACATTACATGCGTCTATAACGGTATATATCCTAATCTTAGGCAACCTAACATCTCGGATGTAACATTTTACCACATTCCGGGCGTGTCGGTCCCTACGTCTCGGTGGTAACATTACATGCGTCTATAACGTTATATATCCTAACCTAAGGCCACCTAACATCTCGTATGTAATATTTGACAATATTCCTGGCGTGTCGGTCCCTACGTCTCGGTGGTAACATTACATGCGTCTATAGCGGTATATATCCTAATCTTAGGCAACCTAACATCTCGGATGTAACATTTTACAACATTCCAGGCCTGTCGGTCCCTACGTCTCGGTGGTAACATTACATGCGTCTATAACGTTATATATCCTAACCTAAGGCCACCTAACATCTCGTATGTAATATTTGACAATATTCCTGGCGTGTCGGTCCCTACGTCTCGGTGGTAACATTACATGCGTCTATAGCGGTATATATCCTAATCTTAGGCAACCTAACATCTCGGATGTAACATTTGACAACATTCCAGGCCTGTCGGTCCCTACGTCTCGGTGGTAATATTACATGCGTCTATAACGTTATATATCCTAACCTAAGGCCACCTAACATCTCGTATGTAATATTTGGCAACATTCCTGGCGTGTCGAACCCTACTTCTCGATGGGAACAGTATATACGTCTATAACGTTATATATCCTAACCTAAGGCAACCTGACATCTCGGATGTATTATTCTACAACATTCCAGGCGTGTCGGACCCTACTTCTCGGTGGGAACAGTATATACGTCTGTAACGTCATATATCCTAACCTAAGGCAACCTAACATCTCGGATGCAATATTTGACAACATTCCTGGCCTGTCGAACCCTACGTCTCGGTGGTAATATTGCATGCGTCTATAACGTTATATATCCTAACCTAAGGCCACCTAACATCTCGTATGTAATATTTGGCAACATTCCTGGCGTGTCGAACCCTACTTCTCGGTGGGAACAGTATATACGTCTATAACGTTATATATCCTAACCTAAGGCAACCTAACATCTCGGATGTAATATTTGACAACATTCCTGGCGTGTCGGAACCTACTTCTCGGTGGGAACAGTATATACGTCTGTAACGTCATATATCCTAACCTAAGGCAACCTAACATCTCGGATGCAATATTTGACAACATTCCTGGCCTGTCGAACCCTACTTCTCGGAGGGAACAGCTTATACATCTATAACGTCATATATCCTAGCCTAAGGCAACCTAACATCTCGGATGTAACATTTTACAACATTCCAGGCGTGTCGGTCCCTACGTCTCGGTGGTAGCATTACATGCGTCTATAACGTTATATATCCTAACCTAAGGCAACCTAACATCTCGGATGCAATATTTGTCAACATTCCTGGCCTGTCGAACCCTACTTCTCGGAGGGAACAGTATGTACGTCTATAACGTTATATATCCTAACCTAAGGCAACCTAACATCTCGGATATATTATTCTACAACTTTCCAGGCGTGTCGGACCCTACTTCTCGGTGGGAACATTATATGCGTCTATAACGTTGTATATCCTAATCTAAGGCAACCTAACATCTCGGATGCAATATTTGACAACATTCCTGGCCTGTCGAACCTTACATCTCGGAGGGAACAGTATATAGGTCTATAGCGGTATACATCCTAATCTAAGGCCACCTAACATCTCGTATGTAATATTTGACAACATTCCTGGCGTGTCGAACCCTACATCTCGGTGGGAACAGTATATACGTCTATAACGTTATATATCCTAACGTAAGGCAACCTAACATCTCGGATGTAATATTTGACAACATTCCTGGCGTGTCGGAACCTACTTCTCGGTGGGAACAGTATATATGTCTGTAACGTCATATATCCTAACCTTAGGCAACCTAACATCTCGGATGTAACATTTTACAACATTCCAGGCCTGTAGGTCCCTACGTCTCGGTGGTAACATTACATGCGTCTATAACGCTATATACGCTAACCTAAGGCAACCTAACATCTCGGATGCAATATTTGACAACATTCCTGGCATGTAGAACCCTACTCCTCGGAGGGAACAGCATATACGTCTATAACGTCATATATCCTAACCTAAGGCAACCTAACATCTCGGATGCAATATTTGACAACATTCCTGGCCTGTCGAACCAGACTTCTCGGAGGGAACAGCATATACGTCTATAACGCTATATATCCTAACCTAAGGCCACCTAACATCTCGTATGTAATATTTGACAACATTCCTGGCGTGTCGAACGCTACTTCTCGCTGGGAACAGTATATACGTCTATAACGTTATATATCCTAACCTAAGGCAACCTAACATCTCGGATGCAATATTTGACAACATTCCTGGCCTGTCGAACCCTACTTCTCGGAGGGAACAGCATATACGTCTATTACGACATATATCCTAACCTAAGACAACCTAACATCTCGGATATAACATTTGACAACATTCCCGGCGTGTTGGAAACCTACGTCTCGGTGGTAACATTACGTGCGTCTATAACGTTATATATGCTAACCTAAGACAACCTAAAATCTCGGATGCAATATTTGACAACATTCCTAGCCTGTCGAACCCTACTTCTCGGAGGAAACAGCATATACGTCTATAACGTCATATATCCTAACCTAAGGCAACCTAACATCTCGGATGTAACATTTGACAACATTCCAGGTGTGTCGGTCCCTACGTCTCGGTGGTAACGTTACATGCGTCTACAACGTTATATATCCTAACCTAAGGCAACCTAACATCTCGGATGTAACATTTGACAACTTTCCAGGCGTGTCGGTCCCTACGTCTCGGTGGTAACATTACATGCGTCTATAACGGTATATATCCTAATCTTAGGCAACCTAACATCTCGTATGTAATATTTGACAACATTCCTGGCGTGTCGAACCCTACTTCTCGGTGGGAACAGTATATACGTCTACAACGTTATATATCCTAACCTAAGGCAACCTAACATCTC
Source organism: Xylocopa violacea (assembly GCA_963969225.1). NCBI lineage: Eukaryota > Metazoa > Arthropoda > Insecta > Hymenoptera > Apidae > Xylocopa > Xylocopa violacea. The sequence goes on along the minus strand of CAXAJV010000002.1, from coordinate 21,322,243 downwards.
GGATATAACATTTGACAACATTCCAGGCGTGTTGGAACCCTACGTCTCTGTGGTAACATTACGTGCGTCTATAACGCTATATATGCTAACCTAAGGCAACCTAACATCTCGGATGTAATATTTTACTACATTCGTGGCGCGCCGACCGCTATTTCTCGATGGGAACATTATATACGTCTATATCGCTATATATCCTAGCCTAAGGCAACCTAACATGTCGAGCGTAATATTTTACAACATTCCTGGCTCGTCGGCACCTACTTCTCGGTGGGAACTTTATATACGTCTATAACGTTATATATCCTAACATAAGGCATCCTTACATGTCGAATGTAATATTTTACAATATTCCTGGCACGTCGGCCCCTACTTCTCGGTGGGAACATTATATACGTCTATAACGCTATATATCCTAACCTAAGGCAACCTAACATCTCGGATGTAATATATTACTACATTCCTGGCACGTCGGCCCCTACTTCTCGGTGGGAACATTATATACGTCTATAACGCTATATATCCTAGCCTAAGGCAAACTAACATGTCGAATGTAATATTTTACAACATTCCCGTCACATCGGCCCCTACTTCTCGGTGGGAGCATTATATACGCCTATAACGTTATATATTCTAGTCTAAGGCAACCTAACATCTCGGATGTAATATTTTACTACATTCGTGGCGCACCGGCCCCTACTTCTCGGTGGGAACATTATATGCGTCTATAACGTTGTATATCCTAATCTAAGGCAACCTAACATCTCGGATGCAATATTTGACAACATTCCTGGCCTGTCGAACCCTACATCTCGGAGGGAACAGTATATAGGTCTATAGCGGTATATATCCTAATCTTAGGCAACCTAACATCTCGGATGTAACATTTTACAACATTCCAGGCCTGTCGGTCCCTACGTCTCGGTGGTAACATTACATGCGTCTATAACGTTATATATCCTAACCTAAGGCCACCTAACATCTCGTATGTAATATTTGACAATATTCCTGGCGTGTCGGTCCCTACGTCTCGGTGGTAACATTACATGCGTCTATAGCGGTATATATCCTAATCTTAGGCAACCTAACATCTCGGATGTAACATTTTACAACATTCCAGGCCTGTCGGTCCCTACGTCTCGGTGGTAATATTACATGCGTCTATAACGTTATATATCCTAACCTAAGGCCACCTAACATCTCGTATGTAATATTTGGCAACATTCCTGGCGTGTCGAACCCTACTTCTCGGTGGGAACAGTATATACGTCTATAACGTTATATATCCTAACCTAAGGCAACCTGACATCTCGGATGTATTATTCTACAACATTCCAGGCGTGTCGGACCCTACTTCTCGGTGGGAACAGTATATACGTCTGTAACGTCATATATCCTAACCTAAGGCAACCTAACATCTCGGATGCAATATTTGACAACATTCCTGGCCTGTCGAACCCTACTTCTCGGAGGGAACAGCATATACATCTATAACGTCATATATCCTAGCCTAAGGCAACCTAACATCTCGGATGTAACATTTGACAACATTCCAGGCGTGTCGGTCCCTACGTCTCGGTGGTAACATTACATAGGTCTATAACGGTATATATCCTAATCTTAGGCAACCTAACATCTCGGATGTAACATTTTACCAAATTCCAGGCGTGTCGGTCCCTACGTCTCGGTGGTAACATTACATGCGTCTATAACGTTATATATCCTAACCTAAGGCCACCTAACATCTCGTATGTAATATTTGACAATATTCCTGGCGTGTCGGTCCCTACATCTCGGTGGTAACATTGCATGCGTCTATAACGTTATATATCCTAACCTAAGGCAACCTGACATCTCGGATGTAATATTCTACATCATTCCAGGCGTGTCGGACCCTACTTCTCGGAGGGAACAGTATATACGTCTATAACGTTATATATCCTAACCTAAGGCAACCTGACATCTCGGATGTAATATTCTACATCATTCCAGTCGTGTCGGACCCTACTTCTCGGTGGGAACATTATATGCGTCTATAGCGGTATATATCCTAATCTTAGGCAACCTAACATTTCGGATGTAACATTTTACAACATTCCAGGCCTGTCGGTCCCTACGTCTCGGTGGTAAAATTACATGCGTCTATAACGTTGTATATCCTAACCTAAGGCCACCTAACATCTCGGATGCAATATTTGACAACATTCCTAGCCTGTCGAACCCTACTCCTCGGAGGGAACAGTATATACGTCTATAACGTTATATATCCTAACCTAAGGCAACCTGACATCTCGGATGTAATATTCTACATCATTCCAGGCGTGTCGGACCCTACTTCTCGGTGGGAACATTATATGCGTCTATAGCGGTATATATCCTAACCTAAGGCCACCTAACATCTCGTATGTAATATTTGACAATATTCCTGGCGTGTCGGTCCCTACATCTCGGTGGTAACATTGCATGCGTCTATAACGTTATATATCCTAACCTAAGGCAACCTGACATCTCGGATGTAATATTCTACATCATTCCAGGCGTGTCGGACCCTACTTCTCGGAGGGAACAGTATATACGTCTATAACGTTATATATCCTAACCTAAGGCAACCTGACATCTCGGATGTAATATTCTACATCATTCCAGTCGTGTCGGACCCTACTTCTCGGTGGGAACATTATATGCGTCTATAGCGGTATATATCCTAATCTTAGGCAACCTAACATTTCGGATGTAACATTTTACAACATTCCAGGCCTGTCGGTCCCTACGTCTCGGTGGTAAAATTACATGCGTCTATAACGTTATATATCCTAACCTAAGGCCACCTAACATCTCGGATGCAATATTTGACAACATTCCTAGCCTGTCGAACCCTACTCCTCGGAGGGAACAGTATATACGTCTATAACGTTATATATCCTAACCTAAGGCAACCTGACATCTCGGATGTAATATTCTACATCATTCCAGGCGTGTCGGACCCTACTTCTCGGTGGGAACATTACATGCGTCTATAGCGGTATATATCCTAACCTAAGGCAACCTAACATCTCGGATGTAACATTTGACAACATTCCAGGCATGTCGGTCCCTACGTCTCGGTGGTAACATTATATGCGTCTATAACGTTATATATCCTTATCTGAGGCAACCTAACATCTCGGATGCAATATTTGACAACATTCCTAGCCTGTCGAACCCTACTTCTCGGAGGGAACAGTATATACGTCTATAACGTTATATATCCTAACCTAAGGCAACCTGACATCTCGGATGTATTATTCTACAACATTCCAGGCGTGTCGGACCCTACTTCTCGGTGGGAACATTATATGCGTCTATAACGTTGTATATCCTAATCTAAGGCAACCTAACATCTCGGATGCAATATTTGACAACATTCCTGGCCTGTCGAGCCCTACATCTCGGAGGGAACAGTATATACGTCTATAGCGGTATATATCCTAATCTAAGGCCACCTAACATCTCGTATGTAATATTTGACAACATTCCTGGCGTGTCGAACCCTACTTCTCGGTGGTAACAGTATATACGTCTATAACGTTATATATCCTAACATAAGGCAACCTGACATCTCGGATGTAATATTCTTCATAATTCCAGGCGTGTCGGACCCTACTTCTCGGTGGGAACATTATATGCGTCTATAGCGGTATATATCCTAATCTTAGGCAACCTAACATCTCGGATGCAATATTTGACAACATTCCTGGCCTGTCGAACCCTACATCTCGGAGGGAACAGTATATAAGTCTATAGCGGTATATATCCTAATCTTAGGCAACCTAACATCTCGGATGTAACATTTTACAACATTCCAGGCCTGTCGGTCCCTACGTCTCGGTGGTAACATTACATGCGTCTATAACGTTATATATCCTAACCTAAGGCCACCTAACATCTCGTATGTAATATTTGACAATATTCCTGGCGTGTCGGTCCCTACGTCTCGGTGGTAACATTACATGCGTCTATAGCGGTATATATCCTAATCTTAGGCAACCTAACATCTCGGATGTAACATTTTACCACATTCCGGGCGTGTCGGTCCCTACGTCTCGGTGGTAACATTACATGCGTCTATAACGTTATATATCCTAACCTAAGGCCACCTAACATCTCGTATGTAATATTTGACAATATTCCTGGCGTGTCGGTCCCTACGTCTCGGTGGTAACATTACATGCGTCTATAGCGGTATATATCCTAATCTTAGGCAACCTAACATCTCGGATGTAACATTTTACAACATTCCAGGCCTGTCGGTCCCTACGTCTCGGTGGTAACATTACATGCGTCTATAACGTTATATATCCTAACCTAAGGCCACCTAACATCTCGTATGTAATATTTGACAATATTCCTGGCGTGTCGGTCCCTACGTCTCGGTGGTAACATTACATGCGTCTATAGCGGTATATATCCTAATCTTAGGCAACCTAACATCTCGGATGTAACATTTGACAACATTCCAGGCCTGTCGGTCCCTACGTCTCGGTGGTAATATTACATGCGTCTATAACGTTATATATCCTAACCTAAGGCCACCTAACATCTCGTATGTAATATTTGGCAACATTCCTGGCGTGTCGAACCCTACTTCTCGATGGGAACAGTATATACGTCTATAACGTTATATATCCTAACCTAAGGCAACCTGACATCTCGGATGTATTATTCTACAACATTCCAGGCGTGTCGGACCCTACTTCTCGGTGGGAACAGTATATACGTCTGTAACGTCATATATCCTAACCTAAGGCAACCTAACATCTCGGATGCAATATTTGACAACATTCCTGGCCTGTCGAACCCTACGTCTCGGTGGTAATATTACATGCGTCTATAACGTTATATATCCTAACCTAAGGCCACCTAACATCTCGTATGTAATATTTGGCAACATTCCTGGCGTGTCGAACCCTACTTCTCGGTGGGAACAGTATATACGTCTATAACGTTATATATCCTAACCTAAGGCAACCTGACATCTCGGATGTATTATTCTACAACATTCCAGGCGTGTCGGACCCTACTTCTCGGTGGGAACAGTATATACGTCTGTAACGTCATATATCCTAACCTAAGGCAACCTAACATCTCGGATGCAATATTTGACAACATTCCTGGCCTGTCGAACCCTACTTCTCGTAGGGAACAGCATATACATCTATAACGTCATATATCCTAGCCTAAGGCAACCTAACATCTCGGATGTAATATTCTACATCATTCCAGGCGTGTCGGACCCTACTTCTCGGTGGGAACATTATATGCGTCTATAGCGGTATATATCCTAATCTTAGGCAACCTAACATCTCGGATGTAACATTTTACAACATTCCAGGCCTGTCGGTCCCTACGTCTCGGTGGTAACATTACATGCGTCTATAACGTTATATATCCTAACCTAAGGCCACCCAACATCTCGTATGTAATATTTGACAACATTCCTGGCGTGTCGAACCCTACTTCTCGGTGGGAACAGTATATACGTCTATAACGTTATATATCCTAACCTAAGGCAACCTAACATCTCGGATGTAATATTTGACAACATTCCTGGCGTGTCGGAACCTACTTCTCGGTGGGAACAGTATATACGTCTGTAACGTCATATATCCTAACCTAAGGCAACCTAACATCTCGGATGCAATATTTGACAACATTCCTGGCCTGTCGAACCCTACTTCTCGGAGGGAACAGCTTATACATCTATAACGTCATATATCCTAGCCTAAGGCAACCTAACATCTCGGATGTAACATTTGACAACATTCCAGGCGTGTCGGTCCCTACGTCTCGGTGGTAACATTACATGCGTCTATAACGGTATATATCCTAATCTTAGGCAACCTAACATCTCGGATGTAACATTTGACAACATTCCAGGCGTGTCGGTCCCTACGTCTCGGTGATAACATTACATGCGTCTATAGCGGTATATATCCTGATCTTAGGCAACCTAACATCTCGGATGTAACATTTTACAACATTCCTGGCGTGTCGGACCCTACTTCTCGGTGGGAACAGTGTATACGTCTGTAACGTCATATATCCTAACCTAAGGCAACCTAACATCTCGGATGCAATATTTCACAACATTCCTGGCCTGTCGAACCCTATTTCTCGGAGGGAACAGTATATACGTCTATAACGTTATATATCCTGACCTAAGGCAACCTGACATCTCGGATGTATTATTCTACAACATTCCAGGCGTGTCGGACCCTACTTCTCGGTGGGAACATTATATGCGTCTATAACGTTGTATATCCTAATCTAAGGCAACCTAACATCTCGGATGCAATATTTGACAACATTCCTGGCCTGTCGAACCCTACATCTCGCAGGGAACAGTATATAGGTCTATAGCGGTATATATCCTAATCTTAGGCAACCTAACATCTCGGATGTAACATTTTACAACATTCCAGGCCTGTCGGTCCCTACGTCTCGGTGGTAACATTACATGCGTCTATAACGTTATATATCCTAACCTAAGGCCACCTAACATCTCGTATGTAATATTTGACAATATTCCTGGCGTGACGGTCCCTACGTCTCGGTGGTAACATTACATGCGTCTATAGCGGTATATATCCTAATCTTAGGCAACCTAACATCTCGGATGTAACATTTTACCACATTCCAGGCGTGTCGGTCCCTACGTCTCGGTGGTAACATTACATGCGTCTATAACGTTATATATCCTAACCTAAGGCCACCTAACATCTCGTATGTAATATTTGACAATATTCCTGGCGTGTCGGTCCCTACGTCTCGGTGGTAACATTGCATGCGTCTATAACGTTATATATCCTAACCTAAGGCAACCTGACATCTCGGATGTAATATTCTACATCATTCCAGGCGTGTCGGACCCTACTTCTCGGTGGGAACATTATATGCGTCTATAGCGGTATATATCCTAATCTTAGGCAACCTAACATCTCGGATGTAACATTTTACAACATTCCAGGCCTGTCGGTCCGTACGTCTCGGTGGTAACATTACATGCGTCTAGAACGTTATATATCCTAACCTAAGGCCACCTAACATCTCGTATGTAATATTTGACAACATTCCTGGCGTGTCGAACCCTACTTCTCGGTGGGAACAGTATATACGTCTATAACGTTATATATCCTAACCTAAGGCAACCTAACATCTCGGATGTAATATTTGACAACATTCCTGGCGTGTCGGAACCTACTTCTCGGTGGGAACAGTATATACGTCTGTAACGTCATATATCCTAACCTAAGGCAACCTAACATCTCGGATGTAACATTTGACAACATTCCAGGTGTGTCGGTCCCTACGTCTCGGTGGTAACGTTACATGCGTCTATAACGTTATATATCCTAACCTAAGGCAACCTGACATCTCGGATGTATTATACTACAACATTCCTGGCGTGTCGGACCCTACTTCTCGGTGGGAACATTATATGCGTCTATAACGTTATATATCCTAACCTAAGGCCACCTAACATCTCGTATGTAATATTTGACAACATTCCTGGCGTGTCGAACCCTACTTCTCGGTGGGAACAGTATATACGTCTATAACGTTATATATCCTAACCTAAGGCAACCTAACATCTCGGATGTAATATTTGACAACATTCCTGGCCTGTCGAACCCTATTTCTCGCAGGGAACAGTATATACGTCTATAACGTTATATATCCTAACCTAAGGCAACCTGACATCTCGGATGTATTATACTACAACATTCTAGGCGTGTCGGACCCTACTTCTCGGTGGGAACATTATATGCGTCTATAACGTTGTATATCCTAATCTAAGGCAACCTAACATCCCGGATGCAATATTTGACAACATTCCTGGCCTGTCGAGTCCTACATCTCGGAGGGAACAGTATATACGTCTATAGCGGTATATATCCTAATCTAAGGCCACCTAACATCTCGTATGTATTATTTGACAACATTCCTGGCGTGTCGAACCCTACTTCTCGGTGGGAACAGTATATACGTCTATAACGTTATATATCCTAACGTAAGGAAACCTAACATCTCGGATGTAATATTTGACAACATTCCTGGCGTGACGGACCCTACCTCTCGGTGGGAACAGTATATATGTCTATAACGTCATATATCCTAACCTAAGGCAACCTAACATCTCGGATATAACATTTGACAACATTCCCAGCGTGTTGGAACCCTACGTCTCGGTGGTAACATTACGTGCGTCTATAGCGTTATATATGCTAACCTAAGGCAACCTAACATCTCGGATGCAATATTTGACAACATTCCTGGCCTGTCGAACCCTATTTCTCGCAGGGAACAGTATATACGTCTATAACGTTATATATCCTAACCTAAGGCAACCTGACATCTCGGATGTATTATACTACAACATTCTAGGCGTGTCGGACCCTACTTCTCGGTGGGAACATTATATGCGTCTATAACGTTGTATATCCTAATCTAAGGCAACCTAACATCTCGTATGCAATATTTGACAACATTCCTGGCCTGTCGAGCCCTACATCTCGGAGGGAACAGTATATACGTCTATAGCGGTATATATCCTAATCTAAGGCCACCTAACATCTCGTATGTAATATTTGACAACATTCCTGGCGTGTCGGAACCTACTTCTCGGTGGGAACAGTATATACGTCTGTAACGTCATATATCCTAACCTAAGGCAACCTAACATCTCGGATGCAATATTTGACAACATGCCTGGCCTGTCGAACCCTACTTCTCGGAGGGAACAGCTTATACATCTATAACGTCATATATCCTAGCCTAAGGCAACCTAACATCTCGGATGTAACATTTGACAACATTCCAGGCGTGTCGGTCCCTACGTCTCGGTGGTAACATTACATGCGTCTATAACGGTATATATCCTAATCTTAGGCAACCTAACATCTCGGATGTAACATTTGACAACATTCCAGGCGTGTCGGTCCCTACGTCTCGGTGATAACATTACATGCGTCTATAGCGGTATATATCCTGATCTTAGGCAACCTAACATCTCGGATGTAACATTTTACAACATTCCTGGCGTGTCGGACCCTACTTCTCGGTGGGAACAGTGTATACGTCTGTAACGTCATATATCCTAACCTAAGGCAACCTAACATCTCGGATGCAATATTTCACAACATTCCTGGCCTGTCGAACCCTATTTCTCGGAGGGAACAGTATATACGTCTATAACGTTATATATCCTGACCTAAGGCAACCTGACATCTCGGATGTATTATTCTACAACATTCCAGGCGTGTCGGACCCTACTTCTCGGTGGGAACATTATATGCGTCTATAACGTTGTATATCCTAATCTAAGGCAACCTAACATCTCGGATGCAATATTTGACAACATTCCTGGCCTGTCAAACCCTACATCTCGGAGGGAACAGTATATAGGTCTATAGCGGTATATATCCTAATCTTAGGCAACCTAACATCTCGGATGTAACATTTTACAACATTCCAGGCCTGTCGGTCCCTACGTCTCGGTGGTAACATTACATGCGTCTATAACGTTATATATCCTAACCTAAGGCCACCTAACATCTCGTATGTAATATTTGACAATATTCCTGGCGTGACGGTCCCTACGTCTCGGTGGTAACATTACATGCGTCTATAGCGGTATATATCCTAATCTTAGGCAACCTAACATCTCGGATGTAACATTTTACCACATTCCAGGCGTGTCGGTCCCTACGTCTCGGTGGTAACATTACATGCGTCTATAACGTTATATATCCTAACCTAAGGCCACCTAACATCTCGTATGTAATATTTGACAATATTCCTGGCGTGTCGGTCCCTACGTCTCGGTGGTAACATTGCATGCGTCTATAACGTTATATATCCTAACCTAAGGCAACCTGACATCTCGGATGTAATATTCTACATCATTCCAGGCGTGTCGGACCCTACTTCTCGGTGGGAACATTATATGCGTCTATAGCGGTATATATCCTAATCTTAGGCAACCTAACATCTCGGATGTAACATTTTACAACATTCCAGGCCTGTCGGTCCGTACGTCTCGGTGGTAACATTACATGCGTCTAGAACGTTATATATCCTAACCTAAGGCCACCTAACATCTCGTATGTAATATTTGACAACATTCCTGGCGTGTCGAACCCTACTTCTCGGTGGGAACAGTATATACGTCTATAACGTTATATATCCTAACCTAAGGCAACCTAACATCTCGGATGTAATATTTGACAACATTCCTGGCGTGTCGGAACCTACTTCTCGGTGGGAACAGTATATACGTCTGTAACGTCATATATCCTAACCTAAGGCAACCTAACATCTCGGATGCAATATTTGACAACATTCCTGGCCTGTCGAACCCTACTTCTCGGAGGGAACAGCTTATACATCTATAACGTCATATATCCTAACCTAAGGCAACCTAACATCTCGGATGTAACATTTGACAACATTCCAGGTGTGTCGGTCCCTACGTCTCGGTGGTAACGTTACATGCGTCTATAACGTTATATATCCTAACCTAAGGCAACCTAACATCTCGGATGTAACATTTGACAACATTCTAGGCATGTCGGTCCCTACGTCTCGATGGTAACATTATATGCGTCTATAGCGTTATATATGCTAACCTAAGGCAACCTAACATCTCGGATGCAATATTTGACAACATTCCTGGCCTGTCAGACCCTACTTCTCGGAGGGAACAGCATATACGTCTATAACGTCATATATCCTAACCTAAGGCAACCTAACATCTCGGATGTAACATTTGACAACATTCCAGGTGTGTCGGTCCCTACGTCTCGGTGGTAACGTTACATGCGTCTATAACGTTATATATCCTAACCTAAGGCAACCTGACATCTCGGATGTATTATACTACAACATTCCTGGCGTGTCGGACCCTACTTCTCGGTGGGAACATTATATGCGTCTATAACGTTATATATCCTAACCTAAGGCCACCTAACATCTCGTATGTAATATTTGACAACATTCCTGGCGTGTCGAACCCTACTTCTCGGTGGGAACAGTATATACGTCTATAACGTTATATATCCTAACCTAAGGCAACCTAACATCTCGGATGTAATATTTGACAACATTCCTGGCCTGTCGAACCCTATTTCTCGCAGGAAACAGTATATACGTCTATAACGTTATATATCCTAACCTAAGGCAACCTGACATCTCGGATGTATTATACTACAACATTCTAGGCGTGTCGGACCCTACTTCTCGGTGGGAACATTATATGCGTCTATAACGTTGTATATCCTAATCTAAGGCAACCTAACATCTCGGATGCAATATTTGACAACATTCCTGGCCTGTCGAGCCCTACATCTCGGAGGGAACAGTATATACGTCTATAGCGGTATATATCCTAATCTAAGGCCACCTAACATCTCGTATGTATTATTTGACAACATTCCTGGCGTGTCGAACCCTACTTCTCGGTGGGAACAGTATATACGTCTATAACGTTATATATCCTAACGTAAGGAAACCTAACATCTCGGATGTAATATTTGACAACATTCCTGGCGTGACGGACCCTACCTCTCGGTGGGAACAGTATATATGTCTATAACGTCATATATCCTAACCTAAGGCAACCTAACATCTCGGATATAACATTTGACAACATTCCCAGCGTGTTGGAACCCTACGTCTCGGTGGTAACATTACGTGCGTCTATAGCGTTATATATGCTAACCTAAGGCAACCTAACATCTCGGATGCAATATTTGACAACATTCCTGGCCTGTCAGACCCTACTTCTCGGAGGGAACAGCATATACGTCTATAACGTCATATATCCTAACCTAAGGCAACCTAACATCTCGGATGTAACATTTGACAACATTCCAGGTGTGTCGGTCCCTACGTCTCGGTGGTAACGTTACATGCGTCTATAACGTTATATATCCTAACCTAAGGCAACCTAACATCTCGGATGTAATATTTGACAACATTCCTGGCCTGTCGAACCCTATTTCTCGCAGGGAACAGTATATACGTCTATAACGTTATATATCCTAACCTAAGGCAACCTGACATCTCGGATGTATTATACTACAACATTCTAGGCGTGTCGGACCCTACTTCTCGGTGGGAACATTATATGCGTCTATAACGTTGTATATCCTAATCTAAGGCAACCCAACATCTCGGATGCAATATTTGACAACATTCCTGGCCTGTCGAGCCCTACATCTCGGAGGGAACAGTATATACGTCTATAGCGGTATATATCCTAATCTAAGGCCACCTAACATCTCGTATGTAATATTTGACAACATTCCTGGCGTGTCGGAACCTACTTCTCGGTGGGAACAGTATATACGTCTGTAACGTCATATATCCTAACCTAAGGCAACATAACATCTCGGATGCAATATTTGACAACATGCCTGGCCTGTCGAACCCTACTTCTCGGAGGGAACAGCTTATACATCTATAACGTCATATATCCTCGCCTAAGGCAACCTAACATCTCGGATGTAACATTTGACAACATTCCAGGCGTGTCGGTCCCTACGTCTCGGTGGTAACATTACATGCGTCTATAACGGTATATATCCTAATCTTAGGCAACCTAACATCTCGGATGTAACATTTGACAACATTCCAGGCGTGTCGGTCCCTACGTCTCGGTGATAACATTACATGCGTCTATAGCGGTATATATCCTAATCTTAGGCAACCTAACATCTCGGATGTAACATTTTACAACATTCCAGGCGTGTCGGACCCTACTTCTCGGTGGGAACATTATATGCGTCTATAGCAGTACATATCCTAATCTTAGGCAACCTAACATCTCGGATGTAACATTTTACAACATTCCAGGCCTGTCAGTCCCTACGTCTCGGTGGTAACATTACATGCGTCTATAACGTTATATATCCTAACCTAAGGCCACCTAACATCTCGTATGTAATATTTGACAACATTCCTGGCGTGTCGAACCCTACTTCTCGGTGGGAACAGTATATACGTCTATAACGTTATATATCCTAACCTAAGGCAACCTAACATCTCGGATGTAATATTTGACAACATTCCTGGCCTGTCGAACCCTATTTCTCGCAGGGAACAGTATATACGTCTATAACGTTATATATCCTAACCTAAGGCAACCTGACATCTCGGATGTATTATACTACAACATTCTAGGCGTGTCGGACCCTACTTCTCGGTGGGAACATTATATGCGTCTATAACGTTGTATATCCTAATCTAAGGCAACCTAACATCTCGGATGCAATATTTGACAACATTCCTGGCCTGTCGAGCCCTACACCTCGGAGGGAACAGTATATACGTCTATAGCGGTATATATCCTAATCTAAGGCCACCTAACATCTCGTATGTATTATTTGACAACATTCCTGGCGTGTCGAACCCTACTTCTCGGTGGGAACAGTATATACGTCTATAACGTTATATGTCCTAACGTAAGGAAACCTAACATCTCGGATGTAATATTTGACAACATTCCTGGCGTGACGGACCCTACCTCTCGGTGGGAACAGTATATATGTCTATAACGTCATATATCCTAACCTAAGGCAACCTAACATCTCGGATATAACATTTGACAACATTCCCAGCGTGTTGGAACCCTACGTCTCGGTGGTAACATTACGTGCGTCTATAGCGTTATATATGCTAACCTAAGGCAACCTAACATCTCGGATGCAATATTTGACAACATTCCTGGCCTGTCAGACCCTACTTCTCGGAGGGAACAGCATATACGTCTATAACGTCATATATCCTAACCTAAGGCAACCTAACATCTCGGATGTAACATTTGACAACATTCCAGGTGTGTCGGTCCCTACGTCTCGGTGGTAACGTTACATGCGTCTATAACGTTATATATCCTAACCTAAGGCAACCTAACATCTCGGATGTAATATTTGACAACATTCCTGGCCTGTCGAACCCTATTTCTCGCAGGGAACAGTATATACGTCTATAACGTTATATATCCTAACCTAAGGCAACCTGACATCTCGGATGTATTATACTACAACATTCTAGGCGTGTCGGACCCTACTTCTCGGTGGGAACATTATATGCGTCTATAACGTTGTATATCCTAATCTAAGGCAACCTAACATCTCGGATGCAATATTTGACAACATTCCTGGCCTGTCGAGCCCTACATCTCGGAGGGAACAGTATATACGTCTATAGCGGTATATATCCTAATCTAAGGCCACCTAACATCTCGTATGTAATATTTGACAACATTCCTGGCGTGTCGGAACCTACTTCTCGGTGGGAACAGTATATACGTCTGTAACGTCATATATCCTAACCTAAGGCAACCTAACATCTCGGATGCAATATTTGACAACATGCGTGGCCTGTCGAACCCTACTTCTCGGAGGGAACAGCTTATACATCTATAACGTCATATATCCTAGCCTAAGGCAACCTAACATCTCGAATGTAACATTTGACAACATTCCAGGCGTGTCGGTCCCTACGTCTCGGTGGTAACATTACATGCGTCTATAACGGTATATATCCTAATCTTAGGCAACCTAACATCTCGGATGTAACATTTGACAACATTCCAGGCGTGTCGGTCCCTACGTCTCGGTGATAACATTACATGCGTCTATAGCGGTATATATCCTAATCTTAGGCAACCTAACATCTCGGATGTAACATTTTACAACATTCCTGGCGTGTCGGACCCTACTTCTCGGTGGGAACAGTGTATACGTCTGTAACGTCATATATCCTAACCTAAGGCAACCTAACATCTCGGATGCAATATTTCACAACATTCCTGGCCTGTCGAACCCTATTTCTCGGAGGGAACAGTATATACGTCTATAACGTTATATATCCTGACCTAAGGCAACCTGACATCTCGGATGTATTATTCTACAACATTCCAGGCGTGTCGGACCCTACTTCTCGGTGGGAACATTATATGCGTCTATAACGTTGCATATCCAAATCTAAGACAACCTAACATCTCGGATGCTATATTTGACAACATTCCTGGCCTGTCGAACCCTACATCTCGGAGGGAACAGTATATACGTCTATAGCGGTATATATCCTAATCTAAGGCCACCTAACATCTCGTATGTATTATTTGACAACATTCCTGGCGTGTCGAACCCTACTTCTCGGTGGGAACAGTATATACGTCTATAACGTTATATATCCTAACGTAAGGCAACCTAACATCTCGGATGTAATATTTGACAACATTCCTGGCGTGCCGGACCCTACTTCGCGGTGGGAACAGTATATATGTCTATAACGTCATATATCCTAACCTAAGGCAACCTAACATCTCGGATATAACATTTGACAACATTCCCGGCGTGTTGGAACCCTACGTCTCGGTGGTAACATTACGTGCGTCTATAGCGTTATATATGCCAACCTAAGGCAACCTAACATCTCGGATGCAATATTTGACAACATTCCTGGCCTGTCAGACCCTACTTCTCGGAGGGAACAGCATATACGTCTATAACGTCATATATCCTAACCTAAGGCAACCTAACATCTCGGATGTAACATTTGACAACATTCCAGGTGTGTCGGTCCCTACGTCTCGGTGGTAACGTTACATGCGTCTATAACGTTATATATCCTAACCTAAGGCAACCTAACATCTCGGATGTAACATTTGACAACATTCCAGGCATGTCGGTCCCTACGTCTCGATGGTAACATTATATGCGTCTATAACGTTATATATCCTTATCTAAGGCAACCTAACATCTCGGATGCAATATTTGACAACATTCCTAGCCTGTCGAACCCTACTTCTCGGAGGGAACAGTATATACGTCTATAACGTTATATATCCTAACCTAAGGCAACCTGACATCTCGGATGTAATATTCTACATCATTCCAGGCGTGTCGGACCCTACTTCTCGGTGGGAACATTATATGCGTCTATAGCGGTACATATCGTAATCTTAGGCAACCTAACATCTCGGATGTAACATTTTACAACATTCCAGGCCTGTCAGTCCCTACGTCTCGGTGGTAACATTACATGCGTCTATAACGTTGTATATCCTAATCTAAGGCAACCTAACATCTCGGATGCAATATTTGACAACATTCCTGGCCTGTCGAACCCTACATCTCGGAGGGAACAGTATATAGGTCTATAGCGGCATATATCCTAATCTAAGGCCACCTAACATCTCGTATGTAATATTTGACAACATTCCTGGCGTGTCGAACCCTACTTCTCGGTGGGAACAGTATATACGTCTATAACGTTATATATCCTAACGTAAGGCAACCTAACATCTCGGATGTAATATTTGACAACATTCCTGGCGTGACGGACCCTACCTCTCGGTGGGAACAGTATATATGTCTATAACGTCATATATCCTAACCTAAGGCAACCTAACATCTCGGATATAACATTTGACAACATTCCCAGCGTGTTGGAACCCTACGTCTCGGTGGTAACATTACGTGCGTCTATAGCGTTATATATGCTAACCTAAGGCAACCTAACATCTCGGATGCAATATTTGACAACATTCCTGGCCTGTCAGACCCTACTTCTCGGAGGGAACAGCATATACGTCTATAACGTCATATATCCTAACCTAAGGCAACCTAACATCTCGGATGTAACATTTGACAACATTCCAGGTGTGTCGGTCCCTACGTCTCGGTGGTAACGTTACATGCGTCTATAACGTTATATATCCTAACCTAAGGCAACCTGACATCTCGGATGTATTATACTACAACATTCCTGGCGTGTCGGACCCTACTTCTCGGTGGGAACATTATATGCGTCTATAACGTTGTATATCCTAATCTAAGGCAACCTAACATCTCGGATGCAATATTTGACAACATTCCTGGCCTGTCGAGCCCTACATCTCGGAGGGAACAGTATATACGTCTATAGCGGTATATATCCTAATCTAAGGCCACCTAACATCTCGTATGTAATATTTGACAACATTCCTGGCGTGTCGGAACCTACTTCTCGGTGGGAACAGTATATACGTCTGTAACGTCATATATCCTAACCTAAGGCAACCTAACATCTCGGATGCAATATTTGACAACCTGCCTGGCCTGTCGAACCCTACTTCTCGGAGGGAACAGCTTATACATCTATAACGTCATATATCCTAGCCTAAGGCAACCTAACATCTCGGATGTAACATTTGACAACATTCCAGGCGTGTCGGTCCCTACGTCTCGGTGGTAACATTACATGCGTCTATAACGGTATATATCCTAATCTTAGGCAACCTAACATCTCGGATGTAACATTTGACAACATTCCAGGCGTGTCGGTCCCTACGTCTCGGTGATAACATTACATGCGTCTATAGCGGTATATATCCTAATCTTAGGCAACCTAACATCTCGGATGTAACATTTTACAACATTCCTGGCGTGTCGGACCCTACTTCTCGGTGGGAACAGTGTATACGTCTGTAACGTCATATATCCTAACCTAAGGCAACCTAACATCTCGGATGCAATATTTCACAACATTCCTGGCCTGTCGAACCCTATTTCTCGGAGGGAACAGTATATACGTCTATAACGTTATATATCCTGACCTAAGGCAACCTGACATCTCGGATGTATTATTCTACAACATTCCAGGCGTGTCGGACCCTACTTCTCGGTGGGAACATTATATGCGTCTATAACGTTGCATATCCAAATCTAAGGCAACCTAACATCTCGGATGCAATATTTGACAACATTCCTGGCCTGTCAGACCCTACTTCTCGGAGGGAACAGCATATACGTCTATAACGTCATATATCCTAACCTAAGGCAACCTAACATCTCGGATGTAACATTTGACAACATTCCAGGTGTGTCGGTCCCTACGTCTCGGTGGTAACGTTACATGCGTCTATAACGTTATATATCCTAACCTAAGGCAACCTAACATCTCGGATGTAACATTTGACAACATTCCAGGCATGTCGGTCCCTACGTCTCGATGGTAACATTATATGCGTCCATAACGTTATATATCCTTATCTAAGGCAACCTAACATCTCGTATGTAATATTTGACAACATTCCTGGCGTGTCGAACCCTACTTCTCGGTGGGAACAGTATATACGTCTATAACGTTATATATCCTAACCTAAGGCAACCTAACATCTCGGATGTAATATTTGACAACATTCCTGGCCTGTCGAACCCTATTTCTCGCAGGGAACAGTATATACGTCTATAACGTTATATATCCTAACCTAAGGCAACCTGACATCTCGGATGTATTATACTACAACATTCTAGGCGTGTCGGACCCTACTTCTCGGTGGGAACATTATATGCGTCTATAACGTTGTATATCCTAATCTAAGGCAACCTAACATCTCGGATGCAATATTTGACAACATTCCTGGCCTGTCGAGCCCTACATCTCGGAGGGAACAGTATATACGTCTATAGCGGTATATATCCTAATCTAAGGCCACCTAACATCTCGTATGTATTATTTGACAACATTCCTGGCGTGTCGAACCCTACTTCTCGGTGGGAACAGTATATACGTCTATAACGTTATATATCCTAACGTAAGGAAACCTAACATCTCGGATGTAATATTTGACAACATTCCTGGCGTGCCGGACCCTACTTCGCGGTGGGAACAGTATATATGTCTATAACGTCATATATCCTAACCTAAGGCAACCTAACATCTCGGATATAACATTTGACAACATTCCCGGCGTGTTGGAACCCTACGTCTCGGTGGTAACATTACGTGCGTCTATAGCGTTATATATGCTAACCTAAGGCAACCTAACATCTCGGATGCAATATTTGACAACATTCCTGGCCTGTCAGACCCTACTTCTCGGAGGGAACAGCATATACGTCTATAACGTCATATATCCTAACCTAAGGCAACCTAACATCTCGGATGTAACATTTGACAACATTCCAGGTGTGTCGGTCCCTACGTCTCGGTGGTAACGTTACATGCGTCTATAACGTTATATATCCTAACCTAAGGCAACCTAACATCTCGGATGTAACATTTGACAACATTCCAGGCATGTCGGTCCCTACGTCTCGATGGTAACATTATATGCGTCTATAACGTTATATATCCTTATCTAAGGCAACCTAACATCTCGGATGCAATATTTGACAACATTCCTAGCCTGTCGAACCCTACTTCTCGGAGGGAACAGTATATACGTCTATAACGTTATATATCCTAACCTAAGGCAACCTGACATCTCGGATGTAATATTCTACATCATTCCAGGCGTGTCGGACCCTACTTCTCGGTGGGAACATTATATGCGTCTATAGCGGTACATATCCTAATCTTAGGCAACCTAACATCTCGGATGTAACATTTTACAACATTCCAGGCCTGTCAGTCCCTACGTCTCGGTGGTAACATTACATGCGTCTATAACGTTGTATATCCTAATCTAAGGCAACCTAACATCTCGGATGCAATATTTGACAACATTCCTGGCCTGTCGAACCCTACATCTCGGAGGGAACAGTATATAGGTCTATAGCGGCATATATCCTAATCTAAGGCCACCTAACATCTCGTATGTAATATTTGACAACATTCCTGGCGTGTCGAACCCTACTTCTCGGTGGGAACAGTATATACGTCTATAACGTTATATATCCTAACGTAAGGCAACCTAACATCTCGGATGTAATATTTGACAACATTCCTGGCGTGTCGGAACCTACTTCTCGGTGGGAACAGTATATATGTCTGTAACGTCATATATCCTAACCTTAGGCAACCTAACATCTCGGATGTAACATTTTACAACATTCCAGGCCTGTAGGTCCCTACGTCTCGGTGGTAACATTACATGCGTCTATAACGTTATATATCCTAACCTAAGGCCACCTAACATCTCGTATGTAATATTTGACAACATTCCTGGCGTGTCGAACGCTACTTCTCGCTGGGAACAGTATATACGTCTATAACGTTATATATCCTAACCTAAGGCAACCTAACATCTCGGATGTAATATTTGACAACATTCCTGGCGTGTCGGACCCTACTTCTCGGTGGGAACAGTATATACGTCTGTAACGTCATATATCCTAATCTAAGGCAACCTAACATCTCGGATATAACATTTGACAACATTCCAGGCGTGTTTGAACCCTACGTCTCTGTGGTAACATTACGTGCGTCTATAACGCTATATACGCTAACCTAAGGCAACCTAACATCTCGGATGCAATATTTGACAACATTCCTGGCATGTAGAACCCTACTCCTCGGAGGGAACAGTATATACGTCTGTAACGACATATATCCAAACCTAAGACAACCTAACATCCCGGATGTAACATTTGACAACATTCCAGGTGTGTCGGTTCCTACGTCTCGGTGGTAACGTTACATGCGTCTATAACGTTATATATCCTAACCTAAGGCAACCTAACATCTCGGATGCAATATTTGACAACATTCCTGGCCTGTCGAATCCTACCTCTCGGAGGGAACAGCATATACGTCTATAACGTCATATATCCTAACCTAAGGCAACCTAACATCTCGGATGCAATATTTGACAACATTCCTGGCCTGTCGAACCAGACTTCTCGGAGGGAACAGCATATACGTCTATAACGTTATATATCCTAACCTAAGGCCACCTAACATCTCGTATGTAATATTTGACAACATTCCTGGCGTGTCGAACGCTACTTCTCGCTGGGAACAGTATATACGTCTATAACGTTATATATCCTAACCTAAGGCAACCTAACATCTCGGATGCAATATTTGACAACATTCCTGGCCTGTCGAACCCTACTTCTCGGAGGGAACAGCATATACGTCTATTACGACATATATCCTAACCTAAGACAACCTAACATCTCAGATATAACATTTGACAACATTCCCGGCGTGTTGGAAACCTACGTCTCGGTGGTAACATTACGTGCGTCTATAACGTTATATATGCTAACCTAAGACAACCTAAAATCTCGGATGCAATATTTGACAACATTCCTAGCCTGTCGAACCCTACTTCTCGGAGGGAACAGCATATACGTCTATAACGTCATATATCCTAACCTAAGGCAACCTAACATCTCGGATGTAACATTTGACAACATTCCAGGTGTGTCGGTCCCTACGTCTCGGTGGTAACGTTACATGCGTCTACAACGTTATATATCCTAACTTAAGGCAACCTAACATCTCGGATGTAACATTTGACAACATTCCAGGCGTGTCGGTCTCTACGTCTCGGTGGTAACATTACATGCGTCTATAACGTTATATATCCTAACCTAAGGCCACCTAACATCTCGTATGTAATATTTGACAATATTCCTGGCGTGTCGGTCCCTACGTCTCGGTGGTAACATTACATGCGTCTATAACGTTATATATCCTAACATAAGGCCACCTAACATCTCGTATGTAATATTTGACAATATTCCTGGCGTGTCGGTCCCTACGTCTCGGTGGTAACATTACATGCGTCTACAGCGGTATATATCCTAATCTTAGGCAACCTAACATCTCGGATGTAACATTTTACAACATTCCAGGCCTGTCGGTCCCTACGTCTCGGTGGTAACATTACATGCGTCTATAACGTTATATATCCTAACCTAAGGCCACCTAACATCTCGTATGTAATATTTGACAACATTCCTGGCGTGTAGAACCCTACTTCTCGGTGGGAACAGTATATACGTCTATAACGTTATATATCCTAACCTAAGGCAACCTAACTTCTCGGATGTAATATTTGACAACATTCCTAGCGTGTCGGACCCTACTTCTCGGTTGGCACAGTATATACGTCTGTAACGTCATATATCCTAACCTAAGGCAACCTAACATCTCGGATATAACATTTGACAACATTCCCGGCGTGTTGGAACCCTACGTCTCTGTGGTAACATTACGTGCGTCTATAACGCTATATATGCTAACCTAAGGCAACCTAACATCTCGGATGCAATATTTGACAACATTCCTGGCCTGTCGAACCCTATTTCGCGGAGGGAACAGTATATACGTCTATAACGTTATATATCCTAACCTAAGGCAACCTGACATCTCGGATGTATTATTCTACAACATTCCAGGCGTGTCGGACCCTACTTCTCGGTGGGAACATTATATGCGTCTATAACGTTGTATATCCTAATCTAAGGCAACCTAACACCTCGGATGCAATATTTGACAACATTCCTGGCCTGTCGAAACCTACATCTCGGAGGGAACAGTATATAGGTCTATAGCGGTATATATCCTAATCTAAGGCCACCTAACATCTCGGATGTAATATTTGACAACATTCCTGGCGTGTCGGACCCTACTTCGCGGTGGGAACAGTATATATGTCTATAACGTCATATATCCTAACCTAAGGCAACCTAACATCTCGGATATAACATTTGACAACATTCCCGGCGTGTTGGAACCCTACGTCTCGGTGGTAACATTACGTGCGTCTATAGCGTTATATATGCTAACCTAAGGCAACCTAACATCTCGGATGCAATATTTGACAACATTCCTGGCCTGTCAGACCCTACTTCTCGGAGGGAACATCATATACGTCTATAACGTCATATATCCTAACCTAAGGCAACCTAACATCTCGGATGTAACATTTGACAACATTCCAGGTGTGTCGGTCCCTACGTCTCGGTGGTAACGTTACATGCGTCTATAACGTTATATATCCTAACCTAAGGCAACCTAACATCTCGGATGTAACATTTGACAACATTCCAGGCATGTCGGTCCCTACGTCTCGATGGTAACATTATATGCGTCTATAACGTTATATATCCTTATCTAAGGCAACCTAACATCTCGGATGCAATATTTGACAACATTCCTAGCCTGTCGAACCCTACTTCTCGGAGGGAACAGTATATACGTCTATAACGTTATATATCCTAACCTAAGGCAACCTGACATCTCGGATGTAATATTCTACATCATTCCAGGCGTGTCGGACCCTACTTCTCGGTGGGAACATTATATGCGTCTATAGCAGTACATATCCTAATCTTAGGCAACCTAACATCTCGGATGTAACATTTTACAACATTCCAGGCCTGTCAGTCCCTACGTCTCGGTGGTAACATTACATGCGTCTATAACGTTATATATCCTAACCTAAGGCCACCTAACATCTCGTATGTAATATTTGACAACATTCCTGGCGTGTCGAACCCTACTTCTCGGTGGGAACAGTATATACGTCTATAACGTTATATATCCTAACCTAAGGCAACCTAACATCTCGGATGTAATATTTGACAACATTCCTGGCCTGTCGAACCCTATTTCTCGCAGGGAACAGTATATACGTCTATAACGTTATATATCCTAACCTAAGGCAACCTGACATCTCGGATGTATTATACTACAACATTCTAGGCGTGTCGGACCCTACTTCTCGGTGGGAACATTATATGCGTCTATAACGTTGTATATCCTAATCTAAGGCAACCTAACATCTCGGATGCAATATTTGACAACATTCCTGGCCTGTCGAGCCCTACATCTCGGAGGGAACAGTATATACGTCTATAGCGGTATATATCCTAATCTAAGGCCACCTAACATCTCGTATGTATTATTTGACAACATTCCTGGCGTGTCGAACCCTACTTCTCGGTGGGAACAGTATATACGTCTATAACGTTATATATCCTAACGTAAGGAAACCTAACATCTCGGATGTAATATTTGACAACATTCCTGGCGTGCCGGACCCTACTTCGCGGTGGGAACAGTATATATGTCTATAACGTCATATATCCTAACCTAAGGCAACCTAACATCTCGGATATAACATTTGACAACATTCCCGGCGTGTTGGAACCCTACGTCTCGGTGGTAACATTACGTGCGTCTATAGCGTTATATATGCTAACCTAAGGCAACCTAACATCTCGGATACAATATTTGACAACATTCCTGGCCTGTCAGACCCTACTTCTCGGAGGGAACATCATATACGTCTATAACGTCATATATCCTAACCTAAGGCAACCTAACATCTCGGATGTAACATTTGACAACATTCCAGGTGTGTCGGTCCCTACGTCTCGGTGGTAACGTTACATGCGTCTATAACGTTATATATCCTAACCTAAGGCAACCTAACATCTCGGATGTAACATTTGACAACATTCCAGGCATGTCGGTCCCTACGTCTCGATGGTAACATTAT
The DNA here is from genome assembly GCA_963969225.1 of Xylocopa violacea. Taxonomy (NCBI): domain Eukaryota; kingdom Metazoa; phylum Arthropoda; class Insecta; order Hymenoptera; family Apidae; genus Xylocopa; species Xylocopa violacea. The sequence continues at coordinate 21,297,972 of CAXAJV010000002.1, read as the reverse complement.
ATGCGTCTATAACGTTATATATCCTTATCTAAGGCAACCTAACATCTCGGATGCAATATTTGACAACATTCCTAGCCTGTCGAACCCTACTTCTCGGAGGGAACAGTATATACGTCTATAACGTTATATATCCTAACCTAAGGCAACCTGACATCTCGGATGTAATATTCTACATCATTCCAGGCGTGTCGGACCCTACTTCTCGGTGGGAACATTATATGCGTCTATAGCGGTACATATCCTAATCTTAGGCAACCTAACATCTCGGATGTAACATTTTACAACATTCCAGGCCTGTCAGTCCCTACGTCTCGGTGGTAACATTACATGCGTCTATAACGTTGTATATCCTAATCTAAGGCAACCTAACATCTCGGATGCAATATTTGACAACATTCCTGGCCTGTCGAACCCTACATCTCGGAGGGAACAGTATATAGGTCTATAGCGGTATATATCCTAATCTAAGGCCACCTAACATCTCGTATGTAATATTTGACAACATTCCTGGCGTGTCGAACCCTACTTTTCGGTGGGAACAGTATATACGTCTATAACGTTATATATCCTAACGTAAGGCAACCTAACATCTCGGATGTAATATTTGACAACATTCCTGGCGTGTCGGAACCTACTTCTCGGTGGGAACAGTATATATGTCTGTAACGTCATATATCCTAACCTTAGGCAACCTAACATCTCGGATGTAACATTTTACAACATTCCAGGCCTGTAGGTCCCTACGTCTCGGTGGTAACATTACATGCGTCTATAACGTTATATATCCTAACCTAAGGCCACCTAACATCTCGTATGTAATATTTGACAACATTCCTGGCGTGTCGAACGCTACTTCTCGCTGGGAACAGTATATACGTCTATAACGTTATATATCCTAACCTAAGGCAACCTAACATCTCGGATGTAATATTTGACAACATTCCTGGCGTGTCGGACCCTACTTCTCGGTGGGAACAGTATATACGTCTGTAACGTCATATATCCTAATCTAAGGCAACCTAACATCTCGGATATAACATTTGACAACATTCCAGGCGTGTTTGAACCCTACGTCTCTGTGGTAACATTACGTGCGTCTATAACGCTATATACGCTAACCTAAGGCAACCTAACATCTCGGATGCAATATTTGACAACATTCCTGGCATGTAGAACCCTACTCCTCGGAGGGAACAGTATATACGTCTGTAACGACATATATCCAAACCTAAGACAACCTAACATCCCGGATGTAACATTTGACAACATTCCAGGTGTGTCGGTCCCTACGTCTCGGTGGTAACGTTACATGCGTCTATAACGTTATATATCCTAACCTAAGGCAACCTAACATCTCGGATGCAATATTTGACAACATTCCTGGCCTGTCGAATCCTACCTCTCGGAGGGAACAGCATATACGTCTATAACGTCATATATCCTAACCTAAGGCAACCTAACATCTCGGATGCAATATTTGACAACATTCCTGGCCTGTCGAACCAGACTTCTCGGAGGGAACAGCATATACGTCTATAACGTTATATATCCTAACCTAAGGCCACCTAACATCTCGTATGTAATATTTGACAACATTCCTGGCGTGTCGAACGCTACTTCTCGCTGGGAACAGTATATACGTCTATAACGTTATATATCCTAACCTAAGGCAACCTAACATCTCGGATGCAATATTTGACAACATTCCTGGCCTGTCGAACCCTACTTCTCGGAGGGAACAGCATATACGTCTATTACGACATATATCCTAACCTAAGACAACCTAACATCTCAGATATAACATTTGACAACATTCCCGGCGTGTTGGAAACCTACGTCTCGGTGGTAACATTACGTGCGTCTATAACGTTATATATGCTAACCTAAGACAACCTAAAATCTCGGATGCAATATTTGACAACATTCCTAGCCTGTCGAACCCTACTTCTCGGAGGGAACAGCATATACGTCTATAACGTCATATATCCTAACCTAAGGCAACCTAACATCTCGGATGTAACATTTGACAACATTCCAGGTGTGTCGGTCCCTACGTCTCGGTGGTAACATTACATGCGTCTATAGCGGTATATATCCTAATCTTAGGCAACCTAACATCTCGGATGTAATATTTGACAATATTCCTGGCGTGTCGGTCCCTACGTCTCGGTGGTAACATTACATGCGTCTATAACGTTATATATCCTAACATAAGGCCACCTAACATCTCGTATGTAATATTTGACAATATTCCTGGCGTGTCGGTCCCTACGTCTCGGTGGTAACATTACATGCGTCTATAGCGGTATATATCCTAATCTTAGGCAACCTAACATCTCGGATGTAACATTTTACAACATTCCAGGCCTGTCCGTCCCTACGTCTCGGTGGTAACATTACATGCGTCTATAACGTTATATATCCTAACCTAAGGCCACCTAACATCTCGTATGTAATATTTGACAACATTCCTGGCGTGTCGAACCCTACTTCTCGGTGGGAACAGTATATACGTCTATAACGTTATATATCCTAACCTAAGGCAACCTAACTTCTCGGATGTAATATTTGACAACATTCCTAGCGTGTCGGACCCTACTTCTCGGTTGGCACAGTATATACGTCTGTAACGTCATATATCCTAACCTAAGGCAACCTAACATCTCGGATATAACATTTGACAACATTCCCGGCGTGTTGGAACCCTACGTCTCTGTGGTAACATTACGTGCGTCTATAACGCTATATATGCTAACCTAAGGCAACCTAACATCTCGGATGCAATATTTGACAACATTCCTGGCCTGTCGAACCCTATTTCGCGGAGGGAACAGTATATACGTCTATAACGTTATATATCCTAACCTAAGGCAACCTGACATCTCGGATGTATTATTCTACAACATTCCAGGCGTGTCGGACCCTACTTCTCGGTGGGAACATTATATGCGTCTATAACGTTGTATATCCTAATCTAAGGCAACCTAACACCTCGGATGCAATATTTGACAACATTCCTGGCCTGTCGAAACCTACATCTCGGAGGGAACAGTATATAGGTCTATAGCGGTATATATCCTAATCTAAGGCCACCTAACATCTCGGATGTAATATTTGACAACATTCCTGGCGTGTCGGACCCTACTTCTCGGTGGGAACAGTATATATGTCTGTAACGTCATATATCCTAATCTGAGGCAACCTAACATCTCGGATGTAACATTTTACAACATTCCAGGCCTGTCGGTCCCTACGTCTCGGTGGTAACATTACATGCGTCTATAACGTTATATATCCTAACCTAAGGCCACCTAACATCTCGTATGTAATATTTGACAACATTCCTGGCGTGTCGAACGCTACTTCTCGCTGGGAACAGTATATACGTCTATAACGTTATATATCCTAACCTAAGGCAACCTAACATCTCGGATGTAATATTTGACAACATTCCTGGCGTGTCGGACCCTACTTCTCGGTGGGAACAGTATATACGTCTGTAACGTCATATATCCTAATCTAAGGCAACCTAACATCTCGGATATAACATTTGACAACATTCCCGGCGTGTTGGAACCCTACGTCTCTGTGGTAACATTACGTGCGTCTATAACGCTATATATGCTAACCTAAGGCAACCTAACATCTCGGATGCAATATTTGACAACATTCCTGGCCTGTCGAACCCTATTTCGCGGAGGGAACAGTATATACGTCTATAACGTTATATATCCTAACCTAAGGCAACCTGACATCTCGGATGTATTATTCTACAACATTCCAGGCGTGTCGGACCCTACTTCTCGGTGGGAACATTATATGCGTCTATAACGTTGTATATCCTAATCTAAGGCAACCTAACACCTCGGATGCAATATTTGACAACATTCCTGGCCTGTCGAAACCTACATCTCGGAGGGAACAGTATATAGGTCTATAGCGGTATATATCCTAATCTAAGGCCACCTAACATCTCGGATGTAATATTTGACAACATTCCTGGCGTGTCGGACCCTACTTCTCGGTGGGAACAGTATATATGTCTGTAACGTCATATATCCTAATCTGAGGCAACCTAACATCTCGGATGTAACATTTTACAACATTCCAGGCCTGTCGGTCCCTACGTCTCGGTGGTAACATTACATGCGTCTATAACGTTATATATCCTAACCTAAGGCCACCTAACATCTCGTATGTAATATTTGACAACATTCCTGGCGTGTCGAACGCTACTTCTCGCTGGGAACAGTATATACGTCTATAACGTTATATATCCTAACCTAAGGCAACCTAACATCTCGGATGTAATATTTGACAACATTCCTGGCGTGTCGGACCCTACTTCTCGGTGGGAACAGTATATACGTCTGTAACGTCATATATCCTAATCTAAGGCAACCTAACATCTCGGATATAACATTTGACAACATTCCAGGCGTGTTGGAACCCTACGTCTCTGTGGTAACATTACATGCGTCTATAACGTTATATATCCTAACCTAAGGCCACCTAACATCTCGTATGCAATATTTGACAACATTCCTGGCCTGTCGAACCCTACTTCTCGGAGGGAACAGTATATACGTCTATAACGTTATATATCCTAACCTAAGGCAACCTGACATCTCGGATGTAATATTCTACATCATTCCAGGCGTGTCGGACCCTACTTCTCGGTGGGAACATTATATGCGTCTATAGCGGTACATATCCTAATCTTAGGCAACCTAACATCTCGGATGTAACATTTTACAACATTCCAGGCCTGTCAGTCCCTACGTCTCGGTGGTAACATTACATGCGTCTATAACGTTGTATATCCTAATCTAAGGCAACCTAACATCTCGGATGCAATATTTGACAACATTCCTGGCCTGTCGAACCCTACATCTCGGAGGGAACAGTATATAGGTCTATAGCGGTATATATCCTAATCTAAGGCCACCTAACATCTCGTATGTAATATTTGACAACATTCCTGGCGTGTCGAACCCTACTTTTCGGTGGGAACAGTATATACGTCTATAACGTTATATATCCTAACGTAAGGCAACCTAACATCTCGGATGTAATATTTGACAACATTCCTGGCGTGTCGGAACCTACTTCTCGGTGGGAACAGTATATATGTCTGTAACGTCATATATCCTAACCTTAGGCAACCTAACATCTCGGATGTAACATTTTACAACATTCCAGGCCTGTAGGTCCCTACGTCTCGGTGGTAACATTACATGCGTCTATAACGTTATATATCCTAACCTAAGGCCACCTAACATCTCGTATGTAATATTTGACAACATTCCTGGCGTGTCGAACGCTACTTCTCGCTGGGAACAGTATATACGTCTATAACGTTATATATCCTAACCTAAGGCAACCTAACATCTCGGATGCAATATTTGACAACATTCCTGGCATGTAGAACCCTACTCCTCGGAGGGAACAGTATATACGTCTGTAACGACATATATCCAAACCTAAGACAACCTAACATCCCGGATGTAACATTTGACAACATTCCAGGTGTGTCGGTCCCTACGTCTCGGTGGTAACGTTACATGCGTCTATAACGTTATATATCCTAACCTAAGGCAACCTAACATCTCGGATGCAATATTTGACAACATTCCTGGCCTGTCGAATCCTACCTCTCGGAGGGAACAGCATATACGTCTATAACGTCATATATCCTAACCTAAGGCAACCTAACATCTCGGATGCAATATTTGACAACATTCCTGGCCTGTCGAACCAGACTTCTCGGAGGGAACAGCATATACGTCTATAACGTTATATATCCTAACCTAAGGCCACCTAACATCTCGTATGTAATATTTGACAACATTCCTGGCGTGTCGAACGCTACTTCTCGCTGGGAACAGTATATACGTCTATAACGTTATATATCCTAACCTAAGGCAACCTAACATCTCGGATGCAATATTTGACAACATTCCTGGCCTGTCGAACCCTACTTCTCGGAGGGAACAGCATATACGTCTATTACGACATATATCCTAACCTAAGACAACCTAACATCTCAGATATAACATTTGACAACATTCCCGGCGTGTTGGAAACCTACGTCTCGGTGGTAACATTACGTGCGTCTATAACGTTATATATGCTAACCTAAGACAACCTAAAATCTCGGATGCAATATTTGACAACATTCCTAGCCTGTCGAACCCTACTTCTCGGAGGGAACAGCATATACGTCTATAACGTCATATATCCTAACCTAAGGCAACCTAACATCTCGGATGTAACATTTGACAACATTCCAGGTGTGTCGGTCCCTACGTCTCGGTGGTAACGTTACATGCGTCTACAACGTTATATATCCTAACCTAAGGCAACCTAACATCTCGGATGTAACATTTGACAACATTCCAGGCGTGTCGGTCTCTACGTCTCGGTGGTAACATTACATGCGTCTATAACGTTATATATCCTAACCTAAGGCCACCTAACATCTCGTATGTAATATTTGACAATATTCCTGGCGTGTCGGTCCCTACGTCTCGGTGGTAACATTACATGCGTCTATAACGTTATATATCCTAACATAAGGCCACCTAACATCTCGTATGTAATATTTGACAATATTCCTGGCGTGTCGGTCCCTACGTCTCGGTGGTAACATTACATGCGTCTATAGCGGTATATATCCTAATCTTAGGCAACCTAACATCTCGGATGTAACATTTTACAACATTCCAGGCCTGTCCGTCCCTACGTCTCGGTGGTAACATTACATGCGTCTATAACGTTATATATCCTAACCTAAGGCCACCTAACATCTCGTATGTAATATTTGACAACATTCCTGGCGTGTCGAACCCTACTTCTCGGTGGGAACAGTATATACGTCTATAACGTTATATATCCTAACCTAAGGCAACCTAACTTCTCGGATGTAATATTTGACAACATTCCTAGCGTGTCGGACCCTACTTCTCGGTTGGCACAGTATATACGTCTGTAACGTCATATATCCTAACCTAAGGCAACCTAACATCTCGGATATAACATTTGACAACATTCCCGGCGTGTTGGAACCCTACGTCTCTGTGGTAACATTACGTGCGTCTATAACGCTATATATGCTAACCTAAGGCAACCTAACATCTCGGATGCAATATTTGACAACATTCCTGGCCTGTCGAACCCTATTTCGCGGAGGGAACAGTATATACGTCTATAACGTTATATATCCTAACCTAAGGCAACCTGACATCTCGGATGTATTATTCTACAACATTCCAGGCGTGTCGGACCCTACTTCTCGGTGGGAACATTATATGCGTCTATAACGTTGTATATCCTAATCTAAGGCAACCTAACACCTCGGATGCAATATTTGACAACATTCCTGGCCTGTCGAAACCTACATCTCGGAGGGAACAGTATATAGGTCTATAGCGGTATATATCCTAATCTAAGGCCACCTAACATCTCGGATGTAATATTTGACAACATTCCTGGCGTGTCGGACCCTACTTCTCGGTGGGAACAGTATATATGTCTGTAACGTCATATATCCTAATCTGAGGCAACCTAACATCTCGGATGTAACATTTTACAACATTCCAGGCCTGTCGGTCCCTACGTCTCGGTGGTAACATTACATGCGTCTATAACGTTATATATCCTAACCTAAGGCCACCTAACATCTCGTATGTAATATTTGACAACATTCCTGGCGTGTCGAACGCTACTTCTCGCTGGGAACAGTATATACGTCTATAACGTTATATATCCTAACCTAAGGCAACCTAACATCTCGGATGTAATATTTGACAACATTCCTGGCGTGTCGGACCCTACTTCTCGGTGGGAACAGTATATACGTCTGTAACGTCATATATCCTAATCTAAGGCAACCTAACATCTCGGATATAACATTTGACAACATTCCAGGCGTGTTGGAACCCTACGTCTCTGTGGTAACATTACATGCGTCTATAACGTTATATATCCTAACCTAAGGCCACCTAACATCTCGTATGTAATATTTGACAATATTCCTGGCGTGTCGGTCCCTACGTCTCGGTGGTAACATTACATGCGTCTATAGCGGTATATATCCTAATCTTAGGCAACCTAACATCTCGGATGTAACATTTTACAACATTCCAGGCCTGTGGGTCCCTACGTCCCGGTGGTAACATTACATGCGTCTATAACGTTATTTATCCTAACCTAAGGCCACCTAACATCTCGTATGTAATATTTGACAACATTCCTGGCGTGTCGAACCCTACTTCTCGGTGGGAACAGTATATACGTCTATAACGTTATATATCCTAACCTAAGGCAACCTAACATCTCGGATGTAATATTTGACAACATTCCTGGCCTGTCGAACCCTACTTGTCGGAGGGAACAGTATGTACGTCTATAACGTTATATATCCTAACCTAAGGCAACCTAACATCTCGGATATATTATTCTACAACTTTCCAGGCGTGTCGGACCCTACTTCTCGGTGGTAGCATTACATGCGTCTATAACGTTATATATCCTAACCTAAGGCAACCTAACATCTCGGATGCAATATTTGACAACATTCCTGGCCTGTCGAACCCTACATCTCGGAGGGAACAGTATATAGGTCTATAGCGGTATATATCCTAATCTAAGGCCACCTAACATCTCGTATGTAATATTTGACAACATTCCTGGCGTGTCGAACCCTACTTCTCGGTGGGAACAGTATATACGTCTATAACGTTATATATCCTAACGTAAGGCAACCTAACATCTCGGATGTAATATTTGACAACATTCCTGGCGTGTCGGACCCTACATCTCGGTGGGAACAGTATATATGTCTGTAACGTCATATATCCTAACCTTAGGCAACCTAACATCTCGGATGTAACATTTTACAACATTCCAGGCCTGTCGGTCCCTACGTCTCGGTGGTAACATTACATGCGTCTATAACGTTATATATCCTAACCTAAGGCCACCTAACATCTCGTATGTAATATTTGACAACATTCCTGGCGTGTCGAACGCTACTTCTCGCTGGGAACAGTATATACGTCTATAACGTTATATATCCTAACCTAAGGCAACCTAACATCTCGGATGTAATATTTGACAACATTCCTGGCGTGTCGGACCCTACTTCTCGGTGGGAACAGTATATACGTCTGTAACGTCATATATCCTAATCTAAGGCAACCTAACATCTCGGATATAACATTTGATAACATTCCAGGCGTGTTGGAACCCTACGTCTCTGTGGTAACATTACGTGCGTCTATAGCGCTATATACGCTAACCTAAGGCAACCTAACATCTCGGATGCAATATTTGACAAAATTCCTGGCATGTAGAACCCTACTCCTCGGAGGGAACAGTATATACGTCTGTAACGACATATATCCAAACCTAAGACAACCTAACATCGCGGATGTAACATTTGACAACATTCCAGGCGTGTCGGTCCCTACGTCTCGGTGGTAACGTTACATGCGTCTACAACGTTATATATCCTAACCTAAGGCAACCTAACATCTCGGATGTAACATTTGACAACATTCCAGGCGTGTCGGTCTCTACGTCTCGGTGGTAACATTACATGCGTCTATAACGTTATATATGCTAACCTAAGGCCGCCTAACATCTCGTATGTAATATTTGACAATATTCCTGGCGTGTCGGTCCCTACGTCTCGGTGGTAACATTACATGCGTCTATAACGTTATATATCCTAACATAAGGCCACCTAACATCTCGGATGCAATATTTGACAACATTGCTGGCCTGTCGAACCCTACTTCTCGGAGGGAACAGCATATACGTCTATTACGACATATATCCTAACCTAAGACAACCTAACATCTCGGATATAACATTTGACAACATTCCCGGCGTGTTGGAAACCTACGTCTCGGTGGTAACATTACGTGCGTCTATAACGGTATATATGCTAGCCTAAGACAACCTAAAATCTCGGATGCAATATTTGACAACATTCCTAGCCTGTCGAACCCTACTTCTCGGAGGGAACAGCATATACGTCTATAACGTCATATATCCTAACCTAAGGCAACCTAACATCTCGGATGTAACATTTGACAACATTCCAGGTGTGTCGGTCCCTACGTCTCGGTGGTAACGTTACATGCGTCTACAACGTTATATATCCTAACCTAAGGCAACCTAACATCTCGGATGTAACATTTGACAACATTCCAGGCGTGTCGGTCTCTACGTCTCGGTGGTAACATTACATGCGTCTATAACGTTATATATCCTAACCTAAGGCCACCTAACATCTCGTATGTAATATTTGACAATATTCCTGGCGTGTCGGTCCCTACGTCTCGGTGGTAACATTACATGCGTCTATAACGTTATATATCCTAACATAAGGCCACCTAACATCTCGTATGTAATATTTGACAATATTCCTGGCGTGTCGGTCCTTACGTCTCGGTGGTAACATTACATGCGTCTATCGCAGTATATATCCTAATCATAGGCAACCTAACATCTCGGATGTAACATTTTACAACATTCCAGGCCTGTCGGTCCCTACGTCTCGGTGGTAACATTACATGCGTCTATAACGTTATATATCCTAACCTAAGGCCACCTAACATCTCGTATGTAATATTTGACAACATTCCTGGCGTGTCGAACCCTACTTCTCGGTGGGAACAGTATATACGTCTATAACGTTATATATCCTAACCTAAGGCAACCTAACTTCTCGGATGTAATATTTGACAACATTCCTGGCGTGTCGGACCCTACTTCTCGGTGGGAACAGTATATGCGTCAATAACGTCATATATCCTAACCTAAGGCAACCTAACATCTCGGATGTAACATTTGACAACATTCCAGGCGTGTCGGTCCCTACGTCTCGGTAGTAGCATTACATGCGTCTATAACGTTATATATCCTAACCTAAGGCAACCTAACATCTCGGATGTAATATTTGACAACATTCCTGGCGTGTCGGACCCTACTTCTCGGTGGGAACAGTATATATGTCTGTAACGTCATATATCCTAACCTTAGGCAACCTAACATCTCGGATGTAACATTTTACAACATTCCAGGCCTGTGGGTCCCTACGTCCCGGTGGTAACATTACATGCGTCTATAACGTTATTTATCCTAACCTAAGGCCACCTAACATCTCGTATGTAATATTTGACAACATTCCTGGCGTGTCGAACCCTACTTCTCGGTGGGAACAGTATATACGTCTATAACGTTATATATCCTAACCTAAGGCAACCTAACATCTCGGATGTAATATTTGACAACATTCCTGGCGTGTCGGACCCTACTTCTCGGTGGGAACAGTATATACGTCTATAACGTCATATATCCTAACCTAAGGCAACCTAACATCTCGGATGTAACATTTGACAACATTCCAGGCGTGTCGGTCCCTACTTCTCGGTGGGAACAGTATATACGTCTATAACGTTATATATCCTAACCTAAGGCAACCTAACATCTCGGATGCAATATTTGACAACATTCCTGGCCTGTCGAACCCTACTTCTCGGAGGGAACAGTATGTACGTCTATAACGTTATATATCCTAACCTAAGGCAACCTAACATCTCGGATACATTATTCTACAACTTTCCAGGCGTGTCGGACCCTACTTCTCGGTGGGAACATTATATGCGTCTATAACGTTGTATATCCTAATCTAAGGCAACCTAACATCTCGGATGCAATATTTGACAACATTCCTGGCCTGTCGAACCCTACATCTCGGAGGGAACAGTATATAGGTCTATAGCGGTATATATCCTAATCTAAGGCCACCTAACATCTCGTATGTAATATTTGACAACATTCCTGGCGTGTCGAACCCTACTTCTCGGTGGGAACAGTATATACGTCTATAACGTTATATATCCTAACGTAAGGCAACCTAACATCTCGGATGTAATATTTGACAACATTCCTGGCGTGTCGGACCCTACTTCTCGGTGGGAACAGTATATATGTCTGTAACGTCATATATCCTAACCTTAGGCAACCTAACATCTCGGATGTAACATTTTACAACATTCCAGGCCTGTCGGTCCCTACGTCTCGGTGGTAACATTACATGCGTCTATAACGTTATATATCCTAACGTAAGGCAACCTAACATCTCGGATGTAATATTTGACAACATTCCTGGCGTGTCGGACCCTACTTCTCGGTGGGAACAGTATATATGTCTGTAACGTCATATATCCTAACCTTAGGCAACCTAACATCTCGGATGTAACATTTTACAACATTCCAGGCCTGTCGGTCCCTGCGTCTCGGTGTTAACATTACATGCGTCTATAACGTTATATATCCTAACCTAAGGCCACCTAACATCTCGTATGTAATATTTGACAACATTCCTGGCGTGTCGAACGCTACTTCTCGCTGGGAACAGTATATACGTCTATAACGTTATATATCCTAACCTAAGGCAACCTAACATCTCGGATGCAATATTTGACAACATTCCTGGCCTGTCGAACCCTACTTCTCGGAGGGAACAGTATGTACGTCTATAACGTTACATATCCTAACCTAAGGCAACCTAACATCTCGGATATATTATTCTACAACTTTCCAGGCGTGTCGGACCCTACTTCTCGGTGAGAACATTATATGCATCTATAACGTTGTATATCCTAATCTAAGGCAACCTAACATCTCGGATGCAATATTTGACAACATTCCTGGCCTGTCGAACCCTACATCTCGGAGGGAACAGTATATAGGTCTATAGCGGTATATATCCTAATCTAAGGCCACCTAACATCTCGTATGTAATATTTGACAACATTCCTGGCGTGTCGAACGCTACTTCTCGCTGGGAACAGTATATACATCTATAACGTTATATATCCTAACCTAAGGCAACCTAACATCTCGGATGCAATATTTGACAACATTCCTGGCCTGTCAGACCCTACTTCTCGGAGGGAACAGCATATACGTCTATAACGTCATATATCCTAACCTAAGGCAACCTAACATCTCGGATGTAACATTTGACAACATTCCAGGTGTGTCGGTCCCTACGTCTCGGTGGTAACGTTACATGCGTCTATAACGTTATATATCCTAACCTAAGGCAACCTGACATCTCGGATGTATTATACTACAACATTCCTGGCGTGTCGGACCCTACTTCTCGGTGGGAACATTATATGCGTCTATAACGTTGTATATCCTAATCTAAGGCAACCTAACATCTCGGATGCAATATTTGACAACATTCCTGGCCTGTCGAGCCCTACATCTCGGAGGGAACAGTATATACGTCTATAGCGGTATATATCCTAATCTAAGGCCACCTAACATCTCGTATGTAATATTTGACAACATTCCTGGCGTGTCGGAACCTACTTCTCGGTGGGAACAGTATATACGTCTGTAACGTCATATATCCTAACCTAAGGCAACCTAACATCTCGGATGCAATATTTGACAACCTGCCTGGCCTGTCGAACCCTACTTCTCGGAGGGAACAGCTTATACATCTATAACGTCATATATCCTAGCCTAAGGCAACCTAACATCTCGGATGTAACATTTGACAACATTCCAGGCGTGTCGGTCCCTACGTCTCGGTGGTAACATTACATGCGTCTATAACGGTATATATCCTAATCTTAGGCAACCTAACATCTCGGATGTAACATTTGACAACATTCCAGGCGTGTCGGTCCCTACGTCTCGGTGATAACATTACATGCGTCTATAGCGGTATATATCCTAATCTTAGGCAACCTAACATCTCGGATGTAACATTTTACAACATTCCTGGCGTGTCGGACCCTACTTCTCGGTGGGAACAGTGTATACGTCTGTAACGTCATATATCCTAACCTAAGGCAACCTAACATCTCGGATGCAATATTTCACAACATTCCTGGCCTGTCGAACCCTATTTCTCGGAGGGAACAGTATATACGTCTATAACGTTATATATCCTGACCTAAGGCAACCTGACATCTCGGATGTATTATTCTACAACATTCCAGGCGTGTCGGACCCTACTTCTCGGTGGGAACATTATATGCGTCTATAACGTTGCATATCCAAATCTAAGGCAACCTAACATCTCGGATGCAATATTTGACAACATTCCTGGCCTGTCAGACCCTACTTCTCGGAGGGAACAGCATATACGTCTATAACGTCATATATCCTAACCTAAGGCAACCTAACATCTCGGATGTAACATTTGACAACATTCCAGGTGTGTCGGTCCCTACGTCTCGGTGGTAACGTTACATGCGTCTATAACGTTATATATCCTAACCTAAGGCAACCTAACATCTCGGATGTAACATTTGACAACATTCCAGGCATGTCGGTCCCTACGTCTCGATGGTAACATTATATGCGTCCATAACGTTATATATCCTTATCTAAGGCAACCTAACATCTCGTATGTAATATTTGACAACATTCCTGGCGTGTCGAACCCTACTTCTCGGTGGGAACAGTATATACGTCTATAACGTTATATATCCTAACCTAAGGCAACCTAACATCTCGGATGTAATATTTGACAACATTCCTGGCCTGTCGAACCCTATTTCTCGCAGGGAACAGTATATACGTCTATAACGTTATATATCCTAACCTAAGGCAACCTGACATCTCGGATGTATTATACTACAACATTCTAGGCGTGTCGGACCCTACTTCTCGGTGGGAACATTATATGCGTCTATAACGTTGTATATCCTAATCTAAGGCAACCTAACATCTCGGATGCAATATTTGACAACATTCCTGGCCTGTCGAGCCCTACATCTCGGAGGGAACAGTATATACGTCTATAGCGGTATATATCCTAATCTAAGGCCACCTAACATCTCGTATGTATTATTTGACAACATTCCTGGCGTGTCGAACCCTACTTCTCGGTGGGAACAGTATATACGTCTATAACGTTATATATCCTAACGTAAGGAAACCTAACATCTCGGATGTAATATTTGACAACATTCCTGGCGTTCCGGACCCTACTTCGCGGTGGGAACAGTATATATGTCTATAACGTCATATATCCTAACCTAAGGCAACCTAACATCTCGGATATAACATTTGACAACATTCCCGGCGTGTTGGAACCCTACGTCTCGGTGGTAACATTACGTGCGTCTATAGCGTTATATATGCTAACCTAAGGCAACCTAACATCTCGGATGCAATATTTGACAACATTCCTGGCCTGTCAGACCCTACTTCTCGGAGGGAACAGCATATACGTCTATAACGTCATATATCCTAACCTAAGGCAACCTAACATCTCGGATGTAACATTTGACAACATTCCAGGTGTGTCGGTCCCTACGTCTCGGTGGTAACGTTACATGCGTCTATAACGTTATATATCCTAACCTAAGGCAACCTAACATCTCGGATGTAACATTTGACAACATTCCAGGCATGTCGGTCCCTACGTCTCGATGGTAACATTATATGCGTCTATAACGTTATATATCCTTATCTAAGGCAACCTAACATCTCGGATGCAATATTTGACAACATTCCTAGCCTGTCGAACCCTACTTCTCGGAGGGAACAGTATATACGTCTATAACGTTATATATCCTAACCTAAGGCAACCTGACATCTCGGATGTAATATTCTACATCATTCCAGGCGTGTCGGACCCTACTTCTCGGTGGGAACATTATATGCGTCTATAGCGGTACATATCCTAATCTTAGGCAACCTAACATCTCGGATGTAACATTTTACAACATTCCAGGCCTGTCAGTCCCTACGTCTCGGTGGTAACATTACATGCGTCTATAACGTTGTATATCCTAATCTAAGGCAACCTAACATCTCGGATGCAATATTTGACAACATTCCTGGCCTGTCGAACCCTACATCTCGGAGGGAACAGTATATAGGTCTATAGCGGCATATATCCTAATCTAAGGCCACCTAACATCTCGTATGTAATATTTGACAACATTCCTGGCGTGTCGAACCCTACTTCTCGGTGGGAACAGTATATACGTCTATAACGTTATATATCCTAACGTAAGGCAACCTAACATCTCGGATGTAATATTTGACAACATTCCTGGCGTGTCGGAACCTACTTCTCGGTGGGAACAGTATATATGTCTGTAACGTCATATATCCTAACCTTAGGCAACCTAACATCTCGGATGTAACATTTTACAACATTCCAGGCCTGTAGGTCCCTACGTCTCGGTGGTAACATTACATGCGTCTATAACGTTATATATCCTAACCTAAGGCCACCTAACATCTCGTATGTAATATTTGACAACATTCCTGGCGTGTCGAACGCTACTTCTCGCTGGGAACAGTATATACGTCTATAACGTTATATATCCTAACCTAAGGCAACCTAACATCTCGGATGTAATATTTGACAACATTCCTGGCGTGTCGGACCCTACTTCTCGGTGGGAACAGTATATACGTCTGTAACGTCATATATCCTAATCTAAGGCAACCTAACATCTCGGATATAACATTTGACAACATTCCAGGCGTGTTTGAACCCTACGTCTCTGTGGTAACATTACGTGCGTCTATAACGCTATATACGCTAACCTAAGGCAACCTAACATCTCGGATGCAATATTTGACAACATTCCTGGCATGTAGAACCCTACTCCTCGGAGGGAACAGTATATACGTCTGTAACGACATATATCCAAACCTAAGACAACCTAACATCCCGGATGTAACATTTGACAACATTCCAGGTGTGTCGGTTCCTACGTCTCGGTGGTAACGTTACATGCGTCTATAACGTTATATATCCTAACCTAAGGCAACCTAACATCTCGGATGCAATATTTGACAACATTCCTGGCCTGTCGAATCCTACCTCTCGGAGGGAACAGCATATACGTCTATAACGTCATATATCCTAACCTAAGGCAACCTAACATCTCGGATGCAATATTTGACAACATTCCTGGCCTGTCGAACCAGACTTCTCGGAGGGAACAGCATATACGTCTATAACGTTATATATCCTAACCTAAGGCCACCTAACATCTCGTATGTAATATTTGACAACATTCCTGGCGTGTCGAACGCTACTTCTCGCTGGGAACAGTATATACGTCTATAACGTTATATATCCTAACCTAAGGCAACCTAACATCTCGGATGCAATATTTGACAACATTCCTGGCCTGTCGAACCCTACTTCTCGGAGGGAACAGCATATACGTCTATTACGACATATATCCTAACCTAAGACAACCTAACATCTCAGATATAACATTTGACAACATTCCCGGCGTGTTGGAAACCTACGTCTCGGTGGTAACATTACGTGCGTCTATAACGTTATATATGCTAACCTAAGACAACCTAAAATCTCGGATGCAATATTTGACAACATTCCTAGCCTGTCGAACCCTACTTCTCGGAGGGAACAGCATATACGTCTATAACGTCATATATCCTAACCTAAGGCAACCTAACATCTCGGATGTAACATTTGACAACATTCCAGGTGTGTCGGTCCCTACGTCTCGGTGGTAACGTTACATGCGTCTACAACGTTATATATCCTAACTTAAGGCAACCTAACATCTCGGATGTAACATTTGACAACATTCCAGGCGTGTCGGTCTCTACGTCTCGGTGGTAACATTACATGCGTCTATAACGTTATATATCCTAACCTAAGGCCACCTAACATCTCGTATGTAATATTTGACAATATTCCTGGCGTGTCGGTCCCTACGTCTCGGTGGTAACATTACATGCGTCTATAACGTTATATATCCTAACATAAGGCCACCTAACATCTCGTATGTAATATTTGACAATATTCCTGGCGTGTCGGTCCCTACGTCTCGGTGGTAACATTACATGCGTCTACAGCGGTATATATCCTAATCTTAGGCAACCTAACATCTCGGATGTAACATTTTACAACATTCCAGGCCTGTCGGTCCCTACGTCTCGGTGGTAACATTACATGCGTCTATAACGTTATATATCCTAACCTAAGGCCACCTAACATCTCGTATGTAATATTTGACAACATTCCTGGCGTGTAGAACCCTACTTCTCGGTGGGAACAGTATATACGTCTATAACGTTATATATCCTAACCTAAGGCAACCTAACTTCTCGGATGTAATATTTGACAACATTCCTAGCGTGTCGGACCCTACTTCTCGGTTGGCACAGTATATACGTCTGTAACGTCATATATCCTAACCTAAGGCAACCTAACATCTCGGATATAACATTTGACAACATTCCCGGCGTGTTGGAACCCTACGTCTCTGTGGTAACATTACGTGCGTCTATAACGCTATATATGCTAACCTAAGGCAACCTAACATCTCGGATGCAATATTTGACAACATTCCTGGCCTGTCGAACCCTATTTCGCGGAGGGAACAGTATATACGTCTATAACGTTATATATCCTAACCTAAGGCAACCTGACATCTCGGATGTATTATTCTACAACATTCCAGGCGTGTCGGACCCTACTTCTCGGTGGGAACATTATATGCGTCTATAACGTTGTATATCCTAATCTAAGGCAACCTAACACCTCGGATGCAATATTTGACAACATTCCTGGCCTGTCGAAACCTACATCTCGGAGGGAACAGTATATAGGTCTATAGCGGTATATATCCTAATCTAAGGCCACCTAACATCTCGGATGTAATATTTGACAACATTCCTGGCGTGTCGGACCCTACTTCGCGGTGGGAACAGTATATATGTCTATAACGTCATATATCCTAACCTAAGGCAACCTAACATCTCGGATATAACATTTGACAACATTCCCGGCGTGTTGGAACCCTACGTCTCGGTGGTAACATTACGTGCGTCTATAGCGTTATATATGCTAACCTAAGGCAACCTAACATCTCGGATGCAATATTTGACAACATTCCTGGCCTGTCAGACCCTACTTCTCGGAGGGAACAGCATATACGTCTATAACGTCATATATCCTAACCTAAGGCAACCTAACATCTCGGATGTAACATTTGACAACATTCCAGGTGTGTCGGTCCCTACGTCTCGGTGGTAACGTTACATGCGTCTATAACGTTATATATCCTAACCTAAGGCAACCTAACATCTCGGATGTAACATTTGACAACATTCCAGGCATGTCGGTCCCTACGTCTCGATGGTAACATTATATGCGTCTATAACGTTATATATCCTTATCTAAGGCAACCTAACATCTCGGATGCAATATTTGACAACATTCCTAGCCTGTCGAACCCTACTTCTCGGAGGGAACAGTATATACGTCTATAACGTTATATATCCTAACCTAAGGCAACCTGACATCTCGGATGTAATATTCTACATCATTCCAGGCGTGTCGGACCCTACTTCTCGGTGGGAACATTATATGCGTCTATAGCAGTACATATCCTAATCTTAGGCAACCTAACATCTCGGATGTAACATTTTACAACATTCCAGGCCTGTCAGTCCCTACGTCTCGGTGGTAACATTACATGCGTCTATAACGTTATATATCCTAACCTAAGGCCACCTAACATCTCGTATGTAATATTTGACAACATTCCTGGCGTGTCGAACCCTACTTCTCGGTGGGAACAGTATATACGTCTATAACGTTATATATCCTAACCTAAGGCAACCTAACATCTCGGATGTAATATTTGACAACATTCCTGGCCTGTCGAACCCTATTTCTCGCAGGGAACAGTATATACGTCTATAACGTTATATATCCTAACCTAAGGCAACCTGACATCTCGGATGTATTATACTACAACATTCTAGGCGTGTCGGACCCTACTTCTCGGTGGGAACATTATATGCGTCTATAACGTTGTATATCCTAATCTAAGGCAACCTAACATCTCGGATGCAATATTTGACAACATTCCTGGCCTGTCGAGCCCTACATCTCGGAGGGAACAGTATATACGTCTATAGCGGTATATATCCTAATCTAAGGCCACCTAACATCTCGTATGTATTATTTGACAACATTCCTGGCGTGTCGAACCCTACTTCTCGGTGGGAACAGTATATACGTCTATAACGTTATATATCCTAACGTAAGGAAACCTAACATCTCGGATGTAATATTTGACAACATTCCTGGCGTGCCGGACCCTACTTCGCGGTGGGAACAGTATATATGTCTATAACGTCATATATCCTAACCTAAGGCAACCTAACATCTCGGATATAACATTTGACAACATTCCCGGCGTGTTGGAACCCTACGTCTCGGTGGTAACATTACGTGCGTCTATAGCGTTATATATGCTAACCTAAGGCAACCTAACATCTCGGATGCAATATTTGACAACATTCCTGGCCTGTCAGACCCTACTTCTCGGAGGGAACATCATATACGTCTATAACGTCATATATCCTAACCTAAGGCAACCTAACATCTCGGATGTAACATTTGACAACATTCCAGGTGTGTCGGTCCCTACGTCTCGGTGGTAACGTTACATGCGTCTATAACGTTATATATCCTAACCTAAGGCAACCTAACATCTCGGATGTAACATTTGACAACATTCCAGGCATGTCGGTCCCTACGTCTCGATGGTAACATTATATGCGTCTATAACGTTATATATCCTTATCTAAGGCAACCTAACATCTCGGATGCAATATTTGACAACATTCCTAGCCTGTCGAACCCTACTTCTCGGAGGGAACAGTATATACGTCTATAACGTTATATATCCTAACCTAAGGCAACCTGACATCTCGGATGTAATATTCTACATCATTCCAGGCGTGTCGGACCCTACTTCTCGGTGGGAACATTATATGCGTCTATAGCGGTACATATCCTAATCTTAGGCAACCTAACATCTCGGATGTAACATTTTACAACATTCCAGGCCTGTCAGTCCCTACGTCTCGGTGGTAACATTACATGCGTCTATAACGTTGTATATCCTAATCTAAGGCAACCTAACATCTCGGATGCAATATTTGACAACATTCCTGGCCTGTCGAACCCTACATCTCGGAGGGAACAGTATATAGGTCTATAGCGGTATATATCCTAATCTAAGGCCACCTAACATCTCGTATGTAATATTTGACAACATTCCTGGCGTGTCGAACCCTACTTTTCGGTGGGAACAGTATATACGTCTATAACGTTATATATCCTAACGTAAGGCAACCTAACATCTCGGATGTAATATTTGACAACATTCCTGGCGTGTCGGAACCTACTTCTCGGTGGGAACAGTATATATGTCTGTAACGTCATATATCCTAACCTTAGGCAACCTAACATCTCGGATGTAACATTTTACAACATTCCAGGCCTGTAGGTCCCTACGTCTCGGTGGTAACATTACATGCGTCTATAACGTTATATATCCTAACCTAAGGCCACCTAACATCTCGTATGTAATATTTGACAACATTCCTGGCGTGTCGAACGCTACTTCTCGCTGGGAACAGTATATACGTCTATAACGTTATATATCCTAACCTAAGGCAACCTAACATCTCGGATGTAATATTTGACAACATTCCTGGCGTGTCGGACCCTACTTCTCGGTGGGAACAGTATATGCGTCTGTAACGTCATATATCCTAATCTAAGGCAACCTAACATCTCGGATATAACATTTGACAACATTCCAGGCGTGTTTGAACCCTACGTCTCTGTGGTAACATTACGTGCGTCTATAACGCTATATACGCTAACCTAAGGCAACCTAACATCTCGGATGCAATATTTGACAACATTCCTGGCATGTAGAACCCTACTCCTCGGAGGGAACAGTATATACGTCTGTAACGACATATATCCAAACCTAAGACAACCTAACATCCCGGATGTAACATTTGACAACATTCCAGGTGTGTCGGTCCCTACGTCTCGGTGGTAACGTTACATGCGTCTATAACGTTATATATCCTAACCTAAGGCAACCTAACATCTCGGATGCAATATTTGACAACATTCCTGGCCTGTCGAATCCTACCTCTCGGAGGGAACAGCATATACGTCTATAACGTCATATATCCTAACCTAAGGCAACCTAACATCTCGGATGCAATATTTGACAACATTCCTGGCCTGTCGAACCAGACTTCTCGGAGGGAACAGCATATACGTCTATAACGTTATATATCCTAACCTAAGGCCACCTAACATCTCGTATGTAATATTTGACAACATTCCTGGCGTGTCGAACGCTACTTCTCGCTGGGAACAGTATATACGTCTATAACGTTATATATCCTAACCTAAGGCAACCTAACATCTCGGATGCAATATTTGACAACATTCCTGGCCTGTCGAACCCTACTTCTCGGAGGGAACAGCATATACGTCTATTACGACATATATCCTAACCTAAGACAACCTAACATCTCAGATATAACATTTGACAACATTCCCGGCGTGTTGGAAACCTACGTCTCGGTGGTAACATTACGTGCGTCTATAACGTTATATATGCTAACCTAAGACAACCTAAAATCTCGGATGCAATATTTGACAACATTCCTAGCCTGTCGAACCCTACTTCTCGGAGGGAACAGCATATACGTCTATAACGTCATATATCCTAACCTAAGGCAACCTAACATCTCGGATGTAACATTTGACAACATTCCAGGTGTGTCGGTCCCTACGTCTCGGTGGTAACGTTACATGCGTCTACAACGTTATATATCCTAACCTAAGGCAACCTAACATCTCGGATGTAACATTTGACAACATTCCAGGCGTGTCGGTCTCTACGTCTCGGTGGTAACATTACATGCGTCTATAACGTTATATATCCTAACCTAAGGCCACCTAACATCTCGTATGTAATATTTGACAATATTCCTGGCGTGTCGGTCCCTACGTCTCGGTGGTAACATTACATGCGTCTATAACGTTATATATCCTAACATAAGGCCACCTAACATCTCGTATGTAATATTTGACAATATTCCTGGCGTGTCGGTCCCTACGTCTCGGTGGTAACATTACATGCGTCTATAGCGGTATATATCCTAATCTTAGGCAACCTAACATCTCGGATGTAACATTTTACAACATTCCAGGCCTGTCCGTCCCTACGTCTCGGTGGTAACATTACATGCGTCTATAACGTTATATATCCTAACCTAAGGCCACCTAACATCTCGTATGTAATATTTGACAACATTCCTGGCGTGTCGAACCCTACTTCTCGGTGGGAACAGTATATACGTCTATAACGTTATATATCCTAACCTAAGGCAACCTAACTTCTCGGATGTAATATTTGACAACATTCCTAGCGTGTCGGACCCTACTTCTCGGTTGGCACAGTATATACGTCTGTAACGTCATATATCCTAACCTAAGGCAACCTAACATCTCGGATATAACATTTGACAACATTCCCGGCGTGTTGGAACCCTACGTCTCTGTGGTAACATTACGTGCGTCTATAACGCTATATATGCTAACCTAAGGCAACCTAACATCTCGGATGCAATATTTGACAACATTCCTGGCCTGTCGAACCCTATTTCGCGGAGGGAACAGTATATACGTCTATAACGTTATATATCCTAACCTAAGGCAACCTGACATCTCGGATGTATTATTCTACAACATTCCAGGCGTGTCGGACCCTACTTCTCGGTGGGAACATTATATGCGTCTATAACGTTGTATATCCTAATCTAAGGCAACCTAACACCTCGGATGCAATATTTGACAACATTCCTGGCCTGTCGAAACCTACATCTCGGAGGGAACAGTATATAGGTCTATAGCGGTATATATCCTAATCTAAGGCCACCTAACATCTCGGATGTAATATTTGACAACATTCCTGGCGTGTCGGACCCTACTTCTCGGTGGGAACAGTATATATGTCTGTAACGTCATATATCCTAATCTGAGGCAACCTAACATCTCGGATGTAACATTTTACAACATTCCAGGCCTGTCGGTCCCTACGTCTCGGTGGTAACATTACATGCGTCTATAACGTTATATATCCTAACCTAAGGCCACCTAACATCTCGTATGTAATATTTGACAACATTCCTGGCGTGTCGAACGCTACTTCTCGCTGGGAACAGTATATACGTCTATAACGTTATATATCCTAACCTAAGGCAACCTAACATCTCGGATGTAATATTTGACAACATTCCTGGCGTGTCGGACCCTACTTCTCGGTGGGAACAGTATATACGTCTGTAACGTCATATATCCTAATCTAAGGCAACCTAACATCTCGGATATAACATTTGACAACATTCCAGGCGTGTTGGAACCCTACGTCTCTGTGGTAACATTACATGCGTCTATAACGTTATATATCCTAACCTAAGGCCACCTAACATCTCGTATGTAATATTTGACAATATTCCTGGCGTGTCGGTCCCTACGTCTCGGTGGTAACATTACATGCGTCTATAGCGGTATATATCCTAATCTTAGGCAACCTAACATCTCGGATGTAACATTTTACAACATTCCAGGCCTGTGGGTCCCTACGTCCCGGTGGTAACATTACATGCGTCTATAACGTTATTTATCCTAACCTAAGGCCACCTAACATCTCGTATGTAATATTTGACAACATTCCTGGCGTGTCGAACCCTACTTCTCGGTGGGAACAGTATATACGTCTATAACGTTATATATCCTAACCTAAGGCAACCTAACATCTCGGATGTAATATTTGACAACATTCCTGGCCTGTCGAACCCTACTTGTCGGAGGGAACAGTATGTACGTCTATAACGTTATATATCCTAACCTAAGGCAACCTAACATCTCGGATATATTATTCTACAACTTTCCAGGCGTGTCGGACCCTACTTCTCGGTGGTAGCATTACATGCGTCTATAACGTTATATATCCTAACCTAAGGCAACCTAACATCTCGGATGCAATATTTGACAACATTCCTGGCCTGTCGAACCCTACATCTCGGAGGGAACAGTATATAGGTCTATAGCGGTATATATCCTAATCTAAGGCCACCTAACATCTCGTATGTAATATTTGACAACATTCCTGGCGTGTCGAACCCTACTTCTCGGTGGGAACAGTATATACGTCTATAACGTTATATATCCTAACGTAAGGCAACCTAACATCTCGGATGTAATATTTGACAACATTCCTGGCGTGTCGGACCCTACATCTCGGTGGGAACAGTATATATGTCTGTAACGTCATATATCCTAACCTTAGGCAACCTAACATCTCGGATGTAACATTTTACAACATTCCAGGCCTGTCGGTCCCTACGTCTCGGTGGTAACATTACATGCGTCTATAACGTTATATATCCTAACCTAAGGCCACCTAACATCTCGTATGTAATATTTGACAACATTCCTGGCGTGTCGAACGCTACTTCTCGCTGGGAACAGTATATACGTCTATAACGTTATATATCCTAACCTAAGGCAACCTAACATCTCGGATGTAATATTTGACAACATTCCTGGCGTGTCGGACCCTACTTCTCGGTGGGAACAGTATATACGTCTGTAACGTCATATATCCTAATCTAAGGCAACCTAACATCTCGGATATAACATTTGATAACATTCCAGGCGTGTTGGAACCCTACGTCTCTGTGGTAACATTACGTGCGTCTATAGCGCTATATACGCTAACCTAAGGCAACCTAACATCTCGGATGCAATATTTGACAAAATTCCTGGCATGTAGAACCCTACTTCTCGGAGGGAACAGCATATACGTCTATAACGTCATATATCCTAACCTAAGGCAACCTAACATCTCGGATGTAACATTTGACAACATTCCAGGTGTGTCGGTCCCTACGTCTCGGTGGTAACGTTACATGCGTCTACAACGTTATATATCCTAACCTAAGGCAACCTAACATCTCGGATGTAACATTTGACAACATTCCAGGCGTGTCGGTCTCTACGTCTCGGTGGTAACATTACATGCGTCTATAACGTTATATATCCTAACCTAAGGCCACCTAACATCTCGTATGTAATATTTGACAATATTCCTGGCGTGTCGGTCCCTACGTCTCGGTGGTAACATTACATGCGTCTATAACGTTATATATCCTAACATAAGGCCACCTAACATCTCGTATGTAATATTTGACAATATTCCTGGCGTGTCGGTCCTTACGTCTCGGTGGTAACATTACATGCGTCTATCGCAGTATATATCCTAATCATAGGCAACCTAACATCTCGGATGTAACATTTTACAACATTCCAGGCCTGTCGGTCCCTACGTCTCGGTGGTAACATTACATGCGTCTATAACGTTATATATCCTAACCTAAGGCCACCTAACATCTCGTATGTAATATTTGACAACATTCCTGGCGTGTCGAACCCTACTTCTCGGTGGGAACAGTATATACGTCTATAACGTTATATATCCTAACCTAAGGCAACCTAACTTCTCGGATGTAATATTTGACAACATTCCTGGCGTGTCGGACCCTACTTCTCGGTGGGAACAGTATATGCGTCAATAACGTCATATATCCTAACCTAAGGCAACCTAACATCTCGGATGTAACATTTGACAACATTCCAGGCGTGTCGGTCCCTACGTCTCGGTAGTAGCATTACATGCGTCTATAACGTTATATATCCTAACCTAAGGCAACCTAACATCTCGGATGTAATATTTGACAACATTCCTGGCGTGTCGGACCCTACTTCTCGGTGGGAACAGTATATATGTCTGTAACGTCATATATCCTAACCTTAGGCAACCTAACATCTCGGATGTAACATTTTACAACATTCCAGGCCTGTGGGTCCCTACGTCCCGGTGGTAACATTACATGCGTCTATAACGTTATTTATCCTAACCTAAGGCCACCTAACATCTCGTATGTAATATTTGACAACATTCCTGGCGTGTCGAACCCTACTTCTCGGTGGGAACAGTATATACGTCTATAACGTTATATATCCTAACCTAAGGCAACCTAACATCTCGGATGTAATATTTGACAACATTCCTGGCGTGTCGGACCCTACTTCTCGGTGGGAACAGTATATACGTCTATAACGTCATATATCCTAACCTAAGGCAACCTAACATCTCGGATGTAACATTTGACAACATTCCAGGCGTGTCGGTCCCTACTTCTCGGTGGGAACAGTATATACGTCTATAACGTTATATATCCTAACCTAAGGCAACCTAACATCTCGGATGCAATATTTGACAACATTCCTGGCCTGTCGAACCCTACTTCTCGGAGGGAACAGTATGTACGTCTATAACGTTATATATCCTAACCTAAGGCAACCTAACATCTCGGATACATTATTCTACAACTTTCCAGGCGTGTCGGACCCTACTTCTCGGTGGGAACATTATATGCGTCTATAACGTTGTATATCCTAATCTAAGGCAACCTAACATCTCGGATGCAATATTTGACAACATTCCTGGCCTGTCGAACCCTACATCTCGGAGGGAACAGTATATAGGTCTATAGCGGTATATATCCTAATCTAAGGCCACCTAAC
This sequence comes from Xylocopa violacea, assembly GCA_963969225.1. Classification (NCBI taxonomy): domain Eukaryota; kingdom Metazoa; phylum Arthropoda; class Insecta; order Hymenoptera; family Apidae; genus Xylocopa; species Xylocopa violacea. The sequence continues at coordinate 21,270,440 of CAXAJV010000002.1, read as the reverse complement.
ATCTCGTATGTAATATTTGACAACATTCCTGGCGTGTCGAACCCTACTTCTCGGTGGGAACAGTATATACGTCTATAACGTTATATATCCTAACGTAAGGCAACCTAACATCTCGGATGTAATATTTGACAACATTCCTGGCGTGTCGGACCCTACTTCTCGGTGGGAACAGTATATATGTCTGTAACGTCATATATCCTAACCTTAGGCAACCTAACATCTCGGATGTAACATTTTACAACATTCCAGGCCTGTCGGTCCCTACGTCTCGGTGGTAACATTACATGCGTCTATAACGTTATATATCCTAACGTAAGGCAACCTAACATCTCGGATGTAATATTTGACAACATTCCTGGCGTGTCGGACCCTACTTCTCGGTGGGAACAGTATATATGTCTGTAACGTCATATATCCTAACCTTAGGCAACCTAACATCTCGGATGTAACATTTTACAACATTCCAGGCCTGTCGGTCCCTGCGTCTCGGTGTTAACATTACATGCGTCTATAACGTTATATATCCTAACCTAAGGCCACCTAACATCTCGTATGTAATATTTGACAACATTCCTGGCGTGTCGAACGCTACTTCTCGCTGGGAACAGTATATACGTCTATAACGTTATATATCCTAACCTAAGGCAACCTAACATCTCGGATGCAATATTTGACAACATTCCTGGCCTGTCGAACCCTACTTCTCGGAGGGAACAGTATGTACGTCTATAACGTTACATATCCTAACCTAAGGCAACCTAACATCTCGGATATATTATTCTACAACTTTCCAGGCGTGTCGGACCCTACTTCTCGGTGAGAACATTATATGCATCTATAACGTTGTATATCCTAATCTAAGGCAACCTAACATCTCGGATGCAATATTTGACAACATTCCTGGCCTGTCGAACCCTACATCTCGGAGGGAACAGTATATAGGTCTATAGCGGTATATATCCTAATCTAAGGCCACCTAACATCTCGTATGTAATATTTGACAACATTCCTGGCGTGTCGAACGCTACTTCTCGCTGGGAACAGTATATACATCTATAACGTTATATATCCTAACCTAAGGCAACCTAACATCTCGGATGTAATATTTGACAACATTCCTGGCGTGTCGGACCCTACTTCTCGGTGGGAACAGTATATACGTCTGTAACGTCATATATCCTAATCTAAGGCAACCTAACATCTCGGATATAACATTTGACAACATTCCAGGCGTGTCGGTCTCTACGTCTCGGTGGTAACATTACATGCGTCTATAACGTTATATATCCTAACCTAAGGCCACCTAACATCTCGTATGTAATATTTGACAATATTCCTGGCGTGTCGGTCCCTACGTCTCGGTGGTAACATTACATGCGTCTATAACGTTATATATCCTAACATAAGGCCACCTAACATCTCGTATGTAATATTTGACAATATTCCTGGCGTGTCGGTCCCTACGTCTCGGTGGTAACATTACATGCGTCTATAACGTTATTTATCCTAACCTAAGGCCACCTAACATCTCGTATGTAATATTTGACAACATTCCTGGCGTGTCGAACCCTACTTCTCGGTGGGAACAGTATATACGTCTATAACGTTATATATCCTAACCTAAGGCAACCTAACATCTCGGATGTAATATTTGACAACATTCCTGGCGTGTCGGACCCTACTTCTCGGTGGGAACAGTATATACGTCTATAACGTCATATATCCTAACCTAAGGCAACCTAACATCTCGGATGTAACATTTGACAACATTCCAGGCGTGTCGGTCCCTACGTCTCGGTGGTAGCATTACATGCTTCTATAACGTTATATATCCTAACCTAAGGCAACCTAACATCTCGGATGCAATATTTGTCAACATTCCTGGCCTGTCGAACCCTACTTCTCGGAGGGAACAGTATGTACGTCTATAACGTTATATATCCTAACCTAAGGCAACCTAACATCTCGGATATATTATTCTACAACTTTCCAGGCGTGTCGGACCCTACTTCTCGGTGGGAACATTATATGCGTCTATAACGTTGTATATCCTAATCTAAGGCAACCTAACATCTCGGATGCAATATTTGACAACATTCCTGGCCTGTCGAACCCTACATCTCGGAGGGAACAGTATATAGGTCTATAGCGGTATATATCCTAATCTAAGGCCACCTAACATCTCGTATGTAATATTTGACAACATTCCTGGCGTGTCGAACGCTACTTCTCGCTGGGAACAGTATATACGTCTATAACGTTATATATCCTAACGTAAGGCAACCTAACATCTCGGATGTAATATTTGACAACATTCCTGGCGTGTCGGAACCTACTTCTCGGTGGGAACAGTATATATGTCTGTAACGTCATATATCCTAACCTTAGGCAACCTAACATCTCGGATGTAACATTTTACAACATTCCAGGCCTGTAGGTCCCTACGTCTCGGTGGTAACATTACATGCGTCTATAACGTTATATATCCTAACCTAAGGCCACCTAACATCTCGTATGTAATATTTGACAACATTCCTGGCGTGTCGAACGCTACTTCTCGCTGGGAACAGTATATACGTCTATAACGTTACATATCCTAACCTAAGGCAACCTAACATCTCGGATGTAATATTTGACAACATTCCTGGCGTGTCGGACCCTACTTCTCGGTGGGAACAGTATATACGTCTGTAACGTCATATATCCTAATCTAAGGCAACCTAACATCTCGGATATAACATTTGACAACATTCCAGGCGTGTTGGAACCCTACGTCTCTGTGGTAACATTACGTGCGTCTATAACGCTATATACGCTAACCTAAGGCAACCTAACATCTCGGATGCAATATTTGACAACATTCCTGGCATGTAGAACCCTACTCCTCGGAGGGAACAGTATATACGTCTGTAACGACATATATCCAAACCTAAGACAACCTAACATCCCGGATGTAACATTTGACAACATTCCAGGCGTGTCGGTCCCTACGTCTCGGTGGTAACGTTACATGCGTCTATAACGTTATATATCCTAACCTAAGGCAACCTAACATCTCGGATGCAATATTTGACAACATTCCTGGCCTGTCGAATCCTACCTCTCGGAGGGAGCAGCATATACGTCTATAACGTCATATATCCTAACCTAAGGCAACCTAACATCTCGGATGCAATATTTGACAACATTCCTGGCCTGTCGAACCAGACTTCTCGGAGGGAACAGCATATACGTCTATAACGTTATATATCCTAACCTAAGGCAACCTAACATCTCGGATGCAATATTTGACAACATTCCTGGCCTGTCGAATCCTACCTCTCGGAGGGAACAGCATATACGTCTATAACGTCATATATCCTAACCTAAGGCAACCTAACATCTCGGATGCAATATTTGACAACATTCCTGGCCTGTCGAACCCTACTTCTCGGAGGGAACAGCATATACGTCTATTACGACATATATCCTAACCTAAGACAACCTAACATCTCGGATATAACATTTGACAACATTCCCGGCGTGTTGGAAACCTACGTCTCGGTGGTAACATTACGTGCGTCTATAACGTTATATATGCTAACCTAAGACAATCTAAAATCTCGGATGCAATATTTGACAACATTCCTAGCCTGTCGAACCCTACTTCTCGGAGGGAACAGCATATACGTCTATAACGTCATATATCCTAACCTAAGGCAACCTAACATCTCGGATGTAACATTTGACAACATTCCAGGTGTGTCGGTCCCTACGTCTCGGTGGTAACGTTACATGCGTCTACAACGTTATATATCCTAACCTAAGGCAACCTAACATCTCGGATGTAACATTTGACAACATTCCAGGCGTGTCGGTCTCTACGTCTCGGTGGTAACATTACATGCGTCTATAACGTTATATATCCTAACCTAAGGCCACCTAACATCTCGTATGTAATATTTGACAATATTCCTGGCGTGTCGGTCCCTACGTCTCGGTGGTAACATTACATGCGTCTATAACGTTATATATCCTAACATAAGGCCACCTAACATCTCGTATGTAATATTTGACAATATTCCTGGCGTGTCGGTCCCTACGTCTCGGTGGTAACATTACATGCGTCTATAGCGGTATATATCCTAATCTTAGGCAACCTAACATCTCGGATGTAACATTTTACAACATTCCAGGCCTGTCGGTCCCTACGTCTCGGTGGTAACATTACATGCGTCTATAACGTTATATATCCTAACCTAAGGCCACCTAACATCTCGTATGTAATATTTGACAACATTCCTGGCGTGTCGAACCCTACTTCTCGGTGGGAACAGTATATACGTCCATAACGTTATATATCCTAACCTAAGGCAACCTAACTTCTCGGATGTAATATTTGACAACATTCCTAGCGTGTCGGACCCTACTTCTCGGTTGGCACAGTATATACGTCTGTAACGTCATATATCCTAACCTAAGGCAACCTAACATCTCGGATGTAATATTTGACAACATTCCTGGCGTGTCGGACCCTACTTCTCGGTGGGAACAGTATATACGTCTGTAACGTCATATATCCTAATCTAAGGCAACCTAACATCTCGGATATAACATTTGACAACATTCCAGGCGTGTTGGAACCCTACGTCTCTGTGGTAACATTACATGCGTCTATAACGTTATATATCCTAACCTAAGGCCACCTAACATCTCGTATGTAATATTTGACAATATTCCTGGCGTGTCGGTCCCTACGTCTCGGTGGTAACATTACATGCGTCTATAGCGGTATATATCCTAATCTTAGGCAACCTAACATCTCGGATGTAACATTTTACAACATTCCAGGCCTGTGGGTCCCTACGTCCCGGTGGTAACATTACATGCGTCTATAACGTTATTTATCCTAACCTAAGGCCACCTAACATCTCGTATGTAATATTTGACAACATTCCTGGCGTGTCGAACCCTACATCTCGGTGGGAACAGTATATACGTCTATAACGTTATATATCCTAACCTAAGGCAACCTAACATCTCGGATGTAATATTTGACAACATTCCTGGCGTGTCGGACCCTACTTCTCGGTGGCAACAGTATATACGTCTATAACGTCATATATCCTAACCTAAGGCAACCTAACATCTCGGATGTAACATTTGACAACATTCCAGGCGTGTCGGTCCCTACGTCTCGGTGGTAGCATTACATGCGTCTATAACGTTATATATCCTAACCTAAGGCAACCTAACATCTCGGATGCAATATTTGACAACATTCCTGGCCTGTCGAACTCTACTTCTCGGAGGGAACAGTATGTACGTCTATAACGTTATATATCCTAACCTAAGGCAACCTAACATCTCGGATATATTATTCTACAACTTTCCAGGCGTGTCGGACCCTACTTCTCGGTGGGAACATTATATGCGTCTATAACGTTGTATATCCTAATCTAAGGCAACCTAACATCTCGGATGCAATATTTGACAACATTCCTGGCCTGTCGAACCCTACATCTCGGAGGGAACAGTATATAGGTCTATAGCGGTATATATCCTAATCTAAGGCCACCTAACATCTCGTATGTAATATTTGACAACATTCCTGGCGTGTCGAACCCTACTTCTCGGTGGGAACAGTATATATGTCTGTAACGTCATATATCCTAACCTTAGGCAACCTAACATCTCGGATGTAACATTTTACAACATTCCAGGCCTGTCGGTCCCTACGTCTCGGTGGTAACATTACATGCGTCTATAACGTTATATATCCTAACCTAAGGCCACCTAACATCTCGTATGTAATATTTGACAACATTCCTGGCGTGTCGAACGCTACTTCTCGCCGGGAACAGTATATACGTCTATAACGTTATATATCCTAACCTAAGGCAACCTAACATCTCGGATGTAATATTTGACAACATTCCTGGCGTGTCGGACCCTACTTCTCGGTGGGAACAGTATATACGTCTGTAACGTCATATATCCTAATCTAAGGCAACCTAACATCTCGGATATAACATTTGACAACATTCCAGGTGTGTTGGAACCCTACGTCTCTGTGGTAACATTACGTGCGTCTATAGCGCTATATACGCTAACCTAAGGCAACCTAACATCTCGGATTTAATATTTGACAACATTCCTGGCATGTAGAACCCTACTCCTCGGAGGGAACAGTATATACGTCTGTAACGACATATATCCAAACCTAAGACAACCTAACATCCCGGATGTAACATTTGACAACATTCCAGGCGTGTCGGTCCCTACGTCTCGGTGGTAACGTTACATGCGTCTACAACGTTATATATCCTAACCTAAGGCAACCTAACATCTCGGATGTAACATTTGACAACATTCCAGGCGTGTCGGTCTCTACGTCTCGGTGGTAACATTACATGCGTCTATAACGTTATATATCCTAACCTAAGGCCGCCTAACATCTCGTATGTAATATTTGACAATATTCCTGGCGTGTCGGTCCCTACGTCTCGGTGGTAACATTACATGCGTCTATAACGTTATATATCCTAACATAAGGCCACCTAACATCTCGGATGCAATATTTGACAACATTGCTGGCCTGTCGAACCCTACTTCTCGGAGGGAACAGCATATACGTCTATTACGACATATATCCTAACCTAAGACAACCTAACATCTCGGATATAACATTTGACAACATTCCCGGCGTGTTGGAAACCTACGTCTCGGTGGTAACATTACGTGCGTCTATAACGGTATATATGCTAACCTAAGACAACCTAAAATCTCGGATGCAATATTTGACAACATTCCTAGCCTGTCGAACCCTACTTCTCGGAGGGAACAGCATATACGTCTATAACGTCATATATCCTAACCTAAGGCAACCTAACATCTCGGATGTAACATTTGACAACATTCCAGGCGTGTCGGTCCCTACGTCTCGGTGGTAGCATTACATGCGTCTATAACGTTATATATCCTAACCTAAGGCAACCTAACATCTCGGATGTAATATTTGACAACATTCCTGGCGTGTCGGACCCTACTTCTCGGTGGGAACAGTATATATGTCTGTAACGTCATATATCCTAACCTTAGGCAACCTAACATCTCGGATGTAACATTTTACAACATTCCAGGCCTGTCGGTCCCTACGTCTCGGTGGTAACATTACATGCGTCTATAACGTTATATATCCTAACCTAAGGCCACCTAACATCTCGTATGTAATATTTGACAACATTCCTGACGTATCGAACGCTACTTCTCGCTGGGAACAGTATATACGTCTATAACGTTATATATCCTAACCTAAGGCAACCTAACATCTCGGATGTAATATTTGACAACATTCCTGGCGTGTCGGACCCTACTTCTCGGTGGGAACAGTATATACGACTGTAACGTCATATATCCTAATCTTAGGAAACCTAACATCTCGGATGTAACATTTTACAACATTCCAGGCCTGTGGGTCCCTACGTCCCGGTGGTAACATTACATGCGTCTATAACGTTATTTATCCTAACCTAAGGCCACCTAACATCTCGTATGTAATATTTGACAACATTCCTGGCGTGTCGAACCCTACTTCTCGGTGGGAACAGTATATACGTCTATAACGTTATATATCCTAACCTAAGGCAACCTAACATCTCGGATGTAATATTTGACAACATTCCTGGCGTGTCGGATCCTACTTCTCGGTGGGAACAGTATATACGTCTATAACGTCATATATCCTAACCTAAGGCAACCTAACATCTCGGATGTAACATTTGACAACATTCCAGGCGTGTCGGTCCCTACGTCTCGGTGGTAGCATTACATGCGTCTATAACGTTATATATCCTAACCTAAGGCAACCTAACATCTCGGATGCAACATTTGACAACATTCCTGGCCTGTCGAACCCTACTTCTCGGAGGGAACAGTATGTACGTCTATAACGTTATATATCCTAACCTAAGGCAACGTAACATCTCGGATACATTATTCTACAACTTTCCAGGCGTGTCGGACCCTACTTCTCGGTGGGAACATTATATGCGTCTATAACGTTGTATATCCTAATCTAAGGCAACCTAACATCTCGGATGCAATATTTGACAACATTCCTGGCCTGTCGAACCCTACATCTCGGAGGGAACAGTATATAGGTCTATAGCGGTATATATCCTAATCTAAGGCCACCTAGCATCTCGTATGTAATATTTGACAACATTCCTGGCGTGTCGAACCCTACTTCTCGGTGGGAACAGTATATACGTCTATAACGTTATATATCCTAACGTAAGGCAACCTAACATCTCGGATGTAATATTTGACAACATTCCTGGCGTGTCGGACCCTACTTCTCGGTGGGAACAGTATATATGTCTGTAACGTCATATATCCTAACCTTAGGCAACCTAACATCTCGGATGTAACATTTTACAACATTCCAGGCCTGTCGGTCCCTACGTCTCGGTGGTAACATTACATGCGTCTATAACGTTATATATCCTAACCTAAGGCCACCTAACATCTCGTATGTAATATTTGACAACATTCCTGGCGTGTCGAACGCTACTTCTCGCTGGGAACAGTATATACGTCTATAACGTTATATATCCTAACCTAAGGCAACCTAACATCTCGGATGTAATATTTGACAACATTCCTGGCGTGTCGGATCCTACTTCTCGGTGGGAACAGTATATACGTCTATAACGTCATATATCCTAACCTAAGGCAACCTAACATCTCGGATGTAACATTTGACAACATTCCAGGCGTGTCGGTCCCTACGTCTCGGTGGTAGCATTACATGCGTCTATAACGTTATATATCCTAACCTAAGGCAACCTAACATCTCGGATGCAACATTTGACAACATTCCTGGCCTGTCGAACCCTACTTCTCGGAGGGAACAGTATGTACGTCTATAACGTTATATATCCTAACCTAAGGCAACGTAACATCTCGGATACATTATTCTACAACTTTCCAGGCGTGTCGGACCCTACTTCTCGGTGGGAACATTATATGCGTCTATAACGTTGTATATCCTAATCTAAGGCAACCTAACATCTCGGATGCAATATTTGACAACATTCCTGGCCTGTCGAACCCTACATCTCGGAGGGAACAGTATATAGGTCTATAGCGGTATATATCCTAATCTAAGGCCACCTAGCATCTCGTATGTAATATTTGACAACATTCCTGGCGTGTCGAACCCTACTTCTCGGTGGGAACAGTATATACGTCTATAACGTTATATATCCTAACGTAAGGCAACCTAACATCTCGGATGTAATATTTGACAACATTCCTGGCGTGTCGGACCCTACTTCTCGGTGGGAACAGTATATATGTCTGTAACGTCATATATCCTAACCTTAGGCAACCTAACATCTCGGATGTAACATTTTACAACATTCCAGGCCTGTCGGTCCCTACGTCTCGGTGGTAACATTACATGCGTCTATAACGTTATATATCCTAACCTAAGGCCACCTAACATCTCGTATGTAATATTTGACAACATTCCTGGCGTGTCGAACGCTACTTCTCGCTGGGAACAGTATATACGTCTATAACGTTATATATCCTAACCTAAGGCAACCTAACATCTCGGATGTAATATTTGACAACATTCCTGGCGTGTCGGACCCTACTTCTCGGTGGGAACAGTATATACGTCTGTAACGTCATATATCCTAATCTAAGGCAACCTAACATCTCGGATATAACATTTGACAACATTCCAGGCGTGTTGGAACCCTACGTCTCTGTGGTAACATTACGTGCGTCTATAGCGCTATATACGCTAACCTAAGGCAACCTAACATCTCGGATGCAATATTTGACAACATTCCTGGCATGTAGAACCCTACTCCTCGGAGGGAACAGTATATACGTCTGTAACGACATATATCCAAACCTAAGACAACCTAACATCCCGGATGTAACATTTGACAACATTCCAGGCGTGTCGGTCCCTACGTCTCGGTGGTAACGTTACATGCGTCTACAACGTTATATATCCTAACCTAAGGCAACCTAACATCTCGGATGTAACATTTGACAACATTCCAGGCGTGTCGGTCTCTACGTCTCGGTGGTAACATTACATGCGGCTATAACGTTATATATCCTAACCTAAGGCCACCTAACATCTCGTATGTAATATTTGACAATATTCCTGGCGTGTCGGTCCCTACGTCTCGGTGGTAACATTACATGCGTCTATAACGTTATATATCCTAACATAAGGCCACCTAACATCTCGGATGCAATATTTGACAACATTCCTGGCCTGTCGAACCCTACTTCTCGAAGGGAACAGCATATACGTCTATTACGACATATATCCTAACCTAAGACAACCTAACATCTCGGATATAACATTTGACAACATTCCCGTCGTGTTGGAAACCTACGTCTCGGTGGTAACATTACGTGCGTCTATAACGTTATATAGGCTAACCTAAGACAACCTAAAATCTCGGATGCAATATTTGACAACATTCCTAGCCTGTCGAACCCTACTTCTGGGAGGGAACAGCATATACGTCTATAACGTCATATATCCTAACCTAAGGCAACCTAACATCTCGGATGTAACATTTGACAACATTCCAGGTGTGTCGGTCCCTACGTCTCGGTGGTAACGTTACATGCGTCTACAACGTTATATATCCTAACCTAAGGCAACCTAACATCTCGGATGTAACATTTGACAACATTCCAGGCGTGTCGGTCTCTACGTCTCGGTGGTAACATTACATGCGTCTATAACGTTATATATCCTAACCTAAGGCCACCTAACATCTCGTATGTAATATTTGACAATATTCCTGGCGTGTCGGTCCCTTCGTCTCGGTGGTAACATTACATGCGTCTATAGCGGTATATATCCTAATCATAGGCAACCTAACATCTCGGATGTAACATTTTACAACATTCCAGGCCTGTCGGTCCCTACGTCTCGGTGGTAACATTACATGCGTCTATAACGTTATATATCCTAACCTAAGGCCACCTAACATCTCGTATGTAATATTTGACAACATTCCTGGCGTGTCGAACCCTACTTCTCGGTGGGAACAGTATATACGTCTATAACGTTATATATCCTAACCTAAGGCCACCTAACATCTCGTATGTAATATTTGACAACATTCCAGGCGTGTCGGACCCTACTTCTCGGTGGGAACAGTATATGCGTCTATAACGTCATATATCCTAACCTAAGGCAACCTAACATCTCGGATGTAACATTTGACAACATTCCAGGCGTGTCGGTCCCTACGTCTCGGTGGTAGCATTACATGCGTCTATAACGTTATATATCCTAACCTAAGGCAACCTAACATCTCGGATGTAATATTTGACAACATTCCTGGCGTGTCGGACCCTACTTCTCGGTGGGAACAGTATATATGTCTGTAACGTCATATATCCTAACCTTAGGCAACCTAACATCTCGGATGTAACATTTTACAACATTCCAGGCCTGTCGGTCCCTACGTCTCGGTGGTAACATTACATGCGTCTATAACGTTATATATCCTAACCTAAGGCCACCTAACATCTCGTATGTAATATTTGACAACATTCCTGGCGTGTCTAACGCTACTTCTCGCTGGGAACAGTATATACGTCTATAACGTTATATATCCTAACCTAAGGCAACCTAACATCTCGGATGTAATATTTGACAACATTCCTGGCGTGTCGGACCCTACTTCTCGGTGGGAACAGTATATACGACTGTAACGTCATATATCCTAATCTAAGGCAACCTAACATCTCGGATATAACATTTGACAACATTCCAGGCGTGTTGGAACCCTACGTCTCTGTGGTAACATTACGTGCGTCTATAACGCTACATATGCTAACCTAAGGCAACCTAACATCCCGGATGCAATATTTGACAACATTCCTGGCATGTAGAACCCTACTCCTCGGAGGGAACAGTATATACGTCTGTAACGACATATATCCAAACCTAAGACAACCTAACATCCCGGATGTAACATTTGACAACATTCCAGGCGTGTCGGTCCCTACGTCTCGGTGGTAACGTTACATGCGTCTATAACGTTATATATCCTAACCTAAGGCAACCTAACATCTCGGATGTAACATTTGACAACATTCCAGGCGTGTCGGTCTCTACGTCTCGGTGGTAACATTACATGCGTCTATAACGTTATATATCCTAACCTAAGGCCACCTAACATCTCGTATGTAATATTTGACAATATTCCTGGCGTGTCGGTCCCTACGTCTCGGTGGTAACATTACATGCGTCTATAACGTTATATATCCTAACATAAGGCCACCTAACATCTCGTATGTAATATTTGACAATATTCCTGGCGTGTCGGTCCCTACGTCTCGGTGGTAACATTACATGCGTCTATAGCGGTATATATCCTAATCTTAGGCAACCTAACATCTCGGATGTAACATTTTACAACATTCCAGGCCTGTCGGTCCCTACGTCTCGGTGGTAACATTACATGCGTCTATAACGTTATATATCCTAACCTAAGGCCACCTAACATCTCGTATGTAATATTTGACAACATTCCTGGCGTGTCGAACCCTACTTCTCGGTGGGAACAGTATATACGTCTATAACGTTATATATCCTAACCTAAGGCAACCTAACTTCTCGGATGTAATATTTGACAACATTCCTAGCGTGTCGGACCCTACTTCTCGGTTGGAACAGTATATACGTCTGTAACGTCATATATCCTAACCTAAGGCTACCTAACATCTCGGATATAACATTTGACAACATTCCCGGCGTGTTGGAACCCTACGTCTCTGTGGTAACATTACGTGCGTCTATAACGCTATATATGCTAACCTAAGGCAACCTAACATCTCGGATGCAATATTTGACAACATTCCTGGCCTGTCGAACCCTATTTCGCGGAGGGAACAGTATATACGTCTATAACGTTATATATCCTAACCTAAGGCAACCTGACATCTCGGATGTATTATTCTACAACATTCCAGGCGTGTCGGACCCTACTTCTCGGTGGGAACATTACATGCGTCTATAACGTTATATATCCTAACATAAGGCCACCTAACATCTCGGATGCAATATTTGACAACATTCCTGGCCTGTCGAACCCTACTTCTCGGAGGGAACAGCATATACGTCTATTACGACATATATCCTAACCTAAGACAACCTAACATCTCGGATATAACATTTGACAACATTCCCGGCGTGTTGGAAACCTACGTCTCGGTGGTAACATTACGTGCGTCTATAACGTTATATATGCTAACCTAAGACAACCTAAAATCTCGGATGCAATATTTGACAACATTCCTAGCCTGTCGAACCCTACTTCTCGGAGGGAACAGCATATACGTCTATAACGTCATATATCCTAACCTAAGGCAACCTAACATCTCGGATGTAACATTTGACAACATTCCAGGTGTGTCGGTCCCTACGTCTCGGTGGTAACGTTACATGCGTCTACAACGTTATATATCCTAACCTAAGGCAACCTAACATCTCGGATGTAACATTTGACAATATTCCTGGCGTGTCGGTCCCTACGTCTCGGTGGTAACATTACATGCGTCTATAACGTTATATATCCTAACATAAGGCCACCTAACATCTCGTATGTAATATTTGACAATATTCCTGGCGTGTCGGTCCCTACGTCTCGGTGGTAACATTACATGCGTCTATCGCGGTATATATCCTAATCATAGGCAACCTAACATCTCGGATGTAACATTTTACAACATTCCAGGCCTGTCGGTCCCTACGTCTCGGTGGTAACATTACATGCGTCTATAACGTTATATATCCTAACCTAAGGCCACCTAACATCTCGTATGTAATATTTGACAACATTCCTGGCGTGTCGAACCCTACTTCTCGGTGGGAACAGTATATACGTCTATAACGTTATATATCCTAACCTAAGGCAACCTAACTTCTCGGATGTAATATTTGACAACATTCCTGGCGTGTCGGACCCTACTTCTCGGTGGGAACAGTATATGCGTCTATAACGTCATATATACTAACCTAAGGCAACCTAACATCTCGGATGTAACATTTGACAACATTCCAGGCGTGTCGGTCCCTACGTCTCGGTGGTAGCATTACATGCGTCTATAACGTTATATATCCTAACGTAAGGCAACCTAACATCTCGGATGTAATATTTGACAACATTCCTGGCATGTCGGACCCTACTTCTCGGTGGGAACAGTATATATGTCTGTAACGTCATATATCCTAACCTTAGGCAACCTAACATCTCGGATGTAACATTTTACAACATTCCAGGCCTGTCGGTCCCTACGTCTCGGTGGTAACATTACATGCGTCTATAACGTTATATATCCTAACCTAAGGCCACCTAACATCTCGTATGTAATATTTGACAACATTCCTGGCGTGTCGAACGCTACTTCTCGCTGGGAACAGTATATACGTCTATAACGTTATATATCCTAACCTAAGGCAACCTAACATCTCGGATGTAATATTTGACAACATTGCTGGCGTGTCGGACCCTACTTCTCGGTGGGAACAGTATATACGTCTGTAACGTCATATATCCTAATCTAAGGCAACCTAACATCTCGGATATAACATTTGACAACATTCCAGGCGTGTTGGAACCCTACGTCTCTGTGGTAACATTACGTGCGTCTATAGCGCTATATACGCTAACCTAAGGCAACCTAACATCTCGGATGCAATATTTGACAACATTCCTGGCATGTAGAACCCTACTCCTCGGAGGGAACAGTATATACGTCTGTAACGACATATATCCAAACCTAAGACAACCTAACATCCCGGATGTAACATTTGACAACATTCCAGGCGTGTCGGTCCCTACGTCTCGGTGGTAACGTTACATGCGTCTACAACGTTATATATCCTAACCTAAGGCAACCTAACATCTCGGATGTAACATTTGACAACATTCCAGGCGTGTCGGTCTCTACGTCTCGGTGGTAACATTACATGCGTCTATAACGTTATATATCCTAACCTAAGGCCACCTAACATCTCGTATGTAATATTTGACAATATTCCTGGCGTGTCGGTCCCTACGTCTCGGTGGTAACATTACATGCGTCTATAACGTTATATATCCTAACATAAGGCCACCTAACATCTCGTATGTAATATTTGACAATATTCCTGGCGTGTCGGTCCCTACGTCTCGGTGGTAACATTACATGCGTCTATCGCGGTATATATCCTAATCATAGGCAACCTAACATCTCGGATGTAACATTTTACAACATTCCAGGCCTGTCGGTCCCTACGTCTCGGTGGTAACATTACATGCGTCTATAACGTTATATATCCTAACCTAAGGCCACCTGACATCTCGTATGTAATATTTGACAACATTCCTGGCGTGTCGAACCCTACTTCTCGGTGGGAACAGTATATACGTCTATAACGTTATATATCCTAACCTAAGGCAACCTAACTTCTCGGATGTAATATTTGACAACATTCCTGGCGTGTCGGACCCTACTTCTCGGTGGGAACAGTATATGCGTCTATAACGTCATATATCCTAACCTAAGGCAACCTAACATCTCGGATGTAACATTTGACAACATTCCAGGCGTGTCGGTCCCTACGTCTCGGTGGTAGCATTACATGCGTCTATAACGTTATATATCCTAACCTAAGGCAACCTAACATCTCGGATGTAATATTTGACAACATTCCTGGCGTGTCGGACCCTACTTCTCGGTGGGAACAGTATATATGTCTGTAACGTCATATATCCTAACCTTAGGCAACCTAACATCTCGGATGTAACATTTTACAACATTCCAGGCCTGTCGGTCCCTACGTCTCGGTGGTAACATTACATGCGTCTATAACGTTATATATCCTAACCTAAGGCCACCTAACATCTCGTATGTAATATTTGACAACATTCCTGGCGTGTCGAACGCTACTTCTCGCTGGGAACAGTATATACGTCTATAACGTTATATATCCTAACCTAAGGCAACCTAACATCTCGGATGTAATATTTGACAACATTCCTGGCGTGTCGGACCCTACTTCTCGGTGGGAACAGTATATACGACTGTAACGTCATATATCCTAATCTTAGGCAACCTAACATCTCGGATGTAACATTTTACAACATTCCAGGCCTGTCGGTCCCTACGTCTCGGTGGTAACATTACATGCGTCTATAACGTTATATATCCTAACCTAAGGCCACCTAACATCTCGTATGTAATATTTGACAACATTCCTGGCGTGTCGAACGCTACTTCTCGCTGGGAACAGTATATACGTCTATAACGTTATATATCCTAACCTAAGGCAACCTAACATCTCGGATGTAATATTTGACAACATTCCTGGCGTGTCGGACCCTACTTCTCGGTGGGAACAGTATATACGTCTGTAACGTCATATATCCTAATCTAAGGCAACCTAACATCTCGGATATAACATTTGACAACATTCCAGGCGTGTTGGAACCCTACGTCTCTGTGGTAACATTACATGCGTCTATAACGTTATATATCCTAACCTAAGGCCACCTAACATCTCGTATGTAATATTTGACAATATTCCTGGCGTGTCGGTCCCTACGTCTCGGTGGTAACATTACATGCGTCTATAGCGGTATATATCCTAATCTTAGGCAACCTAACATCTCGGATGTAACATTTTACAACATTCCAGGCCTGTGGGTCCCTACGTCCCGGTGGTAACATTACATGCGTCTATAACGTTATTTATCCTAACCTAAGGCCACCTAACATCTCGTATGTAATATTTGACAACATTCCTGGCGTGTCGAACCCTACTTCTCGGTGGGAACAGTATATACGTCTATAACGTTATATATCCTAACCTAAGGCAACCTAACATCTCGGATGTAATATTTGACAACATTCCTGGCGTGTCGGACCCTACTTCTCGGTGGGAACAGTATATACGTCTATAACGTCATATATCCTAACCTAAGGCAACCTAACATCTCGGATGTAACATTTGACAACATTCCAGGCGTGTCGGTCCCTACGTCTCGGTGGTAGCATTACATGCGTCTATAACGTTATATATCCTAACCTAAGGCAACCTAACATCTCGGATGCAATATTTGACAACATTCCTGGCCTGTCGAACCCTACTTCTCGGAGGGAACAGTATGTACGTCTATAACGTTATATATCCTAACCTAAGGCAACCTAACATCTCGGATATATTATTCTACAACTTTCCAGGCGTGTCGGACCCTACTTCTCGGTGGGAACATTATATGCGTCTATAACGTTGTATATCCTAATCTAAGGCAACCTAACATCTCGGATGCAATATTTGACAACATTCCTGGCCTGTCGAACCCTACATCTCGGAGGGAACAGTATATAGGTCTATAGCGGTATATATCCTAATCTAAGGACACCTAACATCTCGTATGTAATATTTGACAACATTCCTGGCGTGTCGAACCCTACTTCTCGGTGGGAACAGTATATACGTCTATAACGTTATATATCCTAACGTAAGGCAACCTAACATCTCGGATGTAATATTTGACAACACTCCTGGCGTGTCGGACCCTACTTCTCGGTGGGAACAGTATATATGTCTGTAACGTCATATATCCTAACCTTAGGCAACCTAACATCTCGTATGTAACATTTTACAACATTCCAGGCCTGTCGGTCCCTACGTCTCGGTGGTAACATTACATGCGTCTATAGCGTTATATATCCTAACCTAAGGCCACCTAACATCTCGTATGTAATATTTGACAACATTCCTGGCGTGTCGAACGCTACTTCTCGCTGGGAACAGTATATACGTCTATAACGTTATATATCCTAACCTAAGGCAACCTAACATCTCGGATGTAATATTTGACAACATTCCTGGCGTGTCGGACCCTACTTCTCGGTGGGAACAGTATATACGTCTGTAACGTCATATATCCTAATCTAAGGCAACCTAACATCTCGGATATAACATTTGACAACATTCCAGGCGTGTTGGAACCCTACGTCTCTGTGGTAACATTACGTGCGTCTATAACGCTATATATGCTAACCTAAGGCAACCTAACATCTCGGATGCAATATTTGACAACATTCCTGGCATGTAGAACCCTACTCCTCGGAGGGAACAGTATATACGTCTGTAACGACATATATCCAAACCTAAGACAACCTAACATCCCGGATGTAACATTTGACAAAATTCCAGGCGTGTCGGTCCCTACGTCTCGGTGGTAACGTTACATGCGTCTATAACGTTATATATCCTAACCTAAGGCAACCTAACATCTCGGATGCAATATTTGACAACATTCCTGGCCTGTCGAATCCTACTTCTCGGAGGGTACAGCATATACGTCTATAACGTCATATATCCTAACCTAAGACAACCTAAAATCTCGGATGCAATATTTGACAACATTCCTAGCCTGTCGAACCCTACTTCTCGGAGGGAACAGCATATACGTCTATAACGTCATATATCCTAACCTAAGGCAACCTAACATCTCGGATGTAACATTTGACAACATTCCAGGTGTGTCGGTCCCTACGTCTCGGTGGTAACGTTACATGCGTCTACAACGTTATATATCCTAACCTAAGGCAACATAACATCTCGGATGTAACATTTGACAACATTCCAGGCGTGTCGGTCCCTGCGTCTCGGTGATAACATTACATGCGTCTATAGCGGTATATATCCTAATCTTAGGCAACCTAACATCTCGGATGTAACATTTTACAACATTCCAGGCCTGTCGGTCCCTACGTCACGGTGGTAACATTACATGCGTCTATAACGTTATATATCCTAACCTAAGGCCACCTAACATCTCGTATCTAATATTTGATAACATTCCTGGCGTGTCGAACCCTACTTCTCGGAGGGAACAGCATATACGTCTATAACGTCATATATCCTAACCTAAGGCAACCTAACATCTCGGATATAACATTTGACAACATACCCGGCGTGTTGGAACCCTACGTCTCGGTGGTAACATTACGTGCGTCTATAACGTTATATATGCTAACCTAAGGCAACCTAACATCTCGGATGCAATATTTGACAACATTCCTGGCCTGTCGAACCCTACTTCTCGTAGGGAACAGCATATACGTCTATAACGTGATATATCCTAACCTAAGGCAACCTAACATCTCGGATGTAACATTTGACAACATTCCAGGTGTGTCGGTCCCTACGTCTCGGTGGTAACGTTACATGCGTCTACAACGTTATATATCCTAACCTAAGGCAACCTAACATCTTGGATGTAACATTTGACAACATTCCCGGCGTGTTGGAACCCTATGTCTCGGTGGTAACATTACGTGCGTCTATAACGTTGTATATGCTAACCTAAGGCAACCTAACATCTCGGATGCAATATTTGACAACATTCCTAGCCTGTCGAACCCTACTTCTCGGAGGGAACAGTATATACGTCTATAACGTTATATATCCTAACCTAAGGCAACCTGACATCTCGGATGTAATATTCTACATCATTCCAGGCGTGTCGAACCCTACTTCTCGGTGGGAACATTATATGAGTCTATAACGTTGTATATCCTAATCTAAGGCAACCTATTATCTCAGACGTAATATTTTACAATATTCCTGGCGTGTCGGTACATACTTTTCGGTGGGAATATTATATGCGTCTATAACGGTCGATATCGTAATCTAAGGCAACCTAACATCTCGGATGCAATATTTGACAACATTCCTGGCCTGTGGAACCCTACTTCTCGGAGGGAACTGTATATACGTCTATAACGGTATATATCCTAACCTAAGGCAACCTAACATCTTGGATGTAACATTTGACAACATTCCAGGCATGTCGGTCCCTACGTCTCGGTGGTAACATTATATGCGTCTATAACGTTATATATCCTTATCTAAGGCAACCTAACATCTCGGATGCAATATTTGACAACATTCCTGGCCTGTCGAACCCTACTTCTCGGAGGGAACAGTATATACGTCTATAACGTTATATATCCTAACCTAAGGCAACCTGACATCTCGGATGTAATATTCTACATCATTCCAGGCGTGTCGAACCCTACTTCTCGGATGGAACTGTATATACGTCTATAATGGTATATATCCTAATCTAAGGCAACCTAACATCTCGGATGTAACATTTGACAACATTCCAGGTGTGTCGGTCCCTACGTCTCGGTGGTAACGTTACATGCGTCTACAATGTTATATATCCTAAACTAAGGCAACCTAACATCTTGGATGTAACATTTGACAACATTCCAGGCATGTCGGTCCCTACGTCTGGGTGGTAACATTACATGCGTCTATGACGTTATATATCCTAACCTAAGGCAACCTAGAATCTCGGATGCAATATTTGACAACATTCCTGGCCTGTCGAACCCTACTTCTCGGAGGGAACAGTATATACGTCTATAACGTTATATATCCTAACCTAAGGCAACCTGACATCTCGGATGTAATATTCTACATCATTCCAGGCGTGTCGAACCCTACTTCTCGGATGGAACAGTATATACGTCTATAACGGTATATATCCTAATCTAAGGCAACCTAACATCTCGGATGTAACATTTGACAACATTCCAGGCGTGTCGGTCCCTACGTCTCGGTGGTAACATTACATGCGTCTATAACGTTATATATCCTAACCTAAGGCAACCTAACATCTCGTATCTAATATTTGATAACATTCCTGGCGTGTCGGTCCCTACGTCTCGGTGATAACATTACATGCGTCTATAGCGGTATATATCCTAACCTAAGGCAACCTAACATCTTGGATATAACATTTGACAACATTCCCGACGTGTTGGAACCCTATGTCTCGGTGGTAACATTACGTGCGTCTATAACGTTATATATGCTAACCTAAGGCAACCTAACATCTCGGATGCAATATTTGACAACATTCCTGGCCTGTCGAACCCTACTTCTCGGAGGGAACAGCATATACGTCTATAACGACATATATCCTAACCTAAGACAACCTAACATCTCGGATATAACATTTCACAACATTCCCGGCGTGTTGGAACCCTACGACTCGGTGGTAACATTACCTGCGTCTATAACGTTATATATGCTAACCTAAGGCAACCTAACATCTCGGATGCAATATTTGACAACATTCCTGGCCTGTCGAACCCTACTTCTCGGAGGGAACAGTATATACGTCTATAACGTTATATATCCTAACCTAAGGCAACCTGACATCTCGGATGTAATATTCTACATCATTCCAGGCGTGTCGAACCCTACTTCTCGGATGGAACTGTATATACGTCTATAACGGTATATATCCTAATCTAAGGCAACCTAACATCTCGGATGTAACATTTGACAACATTCCAGGCGTGTCGGTCCCTACGTCTCGGTGGTGACATTACATGCGTCTATAACGTTATATATCCTAACCTAAGGCAACCTAACATCTCGGATGCAATATTTGACAACATTCCTGGCCTGTCGAATCCTACTTCTCGGAGGGAACAGCATATACGTCTATAACGTCATATATCCTAACCTAAGGCAACCTAACATCTCGGATGTAACATTTGACAACATTCCGGGCGTGTCGGTCCCTGCGTCTCGGTGATAACATTACATGCGTCTATAGCGGTATATATCCTAATCTTAGGCAACCTAACATCTCGGATGTAACATTTTACAACATTCCAGGCCTGTCGGTCCCTACGTCACGGTGGTAACATTACATGCGTCTATAACGTTATATATCCTAACCTAAGGCCACCTAACATCTCGTATCTAATATTTGATAACATTCCTGGCGTGTCGAACCCTACTTCTCGGAGGGAACAGCATATACGTCTATAACGTCATATATCCTAACCTAAGGCAACCTAACATCTCGGATATAACATTTGACAACATACCCGGCGTGTTGGAACCCTACGTCTCGGTGGTAACATTACGTGCGTCTATAACGTTATATATGCTAACCTAAGGCAACCTAACATCTCGGATGCAATATTTGACAACATTCCTGGCCTGTCGAACCCTACTTCTCGTAGGGAACAGCATATACGTCTATAACGTGATATATCCTAACCTAAGGCAACCTAACATCTCGGATGTAACATTTGACAACATTCCAGGTGTGTCGGTCCATACGTCTCGGTGGTAACGTTACATGCGTCTACAACGTTATATATCCTAACCTAAGGCAACCTAACATCTTGGATGTAACATTTGACAACATTCCAAGCATGTCGGTCCCTACGTCTCGGTGGTAACATTATATGCGTCTATAACGTTATATATCCTTATCTAAGGCAACCTAACATCTCGGATGCAATATTTGACAACATTCCTAGCCTGTCGAACCCTACTTCTCGGAGGGAACAGTATATACGTCTATAACGGTATATATCCTAACCTAAGGCAACCTGACATCTCGGATGTAATATTCTACATCATTCCAGGCGTGTCGAACCCTACTTCTCGGTGGGAACATTATATGAGTCTATAACGTTGTATATCCTAATCTAAGGCAACCTATTATCTCAGACGTAATATTTTACAATATTCCTGGCGTGTCGGTGCATACTTTTCGGTGGGAATATTATATGCGTCTGTAACGGTCGATATCGTAATCTAAGGCAACCTAACATCTCGGATGCAATATTTGACAACATTCCTGGCCTGTCGAACCCTACTTCTCGGAGGGAACTGTATATACGTCTATAGCGGTATATATCCTAATCTAAGGCAACCTAACTTCTCGGATGTAACATTTGACAACATTCCACGTGTGTCGGTCCCTACGTCTCGGTGGTAACGTTACATGCGTCTACAACGTTATATATCCTAACCTAAGGCAACCTAACATCTTGGATGTAACATTTGACAACATTCCAGGCATGTCGGTCCCTACGTCTCGGTGGTAACATTAAATGCGTCTATAACGTTATATATCCTTATCTAAGGCAACCTAACATCTCGGATGCAATATTTGACAACATTCCTAGCCTGTCGAACCCTACTTCTCGGAGGGAACAGTATATACGTCTATAACGTTATATATCCTAACCTAAGGCAACCTGACATCTCGGATGTAATATTCCACATCATTCCAGGCGTGTCGAACCCTACTTCTCGGTGGGAACATTATATGAGTCTATAACGTTGTATATCCTAATCTAAGGCAACCTATTATCTCAGACGTAATATTTTACAATATTCCTGGCGTGTCGGTGCATACTTTTCGGTGGGAATATTATATGCGTCTATAACGGTCGATATCGTAATCTAAGGCAACCTAACATCTCGGATGCAATATTTGACAACATTCCTGGCCTGTCGAACCCTACTTCTCGGAGGGAACTGTATATACGTCTATAGCGGTATATATCCTAATCTAAGGCAACCTAACATCTCGGATGTAACATTTGACAACATTCCAGGTGTGTCGGTCCCTACGTCTCGGTGGTAACGTTACATGCGTCTACAACGTTATATATCCTAACCTAAGGCAACCTAACATCTCGGATGTAACATTTGACAACATTCCAGGCGTGTCGGTCCCTACCTCTCGGTGGTAACATTACATGCGTCTATAACGGTATATTTCCTAATCTAAGGCAACCTAACATCTCGGATGCAATATTTGACAACATTCCTGGCCTGTCGAACCCTACTTCTCGGAGGGAACAGTATATACGTCTATAACGTTATATATCCTAACCTAAGGCAACCTGACATCTCGGATGTATTATTCTACAACATTCCAGGCGTGTCGGACCCTACTTCTCAGTGGGAACATTATGTGCGTCTATAACGTTGTATATCATAATCTAAGGCAACCTAACATCTCGGATGCAATATTTGACAACATTCCTGGCCTGTCGAATCCTACTTCTCGGAGGGAACAGCATATACGTCTATAACGTTATATATCCTAACCTAAGGCAACCTGACATCTCGGATGTATTATTCTACAACATTCCAGGCGTGTCGGACCCTACTTCTCAGTGGGAACATTATGTGCGTCTATAACGTTATATATCCTAACCTAAGGCAACCTAATATCTCGGATGTAACATTTGACAACATTCCAGGCGTGTCGGTCCCTACGTCTCGGTGATAACATTACATGCGTCTATAGCGGTATATATCCTAATCTTAGGCAACCTCACATCTCGGATGTAACATTTTACAACATTCCAGGCCTGTCGGTCCCTACGTCACGGTGGTAACATTACATGCGTATATAACGTTATATATCCTAACCTAAGGCCACCTAACATCTCGTATGTAATATTTGATAACATTCCTGGCGTGTCGAACCCTACTTCTCGGAGGGAACAGCATATACGTCTATAACGTCATATATCCTAACGTAAGGCAACCTAACATCTCGGATATAACATTTGACAACATACCCGGCGTGTTGGAACCCTACGTCTCGGTGGTAACATTACGTGCGTCTATAACGTTATATATGCTAACCTAAGGCAACCTAACATCTCGGATGCAATATTTGACAACATTCCTGGCCTGTCGAACCCTACTTCTCGGAGGGAACAGTATATACGTCTATAACGTTTTATATCCTAACCTAAGGCAACCTGACATCTCGGATGTAATATTCTACATCATTCCAGGCGTGTCGAACCCTACTTCTCGGATGGAACTGTATATACGTCTATAACGGTATATATCCTAATCTAAGGCAACCTAACATCTCGGATGTAACATTTGACAACATTCCAGGCCTGTCGCTCCCTACGTCACAGTGGTAACATTACATGCGTCTATAACGTTATATATCCTAACCTAAGGCCACCTAACATCTCGTATGTAATATTTGATAACATTCCTGGCGTGTCGAACCCTACTTCTCGGAGGGAACAGCATATACGTCTATAACGTCATATATCCTAACCTAAGGCAACCTAACATCTCGGATGTAACATTTGACAACATTCCAGGTGTGTCGGTCCCTACGTCTCGGTGGTAACGTTACATGCGTCTATAACGTTATATATCCTAACCTAAGGCAACCTAACATCTCGGATGCAATATTTGACAACATTCCTGGCCTGTCGAATCCTACTTCTCGGAGGGAACAGCATATACGTCTGTAACGTCATATATCCTAACCTAAGGCAACCTAACATCTCGGATGTAACATTTGACAACATTCCAGGCGTGTCGGTCCCTACGTCTCGGTGATAACATTACATGCGTCTATAGCGGTATATATCCTAATCTTAGGCAACCTAACATCTCGGATGTAACATTTTACAACATTCCAGGCCTGTCGGTCCCTACGTCACGGTGGTAACATTACATGCGTCTATAACGTTATATATCCTAACCTAAGGCCACCTAACATCTCGTATCTAATATTTGATAACATTCCTGGCGTGTCGAACCCTACTTCTCGGAGGGAACAGCATATAAGTCTATAACGTCGTATATCCTAACCTAAGGCAACCTAACATCTCGGATATAACATTTGACAACATACCCGGCGTGTTGGAACCCTACGTCTCGGTGGTAACATTACGTGCGTCTATAACGTTATATATGCTAACCTAAGGCAACCTAACATCTCGGATGCTATATTTGACAACATTCCTGGCCTGTCGAACCCTACTTCTCGTAGGGAACAGCATATACGTCTATAACGTTTTATATCCTAACCTAAGGCAACCTGACATCTCGGATGTAATATTCTACATCATTCCAGGCGTGTCGAACCCTACTTCTCGGTGGGAACATTATATGAGTCTATAACGTTGTATATCCTAATCTAAGGCAACCTATTATCTCAGACGTAATATTTTACAATATTCCTGGCGTGTCGGTGCATACTTTTCGGTGGGAATATTATATGCGTCTATAACGGTAGATATCGTAATCTAAGGCAACCTAACATCTCGGATGCAATATTTGACAACATTCCTGGCCTGTCGAACCCTACTTCTCGGAGGGAACTGTATATACGTCTATAGCGGTATATATCCTAATCTAAGGCAACCTAACATCTCGGATGTAACATTTGACAACATTCCACGTGTGTCGGTCCCTACGTCTCGGTGGTAACGTTACATGCGTCTACAACGTTATATATCCTAACCTAAGGCAACCTAACATCTTGGATGTAACATTTGACAACATTCCAGGCATGTCGGTCCCTACGTCTCGGTGGTAACATTAAATGCGTCTATAACGTTATATATCCTTATCTAAGGCAACCTAACATCTCGGATGCAATATTTGACAACATTCCTGGCCTGTCGAACCCTACTTCTCGGAGGGAACAGTATATACGTCTATAACGTTATATATCCTAACCTAAGGCAACCTGACATCTCGGATGTATTATTCTACAACATTCCAGGCGTGTCGGACCCTACTTCTCAGTGGGAACATTATGTGCGTCTATAACGTTGTATATCATAATCTAAGGCAACCTAACATCTCGGATGCAATATTTGACAACATTCCTGGCCTGTCGAATCCTACTTCCCGGAGGGAACAGCATATACTTCTATAACGTCATATATCCTAACCTAAGGCAACCTAACATCTCGGATGTAACATTTGACAACATTCCAGGCGTGTCGGTCCCTACTTCTCGGTGCGAACATTATATGAGTCTATAACGTTGTATATCCTAATCTAAGGCAACCTATTATCTCAGACGTAATATTTTACAATATTCCTGGCGTGTCGGTGCATACTTTTCGGTGGGAATATTATATGCGTCTATAACGGTCGATATCGTAATCTAAGGCAACCTAACATCTCGGATGCAATATTTGACAACATTCCTGGCCTGTCGAACCCTACTTCTCGGAGGGAACTGTATATACGTCTATAGCGTTATATATCCTAATCTAAGGCAACCTAACATCTCGGATGTAACATTTGACAACATTCCAGGTGTGTCGGTCCCTACGTCTCGGTGGTAACGTTACATGCGTCTACAACGTTATATATCCTAACCTAAGGCAACCTAACATCTTGGATGTAACATTTGACAACATTCCAGGCATGTCGGTCCCTACGTCTCGGTGGTAACATTACATGCGTCTATAACGGTATATTTCCTAATCTAAGGCAACCTAACATCTCGGATGCAATATTTGACAACATTCCTGGCCTGTCGAATCCTACTTCCCGGAGGGAACAGCATATACGTCTATAACGTCATATATCCTAACCTAAGGCAACCTAACATCTCGGATGTAACATTTGACAACATTCCAGGCGTGTCGGTCCCTACGTCTCGGTGATAACATTACATGCGTCTATAGCGGTATATATCCTAATCTTAGGCAACCTAACATCTCGGATGTAACATTTTACAACATTCCAGGCCTGTCGGTCCCTACGTCACGGTGGTAACATTACATGCGTCTATAACGTTATATATCCTAACCTAAGGCCACCTAACATCTCGTATGTAATATTTGACAACATTCCTGGCGTGTTGGAACCCTACGTCTCGGTGGTAACATTACGTGCGTCTATAACGTTATATATGCTAACCTAAGGCAACCTAACATCTCGGATGCAATATTTGACAACATTCCTAGCCTGTCGAATCCTACTTCTCGGAGGGAACAGTATATACGTCTATAACCTTATATATCCTAACCTAAGGCAACCTGACATCTCGGATGTAATATTCTACATCATTCCAGGCGTGTCGAACCCTACTTCTCGGTGCGAACATTATATGAGTCTATAACGTTGTATATCCTAATCTAAGGCAACCTATTATCTCAGACGTAATATTTTACAATATTCCTGGCGTGTCGGTGCATACTTTTCGGTGGGAATATTATATGCGTCTATAACGGTCGATATCGTAATCTAAGGCAACCTAACATCTCGGATGCAATATTTGACAACATTCCTGGCCTGTCGAACCCTACTTCTCGGAGGGAACTGTATATACGTCTATAGCGTTATATATCCTAATCTAAGGCAACCTAACATCTCGGATGTAACATTTGACAACATTCCAGGTGTGTCGGTCCCTACGTCTCGGTGGTAACGTTACATGCGTCTACAACGTTATATATCCTAACCTAAGGCAACCTAACATCTTGGATGTAACATTTGACAACATTCCAGGCATGTCGGTCCCTACGTCTCGGTGGTAACATTACATGCGTCTATAACGGTATATTTCCTAATCTAAGGCAACCTAACATCTCGGATGCAATATTTGACAACATTCCTGGCCTGTCGAATCCTACTTCCCGGAGGGAACAGCATATACGTCTATAACGTCATATATCCTAACCTAAGGCAACCTAACATCTCGGATGTAACATTTGACAACATTCCAGGCGTGTCGGTCCCTACGTCTCGGTGATAACATTACATGCGTCTATAGCGGTATATATCCTAATCTTAGGCAACCTAACATCTCGGATGTAACATTTTACAACATTCCAGGCCTGTCGGTCCCTACGTCACGGTGGTAACATTACATGCGTCTATAACGTTATATATCCTAACCTAAGGCCACCTAACATCTCGTATGTAATATTTGACAACATTCCTGGCGTGTTGGAACCCTACGTCTCGGTGGTAACATTACGTACGTCTATAACGTTATATATGCTAACCTAAGGCAACCTAACATCTCGGATGCAATATTTGACAACATTCCTAGCCTGTCGAATCCTACTTCTCGGAGGGAACAGTATATACGTCTATAACGTTATATATCCTAACCTAAGGCAACCTGACATCTCGGATGTAATATTCTACATCATTCCAGGCGTGTCGAACCCTACTTCTCGGTGGGAACATTATATGAGTCTATAACGTTGTATATCCTAATCTAAGGCAACCTATTATCTCAGACGTAATATTTTACAATATTCCTGGCGTGTCGGTGCATACTTTTCGGTGGGAATATTATATGCGTCTATAACGGTCGATATCGTAATCTAAGGCAACCTAACATCTCGGATGCAATATTTGACAACATTCCTGTCCTGTCGAACCCTACTTCTCGGAGGGAACTGTATATACGTCTATAGCGGTATATATCCTAATCTAAGGCAACCTAACACCTCGGATGTAACATTTGACAACATTCCAGGTGTGTCGGTCCCTACGTCTCGGTGGTAACGTTACATGCGTCTACAACGTTATATATCCTAACCTAAGGCAACCTAACATCTTGGATGTAACATTTGACAACATTCCAGGCATGTCGGTCCCTACGTCTCGATGGTAACATTAAATGCGTCTATAACGTTATATATCCTTATCTAAGGCAACCTAACATCTCGGATGCAATATTTGACAACATTCCTAGCCTGTCGAACCCTACTTCTCGGAGGGAACAGTATATACGTCTATAACGTTATACATCCTAACCTAAGGCAACCTGACATCTCGGATGTAATATTCTACATCATTCCAGGCGAGTCGAACCCTACTTCTCGGTGGGAACATTATATGAGTCTATAACGTTGTATATCCTAATCTAAGGCAACCTATTATCTCAGACGTAAGATTTTACATTATTCCTGGCGTGTCGGTGCATACTTTTCGGTGGGAATATTCTATGTGTCTATAACGGTCGATATCGTAATCTAAGGCAACCTAACATCTCGGATGCAATATTTGACAACATTCCTGGCCTGTCGAACCCTACTTCTCGGAGGGAACTGTATATACGTCTATAGCGTTATATATCCTAATCTAAGGCAACCTAACATCTCGGATGTAACATTTGACAACATTCCAGGTGTGTCGGTCCCTACGTCTCGGTGGTAACGTTACATGCGTCTACAACGTTATATATCCTAACCTAAGGCAACCTAACATCTTGGATGTAACATTTGACAACATTCCAGGCATGTCGGTCCCTACGTCTCGGTGGTAACATTACATGCGTCTATAACGGTATATTTCATAATCTAAGGCAACCTAACATCTCGGATGCAATATTTGACAACATTCCTGGCCTGTCGAATCCTACTTCCCGGAGGGAACAGCATATACGTCTATAACGTCATATATCCTAACCTAAGGCAACCTAACATCTCGGATGTAACATTTGACAACATTCCAGGCGTGTCGGTCCCTACGTCTCGGTGATAACATTACATGCGTCTATAGCGGTATATATCCTAATCTTAGGCAACCTAACATCTCGGATGTAACATTTTACAACATTCCAGGCCTGTCGGTCCCTACGTCACGGTGGTAACATTACATGCGTCTATAACGTTATATATCCTAACCTAAGGCCACCTAACATCTCGTATGTAATATTTGACAACATTCCTGGCGTGTTGGAACCCTACGTCTCGGTGGTAACATTACGTACGTCTATTACGTTATATATGCTAACCTAAGGCAACCTAACATCTCGGATGCAATATTTGACAACATTCCTAGCCTGTCGAATCCTACTTCTCGGAGGGAACAGTATATACGTCTATAACGTTATATATCCTAACCTAAGGCAACCTGACATCTCGGATGTAATATTCTACATCATTCCAGGCGTGTCGAACCCTACTTCTCGGTGGGAACATTATATGAGTCTATAACGTTGTATATCCTAATCTAAGGCAACCTATTATCTCAGACGTAATATTTTACAATATTCCTGGCGTGTCGGTGCATACTTTTCGGTGGGAATATTATATGCGTCTATAACGGTCGATATCGTAATCTAAGGCAACCTAACATCTCGGATGCAATATTTGACAACATTCCTGGCCTGTCGAACCCTACTTCTCGGAGGGAACTGTATATACGTCTATAGCGGTATATATCCTAATCTAAGGCAACCTAACATCTCGGATGTAACATTTGACAACATTCCAGGTGTGTCGGTCCCTACGTCTCGGTGGTAACGTTACATGCGTCTACAACGTTATATATCCTAACCTAAGGCAACCTAACATCTCGGATGTAACATTTGACAACATTCCAGGCGTGTCGGTCCCTACCTCTCGGTGGTAACATTACATGCGTCTATAACGGTATATTTCCTAATCTAAGGCAACCTAACATCTCGGATGCAATATTTGACAACATTCCTGGCCTGTCGAACCCTACTTCTCGGAGGGAACAGTATATACGTCTATAACGTTATATATCCTAACCTAAGGCAACCTGACATCTCGGATGTATTATTCTACAACATTCCAGGCGTGTCGGACCCTACTTCTCAGTGGGAACATTATGTGCGTCTATAACGTTGTATATCATAATCTAAGGCAACCTAACATCTCGGATGCAATATTTGACAACATTCCTGGCCTGTCGAATCCTACTTCTCGGAGGGAACAGCATATACGTCTATAACGTTATATATCCTAACCTAAGGCAACCTGACATCTCGGATGTATTATTCTACAACATTCCAGGCGTGTCGGACCCTACTTCTCAGTGGGAACATTATGTGCGTCTATAACGTTATATATCCTAACCTAAGGCAACCTAATATCTCGGATGTAACATTTGACAACTTTCCAGGCGTGTCGGTCCCTACGTCTCGGTGATAACATTACATGCGTCTATAGCGGTATATATCCTAATCTTAGGCAACCTCACATCTCGGATGTAACATTTTACAACATTCCAGGCCTGTCGGTCCCTACGTCACGGTGGTAACATTACATGCGTATATAACGTTATATATCCTAACCTAAGGCCACCTAACATCTCGTATGTAATATTTGATAACATTCCTGGCGTGTCGAACCATACTTCTCGGAGGGAACAGCATATACGTCTATAACGTCATATATCCTAACGTAAGGCAACCTAACATCTCGGATATAACATTTGACAACATACCCGGCGTGTTGGAACCCTACGTCTCGGTGGTAACATTACGTGCGTCTATAACGTTATATATGCTAACCTAAGGCAACCTAACATCTCGGATGCAATATTTGACAACATTCCTGGCCTGTCGAACCCTACTTCTCGGAGGGAACAGTATATACGTCTATAACGTTTTATATCCTAACCTAAGGCAACCTGACATCTCGGATGTAATATTCTACATCATTCCAGGCGTGTCGAACCCTACTTCTCGGATGGAACTGTATATACGTCTATAACGGTATATATCCTAATCTAAGGCAACCTAACATCTCGGATGTAACATTTGACAACATTCCAGGCGTGTCGGTCCCTACGTCTCGGTAGTGACATTACATGCGTCTATAACGTTATATATCCTAACCTAAGGCAACCTAACATCTCGGATGCAATATTTGACAACATTCCTGGCCTGTCGAATCCTACTTCTCGGAGGGAACAGCATATACGTCTATAACGTCATATATCCTAACCTAAGGCAACCTAACATCTCGGATGTAACATTTGACAACATTCCAGGCGTGTCGGTCCCTACGTCTCGGTGATAACATTACATGCGTCTATAGCGGTATATATCCTAATCTTAGGCAACCTAACATCTCGGATGTAACATTTTACAACATTCCAGGCCTGTCGGTCCCTACGTCACGGTGGTAACATTACATGCGTCTATAACGTTATATATCCTAACCTAAGGCCACCTAACATCTCGTATCTAATATTTGATAACATTCCTGGCGTGTCGAACCCTACTTCTCGGAGGGAACAGCATATACGTCTATAACGTCATATATCCTAACCTAAGGCAACCTAACATCTCGGATATAACATTTGACAACATACCCGGCGTGTTGGAACCCTACGTCTCGGTGGTAACATTACGTGCGTCTATAACGTTATATATGCTAACCTAAGGCAACCTAACATCTCGGATGCAATATTTGACAACATTCCTGGCCTGTCGAACCCTACTTCTCGGAGGGAACAGTATATACGTCTATAACGTTATATATCCTAACCTAAGGCAACCTGACATCTCGGATGTAACATTTGACAACATTCCAGGCGTGTCGGTCTCTACGTCTCGGTGGTAACATTACATGCGTCTATAACGTTATATATCCTAACCTAAGGCCACCTAACATCTCGTATGTAATATTTGACAATATTCCTGGCGTGTCGGTCCCTACGTCTCGGTGGTAACATTACATGCGTCTATAACGTTATATATCCTAACATAAGGCCACCTAACATCTCGTATGTAATATTTGACAATATTCCTGGCGTGTCGGTCCCTACGTCTCGGTGGTAACATTACATGCGTCTATCGCGGTATATATCCTAATCATAGGCAACCTAACATCTCGGATGTAACATTTTACAACATTCCAGGCCTGTCGGTCCCTACGTCTCGGTGGTAACATTACATGCGTCTATAACGTTATATATCCTAACCTAAGGCCACCTGACATCTCGTATGTAATATTTGACAACATTCCTGGCGTGTCGAACCCTACTTCTCGGTGGGAACAGTATATACGTCTATAACGTTATATATCCTAACCTAAGGCAACCTAACTTCTCGGATGTGATATTTGACAACATTCCTGGCGTGTCGGACCCTACTTCTCGGTGGGAACAGTATATGCGTCTATAACGTCATATATCCTAACCTAAGGCAACCTAACATCTCGGATGTAACATTTGACAACATTCCAGGCGTGTCGGTCCCTACGTCTCGGTGGTAGCATTACATGCGTCTATAACGTTATATATCATAACCTAAGGCAACCTAACATCTCGGATGTAATATTTGACAACATTCCTGGCGTGTCGGACCCTACTTCTCGGTGGGAACAGTATATATGTCTGTAACGTCATATATCCTAACCTTAGGCAACCTAACATCTCGGATGTAACATTTTACAACATTCCAGGCCTGTCGGTCCCTACGTCTCGGTGGTAACATTACATGCGTCTATAACGTTATATATCCTAACCTAAGGCCACCTAACATCTCGTATGTAATATTTGACAACATTCCTGGCGTGTCGAACGCTACTTCTCGCTGGGAACAGTATATACGTCTATAACGTTATATATCCTAACCTAAGGCAACCTAACATCTCGGATGTAATATTTGACAACATTCCTGGCGTGTCGGACCCTACTTCTCGGTGGGAACAGTATATACGACTGTAACGTCATATATCCTAATCTTAGGCAACCTAACATCTCGGATGTAACATTTTACAACATTCCAGGCCTGTCGGTCCCTACGTCTCGGTGGTAACATTACATGCGTCTATAACGTTATATATCCTAACCTAAGGCCACCTAACATCTCGTATGTAATATTTGACAACATTCCTGGCGTGTCGAACGCTACTTCTCGCTGGGAACAGTATATACGTCTATAACGTTATATATCCTAACCTAAGGCAACCTAACATCTCGGATGTAATATTTGACAACATTCCTGGCGTGTCGGACCCTACTTCTCGGTGGGAACAGTATATACGTCTGTAACGTCATATATCCTAATCTAAGGCAACCTAACATCTCGGATATAACATTTGACAACATTCCAGGCGTGTTGGAACCCTACGTCTCTGTGGTAACATTACATGCGTCTATAACGTTATATATCCTAACCTAAGGCCACCTAACATCTCGTATGTAATATTTGACAATATTCCTGGCGTGTCGGTCCCTACGTCTCGGTGGTAACATTACATGCGTCTATAGCGGTATATATCCTAATCTTAGGCAACCTAACATCTCGGATGTAACATTTTACAACATTCCAGGCCTGTGGGTCCCTACGTCCCGGTGGTAACATTACATGCGTCTATAACGTTATTTATCCTAACCTAAGGCCACCTAACATCTCGTATGTAATATTTGACAACATTCCTGGCGTGTCGAACCCTACTTCTCGGTGGGAACAGTATATACGTCTATAACGTTATATATCCTAACCTAAGGCAACCTAACATCTCGGATGTAATATTTGACAACATTCCTGGCGTGTCGGACCCTACTTCTCGGTGGGAACAGTATATACGTCTATAACGTCATATATCCTAACCTAAGGCAACCTAACATCTCGGATGTAACATTTGACAACATTCCAGGCGTGTCGGTCCCTACGTCTCGGTGGTAGCATTACATGCGTCTATAACGTTATATATCCTAACCTAAGGCAACCTAACATCTCGGATGCAATATTTGACAACATTCCTGGCCTGTCGAACCCTACTTCTCGGAGGGAACAGTATGTACGTCTATAACGTTATATATCCTAACCTAAGGCAACCTAACATCTCGGATATATTATTCTACAACTTTCCAGGCGTGTCGGACCCTACTTCTCGGTGGGAACATTATATGCGTCTATAACGTTGTATATCCTAATCTAAGGCAACCTAACATCTCGGATGCAATATTTGACAACATTCCTGGCCTGTCGAACCCTACATCTCGGAGGGAACAGTATATAGGTCTATAGCGGTATATATCCTAATCTAAGGACACCTAACATCTCGTATGTAATATTTGACAACATTCCTGGCGTGTCGAACCCTACTTCTCGGTGGGAACAGTATATACGTCTATAACGTTATATATCCTAACGTAAGGCAACCTAACATCTCGGATGTAATATTTGACAACACTCCTGGCGTGTCGGACCCTACTTCTCGGTGGGAACAGTATATATGTCTGTAACGTCATATATCCTAACCTTAGGCAACCTAACATCTCGGATGTAACATTTTACAACATTCCAGGCCTGTCGGTCCCTACGTCTCGGTGGTAACATTACATGCGTCTATAGCGTTATATATCCTAACCTAAGGCCACCTAACATCTCGTATGTAATATTTGACAACATTCCTGGCGTGTCGAACGCTACTTCTCGCTGGGAACAGTATATACGTCTATAACGTTATATATCCTAACCTAAGGCAACCTAACATCTCGGATGTAATATTTGACAACATTCCTGGCGTGTCGGACCCTACTTCTCGGTGGGAACAGTATATACGTCTGTAACGTCATATATCCTAATCTAAGGCAACCTAACATCTCGGATATAACATTTGACAACATTCCAGGCGTGTTGGAACCCTACGTCTCTGTGGTAACATTACGTGCGTCTATAACGCTATATATGCTAACCTAAGGCAACCTAACATCTCGGATGCAATATTTGACAACATTCCTGGCATGTAGAACCCTACTCCTCGGAGGGAACAGTATATACGTCTGTAACGACATATATCCAAACCTAAGACAACCTAACATCCCGGATGTAACATTTGACAACATTCCAGGCGTGTCGGTCCCTACGTCTCGGTGGTAACGTTACATGCGTCTATAACGTTATATATCCTAACCTAAGGCAACCTAACATCTCGGATGCAATATTTGACAACATTCCTGGCCTGTCGAATCCTACTTCTCGGAGGGTACAGCATATACGTCTATAACGTCATATATCCTAACCTAAGGCAACCTAACATCTCGGATGCAATATTTGACAACATTCCTGGCCTGTCGAACCAGACTTCTCGGAGGGAACAGCATATACGTCTATAACGTCATATATCCTAATCTTAGGCAACCTAACATCTCGGATATAACATTTGACAACATTCCAGGTGTGTCGCTCCCTACGTCTCGGTGGTAACGTTACATGCGTCTACAACGTTATATATCCTAACCTAAGGCAACCTAACATCTCGGATGCAATATTTGACAACATTCCTGGCCTGTCGAACCCTACTTCTCGGAGGGAACAGCATATACGTCTATTACGACATATATCCTAACCTAAGACAACCTAACATCTCGGATATAACATTTGACAACATTCCCGGCGTGTTGGAAACCTCCGTCTCGGTGGTAACATTACGTGCGTCTATAACGTTATATATGCTAACCTAAGACAACCTAAAATCTCGGATGCAATATTTGACAACATTCCTAGCCTGTCGAACCCTACTTCTCGGAGGGAACAGCATATACGTCTATAACGTCATATATCCTTATCTAAGGCAACCTAACATCTCGGATGCAATATTTGACAACATTCCTGGCCTGTCGAACCCTACTTCTCGGAGGGAACAGTATATACGTCTATAACGTTATATATCCTAACCTAAGGCAACCTGACATCTCGGATGTAATATTCTACATCATTCCAGGCGTGTCGAACCCTACTTCTCGGATGGAACTGTATATACGTCTATAATGGTATATATCCTAATCTAAGGCAACCTAACATCTCGGATGTAACATTTGACAACATTCCAGGTGTGTCGGTCCCTACGTCTCGGTGGTAACGTTACATGCGTCTACAATGTTATATATCCTAAACTAAGGCAACCTAACATCTTGGATGTAACATTTGACAACATTCCAGGCATGTCGGTCCCTACGTCTGGGTGGTAACATTACATGCGTCTATGACGTTATATATCCTAACCTAAGGCAACCTAGAATCTCGGATGCAATATTTGACAACATTCCTGGCCTGTCGAACCCTACTTCTCGGAGGGAACAGTATATACGTCTATAACGTTATATATCCTAACCTAAGGCAACCTGACATCTCGGATGTAATATTCTACATCATTCCAGGCGTGTCGAACCCTACTTCTCGGATGGAACAGTATATACGTCTATAACGGTATATATCCTAATCTAAGGCAACCTAACATCTCGGATGTAACATTTGACAACATTCCAGGCGTGTCGGTCCCTACGTCTCGGTGGTAACATTACATGCGTCTATAACGTTATATATCCTAACCTAAGGCAACCTAACATCTCGTATCTAATATTTGATAACATTCCTGGCGTGTCGGTCCCTACGTCTCGGTGATAACATTACATGCGTCTATAGCGGTATATATCCTAACCTAAGGCAACCTAACATCTTGGATATAACATTTGACAACATTCCCGACGTGTTGGAACCCTATGTCTCGGTGGTAACATTACGTGCGTCTATAACGTTATATATGCTAACCTAAGGCAACCTAACATCTCGGATGCAATATTTGACAACATTCCTGGCCTGTCGAACCCTACTTCTCGGAGGGAACAGCATATACGTCTATAACGACATATATCCTAACCTAAGACAACCTAACATCTCGGATATAACATTTCACAACATTCCCGGCGTGTTGGAACCCTACGACTCGGTGGTAACATTACCTGCGTCTATAACGTTATATATGCTAACCTAAGGCAACCTAACATCTCGGATGCAATATTTGACAACATTCCTGGCCTGTCGAACCCTACTTCTCGGAGGGAACAGTATATACGTCTATAACGTTATATATCCTAACCTAAGGCAACCTGACATCTCGGATGTAATATTCTACATCATTCCAGGCGTGTCGAACCCTACTTCTCGGATGGAACTGTATATACGTCTATAACGGTATATATCCTAATCTAAGGCAACCTAACATCTCGGATGTAACATTTGACAACATTCCAGGCGTGTCGGTCCCTACGTCTCGGTGGTGACATTACATGCGTCTATAACGTTATATATCCTAACCTAAGGCAACCTAACATCTCGGATGCAATATTTGACAACATTCCTGGCCTGTCGAATCCTACTTCTCGGAGGGAACAGCATATACGTCTATAACGTCATATATCCTAACCTAAGGCAACCTAACATCTCGGATGTAACATTTGACAACATTCCGGGCGTGTCGGTCCCTGCGTCTCGGTGATAACATTACATGCGTCTATAGCGGTATATATCCTAATCTTAGGCAACCTAACATCTCGGATGTAACATTTTACAACATTCCAGGCCTGTCGGTCCCTACGTCACGGTGGTAACATTACATGCGTCTATAACGTTATATATCCTAACCTAAGGCCACCTAACATTTCGTATCTAATATTTGATAACATTCCTGGCGTGTCGAACCCTACTTCTCGGAGGGAACAGCATATACGTCTATAACGTCATATATCCTAACCTAAGGCAACCTAACATCTCGGATATAACATTTGACAACATACCCGGCGTGTTGGAACCCTACGTCTCGGTGGTAACATTACGTGCGTCTATAACGTTATATATGCTAACCTAAGGCAACCTAACATCTCGGATGCAATATTTGACAACATTCCTGGCCTGTCGAACCCTACTTCTCGTAGGGAACAGCATATACGTCTATAACGTGATATATCCTAACCTAAGGCAACCTAACATCTCGGATGTAACATTTGACAACATTCCAGGTGTGTCGGTCCCTACGTCTCGGTGGTAACGTTACATGCGTCTACAACGTTATATATCCTAACCTAAGGCAACCTAACATCTTGGATGTAACATTTGACAACATTCCAAGCATGTCGGTCCCTACGTCTCGGTGGTAACATTATATGCGTCTATAACGTTATATATCCTTATCTAAGGCAACCTAACATCTCGGATGCAATATTTGACAACATTCCTAGCCTGTCGAACCCTACTTCTCGGAGGGAACAGTATATACGTCTATAACGGTATATATCCTAACCTAAGGCAACCTGACATCTCGGATGTAATATTCTACATCATTCCAGGCGTGTCGAACCCTACTTCTCGGTGGGAACATTATATGAGTCTATAACGTTGTATATCCTAATCTAAGGCAACCTATTATCTCAGACGTAATATTTTACAATATTCCTGGCGTGTCGGTGCATACTTTTCGGTGGGAATATTATATGCGTCTGTAACGGTCGATATCGTAATCTAAGGCAACCTAACATCTCGGATGCAATATTTGACAACATTCCTGGCCTGTCGAACCCTACTTCTCGGAGGGAACTGTATATACGTCTATAGCGGTATATATCCTAATCTAAGGCAACCTAACTTCTCGGATGTAACATTTGACAACATTCCACGTGTGTCGGTCCCTACGTCTCGGTGGTAACGTTACATGCGTCTACAACGTTATATATCCTAACCTAAGGCAACCTAACATCTTGGATGTAACATTTGACAACATTCCAGGCATGTCGGTCCCTACGTCTCGGTGGTAACATTAAATGCGTCTATAACGTTATATATCCTTATCTAAGGCAACCTAACATCTCGGATGCAATATTTGACAACATTCCTAGCCTGTCGAACCCTACTTCTCGGAGGGAACAGTATATACGTCTATAACGTTATATATCCTAACCTAAGGCAACCTGACATCTCGGATGTAATATTCCACATCATTCCAGGCGTGTCGAACCCTACTTCTCGGTGGGAACATTATATGAGTCTATAACGTTGTATATCCTAATCTAAGGCAACCTATTATCTCAGACGTAATATTTTACAATATTCCTGGCGTGTCGGTGCATACTTTTCGGTGGGAATATTATATGCGTCTATAACGGTCGATATCGTAATCTAAGGCAACCTAACATCTCGGATGCAATATTTGACAACATTCCTGGCCTGTCGAACCCTACTTCTCGGAGGGAACTGTATATACGTCTATAGCGGTATATATCCTAATCTAAGGCAACCTAACATCTCGGATGTAACATTTGACAACATTCCAGGTGTGTCGGTCCCTACGTCTCGGTGGTAACGTTACATGCGTCTACAACGTTATATATCCTAACCTAAGGCAACCTAACATCTCGGATGTAACATTTGACAACATTCCAGGCGTGTCGGTCCCTACCTCTCGGTGGTAACATTACATGCGTCTATAACGGTATATTTCCTAATCTAAGGCAACCTAACATCTCGGATGCAATATTTGACAACATTCCTGGCCTGTCGAACCCTACTTCTCGGAGGGAACAGTATATACGTCTATAACGTTATATATCCTAACCTAAGGCAACCTGACATCTCGGATGTATTATTCTACAACATTCCAGGCGTGTCGGACCCTACTTCTCAGTGGGAACATTATGTGCGTCTATAACGTTGTATATCATAATCTAAGGCAACCTAACATCTCGGATGCAATATTTGACAACATTCCTGGCCTGTCGAATCCTACTTCTCGGAGGGAACAGCATATACGTCTATAACGTTATATATCCTAACCTAAGGCAACCTGACATCTCGGATGTATTATTCTACAACATTCCAGGCGTGTCGGACCCTACTTCTCAGTGGGAACATTATGTGCGTCTATAACGTTATATATCCTAACCTAAGGCAACCTAATATCTCGGATGTAACATTTGACAACATTCCAGGCGTGTCGGTCCCTACGTCTCGGTGATAACATTACATGCGTCTATAGCGGTATATATCCTAATCTTAGGCAACCTCACATCTCGGATGTAACATTTTACAACATTCCAGGCCTGTCGGTCCCTACGTCACGGTGGTAACATTACATGCGTATATAACGTTATATATCCTAACCTAAGGCCACCTAACATCTCGTATGTAATATTTGATAACATTCCTGGCGTGTCGAACCCTACTTCTCGGAGGGAACAGCATATACGTCTATAACGTCATATATCCTAACGTAAGGCAACCTAACATCTCGGATATAACATTTGACAACATACCCGGCGTGTTGGAACCCTACGTCTCGGTGGTAACATTACGTGCGTCTATAACGTTATATATGCTAACCTAAGGCAACCTAACATCTCGGATGCAATATTTGACAACATTCCTGGCCTGTCGAACCCTACTTCTCGGAGGGAACAGTATATACGTCTATAACGTTTTATATCCTAACCTAAGGCAACCTGACATCTCGGATGTAATATTCTACATCATTCCAGGCGTGTCGAACCCTACTTCTCGGATGGAACTGTATATACGTCTATAACGGTATATATCCTAATCTAAGGCAACCTAACATCTCGGATGTAACATTTAACAACATTCCAGGCCTGTCGCTCCCTACGTCACAGTGGTAACATTACATGCGTCTATAACGT
The DNA here is from genome assembly GCA_963969225.1 of Xylocopa violacea. NCBI lineage: Eukaryota > Metazoa > Arthropoda > Insecta > Hymenoptera > Apidae > Xylocopa > Xylocopa violacea. Next base: position 21,228,580 of record CAXAJV010000002.1, on the reverse strand, counting down.
TATATATCCTAACCTAAGGCCACCTAACATCTCGTATGTAATATTTGATAACATTCCTGGCGTGTCGAACCCTACTTCTCGGAGGGAACAGCATATACGTCTATAACGTCATATATCCTAACCTAAGGCAACCTAACATCTCGGATGTAACATTTGACAACATTCCAGGTGTGTCGGTCCCTACGTCTCGGTGGTAACGTTACATGCGTCTATAACGTTATATATCCTAACCTAAGGCAACCTAACATCTCGGATGCAATATTTGACAACATTCCTGGCCTGTCGAATCCTACTTCTCGGAGGGAACAGCATATACGTCTATAACGTCATATATCCTAACCTAAGGCAACCTAACATCTCGGATGTAACATTTGACAACATTCCAGGCGTGTCGGTCCCTACGTCTCGGTGATAACATTACATGCGTCTATAGCGGTATATATCCTAATCTTAGGCAACCTAACATCTCGGATGTAACATTTTACAACATTCCAGGCCTGTCGGTCCCTACGTCACGGTGGTAACATTACATGCGTCTATAACGTTATATATCCTAACCTAAGGCCACCTAACATCTCGTATCTAATATTTGATAACATTCCTGGCGTGTCGAACCCTACTTCTCGGAGGGAACAGCATATAAGTCTATAACGTCGTATATCCTAACCTAAGGCAACCTAACATCTCGGATATAACATTTGACAACATACCCGGCGTGTTGGAACCCTACGTCTCGGTGGTAACATTACGTGCGTCTATAACGTTATATATGCTAACCTAAGGCAACCTAACATCTCGGATGCTATATTTGACAACATTCCTGGCCTGTCGAACCCTACTTCTCGTAGGGAACAGCATATACGTCTATAACGTTTTATATCCTAACCTAAGGCAACCTGACATCTCGGATGTAATATTCTACATCATTCCAGGCGTGTCGAACCCTACTTCTCGGATGGAACTGTATATACGTCTATAACGGTATATATCCTAATCTAAGGCAACCTAACATCTCGGATGTAACATTTGACAACATTCCAGGCGTGTCGGTCCCTACGTCTCGGTAGTGACATTACATGCGTCTATAACGTTATATATCCTAACCTAAGGCAACCTAACATCTCGGATGCAATATTTGACAACATTCCTGGCCTGTCGAATCCTACTTCTCGGAGGGAACAGCATATACGTCTATAACGTCATATATCCTAACCTAAGGCAACCTAACATCTCGGATGTAACATTTGACAACATTCCAGGCGTGTCGGTCCCTACGTCTCGGTGATAACATTACATGCGTCTATAGCGGTATATATCCTAATCTTAGGCAACCTAACATCTCGGATGTAACATTTTACAACATTCCAGGCCTGTCGGTCCCTACGTCACGGTGGTAACATTACATGCGTCTATAACGTTATATATCCTAACCTAAGGCCACCTAACATCTCGTATCTAATATTTGATAACATTCCTGGCGTGTCGAACCCTACTTCTCGGAGGGAACAGCATATACGTCTATAACGTCATATATCCTAACCTAAGGCAACCTAACATCTCGGATATAACATTTGACAACATACCCGGCGTGTTGGAACCCTACGTCTCGGTGGTAACATTACGTGCGTCTATAACGTTATATATGCTAACCTAAGGCAACCTAACATCTCGGATGCAATATTTGACAACATTCCTGGCCTGTCGAACCCTACTTCTCGTAGGGAACAGCATATACGTCTATAACGTGATATATCCTAACCTAAGGCAACCTAACATCTCGGATGTAACATTTGACAACATTCCAGGTGTGTCGGTCCCTACGTCTCGGTGGTAACGTTACATGCGTCTACAACGTTATATATCCTAACCTAAGGCAACCTAACATCTTGGATGTAACATTTGACAACATTCCAAGCATGTCGGTCCCTACGTCACGGTGGTAACATTATATGCGTCTATAACGTTATATATCCTTATCTAAGGCAACCTAACATCTCGGATGCAATATTTGACAACATTCCTAGCCTGTCGAACCCTACTTCTCGGAGGGAACAGTATATACGTCTATAACGTTATATATCCTAACCTAAGGCAACCTGACATCTCGGATGTAATATTCTACATCATTCCAGGCGTGTCGAACCCTACTTCTCGGTGGGAACATTATATGAGTCTATAACGTTGTATATCCTAATCTAAGGCAACCTATTATCTCAGACGTAATATTTTACAATATTCCTGGCGTGTCGGTGCATACTTTTCGGTGGGAATATTATATGCGTCTATAACGGTAGATATCGTAATCTAAGGCAACCTAACATCTCGGATGCAATATTTGACAACATTCCTGGCCTGTCGAACCCTACTTCTCGGAGGGAACTGTATATACGTCTATAGCGGTATATATCCTAATCTAAGGCAACCTAACATCTCGGATGTAACATTTGACAACATTCCACGTGTGTCGGTCCCTACGTCTCGGTGGTAACGTTACATGCGTCTACAACGTTATATATCCTAACCTAAGGCAACCTAACATCTTGGATGTAACATTTGACAACATTCCAGGCATGTCGGTCCCTACGTCTCGGTGGTAACATTAAATGCGTCTATAACGTTATATATCCTTATCTAAGGCAACCTAACATCTCGGATGCAATATTTGACAACATTCCTGGCCTGTCGAACCCTACTTCTCGGAGGGAACAGTATATACGTCTATAACGTTATATATCCTAACCTAAGGCAACCTGACATCTCGGATGTATTATTCTACAACATTCCAGGCGTGTCGGACCCTACTTCTCAGTGGGAACATTATGTGCGTCTATAACGTTGTATATCATAATCTAAGGCAACCTAACATCTCGGATGCAATATTTGACAACATTCCTGGCCTGTCGAATCCTACTTCCCGGAGGGAACAGCATATACTTCTATAACGTCATATATCCTAACCTAAGGCAACCTAACATCTCGGATGTAACATTTGACAACATTCCAGGCGTGTCGGTCCCTACTTCTCGGTGCGAACATTATATGAGTCTATAACGTTGTATATCCTAATCTAAGGCAACCTATTATCTCAGACGTAATATTTTACAATATTCCTGGCGTGTCGGTGCATACTTTTCGGTGGGAATATTATATGCGTCTATAACGGTCGATATCGTAATCTAAGGCAACCTAACATCTCGGATGCAATATTTGACAACATTCCTGGCCTGTCGAACCCTACTTCTCGGAGGGAACTGTATATACGTCTATAGCGTTATATATCCTAATCTAAGGCAACCTAACATCTCGGATGTAACATTTGACAACATTCCAGGTGTGTCGGTCCCTACGTCTCGGTGGTAACGTTACATGCGTCTACAACGTTATATATCCTAACCTAAGGCAACCTAACATCTTGGATGTAACATTTGACAACATTCCAGGCATGTCGGTCCCTACGTCTCGGTGGTAACATTACATGCGTCTATAACGGTATATTTCCTAATCTAAGGCAACCTAACATCTCGGATGCAATATTTGACAACATTCCTGGCCTGTCGAATCCTACTTCCCGGAGGGAACAGCATATACGTCTATAACGTCATATATCCTAACCTAAGGCAACCTAACATCTCGGATGTAACATTTGACAACATTCCAGGCGTGTCGGTCCCTACGTCTCGGTGATAACATTACATGCGTCTATAGCGGTATATATCCTAATCTTAGGCAACCTAACATCTCGGATGTAACATTTTACAACATTCCAGGCCTGTCGGTCCCTACGTCACGGTGGTAACATTACATGCGTCTATAACGTTATATATCCTAACCTAAGGCCACCTAACATCTCGTATGTAATATTTGACAACATTCCTGGCGTGTTGGAACCCTACGTCTCGGAGGGAACAGCATATAAGTCTATAACGTCGTATATCCTAACCTAAGGCAACCTAACATCTCGGATATAACATTTGACAACATACCCGGCGTGTTGGAACCCTACGTCTCGGTGGTAACATTACGTGCGTCTATAACGTTATATATGCTAACCTAAGGCAACCTAACATCTCGGATGCTATATTTGACAACATTCCTGGCCTGTCGAACCCTACTTCTCGTAGGGAACAGCATATACGTCTATAACGTTTTATATCCTAACCTAAGGCAACCTGACATCTCGGATGTAATATTCTACATCATTCCAGGCGTGTCGAACCCTACTTCTCGGATGGAACTGTATATACGTCTATAACGGTATATATCCTAATCTAAGGCAACCTAACATCTCGGATGTAACATTTGACAACATTCCAGGCGTGTCGGTCCCTACGTCTCGGTAGTGACATTACATGCGTCTATAACGTTATATATCCTAACCTAAGGCAACCTAACATCTCGGATGCAATATTTGACAACATTCCTGGCCTGTCGAATCCTACTTCTCGGAGGGAACATCATATACGTCTATAACGTCATATATCCTAACCTAAGGCAACCTAACATCTCGGATGTAACATTTGACAACATTCCAGGCGTGTCGGTCCCTACGTCTCGGTGATAACATTACATGCGTCTATAGCGGTATATATCCTAATCTTAGGCAACCTAACATCTCGGATGTAACATTTTACAACATTCCAGGCCTGTCGGTCCCTACGTCACGGTGGTAACATTACATGCGTCTATAACGTTATATATCCTAACCTAAGGCCACCTAACATCTCGTATCTAATATTTGATAACATTCCTGGCGTGTCGAACCCTACTTCTCGGAGGGAACAGCATATACGTCTATAACGTCATATATCCTAACCTAAGGCAACCTAACATCTCGGATATAACATTTGACAACATACCCGGCGTGTTGGAACCCTACGTCTCGGTGGTAACATTACGTGCGTCTATAACGTTATATATGCTAACCTAAGGCAACCTAACATCTCGGATGCAATATTTGACAACATTCCTGGCCTGTCGAACCCTACTTCTCGGAGGGAACAGTATATACGTCTATAACGTTATATATCCTAACCTAAGGCAACCTGACATCTCGGATGTATTATTCTACAACATTCCAGGCGTGTCGGACCCTACTTCTCAGTGGGAACATTATGTGCGTCTATAACGTTGTATATCATAATCTAAGGCAACCTAACATCTCGGATGCAATATTTGACAACATTCCTGGCCTGTCGAATCCTACTTCTCGGAGGGAACAGCATATACGTCTATAACGTTATATATCCTAACCTAAGGCAACCTGACATCTCGGATGTATTATTCTACAACATTCCAGGCGTGTCGGACCCTACTTCTCAGTGGGAACATTATGTGCGTCTATAACGTTATATATCCTAACCTAAGGCAACCTAATATCTCGGATGTAACATTTGACAACTTTCCAGGCGTGTCGGTCCCTACGTCTCGGTGATAACATTACATGCGTCTATAGCGGTATATATCCTAATCTTAGGCAACCTCACATCTCGGATGTAACATTTTACAACATTCCAGGCCTGTCGGTCCCTACGTCACGGTGGTAACATTACATGCGTATATAACGTTATATATCCTAACCTAAGGCCACCTAACATCTCGTATGTAATATTTGATAACATTCCTGGCGTGTCGAACCCTACTTATCGGAGGGAACAGCATATACGTCTATAACGTCATATATCCTAACGTAAGGCAACCTAACATCTCGGATATAACATTTGACAACATACCCGGCGTGTTGGAGCCCTACGTCTCGGTGGTAACATTACGTGCGTCTATAACGTTATATATGCTAACCTAAGGCAACCTAACATCTCGGATGCAATATTTGACAACATTCCTGGCCTGTCGAACCCTACTTCTCGGAGGGAACAGTATATACGTCTATAACGTTTTATATCCTAACCTAAGGCAACCTGACATCTCGGATGTAATATTCTACATCATTCCAGGCGTGTCGAACCCTACTTCTCGGATGGAACTGTATATACGTCTATAACGGTATATATCCTAATCTAAGGCAACCTAACATCTCGGATGTAACATTTAACAACATTCCAGGCCTGTCGCTCCCTACGTCACAGTGGTAACATTACATGCGTCTATAACGTTATATATCCTAACCTAAGGCCACCTAACATCTCGTATGTAATATTTGATAACATTCCTGGCGTGTCGAACCCTACTTCTCGGAGGGAACAGCATATACGTCTATAACGTCATATATCCTAACCTAAGGCAACCTAACATCTCGGATGTAACATTTGACAACATTCCAGGTGTGTCGGTCCCTACGTCTCGGTGGTAACGTTACATGCGTCTACAACGTTATATATCCTAACCTAAGGCAACCTAACATCTTGGATGTAACATTTGACAACATTCCAGGCATGTCGGTCCCTACGTCTCGGTGGTAACATTAAATGCGTCTATAACGTTATATATCCTTATCTAAGGCAACCTAACATCTCGGATGCAATATTTGACAACATTCCTAGCCTGTCGAACCCTACTTCTCGGAGGGAACAGTATATACGTCTATAACGTTATACATCCTAACCTAAGGCAACCTGACATCTCGGATGTAATATTCTACATCATTCCAGGCGAGTCGAACCCTACTTCTCGGTGGGAACATTATATGAGTCTATAACGTTGTATATCCTAATCTAAGGCAACCTATTATCTCAGACGTAAGATTTTACATTATTCCTGGCGTGTCGGTGCATACTTTTCGGTGGGAATATTCTATGCGTCTATAACGGTCGATATCGTAATCTAAGGCAACCTAACATCTCGGATGCAATATTTGACAACATTCCTGGCCTGTCGAACCCTACTTCTCGGAGGGAACTGTATATACGTCTATAGCGTTATATATCCTAATCTAAGGCAACCTAACATCTCGGATGTAACATTTGACAACATTCCAGGTGTGTCGGTCCCTACGTCTCGGTGGTAACGTTACATGCGTCTACAACGTTATATATCCTAACCTAAGGCAACCTAACATCTTGGATGTAACATTTGACAACATTCCAGGCATGTCGGTCCCTACGTCTCGGTGGTAACATTACATGCGTCTATAACGGTATATTTCCTAATCTAAGGCAACCTAACATCTCGGATGCAATATTTGACAACATTCCTGGCCTGTCGAATCCTACTTCCCGGAGGGAACAGCATATACGTCTATAACGTCATATATCCTAACCTAAGGCAACCTAACATCTCGGATGTAACATTTGACAACATTCCAGGCGTGTCGGTCCCTACGTCTCGGTGATAACATTACATGCGTCTATAGCGGTATATATCCTAATCTTAGGCAACCTAACATCTCGGATGTAACATTTTACAACATTCCAGGCCTGTCGGTCCCTACGTCACGGTGGTAACATTACATGCGTCTATAACGTTATATATCCTAACCTAAGGCCACCTAACATCTCGTATGTAATATTTGACAACATTCCAGGCGTGTCGGTCCCTACGTCTCGGTAGTGACATTACATGCGTCTATAACGTTATATATCCTAACCTAAGGCAACCTAACATCTCGGATGCAATATTTGACAACATTCCTGGCCTGTCGAATCCTACTTCTCGGAGGGAACAGCATATACGTCTATAACGTCATATATCCTAACCTAAGGCAACCTAACATCTCGGATGTAACATTTGACAACATTCCAGGCGTGTCGGTCCCTACGTCTCGGTGATAACATTACATGCGTCTATAGCGGTATATATCCTAATCTTAGGCAACCTAACATCTCGGATGTAACATTTTACAACATTCCAGGCCTGTCGGTCCCTACGTCACGGTGGTAACATTACATGCGTCTATAACGTTATATATCCTAACCTAAGGCCACCTAACATCTCGTATCTAATATTTGATAACATTCCTGGCGTGTCGAACCCTACTTCTCGGAGGGAACAGCATATACGTCTATAACGTCATATATCCTAACCTAAGGCAACCTAACATCTCGGATATAACATTTGACAACATACCCGGCGTGTTGGAACCCTACGTCTCGGTGGTAACATTACGTGCGTCTATAACGTTATATATGCTAACCTAAGGCAACCTAACATCTCGGATGCAATATTTGACAACATTCCTGGCCTGTCGAACCCTACTTCTCGGAGGGAACAGTATATACGTCTATAACGTTATATATCCTAACCTAAGGCAACCTGACATCTCGGATGTATTATTCTACAACATTCCAGGCGTGTCGGACCCTACTTCTCAGTGGGAACATTATGTGCGTCTATAACGTTGTATATCATAATCTAAGGCAACCTAACATCTCGGATGCAATATTTGACAACATTCCTGGCCTGTCGAATCCTACTTCTCGGAGGGAACATTATATACGTCTATAACGTTATATATCCTAACCTAAGGCAACCTGACATCTCGGATGTATTATTCTACAACATTCCAGGCGTGTCGGACCCTACTTCTCAGTGGGAACATTATGTGCGTCTATAACGTTATATATCCTAACCTAAGGCAACCTAATATCTCGGATGTAACATTTGACAACTTTCCAGGCGTGTCGGTCCCTACGTCTCGGTGATAACATTACATGCGTCTATAGCGGTATATATCCTAATCTTAGGCAACCTCACATCTCGGATGTAACATTTTACAACATTCCAGGCCTGTCGGTCCCTACGTCACGGTGGTAACATTACATGCGTATATAACGTTATATATCCTAACCTAAGGCCACCTAACATCTCGTATGTAATATTTGATAACATTCCTGGCGTGTCGAACCCTACTTCTCGGAGGGAACAGCATATACGTCTATAACGTCATATATCCTAACGTAAGGCAACCTAACATCTCGGATATAACATTTGACAACATACCCGGCGTGTTGGAACCCTACGTCTCGGTGGTAACATTACGTGCGTCTATAACGTTATATATGCTAACCTAAGGCAACCTAACATCTCGGATGCAATATTTGACAACATTCCTGGCCTGTCGAACCCTACTTCTCGGAGGGAACAGTATATACGTCTATAACGTTTTATATCCTAACCTAAGGCAACCTGACATCTCGGATGTAATATTCTACATCATTCCAGGCGTGTCGAACCCTACTTCTCGGATGGAACTGTATATACGTCTATAACGGTATATATCCTAATCTAAGGCAACCTAACATCTCGGATGTAACATTTAACAACATTCCAGGCCTGTCGCTCCCTACGTCACAGTGGTAACATTACATGCGTCTATAACGTTATATATCCTAACCTAAGGCCACCTAACATCTCGTATGTAATATTTGATAACATTCCTGCCGTGTCGAACCCTACTTCTCGGAGGGAACAGCATATACGTCTATAACGTCATATATCCTAACCTAAGGCAACCTAACATCTCGGATGTAACATTTGACAACATTCCAGGTGTGTCGGTCCCTACGTCTCGGTGGTAACGTTACATGCGTCTATAACGTTATATATCCTAACCTAAGGCAACCTAACATCTCGGATGCAATATTTGACAACATTCCTGGCCTGTCGAATCCTACTTCTCGGAGGGAACAGCATATACGTCTATAACGTCATATATCCTAACCTAAGGCAACCTAACATCTCGGATGTAACATTTGACAACATTCCAGGCGTGTCGGTCCCTACGTCTCGGTGATAACATTACATGCGTCTATAGCGGTATATATCCTAATCTTAGGCAACCTAACATCTCGGATGTAACATTTTACAACATTCCAGGCCTGTCGGTCCCTACGTCACGGTGGTAACATTACATGCGTCTATAACGTTATATATCCTAACCTAAGGCCACCTAACATCTCGTATCTAATATTTGATAACATTCCTGGCGTGTCGAACCCTACTTCTCGGAGGGAACAGCATATAAGTCTATAACGTCGTATATCCTAACCTAAGGCAACCTAACATCTCGGATATAACATTTGACAACATACCCGGCGTGTTGGAACCCTACGTCTCGGTGGTAACATTACGTGCGTCTATAACGTTATATATGCTAACCTAAGGCAACCTAACATCTGGGATGCTATATTTGACAACATTCCTGGCCTGTCGAACCCTACTTCTCGTAGGGAACAGCATATACGTCTATAACGTTTTATATCCTAACCTAAGGCAACCTGACATCTCGGATGTAATATTCTACATCATTCCAGGCGTGTCGAACCCTACTTCTCGGATGGAACTGTATATACGTCTATAACGGTATATATCCTAATCTAAGGCAACCTAACATCTCGGATGTAACATTTGACAACATTCCAGGCGTGTCGGTCCCTACGTCTCGGTAGTGACATTACATGCGTCTATAACGTTATATATCCTAACCTAAGGCAACCTAACATCTCGGATGCAATATTTGACAACATTCCTGGCCTGTCGAATCCTACTTCTCGGAGGGAACAGCATATACGTCTATAACGTCATATATCCTAACCTAAGGCAACCTAACATCTCGGATGTAACATTTGACAACATTCCAGGCGTGTCGGTCCCTACGTCTCGGTGATAACATTACATGCGTCTATAGCGGTATATATCCTAATCTTAGGCAACCTAACATCTCGGATGTAACATTTTACAACATTCCAGGCCTGTCGGTCCCTACGTCACGGTGGTAACATTACATGCGTCTATAACGTTATATATCCTAACCTAAGGCCACCTAACATCTCGTATCTAATATTTGATAACATTCCTGGCGTGTCGAACCCTACTTCTCGGAGGGAACAGCATATACGTCTATAACGTCATATATCCTAACCTAAGGCAACGTAACATCTCGGATATAACATTTGACAACATACCCGGCGTGTTGGAACCCTACGTCTCGGTGGTAACATTACGTGCGTCTATAACGTTATATATGCTAACCTAAGGCAACCTAACATCTCGGATGCAATATTTGACAACATTCCTGGCCTGTCGAACCCTACTTCTCGTAGGGAACAGCATATACGTCTATAACGTGATATATCCTAACCTAAGGCAACCTAACATCTCGGATGTAACATTTGACAACATTCCAGGTGTGTCGGTCCCTACGTCTCGGTGGTAACGTTACATGCGTCTACAACGTTATATATCCTAACCTAAGGCAACCTAACATCTTGGATGTAACATTTGACAACATTCCAAGCATGTCGGTCCCTACGTCACGGTGGTAACATTATATGCGTCTATAACGTTATATATCCTTATCTAAGGCAACCTAACATCTCGGATGCAATATTTGACAACATTCCTAGCCTGTCGAACCCTACTTCTCGGAGGGAACAGTATATACGTCTATAACGTTATATATCCTAACCTAAGGCAACCTGACATCTCGGATGTAATATTCTACATCATTCCAGGCGTGTCGAACCCTACTTCTCGGTGGGAACATTATATGAGTCTATAACGTTGTATATCCTAATCTAAGGCAACCTATTATCTCAGACGTAATATTTTACAATATTCCTGGCGTGTCGGTGCATACTTTTCGGTGGGAATATTATATGCGTCTATAACGGTAGATATCGTAATCTAAGGCAACCTAACATCTCGGATGCAATATTTGACAACATTCCTGGCCTGTCGAACCCTACTTCTCGGAGGGAACTGTATATACGTCTATAGCGGTATATATCCTAATCTAAGGCAACCTAACATCTCGGATGTAACATTTGACAACATTCCACGTGTGTCGGTCCCTACGTCTCGGTGGTAACGTTACATGCGTCTACAACGTTATATATCCTAACCTAAGGCAACCTAACATCTTGGATGTAACATTTGACAACATTCCAGGCATGTCGGTCCCTACGTCTCGGTGGTAACATTAAATGCGTCTATAACGTTATATATCCTTATCTAAGGCAACCTAACATCTCGGATGCAATATTTGACAACATTCCTGGCCTGTCGAACCCTACTTCTCGGAGGGAACAGTATATACGTCTATAACGTTATATATCCTAACCTAAGGCAACCTGACATCTCGGATGTATTATTCTACAACATTCCAGGCGTGTCGGACCCTACTTCTCAGTGGGAACATTATGTGCGTCTATAACGTTGTATATCATAATCTAAGGCAACCTAACATCTCGGATGCAATATTTGACAACATTCCTGGCCTGTCGAATCCTACTTCCCGGAGGGAACAGCATATACTTCTATAACGTCATATATCCTAACCTAAGGCAACCTAACATCTCGGATGTAACATTTGACAACATTCCAGGCGTGTCGGTCCCTACTTCTCGGTGCGAACATTATATGAGTCTATAACGTTGTATATCCTAATCTAAGGCAACCTATTATCTCAGACGTAATATTTTACAATATTCCTGGCGTGTCGGTGCATACTTTTCGGTGGGAATATTATATGCGTCTATAACGGTCGATATCGTAATCTAAGGCAACCTAACATCTCGGATGCAATATTTGACAACATTCCTGGCCTGTCGAACCCTACTTCTCGGAGGGAACTGTATATACGTCTATAGCGTTATATATCCTAATCTAAGGCAACCTAACATCTCGGATGTAACATTTGACAACATTCCAGGTGTGTCGGTCCCTACGTCTCGGTGGTAACGTTACATGCGTCTACAACGTTATATATCCTAACCTAAGGCAACCTAACATCTTGGATGTAACATTTGACAACATTCCAGGCATGTCGGTCCCTACGTCTCGGTGGTAACATTACATGCGTCTATAACGGTATATTTCCTAATCTAAGGCAACCTAACATCTCGGATGCAATATTTGACAACATTCCTGGCCTGTCGAATCCTACTTCCCGGAGGGAACAGCATATACGTCTATAACGTCATATATCCTAACCTAAGGCAACCTAACATCTCGGATGTAACATTTGACAACATTCCAGGCGTGTCGGTCCCTACGTCTCGGTGATAACATTACATGCGTCTATAGCGGTATATATCCTAATCTTAGGCAACCTAACATCTCGGATGTAACATTTTACAACATTCCAGGCCTGTCGGTCCCTACGTCACGGTGGTAACATTACATGCGTCTATAACGTTATATATCCTAACCTAAGGCCACCTAACATCTCGTATGTAATATTTGACAACATTCCTGGCGTGTTGGAACCCTACGTCTCGGTGGTAACATTACGTGCGTCTATAACGTTATATATGCTAACCTAAGGCAACCTAACATCTCGGATGCAATATTTGACAACATTCCTAGCCTGTCGAATCCTACTTCTCGGAGGGAACAGTATATACGTCTATAACCTTATATATCCTAACCTAAGGCAACCTGACATCTCGGATGTAATATTCTACATCATTCCAGGCGTGTCGAACCCTACTTCTCGGTGCGAACATTATATGAGTCTATAACGTTGTATATCCTAATCTAAGGCAACCTATTATCTCAGACGTAATATTTTACAATATTCCTGGCGTGTCGGTGCATACTTTTCGGTGGGAATATTATATGCGTCTATAACGGTCGATATCGTAATCTAAGGCAACCTAACATCTCGGATGCAATATTTGACAACATTCCTGGCCTGTCGAACCCTACTTCTCGGAGGGAACTGTATATACGTCTATAGCGTTATATATCCTAATCTAAGGCAACCTAACATCTCGGATGTAACATTTGACAACATTCCAGGTGTGTCGGTCCCTACGTCTCGGTGGTAACGTTACATGCGTCTACAACGTTATATATCCTAACCTAAGGCAACCTAACATCTTGGATGTAACATTTGACAACATTCCAGGCATGTCGGTCCCTACGTCTCGGTGGTAACATTACATGCGTCTATAACGGTATATTTCCTAATCTAAGGCAACCTAACATCTCGGATGCAATATTTGACAACATTCCTGGCCTGTCGAATCCTACTTCCCGGAGGGAACAGCATATACGTCTATAACGTCATATATCCTAACCTAAGGCAACCTAACATCTCGGATGTAACATTTGACAACATTCCAGGCGTGTCGGTCCCTACGTCTCGGTGATAACATTACATGCGTCTATAGCGGTATATATCCTAATCTTAGGCAACCTAACATCTCGGATGTAACATTTTACAACATTCCAGGCCTGTCGGTCCCTACGTCACGGTGGTAACATTACATGCGTCTATAACGTTATATATCCTAACCTAAGGCCACCTAACATCTCGTATGTAATATTTGACAACATTCCTGGCGTGTTGGAACCCTACGTCTCGGTGGTAACATTACGTACGTCTATAACGTTATATATGCTAACCTAAGGCAACCTAACATCTCGGATGCAATATTTGACAACATTCCTAGCCTGTCGAATCCTACTTCTCGGAGGGAACAGTATATACGTCTATAACGTTATATATCCTAACCTAAGGCAACCTGACATCTCGGATGTAATATTCTACATCATTCCAGGCGTGTCGAACCCTACTTCTCGGTGGGAACATTATATGAGTCTATAACGTTGTATATCCTAATCTAAGGCAACCTATTATCTCAGACGTAATATTTTACAATATTCCTGGCGTGTCGGTGCATACTTTTCGGTGGGAATATTATATGCGTCTATAACGGTCGATATCGTAATCTAAGGCAACCTAACATCTCGGATGCAATATTTGACAACATTCCTGTCCTGTCGAACCCTACTTCTCGGAGGGAACTGTATATACGTCTATAGCGGTATATATCCTAATCTAAGGCAACCTAACACCTCGGATGTAACATTTGACAACATTCCAGGTGTGTCGGTCCCTACGTCTCGGTGGTAACGTTACATGCGTCTACAACGTTATATATCCTAACCTAAGGCAACCTAACATCTTGGATGTAACATTTGACAACATTCCAGGCATGTCGGTCCCTACGTCTCGGTGGTAACATTAAATGCGTCTATAACGTTATATATCCTTATCTAAGGCAACCTAACATCTCGGATGCAATATTTGACAACATTCCTAGCCTGTCGAACCCTACTTCTCGGAGGGAACAGTATATACGTCTATAACGTTATACATCCTAACCTAAGGCAACCTGACATCTCGGATGTAATATTCTACATCATTCCAGGCGAGTCGAACCCTACTTCTCGGTGGGAACATTATATGAGTCTATAACGTTGTATATCCTAATCTAAGGCAACCTATTATCTCAGACGTAAGATTTTACATTATTCCTGGCGTGTCGGTGCATACTTTTCGGTGGGAATATTCTATGCGTCTATAACGGTCGATATCGTAATCTAAGGCAACCTAACATCTCGGATGCAATATTTGACAACATTCCTGGCCTGTCGAACCCTACTTCTCGGAGGGAACTGTATATACGTCTATAGCGTTATATATCCTAATCTAAGGCAACCTAACATCTCGGGTGTAACATTTGACAACATTCCAGGTGTGTCGGTCCCTACGTCTCGGTGGTAACGTTACATGCGTCTACAACGTTATATATCCTAACCTAAGGCAACCTAACATCTTGGATGTAACATTTGACAACATTCCAGGCATGTCGGTCCCTACGTCTCGGTGGTAACATTACATGCGTCTATAACGGTATATTTCCTAATCTAAGGCAACCTAACATCTCGGATGCAATATTTGACAACATTCCTGGCCTGTCGAATCCTACTTCCCGGAGGGAACAGCATATACGTCTATAACGTCATATATCCTAACCTAAGGCAACCTAACATCTCGGATGTAACATTTGACAACATTCCAGGCGTGTCGGTCCCTACGTCTCGGTGATAACATTACATGCGTCTATAGCGGTATATATCCTAATCTTAGGCAACCTAACATCTCGGATGTAACATTTTACAACATTCCAGGCCTGTCGGTCCCTACGTCACGGTGGTAACATTACATGCGTCTATAACGTTATATATCCTAACCTAAGGCCACCTAACATCTCGTATGTAATATTTGACAACATTCCTGGCGTGTTGGAACCCTACGTCTCGGTGGTAACATTACGTACGTCTATAACGTTATATATGCTAACCTAAGGCAACCTAACATCTCGGATGCAATATTTGACAACATTCCTAGCCTGTCGAATCCTACTTCTCGGAGGGAACAGTATATACGTCTATAACGTTATATATCCTAACCTAAGGCAACCTGACATCTCGGATGTAATATTCTACATCATTCCAGGCGTGTCGAACCCTACTTCTCGGTGGGAACATTATATGAGTCTATAACGTTGTATATCCTAATCTAAGGCAACCTATTATCTCAGACGTAATATTTTACAATATTCCTGGCGTGTCGGTGCATACTTTTCGGTGGGAATATTATATGCGTCTATAACGGTCGATATCGTAATCTAAGGCAACCTAACATCTCGGATGCAATATTTGACAACATTCCTGGCCTGTCGAACCCTACTTCTCGGAGGGAACTGTATATACGTCTATAGCGGTATATATCCTAATCTAAGGCAACCTAACATCTCGGATGTAACATTTGACAACATTCCAGGTGTGTCGGTCCCTACGTCTCGGTGGTAACGTTACATGCGTCTACAACGTTATATATCCTAACCTAAGGCAACCTAACATCTCGGATGTAACATTTGACAACATTCCAGGCGTGTCGGTCCCTACCTCTCGGTGGTAACATTACATGCGTCTATAACGGTATATTTCCTAATCTAAGGCAACCTAACATCTCGGATGCAATATTTGACAACATTCCTGGCCTGTCGAACCCTACTTCTCGGAGGGAACAGTATATACGTCTATAACGTTATATATCCTAACCTAAGGCAACCTGACATCTCGGATGTATTATTCTACAACATTCCAGGCGTGTCGGACCCTACTTCTCAGTGGGAACATTATGTGCGTCTATAACGTTGTATATCATAATCTAAGGCAACCTAACATCTCGGATGCAATATTTGACAACATTCCTGGCCTGTCGAATCCTACTTCTCGGAGGGAACAGCATATACGTCTATAACGTTATATATCCTAACCTAAGGCAACCTGACATCTCGGATGTATTATTCTACAACATTCCAGGCGTGTCGGACCCTACTTCTCAGTGGGAACATTATGTGCGTCTATAACGTTATATATCCTAACCTAAGGCAACCTAATATCTCGGATGTAACATTTGACAACTTTCCAGGCGTGTCGGTCCCTACGTCTCGGTGATAACATTACATGCGTCTATAGCGGTATATATCCTAATCTTAGGCAACCTCACATCTCGGATGTAACATTTTACAACATTCCAGGCCTGTCGGTCCCTACGTCACGGTGGTAACATTACATGCGTATATAACGTTATATATCCTAACCTAAGGCCACCTAACATCTCGTATGTAATATTTGATAACATTCCTGGCGTGTCGAACCCTACTTCTCGGAGGGAACAGCATATACGTCTATAACGTCATATATCCTAACGTAAGGCAACCTAACATCTCGGATATAACATTTGACAACATACCCGGCGTGTTGGAACCCTACGTCTCGGTGGTAACATTACGTGCGTCTATAACGTTATATATGCTAACCTAAGGCAACCTAACATCTCGGATGCAATATTTGACAACATTCCTGGCCTGTCGAACCCTACTTCTCGGAGGGAACAGTATATACGTCTATAACGTTTTATATCCTAACCTAAGGCAACCTGACATCTCGGATGTAATATTCTACATCATTCCAGGCGTGTCGAACCCTAGTTCTCGGATGGAACTGTATATACGTCTATAACGGTATATATCCTAATCTAAGGCAACCTAACATCTCGGATGTAACATTTAACAACATTCCAGGCCTGTCGCTCCCTACGTCACAGTGGTAACATTACATGCGTCTATAACGTTATATATCCTAACCTAAGGCCACCTAACATCTCGTATGTAATATTTGATAACATTCCTGGCGTGTCGAACCCTACTTCTCGGAGGGAACAGCATATACGTCTATAACGTCATATATCCTAACCTAAGGCAACCTAACATCTCGGATGTAACATTTGACAACATTCCAGGTGTGTCGGTCCCTACGTCTCGGTGGTAACGTTACATGCGTCTATAACGTTATATATCCTAACCTAAGGCAACCTAACATCTCGGATGCAATATTTGACAACATTCCTGGCCTGTCGAATCCTACTTCTCGGAGGGAACAGCATATACGTCTATAACGTCATATATCCTAACCTAAGGCAACCTAACATCTCGGATGTAACATTTGACAACATTCCAGGCGTGTCGGTCCCTACGTCTCGGTGATAACATTACATGCGTCTATAGCGGTATATATCCTAATCTTAGGCAACCTAACATCTCGGATGTAACATTTTACAACATTCCAGGCCTGTCGGTCCCTACGTCACGGTGGTAACATTACATGCGTCTATAACGTTATATATCCTAACCTAAGGCCACCTAACATCTCGTATCTAATATTTGATAACATTCCTGGCGTGTCGAACCCTACTTCTCGGAGGGAACAGCATATAAGTCTATAACGTCGTATATCCTAACCTAAGGCAACCTAACATCTCGGATATAACATTTGACAACATACCCGGCGTGTTGGAACCCTACGTCTCGGTGGTAACATTACGTGCGTCTATAACGTTATATATGCTAACCTAAGGCAACCTAACATCTCGGATGCTATATTTGACAACATTCCTGGCCTGTCGAACCCTACTTCTCGTAGGGAACAGCATATACGTCTATAACGTTTTATATCCTAACCTAAGGCAACCTGACATCTCGGATGTAATATTCTACATCATTCCAGGCGTGTCGAACCCTACTTCTCGGATGGAACTGTATATACGTCTATAACGGTATATATCCTAATCTAAGGCAACCTAACATCTCGGATGTAACATTTGACAACATTCCAGGCGTGTCGGTCCCTACGTCTCGGTAGTGACATTACATGCGTCTATAACGTTATATATCCTAACCTAAGGCAACCTAACATCTCGGATGCAATATTTGACAACATTCCTGGCCTGTCGAATCCTACTTCTCGGAGGGAACAGCATATACGTCTATAACGTCATATATCCTAACCTAAGGCAACCTAACATCTCGGATGTAACATTTGACAACATTCCAGGCGTGTCGGTCCCTACGTCTCGGTGATAACATTACATGCGTCTATAGCGGTATATATCCTAATCTTAGGCAACCTAACATCTCGGATGTAACATTTTACAACATTCCAGGCCTGTCGGTCCCTACGTCACGGTGGTAACATTACATGCGTCTATAACGTTATATATCCTAACCTAAGGCCACCTAACATCTCGTATCTAATATTTGATAACATTCCTGGCGTGTCGAACCCTACTTCTCGGAGGGAACAGCATATACGTCTATAACGTCATATATCCTAACCTAAGGCAACCTAACATCTCGGATATAACATTTGACAACATACCCGGCGTGTTGGAACCCTACGTCTCGGTGGTAACATTACGTGCGTCTATAACGTTATATATGCTAACCTAAGGCAACCTAACATCTCGGATGCAATATTTGACAACATTCCTGGCCTGTCGAACCCTACTTCTCGTAGGGAACAGCATATACGTCTATAACGTGATATATCCTAACCTAAGGCAACCTAACATCTCGGATGTAACATTTGACAACATTCCAGGTGTGTCGGTCCCTACGTCTCGGTGGTAACGTTACATGCGTCTACAACGTTATATATCCTAACCTAAGGCAACCTAACATCTTGGATGTAACATTTGACAACATTCCAAGCATGTCGGTCCCTACGTCACGGTGGTAACATTATATGCGTCTATAACGTTATATATCCTTATCTAAGGCAACCTAACATCTCGGATGCAATATTTGACAACATTCCTAGCCTGTCGAACCCTACTTCTCGGAGGGAACAGTATATACGTCTATAACGTTATATATCCTAACCTAAGGCAACCTGACATCTCGGATGTAATATTCTACATCATTCCAGGCGTGTCGAACCCTACTTCTCGGTGGGAACATTATATGAGTCTATAACGTTGTATATCCTAATCTAAGGCAACCTATTATCTCAGACGTAATATTTTACAATATTCCTGGCGTGTCGGTGCATACTTTTCGGTGGGAATATTATATGCGTCTATAACGGTAGATATCGTAATCTAAGGCAACCTAACATCTCGGATGCAATATTTGACAACATTCCTGGCCTGTCGAACCCTACTTCTCGGAGGGAACTGTATATACGTCTATAGCGGTATATATCCTAATCTAAGGCAACCTAACATCTCGGATGTAACATTTGACAACATTCCACGTGTGTCGGTCCCTACGTCTCGGTGGTAACGTTACATGCGTCTACAACGTTATATATCCTAACCTAAGGCAACCTAACATCTTGGATGTAACATTTGACAACATTCCAGGCATGTCGGTCCCTACGTCTCGGTGGTAACATTAAATGCGTCTATAACGTTATATATCCTTATCTAAGGCAACCTAACATCTCGGATGCAATATTTGACAACATTCCTGGCCTGTCGAACCCTACTTCTCGGAGGGAACAGTATATACGTCTATAACGTTATATATCCTAACCTAAGGCAACCTGACATCTCGGATGTATTATTCTACAACATTCCAGGCGTGTCGGACCCTACTTCTCAGTGGGAACATTATGTGCGTCTATAACGTTGTATATCATAATCTAAGGCAACCTAACATCTCGGATGCAATATTTGACAACATTCCTGGCCTGTCGAATCCTACTTCCCGGAGGGAACAGCATATACTTCTATAACGTCATATATCCTAACCTAAGGCAACCTAACATCTCGGATGTAACATTTGACAACATTCCAGGCGTGTCGGTCCCTACTTCTCGGTGCGAACATTATATGAGTCTATAACGTTGTATATCCTAATCTAAGGCAACCTATTATCTCAGACGTAATATTTTACAATATTCCTGGCGTGTCGGTGCATACTTTTCGGTGGGAATATTATATGCGTCTATAACGGTCGATATCGTAATCTAAGGCAACCTAACATCTCGGATGCAATATTTGACAACATTCCTGGCCTGTCGAACCCTACTTCTCGGAGGGAACTGTATATACGTCTATAGCGTTATATATCCTAATCTAAGGCAACCTAACATCTCGGATGTAACATTTGACAACATTCCAGGTGTGTCGGTCCCTACGTCTCGGTGGTAACGTTACATGCGTCTACAACGTTATATATCCTAACCTAAGGCAACCTAACATCTTGGATGTAACATTTGACAACATTCCAGGCATGTCGGTCCCTACGTCTCGGTGGTAACATTACATGCGTCTATAACGGTATATTTCCTAATCTAAGGCAACCTAACATCTCGGATGCAATATTTGACAACATTCCTGGCCTGTCGAATCCTACTTCCCGGAGGGAACAGCATATACGTCTATAACGTCATATATCCTAACCTAAGGCAACCTAACATCTCGGATGTAACATTTGACAACATTCCAGGCGTGTCGGTCCCTACGTCTCGGTGATAACATTACATGCGTCTATAGCGGTATATATCCTAATCTTAGGCAACCTAACATCTCGGATGTAACATTTTACATTCCAGGCCTGTCGGTCCCTACGTCACGGTGGTAACATTACATGCGTCTATAACGTTATATATCCTAACCTAAGGCCACCTAACATCTCGTATGTAATATTTGACAACATTCCTGGCGTGTTGGAACCCTACGTCTCGGTGGTAACATTACGTGCGTCTATAACGTTATATATGCTAACCTAAGGCAACCTAACATCTCGGATGCAATATTTGACAACATTCCTAGCCTGTCGAATCCTACTTCTCGGAGGGAACAGTATATACGTCTATAACGTTATATATCCTAACCTAAGGCAACCTGACATCTCGGATGTAATATTCTACATCATTCCAGGCGTGTCGAACCCTACTTCTCGGTGCGAACATTATATGAGTCTATAACGTTGTATATCCTAATCTAAGGCAACCTATTATCTCAGACGTAATATTTTACAATATTCCTGGCGTGTCGGTGCATACTTTTCGGTGGGAATATTATATGCGTCTATAACGGTCGATATCGTAATCTAAGGCAACCTAACATCTCGGATGCAATATTTGACAACATTCCTGGCCTGTCGAACCCTACTTCTCGGAGGGAACTGTATATACGTCTATAGCGTTATATATCCTAATCTAAGGCAACCTAACATCTCGGATGTAACATTTGACAACATTCCAGGTGTGTCGGTCCCTACGTCTCGGTGGTAACGTTACATGCGTCTACAACGTTATATATCCTAACCTAAGGCAACCTAACATCTTGGATGTAACATTTGACAACATTCCAGGCATGTCGGTCCCTACGTCTCGGTGGTAACATTACATGCGTCTATAACGGTATATTTCCTAATCTAAGGCAACCTAACATCTCGGATGCAATATTTGACAACATTCCTGGCCTGTCGAATCCTACTTCCCGGAGGGAACAGCATATACGTCTATAACGTCATATATCCTAACCTAAGGCAACCTAACATCTCGGATGTAACATTTGACAACATTCCAGGCGTGTCGGTCCCTACGTCTCGGTGATAACATTACATGCGTCTATAGCGGTATATATCCTAATCTTAGGCAACCTAACATCTCGGATGTAACATTTTACAACATTCCAGGCCTGTCGGTCCCTACGTCACGGTGGTAACATTACATGCGTCTATAACGTTATATATCCTAACCTAAGGCCACCTAACATCTCGTATGTAATATTTGACAACATTCCTGGCGTGTTGGAACCCTACGTCTCGGTGGTAACATTACGTACGTCTATAACGTTATATATGCTAACCTAAGGCAACCTAACATCTCGGATGCAATATTTGACAACATTCCTAGCCTGTCGAATCCTACTTCTCGGAGGGAGCAGTATATACGTCTATAACGTTATATATCCTAACCTAAGGCAACCTGACATCTCGGATGTAATATTCTACATCATTCCAGGCGTGTCGAACCCTACTTCTCGGTGGGAACATTATATGAGTCTATAACGTTGTATATCCTAATCTAAGGCAACCTATTATCTCAGACGTAATATTTTACAATATTCCTGGCGTGTCGGTGCATACTTTTCGGTGGGAATATTATATGCGTCTATAACGGTCGATATCGTAATCTAAGGCAACCTAACATCTCGGATGCAATATTTGACAACATTCCTGTCCTGTCGAACCCTACTTCTCGGAGGGAACTGTATATACGTCTATAGCGGTATATATCCTAATCTAAGGCAACCTAACACCTCGGATGTAACATTTGACAACATTCCAGGTGTGTCGGTCCCTACGTCTCGGTGGTAACGTTACATGCGTCTACAACGTTATATATCCTAACCTAAGGCAACCTAACATCTTGGATGTAACATTTGACAACATTCCAGGCATGTCGGTCCCTACGTCTCGGTGGTAACATTAAATGCGTCTATAACGTTATATATCCTTATCTAAGGCAACCTAACATCTCGGATGCAATATTTGACAACATTCCTAGCCTGTCGAACCCTACTTCTCGGAGGGAACAGTATATACGTCTATAACGTTATACATCCTAACCTAAGGCAACCTGACATCTCGGATGTAATATTCTACATCATTCCAGGCGAGTCGAACCCTACTTCTCGGTGGGAACATTATATGAGTCTATAACGTTGTATATCCTAATCTAAGGCAACCTATTATCTCAGACGTAAGATTTTACATTATTCCTGGCGTGTCGGTGCATACTTTTCGGTGGGAATATTCTATGCGTCTATAACGGTCGATATCGTAATCTAAGGCAACCTAACATCTCGGATGCAATATTTGACAACATTCCTGGCCTGTCGAACCCTACTTCTCGGAGGGAACTGTATATACGTCTATAGCGTTATATATCCTAATCTAAGGCAACCTAACATCTCGGATGTAACATTTGACAACATTCCAGGTGTGTCGGTCCCTACGTCTCGGTGGTAACGTTACATGCGTCTACAACGTTATATATCCTAACCTAAGGCAACCTAACATCTTGGATGTAACATTTGACAACATTCCAGGCATGTCGGTCCCTACGTCTCGGTGGTAACATTACATGCGTCTATAACGGTATATTTCCTAATCTAAGGCAACCTAACATCTCGGATGCAATATTTGACAACATTCCTGGCCTGTCGAATCCTACTTCCCGGAGGGAACAGCATATACGTCTATAACGTCATATATCCTAACCTAAGGCAACCTAACATCTCGGATGTAACATTTGACAACATTCCAGGCGTGTCGGTCCCTACGTCTCGGTGATAACATTACATGCGTCTATAGCGGTATATATCCTAATCTTAGGCAACCTAACATCTCGGATGTAACATTTTACAACATTCCAGGCCTGTCGGTCCCTACGTCACGGTGGTAACATTACATGCGTCTATAACGTTATATATCCTAACCTAAGGCCACCTAACATCTCGTATGTAATATTTGACAACATTCCTGGCGTGTTGGAACCCTACGTCTCGGTGGTAACATTACGTACGTCTATAACGTTATATATGCTAACCTAAGGCAACCTAACATCTCGGATGCAATATTTGACAACATTCCTAGCCTGTCGAATCCTACTTCTCGGAGGGAACAGTATATACGTCTATAACGTTATATATCCTAACCTAAGGCAACCTGACATCTCGGATGTAATATTCTACATCATTCCAGGCGTGTCGAACCCTACTTCTCGGTGGGAACATTATATGAGTCTATAACGTTGTATATCCTAATCTAAGGCAACCTATTATCTCAGACGTAATATTTTACAATATTCCTGGCGTGTCGAACCCTACTTCTCGGAGGGAACAGTATATACGTCTATAACGTTATACATCCTAACCTAAGGCAACCTGACATCTCGGATGTAATATTCTACATCATTCCAGGCGAGTCGAAACCTACTTCTCGGTGGGAACATTATATGAGTCTATAACGTTGTATATCCTAATCTAAGGCAACCTATTATCTCAGACGTAAGATTTTACATTATTCCTGGCGTGTCGGTGCATACTTTTCGGTGGGAATATTCTATGCGTCTATAACGGTCGATATCGTAATCTAAGGCAACCTAACATCTCGGATGCAATATTTGACAACATTCCTGGCCTGTCGAACCCTACTTCTCGGAGGGAACTGTATATACGTCTATAGCGTTATATATCCTAATCTAAGGCAACCTAACATCTCGGATGTAACATTTGACAACATTCCAGGTGTGTCGGTCCCTACGTCTCGGTGGTAACGTTACATGCGTCTACAACGTTATATATCCTAACCTAAGGCAACCTAACATCTTGGATGTAACATTTGACAACATTCCAGGCATGTCGGTCCCTACGTCTCGGTGGTAACATTACATGCGTCTATAACGGTATATTTCCTAATCTAAGGCAACCTAACATCTCGGATGCAATATTTGACAACATTCCTGGCCTGTCGAATCCTACTTCCCGGAGGGAACAGCATATACGTCTATAACGTCATATATCCTAACCTAAGGCAACCTGACATCTCGGATGTAATATTCTACATCATTCCAGGCGTGTCGAACCCTACTTCTCGGTGGGAACATTATATGAGTCTATAACGTTGTATATCCTAATCTAAGGCAACCTATTATCTCAGACGTAATATTTTACAATATTCCTGGCGTGTCGGTGCATACTTTTCGGTGGGAATATTATATGCGTCTATAACGGTCGATATCGTAATCTAAGGCAACCTAACATCTCGGATGCAATATTTGACAACATTCCTGTCCTGTCGAACCCTACTTCTCGGAGGGAACTGTATATACGTCTATAGCGGTATATATCCTAATCTAAGGCAACCTAACACCTCGGATGTAACATTTGACAACATTCCAGGTGTGTCGGTCCCTACGTCTCGGTGGTAACGTTACATGCGTCTACAACGTTATATATCCTAACCTAAGGCAACCTAACATCTTGGATGTAACATTTGACAACATTCCAGGCATGTCGGTCCCTACGTCTCGGTGGTAACATTAAATGCGTCTATAACGTTATATATCCTTATCTAAGGCAACCTAACATCTCGGATGCAATATTTGACAACATTCCTAGCCTGTCGAACCCTACTTCTCGGAGGGAACAGTATATACGTCTATAACGTTATACATCCTAACCTAAGGCAACCTGACATCTCGGATGTAATATTCTACATCATTCCAGGCGAGTCGAACCCTACTTCTCGGTGGGAACATTATATGAGTCTATAACGTTGTATATCCTAATCTAAGGCAACCTATTATCTCAGACGTAAGATTTTACATTATTCCTGGCGTGTCGGTGCATACTTTTCGGTGGGAATATTCTATGCGTCTATAACGGTCGATATCGTAATCTAAGGCAACCTAACATCTCGGATGCAATATTTGACAACACTCCTGGCCTGTCGAACCCTACTTCTCGGAGGGAACTGTATATACGTCTATAGCGGTATATATCCTAATCTAAGGCAACCTAACATCTCGGATGTAACATTTGACAACATTCCAGGTGTGTCGGACCCTACGTCTCGGTGGTAACGTTACATGCGTCTACAACGTCATATATCCTAACCTAATGCAACCTAACATCTCGGATGTAACATTTGACAACATTCCAGGCGTGTCGGTCCCTACGTCTCGGTGGTAACGTTACATGCGTCTACAACGTTATATATCCTAACCTAAGGCAACCTAACATCTCGGATGTAACATTTGACAACATTCCAGGCGTGTCGGTCCCTACGTCTCGGTGGTAACATTACATGCGTCTATAACGGTATATTTCCTAATCTAAGGCAACCTAACATCTCGGATGCAATATTTGACAACATTCCTGGCCTGTCGAACCCTACTTCTCGGAGGGAACAGTATATACGTCTATAACGTTATATATCCTAACCTAAGGCAACCTGACATCTCGGATGTATTATTCTACAACATTCCAGGCGTGTCGGACCCTACTTCTCAGTGGGAACATTATGTGCGTCTATAACGTTCGATATCGTAATCTAAGGCAACCTAACATCTCGGATGCAATATTTGACAACATTCCTGGCCTGTCGAACCCTACTTCTCGGAGGGAACAGCATATACGTCTATAACGACATATATCCTAACCTAAGACAACCTAACATCTCGGATATAACATTTCACAACATTCCCGGCGTGTTGGAACCCTACGTCTCGGTGGTAACATTACGTGCGTCTATAACGTTATATATGCTAACCTAAGGCAACCTAACATCTCGGATGCAATATTTGACAACATTCCTGGCCTGTCGAATCCTACTTCTCGGAGGGAACAGCATATACGTCTATAACGTCATATATCCTAACCTAAGGCAACCTAACATCTCGGATGTAACATTTGACAACATTCCAGGCGTGTCGGTCCCTACGTCTCGGTGATAACATTACATGCGTCTATAGGGGTATATATCCTAATCTTAGGCAACCTAACATCTCGGATGTAACATTTTACAACATTCCAGGCCTGTCGGTCCCTACGTCACGGTGGTAACATTACATGCGTCTATAACGTTATATATCCTAACCTAAGGCCACCTAACATCTCGTATCTAATATTTGATAACATTCCTGGCGTGTCGAACCCTACTTCTCGGAGGGAACAGCATATACGTCTATAACGTCATATATCCTAACCTAAGGCAACCTAACATCTCGGATATAACATTTGACAACATACCCGGCGTGTTGGAACCCTACGTCTCGGTGGTAACATTACGTGCGTCTATAACGTTATATATGCTAACCTAAGGCAACCTAACATCTCGGATGCAATATTTGACAACATTCCTGGCCTGTCGATCCCTACTTCTCGTAGGGAACAGCATATACGTCTATAACGTGATATATCCTAACCTAAGGCAACCTAACATCTCGGATGTAACATTTGACAACATTCCAGGTGTGTCGGTCCCTACGTCTCGGTGGTAACGTTACATGCGTCTACAACGTTATATATCCTAACCTAAGGCAACCTAACATCTCGGATGCAATATTTGACAACATTCCTAGCCTGTCGAACCCTACTTCTCGGAGGGAACAGTATATACGTCTATAGCGGTATATATCCTAATCTAAGGCAACCTAACATCTCGGATGTAACATTTGACAACATTCCAGGCGTGTCGGTCCCTACGTCTCGGTGGTAACGTTACATGCGTCTCCAACGTTATATATCCTAACCTAAGGCAACCTAACATCTCGGATGTAACATTTGACAACATTCCAGGCGTGTCGGTCCCTACGTCTCGGTGGTAACATTACATGCGTCTATAGCGGTGTATATCCTAATCTTAGGCAACCTAACATCTCGGATGTAACATTTTACAACATTCCAGGCCTGTCGGTCCCTACGTCACGGTGGTAACATTACATGCGTCTATAACGTTATATATCCTAACCTAAGGCCACCTAACATCTCGTATGTAATATTTGACAACATTCCTGGCGTGTTGGAACCCTACGTCTCGGTGGTAACATTACGTGCGTCTATAACGTTATATATGCTAACCTAAGGCAACCTAACATCTCGGATGCAATATTTGACAACATTCCTAGCCTGTCGAATCCTACTTCTCGGAGGGAACAGTATATACGTCTATAACGTTATATATCCTAACCTAAGGCAACCTGACATCTCGGATGTAATATTCTACATCATTCCATGCGTGTCGAACCCTACTTCTCGGTGGGAACATTATATGAGTCTATAACGTTGTATATCCTAATCTAAGGCAACCTATTATCTCAGACGTAATATTTTACAATATTCCTGGCGTGTCGGTGCATACTTTTCGGTGGGAATATTATATGCGTCTATAACGGTCGATATCGTAATCTAAGGCAACCTAACATCTCGGATGCAATATTTGACAACATTCCTGGCCTGTCGAACCCTACTTCTCGGAGGGAACTGTATATACGTCTATAGCGGTATATATCCTAATCTAAGGCAACCTAACATCTCTGATGTAACATTTGACAACATTCCAGGTTTGTCGGTCCCTACGTCTCGGTGGTAACGTTACATGCGTCTACAACGTTATATATCCTAACCTAAGGCAACCTAACATCTCGGATGTAACATTTGACAACATTCCAGGCGTGTCGGTCCCTACGTCTCGGTGGTAACATTACATGCGTCTATAACGGTATATTTCCTAATCTAAGGCAACCTAACATCTCGGATGCAATATTTGACAACATTCCTGGCCTGTCGAACCCTACTTCTCGGAGGGAACAGTATATACGTCTATAGCGGTATATATCCTAATCTAAGGCAACCTAACATCTCGGATGTAACATTTGACAACATTCCAGGTTTGTCGGTCCCTACGTCTCGGTGGTAACGTTACATGCGTCTACAACGTTATATATCCTAACCTAAGGCAACCTAACATCTCGGATGTAACATTTGACAACATTCCAGGCGTGTCGGTGCCTACGTCTCGGTGGTAACATTACATGCGTCTATAACGGTATATTTCCTAATCTAAGGCAACCTAACATCTCGGATGCAATATTTGACAACATTCCTGGCCTGTCGAACCCTACTTCTCGGAGGGAACAGTATATACGTCTATAACGTTATATATCCTAACCTAAGGCAACATGACATCTCGGATGTATTATTCTACAACATTCCAGGCGTGTCGGACCCTACTTCTCAGTGGGAACATTATGTGCGTCTATAACGTTGTATATTCTAATCTAAGGCAACCTAACATCTCGGATGCAATATTTGACAACATTCCTGGCCTGTCGAACCCTACTTCTCGGAGGGAACAGCATATACGTCTATAACGTTATATATGCTAACCTAAGGCAACCTAACATCTCGGATGCAATATTTGACAACATTCCTGGCCTGTCGAACCCTACTTCTCGGAGGGAACAGTATATACGTCTATAACGTTATATATCCTAACCTAAGGCAACCTGACATCTCGGATGTAATATTCTACATCATTCCAGGCGTGTCGAACCCTACTTCTCGGATGGAACTGTATATACGTCTATAACGGTATATATCCTAACCTAAGGCCACCTAACATCTCGTATGTAATATTTGATAACATTCCTGGCGTGTCGAACCCTACTTCTCGGAGGGAACAGCATATACGTCTATAACGTCATATATCCTGACCTAAGGCAACCTAACATCTCGGATATAACATTTGACAACATACCCGGCGTGTTGGAACCCTACGTCTCGGTGGTAACATTACGTGCGTCTATAACGTTATATATGCTAACCTAAGGCAACCTAACATCTCGGATGCAATATTTGACAACATTCCTGGCCTGTCGAACCCTACTTCTAGGAGGGAACAGCATATACATCTATAACGTCATATAGCCTAACCTAAGGCAACCTAACATCTCGGATGTAACATTTGACAACATTCCAGGTGTGTCGGTCCCTACGTCTCGGTGGTAACGTTACATGCGTCTACAACGTTATATATCCTAACCTAAGGCAACCTAACATCTTGGATGTAACATTTGACAACATTCCAGGCATGTCGGTCCCTACGTCTCGGTGGTAACATTATATGCGTCTATAACGTTATATATCCTTATCTAAGGCAACCTAACATCTCGGATGCAATATTTGACAACATTCCTAGCCTGTCGAGTCCTACTTCTCGGAGGGAACAGTATATACGTGTATTTCGTTATATATCCTAACCTAAGGCAACCTGACATCTCGGATGTAATATTCTACATCATTCCAGGCGTGTCGAACCCTACTTCTCGGATGGAACTGTATATACGTCTATAACGGTATATATCCTAATCTAAGGCAACCTAACATCTCGGATGTAACATTTGACAACATTCCAGGCGTGTCGGTCCCTACGTCTCGGTGGTAACATTACGTGCGTCTATAACGTTATATATCCTAACCTAAGGCAACCTAACATCTCGGATGCAATATTTGACAACATTCCTGGCCTGTCGAATCCTACTTCTCGGAGGGAACAGCATATACGTCTATAACGTCATATATCCTAACCTAAGGCAACCTAACATCTCGGATGTAACATTTGACAACATTCCAGGCGTGTCGGTCCCTACGTCTCGGTGATAACATTACATGCGTCTATAGGGGTATATATCCTAATCTTAGGCAACCTAACATCTCGGATGTAACATTTTACAACATTCCAGGCCTGTCGGTCCCTACGTCACGGTGGTAACATTACATGCGTCTATAACGTTATATATCCTAACCTAAGGCCACCTAACATCTCGTATCTAATATTTGATAACATTCCTGGCGTGTCGAACCCTACTTCTCGGAGGGAACAGCATATACGTCTATAACGTCATATATCCTAACCTAAGGCAACCTAACATCTCGGATATAACATTTGACAACATACCCGGCGTGTTGGAACCCTACGTCTCGGTGGTAACATTACGTGCGTCTATAACGTTATATATGCTAACCTAAGGCAACCTAACATCTCGGATGCAATATTTGACAACATTCCTGGCCTGTCGATCCCTACTTCTCGTAGGGAACAGCATATACGTCTATAACGTGATATATCCTAACCTAAGGCAACCTAACATCTCGGATGTAACATTTGACAACATTCCAGGTGTGTCGGTCCCTACGTCTCGGTGGTAACGTTACATGCGTCTACAACGTTATATATCCTAACCTAAGGCAACCTAACATCTTGGATGTAACATTTGACAACATTCCAGGCATGTCGGTCCCTACGTCTCGGTGGTAACATTATATGCGTCTATAACGTTATATATCCCTATCTAAGGCAACCTAACATCTCGGATGCAATATTTGACAACATTCCTAGCCTGTCGAACCCTACTTCTCGGAGGGAACAGTATATACGTCTATAACGTTATATATCCTAACCTAAGGCAACCTGACATCTCGGATGTAATTTTCTACATCATTCCAGGCGTGTCGAACCCTACTTCTCGGTGGGAACATTATATGAGTCTATAACGTTGTATGTCCTAATGTAAGGCATTCTATTATCTCAGACGTAATATTTTGCAATATTCCTGGCGTGTCGGTGCATACTTTTCGGTGGGAATATTATATGCGTCTCTAACGGTCGATATCGTAATCTAAGGCAACCTAACATCTCGGATGCAATATTTGACAAAATTCCTGGCCTGTCGAACCCTACTTCTCGGAGGGAACAGCATATACGTCTATTACGACATATATCCTAACCTAAGACAACCTAACATCTCGGATATAACATTTGACAACATTCCCGGCGTGTTGGAACCCTAGGTCTCGGTGGTAACATTACGTGCGTCTATAACGTTATATATGCTAACCTAAGACAACCTAACATCTCGGATGCAATATTTGACAACATTCCAGGTGTGTCGGTCCCTACGTCTCGGTGGTAACGTTACATGCGTCTTCAACGTTATATATCCTAACCTAAGGCAACCTAACATCTCGGATGTAACATTTGACAACATTCCAGGCGTGTCGGTCCCTACGTCTCGGTGGTAACATTACATGCGTCTATAACGGTATATTTCCTAATCTAAGGCAACCTATTATCTCAGACGTAATATTTTACAATATTCCTCGCGTGTCGGTGCATACTTTTCGGTGGGAATATTATATGCGTCCACAACGGTCGATATCGTAATCTAAGGCAATCTAACATCTCGGATGCAATATTTGACAACATTCCTGGCCTGTCGAAACCTACTTCTCGGAGGAAACAGCATATTCGTCTATAACGTCATATATCCTAACCTAAGGCAACCTAACATCTCGGATGTAACATTTGACAACATTCCAGGCGTGTCGGTCCCTACGTCTCGGTGGTAACGTTACATGCGTCTATAACGTTATATATCCTAACCTAAGGCAACCTAACATCTCGGATGTAATATTCTACATCATTCCAGGCGTGTCGAACCCTACTTCTCGGATGGAACTGTATATACGTCTATAACGTCATATATCCTAACCTAAGGCAACCTAACATCTCGGATGTAACATTTGACAACATTCCAGGCGTGTCGGTCCCTACGTCTCGGGGATAACATTACATGCATCTATAGCGGTATATATCCTAATCTTAGGCAACCTAACATCTCGGATGTAACATTTTACAACATTCCAGGCCTGTCGGTCCCTACGTCACGGTGGTAACATTACATGCGTCTATAACGTTATATATCCTAACCTAAGGCCACCTAACATCTCGTATGTAATATTTGATAACATTCCTGGCGTGTCGAACCCTACTTCTCGGAGGGAACAGCATATACGTTTATAACGTCATATATCCTAACCTAAGGCAACCTAACATCTCGGATATAACATTTGACAACATACCCGGCGTGTTGGAACCCTACGTCTCGGTGGTAACATTACGTGCGTCTATAACGTTATATATGCTAACCTAAGGCAACCTAACATCTCGGATGTAACATTTGACAACATTCCAGGCGTGTCGGTCCCTACGTCTCGGTGGTAACATTACATGCGTCTATAACGGTATATTTCCTAATCTAAGGCAACCTAACATCTCGGATGCAATATTTGACAACATTCCTGGCCTGTCGAACACTACTTCTCGGAGGGAACAGTATATACGTCTATAACGTTATATATCCTAACCTAAGGCAACCTGACATCTCGGATGCAATATTTGACAACATTCCTGGCCTGTCGAACCCTACATCTCGGAGGGAACAGTATATACGTCTATAGCGATATATATCCTAATCTAAGGCAACCTAACATCTCGGATGCAATATTTGATAACATTCCTGGCCTGTCGAACCCTACTTCCCGGAGGGAACAGTATATACGACTATAACGTTATATATCCTAACCGAAGGCAACCTGACATCTCGGATGTAATATTCTACATCATTCCAGGCGTGTCGGACATTACTTCTCGGTGGGAACATTATATGAGTCTATAACGTTGTGTATCCTAATCTAAGGCAACCTATTATCTCAGACGTAATATTTTACAATATTCCTGGCGTGTCGGTGCATACTTTTCGGTGGGAATATTATATGCGTCCATAACGGTCGATATCGTAATCTAAGGCAATCTAACATCTCGGATGCAATATTTGACAAGATTCCTGACCTGTCGAACCCTACTTCTCGGAGGGAACATTATATACGTCTATAACGGTATATATCCTAATCTAAGGCAACCTAACATCTCGGATGCAATATTTGACAACATTCCTGGCCTGTCGAACCCTACTTCTCGGAGGGAACAGTATATACGTCTGTAACGACATATATCCTAACCTAAGACAACCTAACATTCCGGATGTAACATTTTACAACATTCCAGGCCTGTCGGTCCCTACGTCTCGGTGGTACCATTACATGCGTCTATAACGTTATATATCCTAACCTAAGGCCAGATAACATCTCGTATGTAATATTTGACAACATTCCTGGCGTGTCGAACCCTACTTCTCGGTGGGAACAGTATATACGTCTATAACGTTATATATCCTAACGTAAGGTAACCTAACATCTCGGATGTAATATTTGACAACATTCCAGGCGTGTCGGTCCCTACGTCTCGGTGGTAACATTACATGCGTCTATAACGGTATATTTCCTAATCTAAGGCAACCTAACATCTCGGATGCAATATTTGACAATATTCCGGGCCTGTCGAACACTACTTCTCGGAGGGAACAGTATATACGTCTATAACGTTATATATCCTAACCTAAGGCAACCTGACATCTCGGATGCAATATTTGACAACATTCCTGGCCTGTCGAACCCTACATCTCGGAGGGAACAGTATATACGTCTATAGCGATATATATCCTAATCTAAGGCAACCTAACATCTCGGATGCAATATTTGATAACATTCCTGGCCTGTCGAACCCTACTTCCCGGAGGGAACAGTATATACGTCTATAACGTTATATATCCTAACCGAAGGCAACCTGACATCTCGGATGTAATATTCTACATCATTCCAGGCGTGTCGGACATTACTTCTCGGTGGGAACATTATATGAGTCTATAACGTTGTGTATCCTAATCTAAGGCAACCTATTATCTCAGACGTAATATTTTACAATATTCCTGGCGTGTCGGTGCATACTTTTCGGTGGGAATATTATATGCGTCCATAACGGTCGATATCGTAATCTAAGGCAATCTAACATCTCGGATGCAATATTTGACAAGATTCCTGACCTGTCGAACCCTACTTCTCGGAGGGAACATTATATACGTCTATAACGGTATATATCCTAATCTAAGGCAACCTAACATCTCGGATGCAATATTTGACAACATTCCTGGCCTGTCGAACCCTACTTCTCGGAGGGAACAGCATATACGTCTATAACGTCATATATCCTAACCTAAGGCAACCTAACATCTCGGATGTAACATTTGACAACATTCCAGGCGTGTCGGTCCCTACGTCTCGGTGATAACATTACATGCGTCTATAGGGGTATATATCCTAATCTTAGGCAACCTAACATCTCGGATGTAACATTTTACAACATTCCAGGCCTGTCGGTCCCTACGTCACGGTGGTAACATTACATGCGTCTATAACGTTATATATCCTAACCTAAGGCCACCTAACATCTCGTATCTAATATTTGATAACATTCCTGGCGTGTCGAACCCTACTTCTCGGAGGGAACAGCATATACGTCTATAACGTCATATATCCTAACCTAAGGCAACCTAACATCTCGGATATAACATTTGACAACATACCCGGCGTGTTGGAACCCTACGTCTCGGTGGTAACATTACGTGCGTCTATAACGTTATATATGCTAACCTAAGGCAACCTAACATCTCGGATGCAATATTTGACAACATTCCTGGCCTGTCGAACCCTACTTCTCGTAGGGAACAGCATATACGTCTATAACGTGATATATCCTAACCTAAGGCAACCTAACATCTCGGATGTAACATTTGACAACATTCCAGGTGTGTCGGTCCCTACGTCTCGGTGGTAACGTTACATGCGTCTACAACGTTATATATCCTAACCTAAGGCAACCTAACATCTCGGATGCAATATTTGACAACATTCCTAGCCTGTCGAACCCTACTTCTCGGAGGGAACAGTATATACGTCTATAGCGGTATATATCCTAATCTAAGGCAACCTAACATCTCGGATGTAACATTTGACAACATTCCAGGCGTGTCGGTCCCTACGTCTCGGTGGTAACGTTACATGCGTCTCCAACGTTATATATCCTAACCTAAGGCAACCTAACATCTCGGATGTAACATTTGACAACATTCCAGGCGTGTCGGTCCCTACGTCTCGGTGGTAACATTACATGCGTCTATAGCGGTGTATATCCTAATCTTAGGCAACCTAACATCTCGGATGTAACATTTTACAACATTCCAGGCCTGTCGGTCCCTACGTCACGGTGGTAACATTACATGCGTCTATAACGTTATATATCCTAACCTAAGGCCACCTAACATCTCGTATGTAATATTTGACAACATTCCTGGCGTGTTGGAACCCTACGTCTCGGTGGTAACATTACGTGCGTCTATAACGTTATATATGCTAACCTAAGGCAACCTAACATCTCGGATGCAATATTTGACAACATTCCTAGCCTGTCGAATCCTACTTCTCGGAGGGAACAGTATATACGTCTATAACGTTATATATCCTAACCTAAGGCAACCTGACATCTCGGATGTAATATTCTACATCATTCCATGCGTGTCGAACCCTACTTCTCGGTGGGAACATTATATGAGTCTATAACGTTGTATATCCTAATCTAAGGCAACCTATTATCTCAGACGTAATATTTTACAATATTCCTGGCGTGTCGGTGCATACTTTTCGGTGGGAATATTATATGCGTCTATAACGGTCGATATCGTAATCTAAGGCAACCTAACATCTCGGATGCAATATTTGACAACATTCCTGGCCTGTCGAACCCTACTTCTCGGAGGGAACTGTATATACGTCTATAGCGGTATATATCCTAATCTAAGGCAACCTAACATATCGGATGTAACATTTGACAACATTCCAGGTTTGTCGGTCCCTACGTCTCGGTGGTAACGTTACATGCGTCTACAACGTTATATATCCTAACCTAAGGCAACCTAACATCTCGGATGTAACATTTGACAACATTCCAGGCGTGTCGGTCCCTACGTCTCGGTGGTAACATTACATGCGTCTATAACGGTATATTTCCTAATCTAAGGCAACCTAACATCTCGGATGCAATATTTGACAACATTCCTGGCCTGTCGAACCCTACTTCTCGGAGGGAACAGTATATACGTCTATAACGTTATATATCCTAACCTAAGGCAACATGACATCTCGGATGTATTATTCTACAACATTCCAGGCGTGTCGGACCCTACTTCTCAGTGGGAACATTATGTGCGTCTATAGCGTTGTATATCCTAATCTAAGGCAACCTAACATCTCGGATGCAATATTTGACAACATTCCTGGCCTGTCGAACCCTACTTCTCGGAGGGAACAGCATATACGTCTATAACGTTATATATGCTAACCTAAGGCAACCTAACATCTCGGATGCAATATTTGACAACATTCCTGGCCTGTCGAACCCTACTTCTCGGAGGGAACAGTATATACGTCTATAACGTTATATATCCTAACCTAAGGCAACCTGACATCTCGGATGTAATATTCTACATCATTCCAGGCGTGTCGAACCCTACTTCTCGGATGGAACTGTATATACGTCTATAACGGTATATATCCTAACCTAAGGCCACCTAACATCTCGTATGTAATATTTGATAACATTCCTGGCGTGTCGAACCCTACTTCTCGGAGGGAACAGCATATACGTCTATAACGTCATATATCCTGACCTAAGGCAACCTAACATCTCGGATATAACATTTGACAACATACCCGGCGTGTTGGAACCCTACGTCTCGGTGGTAACATTACGTGCGTCTATAACGTTATATATGCTAACCTAAGGCAACCTAACATCTCGGATGCAATATTTGACGACATTCCTGGCCTGTCGAACCCTACTTCTAGGAGGGAACAGCATATACGTCTATAACGTCATATAGCCTAACCTAAGGCAACCTAACATCTCGGATGTAACATTTGACAACATTCCAGGTGTGTCGGTCCCTACGTCTCGGTGGTAACGTTACATGCGTCTACAACGTTATATATCCTAACCTAAGGCAACCTAACATCTTGGATGTAACATTTGACAACATTCCAGGCATGTCGGTCCCTACGTCTCGGTGGAAACATTATATGCGTCTATAACGTTATATATCCTTATCTAAGGCAACCTAACATCTCGGATGCAATATTTGACAACATTCCTAGCCTGTCGAGTCCTACTTCTCGGAGGGAACAGTATATACGTGTATTTTGTTATATATCCTAACCTAAGGCAACCTGACATCTCGGATGTAATATTCTACATCATTCCAGGCGTGTCGAACCCTACTTCTCGGTGGGAACATTATATGAGTCTATAACGTTGTATATCCTAATCTAAGGCAACCTATTATCTCAGACGTAATATTTTACAATATTCCTGGCGTGTCGGTGCATACTTTTCGGTGGGAATATTATATGCGTCTATAACGGTCGATATCGTAATCTAAGGCAACCTAACATCTCGGATGCAATATTTGACAACATTCCTGGCCTGTCGAACCCTACTTCTCGGAGGGAACTGTATATACGTCTATAACGTTATATATCCTAACCTAAGGCAACCTGACATCTCGGATGTAATATTCTACATCATTCCAGGCGTGTCGAACCCTACTTCTCGGATGGAACTGTATATACGTCTATAACGGTATATATCCTAATCTAAGGCAACCTAACATCTCGGATGTAACATTTGACAACATTCCAGGCGTGTCGGTCCCTACGTCTCGGTGGTAACATTACATGCGTCTATAACGTTATATATCCTAACCTAAGGCCACCTAACATCTCGTATGTAATATTTGATAACATTCCTGGCGTGTCGAACCCTACTTCTCGGTGGGAACAGTATATACGTCTGTAACGTCATATATCCTAACCTAAGGCAACCTAACATCTCGGATATAACATTTGACAACATACCCGGCGTGTTGGAACCCTACGTCTCGGTGATAACATTACGTGCGTCTATAACGTTATATATGCTAACCTAAGGCAACCTAACATCTCGGATGCAATATTTGACAACATTCCTGGCCTGTCGAACCCTACTTCTCGGAGGGAACAGTATATACGTCTATAACGCCATATATCCTAACCTAAGGCAACCTAACATCTCGGATGTAACATTTGACAACATTCCAGGCGTGTCGGTGCCTACGTCTCGGTGGTAACATTACATGCGTCTATAGCGGTATATATCCTAATCTTGGCAACCTAACATCTCGGATGTAACATTTTACAAACATTCCAGGCCTGTCGGTCCCTACGTCTCGGTGGTACCATTACATGCGTCTATAACGTTATATATCCTAACCTAAGGCCACCTAACATCTCGTATGTAATATTTTACAACATTCCTGGCGTGTCGAACCCTACTTCTCGGTGGGAACAGTATATACGTCTATAACGTTATATATCCTAACGTAAGGTAACCTAACATCTCGGATGTAATATTTGACAACATTCCTGGCGTGTCGGACCCTACTTCACGGTGGGAACAGTATATACGTCTGTAACGTCATATATCCTAACCTAAGGCAACCTAACATCTCGGATATAACATTTGACAACATACCCGATGTGTTGGAACCCTACGTCTCGGTGATAACATTACGTGCGTCTATAACGTTATATATGCTAACCTAAGGCAACCTAACATCTCGGATGCAATATTTGACAACATTCCTGGCCTGTGAACCCTACTTCTCGGAGGGAACAGTATATACGTCTATAACGTTATATATCCTAACCTAAGGCAACCTGACATCTCGGATGTAATATTCTACATCATTCCAGGCGTGTCGAACGCTACTTCTCGGTGGGAACATTATATGAGTCTATAACGTTGTATATCCTAATCTAAGGCAACCTATTATCTCAGACGTAATATTTTACAATATTCCTGGCGTGTCGGTGCATACTTTTCGGTGGGAATATTATATGCGTCTATAACGGTCGATATCGTAATCTAAGGCAACCTAACATCTGGGATGTAACATTTGACAACATTCCAGGTGTGTCGGTCCCTACGTCTCGGTGGTAACGTTACATGCGTCTACAACGTTATATATCCTAACCTAAGGCAACCTAACATCTTGGATGTAACATTTGACAACATTCCAGGCATGTCGGTCCCTACGTCTCGGTGGTAACATTATATGCGTCTATAACGTTATATATCCCTATCTAAGGCAACCTAACATCTCGGATGCAATATTTGACAACATTCCTAGCCTGTCGAACCCTACTTCTCGGAGGGAACAGTATATACGTCTATAACGTTATATATCCTAACCTAAGGCAACCTGACATCTCGGATGTAATATTCTACATCATTCCAGGCGTGTCGAACCCTACTTC
Organism: Xylocopa violacea; assembly: GCA_963969225.1. Lineage (NCBI taxonomy): Eukaryota > Metazoa > Arthropoda > Insecta > Hymenoptera > Apidae > Xylocopa > Xylocopa violacea. The sequence goes on along the minus strand of CAXAJV010000002.1, from coordinate 21,187,818 downwards.
TCGGTGGGAACATTATATGAGTCTATAACGTTGTATATCCTAATGTAAGGCATTCTATTATCTCAGACGTAATATTTTGCAATATTCCTGGCGTGTCGGTGCATACTTTTCGGTGGGAATATTATATGCGTCTCTAACGGTCGATATCGTAATCTAAGGCAACCTAACATCTCGGATGCAATATTTGACAAAATTCCTGGCCTGTCGAACCCTACTTCTCGGAGGGAACAGCATATACGTCTATTACGACATATATCCTAACCTAAGACAACCTAACATCTCGGATATAACATTTGACAACATTCCCGGCGTGTTGGAACCCTAGGTCTCGGTGGTAACATTACGTGCGTCTATAACGTTATATATGCTAACCTAAGACAACCTAACATCTCGGATGCAATATTTGACAACATTCCAGGTGTGTCGGTCCCTACGTCTCGGTGGTAACGTTACATGCGTCTTCAACGTTATATATCCTAACCTAAGGCAACCTAACATCTCGGATGTAACATTTGACAACATTCCAGGCGTGTCGGTCCCTACGTCTCGGTGGTAACATTACATGCGTCTATAACGGTATATTTCCTAATCTAAGGCAACCTATTATCTCAGACGTAATATTTTACAATATTCCTCGCGTGTCGGTGCATACTTTTCGGTGGGAATATTATATGCGTCCACAACGGTCGATATCGTAATCTAAGGCAATCTAACATCTCGGATGCAATATTTGACAACATTCCTGGCCTGTCGAAACCTACTTCTCGGAGGAAACAGCATATACGTCTATAACGTCATATATCCTAACCTAAGGCAACCTAACATCTCGGATGTAACATTTGACAACATTCCAGGCGTGTCGGTCCCTACGTCTCGGTGGTAACGTTACATGCGTCTATAACGTTATATATCCTAACCTAAGGCAACCTAACATCTCGGATGTAATATTCTACATCATTCCAGGCGTGTCGAACCCTACTTCTCGGATGGAACTGTATATACGTCTATAACGTCATATATCCTAACCTAAGGCAACCTAACATCTCGGATGTAACATTTGACAACATTCCAGGCGTGTCGGTCCCTACGTCTCGGGGATAACATTACATGCATCTATAGCGGTATATATCCTAATCTTAGGCAACCTAACATCTCGGATGTAACATTTTACAACATTCCAGGCCTGTCGGTCCCTACGTCACGGTGGTAACATTACATGCGTCTATAACGTTATATATCCTAACCTAAGGCCACCTAACATCTCGTATGTAATATTTGATAACATTCCTGGCGTGTCGAACCCTACTTCTCGGAGGGAACAGCATATACGTCTATAACGTCATATATCCTAACCTAAGGCAACCTAACATCTCGGATATAACATTTGACAACATACCCGGCGTGTTGGAACCCTACGTCTCGGTGGTAACATTACGTGCGTCTATAACGTTATATATGCTAACCTAAGGCAACCTAACATCTCGGATGTAACATTTGACAACATTCCAGGCGTGTCGGTCCCTACGTCTCGGTGGTAACATTACATGCGTCTATAACGGTATATTTCCTAATCTAAGGCAACCTAACATCTCGGATGCAATATTTGACAACATTCCTGGCCTGTCGAACACTACTTCTCGGAGGGAACAGTATATACGTCTATAACGTTATATATCCTAACCTAAGGCAACCTGACATCTCGGATGCAATATTTGACAACATTCCTGGCCTGTCGAACCCTACATCTCGGAGGGAACAGTATATACGTCTATAGCGATATATATCCTAATCTAAGGCAACCTAACATCTCGGATGCAATATTTGATAACATTCCTGGCCTGTCGAACCCTACTTCCCGGAGGGAACAGTATATACGTCTATAACGTTATATATCCTAACCGAAGGCAACCTGACATCTCGGATGTAATATTCTACATCATTCCAGGCGTGTCGGACATTACTTCTCGGTGGGAACATTATATGAGTCTATAACGTTGTGTATCCTAATCTAAGGCAACCTATTATCTCAGACGTAATATTTTACAATATTCCTGGCGTGTCGGTGCATACTTTTCGGTGGGAATATTATATGCGTCCATAACGGTCGATATCGTAATCTAAGGCAATCTAACATCTCGGATGCAATATTTGACAAGATTCCTGACCTGTCGAACCCTACTTCTCGGAGGGAACATTATATACGTCTATAACGGTATATATCCTAATCTAAGGCAACCTAACATCTCGGATGCAATATTTGACAACATTCCTGGCCTGTCGAACCCTACTTCTCGGAGGGAACAGTATATACGTCTGTAACGACATATATCCTAACCTAAGACAACCTAACATTCCGGATGTAACATTTTACAACATTCCAGTCCTGTCGGTCCCTACGTCTCGGTGGTACCATTACATGCGTCTATAACGTTATATATCCTAACCTAAGGCCAGATAACATCTCGTATGTAATATTTGACAACATTCCTGGCGTGTCGAACCCTACTTCTCGGTGGGAACAGTATATACGTCTATAACGTTATATATCCTAACGTAAGGTAACCTAACATCTCGGATGTAATATTTGACAACATTCCAGGCGTGTCGGTCCCTACGTCTCGGTGGTAACATTACATGCGTCTATAACGGTATATTTCCTAATCTAAGGCAACCTAACATCTCGGATGCAATATTTGACAACATTCCTGGCCTGTCGAACACTACTTCTCGGAGGGAACAGTATATACGTCTATAACGTTATATATCCTAACCTAAGGCAACCTGACATCTCGGATGCAATATTTGACAACATTCCTGGCCTGTCGAACCCTACATCTCGGAGGGAACAGTATATACGTCTATAGCGATATATATCCTAATCTAAGGCAACCTAACATCTCGGATGCAATATTTGATAACATTCCTGGCCTGTCGAACCCTACTTCCCGGAGGGAACAGTATATACGTCTATAACGTTATATATCCTAACCGAAGGCAACCTGACATCTCGGATGTAATATTCTACATCATTCCAGGCGTGTCGGACATTACTTCTCGGTGGGAACATTATATGAGTCTATAACGTTGTGTATCCTAATCTAAGGCAACCTATTATCTCAGACGTAATATTTTACAATATTCCTGGCGTGTCGGTGCATACTTTTCGGTGGGAATATTATATGCGTCCATAACGGTCGATATCGTAATCTAAGGCAATCTAACATCTCGGATGCAATATTTGACAAGATTCCTGACCTGTCGAACCCTACTTCTCGGAGGGAACATTATATACGTCTATAACGGTATATATCCTAATCTAAGGCAACCTAACATCTCGGATGCAATATTTGACAACATTCCTGGCCTGTCGAACCCTACTTCTCGGAGGGAACAGTATATACGTCTGTAACGACATATATCCTAACCTAAGACAACCTAACATTCCGGATGTAACATTTTACAACATTCCAGTCCTGTCGGTCCCTACGTCTCGGTGGTACCATTACATGCGTCTATAACGTTATATATCCTAACCTAAGGCCAGATAACATCTCGTATGTAATATTTGACAACATTCCTGGCGTGTCGAACCCTACTTCTCGGTGGGAACAGTATATACGTCTATAACGTTATATATCCTAACGTAAGGTAACCTAACATCTCGGATGTAATATTTGACAACATTCCAGGCGTGTCGGTCCCTACGTCTCGGTGGTAACATTACATGCGTCTATAACGGTATATTTCCTAATCTAAGGCAACCTAACATCTCGGATGCAATATTTGACAACATTCCTGGCCTGTCGAACACTACTTCTCGGAGGGAACAGTATATACGTCTATAACGTTATATATCCTAACCTAAGGCAACCTGACATCTCGGATGCAATATTTGACAACATTCCTGGCCTGTCGAACCCTACATCTCGGAGGGAACAGTATATACGTCTATAGCGATATATATCCTAATCTAAGGCAACCTAACATCTCGGATGCAATATTTGATAACATTCCTGGCCTGTCGAACCCTACTTCCCGGAGGGAACAGTATATACGTCTATAACGTTATATATCCTAACCGAAGGCAACCTGACATCTCGGATGTAATATTCTACATCATTCCAGGCGTGTCGGACATTACTTCTCGGTGGGAACATTATATGAGTCTATAACGTTGTGTATCCTAATCTAAGGCAACCTATTATCTCAGACGTAATATTTTACAATATTCCTGGCGTGTCGGTGCATACTTTTCGGTGGGAATATTATATGCGTCCATAACGGTCGATATCGTAATCTAAGGCAATCTAACATCTCGGATGCAATATTTGACAAGATTCCTGACCTGTCGAACCCTACTTCTCGGAGGGAACATTATATACGTCTATAACGGTATATATCCTAATCTAAGGCAACCTAACATCTCGGATGCAATATTTGACAACATTCCTGGCCTGTCGAACCCTACTTCTCGGAGGGAACAGTATATACGTCTGTAACGACATATATCCTAACCTAAGACAACCTAACATTCCGGATGTAACATTTTACAACATTCCAGGCCTGTCGGTCCCTACGTCTCGGTGGTACCATTACATGCGTCTATAACGTTATATATCCTAACCTAAGGCCAGATAACATCTCGTATGTAATATTTGACAACATTCCTGGCGTGTCGAACCCTACTTCTCGGTGGGAACAGTATATACGTCTATAACGTTATATATCCTAACGTAAGGTAACCTAACATCTCGGATGTAATATTTGACAACATTCCAGGCGTGTCGGTCCCTACGTCTCGGTGGTAACATTACATGCGTCTATAACGGTATATTTCCTAATCTAAGGCAACCTAACATCTCGGATGCAATATTTGACAACATTCCTGGCCTGTCGAACACTACTTCTCGGAGGGAACAGTATATACGTCTATAACGTTATATATCCTAACCTAAGGCAACCTGACATCTCGGATGCAATATTTGACAACATTCCTGGCCTGTCGAACCCTACATCTCGGAGGGAACAGTATATACGTCTATAGCGATATATATCCTAATCTAAGGCAACCTAACATCTCGGATGCAATATTTGATAACATTCCTGGCCTGTCGAACCCTACTTCCCGGAGGGAACAGTATATACGTCTATAACGTTATATATCCTAACCGAAGGCAACCTGACATCTCGGATGTAATATTCTACATCATTCCAGGCGTGTCGGACATTACTTCTCGGTGGGAACATTATATGAGTCTATAACGTTGTGTATCCTAATCTAAGGCAACCTATTATCTCAGACGTAATATTTTACAATATTCCTGGCGTGTCGGTGCATACTTTTCGGTGGGAATATTATATGCGTCCATAACGGTCGATATCGTAATCTAAGGCAATCTAACATCTCGGATGCAATATTTGACAAGATTCCTGACCTGTCGAACCCTACTTCTCGGAGGGAACATTATATACGTCTATAACGGTATATATCCTAATCTAAGGCAACCTAACATCTCGGATGCAATATTTGACAACATTCCTGGCCTGTCGAACCCTACTTCTCGGAGGGAACAGTATATACGTCTGTAACGACATATATCCTAACCTAAGACAACCTAACATTCCGGATGTAACATTTTACAACATTCCAGGCCTGTCGGTCCCTACGTCTCGGTGGTACCATTACATGCGTCTATAACGTTATATATCCTAACCTAAGGCCAGATAACATCTCGTATGTAATATTTGACAACATTCCTGGCGTGTCGAACCCTACTTCTCGGTGGGAACAGTATATACGTCTATAACGTTATATATATCCTAACGTAAGGTAACCTAACATCTCGGATGTAATATTTGACAACATTCCTGGCGTGTCGGACCCTACTTCTCGGTGGGAACAGTATATACGTCTGTAACGTCATATATCCTAACCTAAGGCAACCTAACATCTCGGATATAACATTTGACAACATTGCAGGCGTGTTGGAACCCTACGTCTCGGTGGTAACATTACGTGCGTCTATAACGTTATATATGCTAACCTAAGGCAACCTAACATCTCGGATGCAATATTTGACAACATTCCTGGCCTGTCGAACCCTACTTCTCGGAGGGAACAGCATATACGTCTATAACGTCATATATCCTAACCTAAGGCAACCTAACATCTCGGATGTAACATTTGACAACATTCCATGCGTGTCGGTCCCTACGTCTCGGTGGTAACATTACATGCGTCTATAACGTATATTTCCTAATCTGAGGCAACCTAACATCTCGGATGCAATATCTGACAACATTCCTGGCCTGTCGAACGCTACTTCTCGGAGGGAACAGTATATACGTCTATAACGTTATATATCCTAGCCTAAGGCAACCTAACATCTCGGATGTAACATTTGACAACATTCCAGGCGTGTCGGTCCCTACGTCTCGGTGGTAAGATTACATGCGTCTATAACGGTATATATCCTAATCTTAGGCAACCTAACATCTCGGATGTAACATTTTACCACATTCCAGGCGTGTCGGACCCTACGTCTCGGTGGTAACATTACATGCGTCTATAACTATATATATCTTAACCTAAGGTCACCTAACATCTCGTATGTAATATTTGACAACATTCTTGGCCTGTCGAACTCTACCTCTCGGAGGGAACAGCATATACATCTATAACGTCATATATCCTAGCCTAAGGCAACCTAACATCTCGGATGTAACGTTTGACAACATTCCAGGCGTGTCGGTCCCTACGTCTCGGTGGTAACATTACATGCGTCTATAACGGTATATATCCTAATCTTGGGCAACCTAACATCTCGGATGTAACATTTTACCACATTCCAGGTGTGTCGGTCCCTACGTCTCGGTGGTAACATTACATGCGTCTATAACGTTATATATCCTAACCTAAGGCCACCTAACATCTCGTATGTAATATTTGACAACATTCCTGGCGTGTCGGTCCCTACGTCTCGGTGGTAACATTACATGCGTCTATAGCGGTATATATCCTACTCTTAGGCAACCTAACATCTCGTATGTAATATTTGACAACATTCCTGGCCTGTCGAACCCTACCTCTCGGAGGGAACAGCATATACATCTATAACGTCATATATCCTAGCCTAAGGCAACCTAACATCTCAGATGTAACATTTGACAACATTCCAGGCCTGTCGGTCCCTACGTCTCGGTGGTAACATTACATGCTCCTATAACGTTATATATCCTAACCTAAGGCCACCTAACATCTCGTATGTAATATTTGACAACATTCCTGGCGTGTCGAGCCCTACTTCTCGGTGGGAACAGTATATACGTCTATAACGTTATATATCGTAACCTAAGGCAACCTCACATCTCGGATGTAATATTTGACAACATTCCTGGCGTGTCGGACCCTACTTCTCGGAGGGAACAGCATATACGTCTATAACGTCATATATCCTAACCTAAGGCAACCTAACATCTCGGATGTAACATTTGACAACATTCCAAGCGTGTCGGTCCCTACGTCTAGGTGGTAACATTACATGCGTCTATAACGTTATATATCCTCACCTAAGGCACCCTAACATCTCGGATGCAATATTTGACAACATTCCTAGCCTGTCGAACCCTACGTCTCGGTGGTAACATTACATGCGTCTATAACGGTATATTTCCTAATCTAAGACAACCTAACATCTCGGATGCAATATTTGACAACATTCCTGGCCTGTCGAACCCTACTTCTCGGAGGGAACAGTATATACGTCTATAACGTCATATATCCTAACCTAAGGCAACCTAACATCTCGGATGTAACATTTGACAACATTCCAGGCATGTCGGTCCCTACGTCTCGGTGGTAACATTATATGCGTCTATAACGTTATATATCCTTATCTAAGGCAACCTAACATCTCGGATGCAATATTTGACAACATTCCTGGCCTGTCGAACCCTACTTCCCGGAGGGAACAGTATATACGTCTATAACGTTATATATCCTAACCTAAGGCAACCTGACATCTCGGATATATTATTCTACAACATTCCAGGCGTGTCGGACCCTACTTCTCGGTGGGAACATTATATGCGTCTATAACGTTGTATATCCTAATCTAAGGCAACCTAACATCTCGGATGCAATATTTGACAACATTCCTGGCCTGTCGAACCCTACATCTCGGAGGGAACAGAATATACGTCTATAGCGGTATATATCCTAATCTAAGGCAACCTAACATCTCGGATGTAACATTTGACAACATTCCAGGCGTGTCGGTCCCTACGTCTCGGTGGTAACGTTACATGCGTCTATAACGTTATATATCCTAACCTAAGGCAACCTAACATCTCGGATGCAAAATTTGACAACATTCGTGGCCTGTCGAACTATACTTCTCGGATGGAACAGTATATACGTCTATAACGTTATATATCCTAACCTAAGGCAACCTAACATCTCGGATGTAACATTTGACAACATTCCAGGCGTGTCGGTCCCTACGTCTCGGTGGTAACATTATATGCGTCTATAACGTTATATATCCTTATCTAAGGCAACCTATCATCTGGGATGCAATATTTGACAACATTCCTAGCCTGTCGAACCCTACGTCTCGGTGGTAACATTACATGCGTCTATAACGGTATATTTCCTAATCTAAGGCAACCTAACATCTCGGATGCAATATTTGACAACATTCCTGGCCTGTCGAACCCTACTTCTCGGAGGGAACAGTATATACGTCTATAACGTCATATATCCTAACCTAAGGCAACCTAACATCTCGGATGTAACATTTGACAACATTCCAGGCATGTCGGTCCCTACGTCTCGGTGGTAACATTATATGCGTCTATAACGTTATATATCCTTATCTAAGGCAACCTAACATCTCGGATGCAATATTTGACAACATTCCTGGCCTGTCGAACCCTACTTCTCGGAGGGAACAGTATATACGTCTATAACGTTATATATCCTAACCTAAGGCAACCTAACATCTCGGATGTAAAATTCTACAACCTTTCAGGCGTGTCGGACCCTACATCTCGGTGGTAACATTATATGCGTCTATAACGTTGCATATCATAATCTAAGGCAACCTAACATCTCGGATGCAATATTTGACAACATTCCTGGCCTGTCGAATCTTACTGCTCGGATGAAATATGTGACAACATTTCTGGCCTGTCGAACCCTACATCTCGGAGGGAACAGTATATACGTCTGTAACGTCATATATCCTTATCTAAGGCAACCTAACATCTCGGATGCAATATTTGACAACATTCCTAGCCTGTCGATCCCTACTTCTCGGAGGGAACAGTATATACGTCTATAACGTCATATATCCTAACCTAAGGCAACCTAACATCTCGGATGTAATATTCTACAACCTTCCAGGCGTGTCGGACCCTACTTCTCGGTGGGAACATTATATGCGTCTATAACGTTGTATATCCTTATCTAAGGCAACCTAACATCTCGGATGCAATATTTGACAACATTCGTGGCCTGTCGAACCCTACTTCTCGGAGGGAACAGTATATACGTCTATAACGTCATATATCCTAACCTAAGGCAACCTACCATCTCGGATGTAACATTTGACAACATTCCAGGCAGGTCGGTCCCTACGTCTCGGTGGTAATATTATATGCGTCTATAACGTTATATATCCTTATCTAAGGCAACCTAACATCTCGGATGCAATATTTGACAACATTCCTAGCCTGTCGCACCCTACTTCTCGGAGGGAACAGTATATACGTCTATAACGTCATATATCCTAACCTAAGGCAACCTAACATCTCGGATGTAATATTCTACAACCATCCAGGCGTGTCGGACCCTACTTCTCGGTGGGATCATTATATGCGTCTATAACGTTGTATATCTTTATCTAAGGCAACCTAACATCTCGGATGCAATATTTGACAACATTCGTGGCCTGTCGAACCCTACTTCTCGGAGGGAACAGTATATACGTCTATAACGTCATATATCCTAACCTAAGGCAACCTAACGTCTCGGATGTAACATTTGACAACATTCCAGGCGTGTCGGTCCCTACGTCTCGGTGGTAACATTACATGCGTCTATAACGGTATATTTCCTAATCAAAGGCAACCTAACATCTCGGATGCAATATTTGACAACATTCCTGGCCTGTCGAACCCTACTGCTCGGAGGGAACAGTATATACATCTATAACGGTATATATCCTAATCTAAGGCAACCTAACATCTCGGATGAAATATGTGACAACATTCCTGGCCTGTCGAACCCTACATCTCGGAGGGAACAGTATATACGTCTGTAACGTCATATATCCTAACCTAAGACAACCTAACATTTCGGATGTAACATTTGACAACATTCCAGGCGTGTCGGTCCCTACGTCTCGGTGGTAACATTACATGCGTCTATAACGTTATATATCCTTATCTGAGGCAACCTAACATCTTGGATGCAATATTTGACAACATTCCTAGCCTGTCGAACCCTATGTCTCGGTGGTAACATTACATGCGTCTATAACGGTATATTTCCTAATCTAAGGCAACCTAACATCTCGGATGCAATATTTGACAACATTCCTGGCCTGTCGAACCCTACTTCTCGGAGGGAACAGTATATACGTCTATAACGTCATATATCCTAACCTAAGGCAACCTAACATCTCGGATGTAAAATTCTACAACCTTTCAGGCGTGTCGGACCCTACATCTCGGTGGTAACATTATATGCGTCTATAACGTTGCATATCATAATCTAAGGCAACCTAACATCTCGGATGCAATATTTGACAACATTCCTGGCCTGTCGAATCTTACTGCTCGGAGGGAACAGTATATACGTCTGTAACGTCATATATCCTAACCTAAGGCAACCTAACATCTCGGATGTAACATTTGACAACATTCCAGGCATGTCGGTCCCTACGTCTCGGTGGTAACATTATATGCGTCTATAACGTTATATATCCTTATATAATGCAATCTAACATCTCGGATGCAATATTTGACAACATTCCTGGCCTGTCGAACCCTACTTCTCGGAGGGAACAGTATATACGTCTATAACGTTATATATCCTAACCTAAGGCAACCTGACATCTCGGATATATTATTCTACAACATTCCAGGCGTGTCGGACCCTACTTCTCGGTGGGAACATTATATGCGTCTATAACGTTGTATATCCTAATCTAAGGCAACCTAACATCTCGGATGAAATATGTGACAACATTCCTGGCCTGTCGAACCCTACATCTCGGAGGGAACAGTATTTACGTCTGTAACGTCATATATCCTAACCTAAGACAACCTAACTTCTCGGATGTAACATTTGACAACATTCCAGGCGTGTCGGTCCCTACGTCTCGGTGGTAACATTACATGCGTCTATAACGTTATATATCCTAACCTAAGGCAACCTAACATCTCGGATGCGATTTTTGACAACATTCCTGGCCTGTCGAACCCTACTTCTCGGAGGGAACAGCATATACCTCTATAACGTCATATATCCTAGCCTAAGGCAACCTAACATCTCGGATGTAACATTTGACAACATTCCAGGCGTGTCGGTCCCTACATCTCGGTGGTAACATTACATGCGTCTATAACGGTATACATCCTAATCTTAGGCAACCTGACATCTCGGATGTAACATTTTACCACATTCCAGGCGTGTCGGTCCCTACGTCTCGGTGGTAACATTACATGCGTCTATAACGTTATATATCCTAACCTAAGGCCAACTAACATCTGGTATGTAATATTTCACAACATTCCTGGCGTGTCGAACCCTACTTCTCGGTGGGAACAGTATATACGTCTATAACGTTATATATCCTAAACTAAGGCAACCTAACATCTCGGATGTAACATTTGACAACATTCCAGGCGTGTCGGTCCCTACGTCTCGGTGGTAACGTTACATGCGTCTATAACGTTATATATCCTAACCTAAGGCACCCTAACATTTCGGATGCAATATTTGACAACATTCCTGGCCTGTCGAACGATACTTCTCGGAGGGAAGAGTATATACGTCTATAACGTTATATATCCTAACCTAAGGCAACCTAACATCTCGGATGTAACATTTGACAACACTCCAGGCGTGTCGGTCCCTACGTCTCGGTGGTAACATTATATGCGTCTATAACGTTATATATCCTTATCTAAGGCAACCTAACATCTCGGATGCAATATTTGACAACATTCCTAGCCTGTCGAACCCTACGTCTCGGTGGTAACATTACATGCGTCTATAACGGTATATTTCCTAATCTAAGACAACCTAACATCTCGGATGCAATATTTGACAACATTCCTGGCCTGTCGAACCCTACTTCTCGGAGGGAACAGTATATACGTCTATAACGTCATATATCCTAACCTAAGGCAACCTAACATCTCGGATGTAACATTTGACAACATTCCAGGCATGTCGGTCCCTACGTCTCGGTGGTAACATTATATGCGTCTATAACGTTATATATCCTTATCTAAGGCAACCTAACATCTCGGATGCAATATTTGACAACATTCCTGGCCTGTCGAACCCTACTTCCCGGAGGGCACAGTATATACGTCTATAACGTTATATATCCTAACCTAAGGCAACCTGACATCTCGGATATATTATTCTACAACATTCCAGGCGTGTCGGACCCTACTTCTCGGTGGGAACATTATATGCGTCTATAACGTTGTATATCCTAATCTAAGGCAACCTAACATCTCGGATGCAATATTTGACAACATTCCTGGCCTGTCGAACCCTACATCTCGGAGGGAACAGAATATACGTCTATAGCGGTATATATCCTAATCAAAGGCAACCTAACATCTCGGATGTAACATTTGACAACATTCCAGGCGTGTCGGTCCCTACGTCTCGGTTGTAACGTTACATGCGTCTATAACGTTATATATCCTAACCGAAGGCAACCTGACATCTCGGATGTAACATTTGACAACATTCCAGGTGTGTCGGTCCCTACGTCTCGGTGGGAAGGTTACATGCGTCTATAACGTTATATATCCTAACCTAAGGCAACCTAACATCTCGGATGTAATATTCTACATCATTCCAGGCGTGTCGAACCCTACTTCTCGGATGGAACTGTATATACGTCTATAACGTCATATATCCTAACCTAAGGCAACCTAACATCTCGGATGTAACATTTGACAACATTCCAGGCGTGTCGGTCCCTACGTCTCGGGGATAACATTACATGCATCTATAGCGGTATATATCCTAATCTTAGGCAACCTAACATCTCGGATGTAACATTTTACAACATTCCAGGCCTGTCGGTCCCTACGTCACGGTGGTAACATTACATGCGTCTATAACGTTATATATCCTAACCTAAGGCCACCTAACATCTCGTATGTAATATTTGATAACATTCCTGGCGTGTCGAACCCTACTTCTCGGAGGGAACAGCATATACGTCTATAACGTCATATATCCTAACCTAAGGCAACCTAACATCTCGGATATAACATTTGACAACATACCCGGCGTGTTGGAACCCTACGTCTCGGTGGTAACATTACGTGCGTCTATAACGTTATATATGCTAACCTAAGGCAACCTAACATCTCGGATGTAACATTTGACAACATTCCAGGCGTGTCGGTCCCTACGTCTCGGTGGTAACATTACATGCGTCTATAACGGTATATTTCCTAATCTAAGGCAACCTAACATCTCGGATGCAATATTTGACAACATTCCTGGCCTGTCGAACACTACTTCTCGGAGGGAACAGTATATACGTCTATAACGTTATATATCCTAACCTAAGGCAACCTGACATCTCGGATGCAATATTTGACAACATTCCTGGCCTGTCGAACCCTACATCTCGGAGGGAACAGTATATACGTCTATAGCGATATATATCCTAATCTAAGGCAACCTAACATCTCGGATGCAATATTTGATAACATTCCTGGCCTGTCGAACCCTACTTCCCGGAGGGAACAGTATATACGACTATAACGTTATATATCCTAACCGAAGGCAACCTGACATCTCGGATGTAATATTCTACATCATTCCAGGCGTGTCGGACATTACTTCTCGGTGGGAACATTATATGAGTCTATAACGTTGTGTATCCTAATCTAAGGCAACCTATTATCTCAGACGTAATATTTTACAATATTCCTGGCGTGTCGGTGCATACTTTTCGGTGGGAATATTATATGCGTCCATAACGGTCGATATCGTAATCTAAGGCAATCTAACATCTCGGATGCAATATTTGACAAGATTCCTGACCTGTCGAACCCTACTTCTCGGAGGGAACATTATATACGTCTATAACGGTATATATCCTAATCTAAGGCAACCTAACATCTCGGATGCAATATTTGACAACATTCCTGGCCTGTCGAACCCTACTTCTCGGAGGGAACAGTATATACGTCTGTAACGACATATATCCTAACCTAAGACAACCTAACATTCCGGATGTAACATTTTACAACATTCCAGGCCTGTCGGTCCCTACGTCTCGGTGGTACCATTACATGCGTCTATAACGTTATATATCCTAACCTAAGGCCAGATAACATCTCGTATGTAATATTTGACAACATTCCTGGCGTGTCGAACCCTACTTCTCGGTGGGAACAGTATATACGTCTATAACGTTATATATCCTAACGTAAGGTAACCTAACATCTCGGATGTAATATTTGACAACATTCCAGGCGTGTCGGTCCCTACGTCTCGGTGGTAACATTACATGCGTCTATAACGGTATATTTCCTAATCTAAGGCAACCTAACATCTCGGATGCAATATTTGACAACATTCCTGGCCTGTCGAACACTACTTCTCGGAGGGAACAGTATATACGTCTATAACGTTATATATCCTAACCTAAGGCAACCTGACATCTCGGATGCAATATTTGACAACATTCCTGGCCTGTCGAACCCTACATCTCGGAGGGAACAGTATATACGTCTATAGCGATATATATCCTAATCTAGGGCAACCTAACATCTCGGATGCAATATTTGATAACATTCCTGGCCTGTCGAACCCTACTTCCCGGAGGGAACAGTATATACGTCTATAACGTTATATATCCTAACCGAAGGCAACCTGACATCTCGGATGTAATATTCTACATCATTCCAGGCGTGTCGGACATTACTTCTCGGTGGGAACATTATATGAGTATATAACGTTGTGTATCCTAATCTAAGGCAACCTATTATCTCAGACGTAATATTTTACAATATTCCTGGCGTGTCGGTGCATACTTTTCGGTGGGAATATTATATGCGTCCATAACGGTCGATATCGTAATCTAAGGCAATCTAACATCTCGGATGCAATATTTGACAAGATTCCTGACCTGTCGAACCCTACTTCTCGGAGGGAACATTATATACGTCTATAACGGTATATATCCTAATCTAAGGCAACCTAACATCTCGGATGCAATATTTGACAACATTCCTGGCCTGTCGAACCCTACTTCTCGGAGGGAACAGTATATACGTCTGTAACGACATATATCCTAACCTAAGACAACCTAACATTCCGGATGTAACATTTTACAACATTCCAGGCCTGTCGGTCCCTACGTCTCGGTGGTACCATTACATGCGTCTATAACGTTATATATCCTAACCTAAGGCCAGATAACATCTCGTATGTAATATTTGACAACATTCCTGGCGTGTCGAACCCTACTTCTCGGTGGGAACAGTATATACGTCTATAACGTTATATATCCTAACGTAAGGTAACCTAACATCTCGGATGTAATATTTGACAACATTCCAGGCGTGTCGGTCCCTACGTCTCGGTGGTAACATTACATGCGTCTATAACGGTATATTTCCTAATCTAAGGCAACCTAACATCTCGGATGCAATATTTGACAACATTCCTGGCCTGTCGAACACTACTTCTCGGAGGGAACAGTATATACGTCTATAACGTTATATATCCTAACCTAAGGCAACCTGACATCTCGGATGCAATATTTGACAACATTCCTGGCCTGTCGAACCCTACATCTCGGAGGGAACAGTATATACGTCTATAGCGATATATATCCTAATCTAAGGCAACCTAACATCTCGGATGCAATATTTGATAACATTCCTGGCCTGTCGAACCCTACTTCCCGGAGGGAACAGTATATACGTCTATAACGTTATATATCCTAACCGAAGGCAACCTGACATCTCGGATGTAATATTCTACATCATTCCAGGCGTGTCGGACATTACTTCTCGGTGGGAACATTATATGAGTCTATAACGTTGTGTATCCTAATCTAAGGCAACCTATTATCTCAGACGTAATATTTTACAATATTCCTGGCGTGTCGGTGCATACTTTTCGGTGGGAATATTATATGCGTCCATAACGGTCGATATCGTAATCTAAGGCAATCTAACATCTCGGATGCAATATTTGACAAGATTCCTGACCTGTCGAACCCTACTTCTCGGAGGGAACATTATATACGTCTATAACGGTATATATCCTAATCTAAGGCAACCTAACATCTCGGATGCAATATTTGACAACATTCCTGGCCTGTCGAACCCTACTTCTCGGAGGGAACAGTATATACGTCTGTAACGACATATATCCTAACCTAAGACAACCTAACATTCCGGATGTAACATTTTACAACATTCCAGGCCTGTCGGTCCCTACGTCTCGGTGGTACCATTACATGCGTCTATAACGTTATATATCCTAACCTAAGGCCAGATAACATCTCGTATGTAATATTTGACAACATTCCTGGCGTGTCGAACCCTACTTCTCGGTGGGAACAGTATATACGTCTATAACGTTATATATATCCTAACGTAAAGTAACCTAACATCTCGGATGTAATATTTGACAACATTCCTGGCGTGTCGGACCCTACTTCTCGGTGGGAACAGTATATACGTCTGTAACGTCATATATCCTAACCTAAGGCAACCTAACATCTCGGATATAACATTTGACAACATTGCAGGCGTGTTGGAACCCTACGTCTCGGTGGTAACATTACGTGCGTCTATAACGTTATATATGCTAACCTAAGGCAACCTAACATCTCGGATGCAATATTTGACAACATTCCTGGCCTGTCGAACCCTACTTCTCGGAGGGAACAGCATATACGTCTATAACGTCATATATCCTAACCTAAGGCAACCTAACATCTCGGATGTAACATTTGACAACATTCCATGCGTGTCGGTCCCTACGTCTCGGTGGTAACATTACATGCGTCTATAACGGTATATTTCCTAATCTGAGGCAACCTAACATCTCGGATGCAATATCTGACAACATTCCTGGCCTGTCGAACGCTACTTCTCGGAGGGAACAGTATATACGTCTATAACGTTATATATCCTAGCCTAAGGCAACCTAACATCTCGGATGTAACATTTGACAACATTCCAGGCGTGTCGGTTCCTACGTCTCGGTGGTAAGATTACATGCGTCTATAACGGTATATATCCTAATCTTAGGCAACCTAACATCTCGGATGTAACATTTTACCACATTCCAGGCGTGTCGGACCCTACGTCTCGGTGGTAACATTACATGCGTCTATAACTATATATATCCTAGCCTAAGGCAACCTCACATCTCGGATGTAATATTTGACAACATTCCTGGCGTGTCGGACCCTACTTCTCGGTGGGAACAGTATATACGTCTGTAACGTCATATATCCTAACCTAAGGCAACCTAACATCTCGGATATAACATTTGACAACATTGCAGGCGTGTTGGAACCCTACGTCTCGGTGGTAACATTACGTGCGTCTATAACGTTATATATGCTAACCTAAGGCAACCTAACATCTCGGATGCAATATTTGACAACATTCCTGGCCTGTCGAACCCTACTTCTCGGAGGGAACAGCATATACGTCTATAACGTCATATATCCTAACCTAAGGCAACCTAACATCTCGGATGTAACATTTGACAACATTCCAAGCGTGTCGGTCCCTACGTCTAGGTGGTAACATTACATGCGTCTATAACGTTATATATCCTAACCTAAGGCACCCTAACATCTCGGATGCAATATTTGACAACATTCCTAGCCTGTCGAACCCTACGTCTCGGTGGTAACATTACATGCGTCTATAACGGTATATTTCCTAATCTAAGACAACCTAACATCTCGGATGCAATATTTGACAACATTCCTGGCCTGTCGAACCCTACTTCTCGGAGGGAACAGTATATACGTCTATAACGTCATATATCCTAACCTAAGGCAACCTAACATCTCGGATGTAACATTTGACAACATTCCAGGCATGTCGGTCCCTACGTCTCGGTGGTAACATTATATGCGTCTATAACGTTATATATCCTTATCTAAGGCAACCTAACATCTCGGATGCAATATTTGACAACATTCCTGGCCTGTCGAACCCTACTTCCCGGAGGGAACAGTATATACGTCTATAACGTTATATATCCTAACCTAAGGCAACCTGACATCTCGGATATATTATTCTACAACATTCCAGGCGTGTCGGACCCTACTTCTCGGTGGGAACATTATATGCGTCTATAACGTTGTATATCCTAATCTAAGGCAACCTAACATCTCGGATGCAATATTTGACAACATTCCTGGCCTGTCGAACCCTACATCTCGGAGGGAACAGAATATACGTCTATAGCGGTATATATCCTAATCTAAGGCAACCTAACATCTCGGATGTAACATTTGACAACATTCCAGGCGTGTCGGTCCCTACGTCTCGGTGGTAACGTTACATGCGTCTATAACGTTATATATCCTAACCTAAGGCAACCTAACATCTCGGATGCAAAATTTGACAA
The DNA here is from genome assembly GCA_963969225.1 of Xylocopa violacea. Lineage (NCBI taxonomy): Eukaryota > Metazoa > Arthropoda > Insecta > Hymenoptera > Apidae > Xylocopa > Xylocopa violacea. Next base: position 21,168,932 of record CAXAJV010000002.1, on the reverse strand, counting down.
CATTCGTGGCCTGTCGAACTATACTTCTCGGATGGAACAGTATATACGTCTATAACGTTATATATCCTAACCTAAGGCAACCTAACATCTCGGATGTAACATTTGACAACATTCCAGGCGTGTCGGACCCTACTTCTCGGTGGGAACATTATATGCGTCTATAACGTTGTATATCCTAATCTAAGGCAACCTAACATCTCGGATGCAATATTTGACAACATTCCTGGCCTGTCGAACCCTACATCTCGGAGGGAACAGAATATACGTCTATAGCGGTATATATCCTAATCTAAGGCAACCTAACATCTCGGATGTAACATTTGACAACATTCCAGGCGTGTCGGTCCCTACGTCTCGGTGGTAACGTTACATGCGTCTATAACGTTATATATCCTAACCTAAGGCAACCTAACATCTCGGATGCAAAATTTGACAACATTCGTGGCCTGTCGAACTATACTTCTCGGATGGAACAGTATATACGTCTATAACGTTATATATCCTAACCTAAGGCAACCTAACATCTCGGATGTAACATTTGACAACATTCCAGGCGTGTCGGTCCCTACGTCTCGGTGGTAACATTATATGCGTCTATAACGTTATATATCCTTATCTAAGGCAACCTATCATCTCGGATGCAATATTTGACAACATTCCTAGCCTGTCGAACCCTACGTCTCGGTGGTAACATTACATGCGTCTATAACGGTATATTTCCTAATCTAAGGCAACCTAACATCTCGGATGCAATATTTGACAACATTCCTGGCCTGTCGAACCCTACTTCTCGGAGGGAACAGTATATACGTCTATAACGTCATATATCCTAACCTAAGGCAACCTAACATCTCGGATGTAACATTTGACAACATTCCAGGCATGTCGGTCCCTACGTCTCGGTGGTAACGTTACATGCGTCTATAACGTTATATATCCTAACCTAAGGCAACCTAACATCTCGGATGCAAAATTTGACAACATTCGTGGCCTGTCGAACTATACTTCTCGGATGGAACAGTATATACGTCTATAACGTTATATATCCTAACCTAAGGCAACCTAACATCTCGGATGTAACATTTGACAACATTCCAGGCGTGTCGGTCCCTACGTCTCGGTGGTAACATTATATGCGTCTATAACGTTATATATCCTTATCTAAGGCAACCTATCATCTCGGATGCAATATTTGACAACATTCCTAGCCTGTCGAACCCTACGTCTCGGTGGTAACATTACATGCGTCTATAACGGTATATTTCCTAATCTAAGGCAACCTAACATCTCGGATGCAATATTTGACAACATTCCTGGCCTGTCGAACCCTACTTCTCGGAGGGAACAGTATATACGTCTATAACGTCATATATCCTAACCTAAGGCAACCTAACATCTCGGATGTAACATTTGACAACATTCCAGGCATGTCGGTCCCTACGTCTCGGTGGTAACATTATATGCGTCTATAACGTTATATATCCTTATCTAAGGCAACCTAACATCTCGGATGCAATATTTGACAACATTCCTGGCCTGTCGAACCCTACTTCTCGGAGGGAACAGTATATACGTCTATAACGTTATATATCCTAACCTAAGGCAACCTAACATCTCGGATGTAAAATTCTACAACCTTTCAGGCGTGTCGGACCCTACATCTCGGTGGTAACATTATATGCGTCTATAACGTTGCATATCATAATCTAAGGCAACCTAACATCTCGGATGAAATATGTGACAACATTCCTGGCCTGTCGAACCCTACATCTCGGAGGGAACAGTATTTACGTCTGTAACGTCATATATTCTAACCTAAGACAACCTAACTTCTCGGATGTAACATTTGACAACATTCCAGGCGTGTCGGTCCCTACGTCTCGGTGGTAACATTACATGCGTCTATAACGTTATATATCCTAACCTAAGGCAACCTAACATCTCGGATGCGATTTTTGACAACATTCCTGGCCTGTCGAACCCTACTTCTCGGAGGGAACAGCATATACCTCTATAACGTCATATATCCTAGCCTAAGGCAACCTAACATCTCGGATGTAACATTTGACAACATTCCAGGCGTGTCGGTCCCTACATCTCGGTGGTAACATTACATGCGTCTATAACGGTATATATCCTAATCTTAGGCAACCTGACATCTCGGATGTAACATTTTACCACATTCCAGGCGTGTCGGTCCCTACGTCTCGGTGGTAACATTACATGCGTCTATAACGTTATATATCCTAACCTAAGGCCAACTAACATCTGGTATGTAATATTTCACAACATTCCTGGCGTGTCGAACCCTACTTCTCGGTGGGAACAGTATATACGTCTATAACGTTATATATCCTAAACTAAGGCAACCTAACATCTCGGATGTAACATTTGACAACATTCCAGGCGTGTCGGTCCCTACGTCTCGGTGGTAACGTTACATGCGTCTATAACGTTATATATCCTAACCTAAGGCACCCTAACATCTCGGATGCAATATTTGACAACATTCCTGGCCTGTCGAACAATACTTCTCGGAGGGAAGAGTATATACGTCTATAACGTTATATATCCTAACCTAAGGCAACCTAACATCTCGGATGTAACATTTGACAACACTCCAGGCGTGTCGGTCCCTACGTCTCGGTGGTAACATTATATGCGTCTATAACGTTATATATCCTTATCTAAGGCAACCTAACATCTCGGATGCAATATTTGACAACATTCCTAGCCTGTCGAACCCTACGTCTCGGTGGTAACATTACATGCGTCTATAACGGTATATTTCCTAATCTAAGACAACCTAACATCTCGGATGCAATATTTGACAACATTCCTGGCCTGTCGAACCCTACTTCTCGGAGGGAACAGTATATACGTCTATAACGTCATATATCCTAACCTAAGGCAACCTAACATCTCGGATGTAACATTTGACAACATTCCAGGCATGTCGGTCCCTACGTCTCGGTGGTAACATTATATGCGTCTATAACGTTATATATCCTTATCTAAGGCAACCTAACATCTCGGATGCAATATTTGACAACATTCCTGGCCTGTCGAACTATACTTCTCGGATGGAACAGTATATACGTCTATAACGTTATATATCCTAACCTAAGGCAACCTAACATCTCGGATGTAACATTTGACAACATTCCAGGCGTGTCGGTCCCTACGTCTCGGTGGTAACATTATATGCGTCTATAACGTTATATATCCTTATCTAAGGCAACCTAACATCTCGGATGCAATATTTGACAACATTCCTGGCCTGTCGAACCCTACTTCTCGGAGGGAACAGTATATACGTCTATAACGTTATATATCCTAACCTAAGGCAACCTGACATCTCGGATGTAATATTCTACATCATTCCAGGCGTGTCGGACATTACTTCTCGGTGGGAACATTATATGAGTCTATAACGTTGTGTATCCTAATCTAAGGCAACCTATTATCTCAGACGTAATATTTTACAATATTCCTGGCGTGTCGGTGCATACTTTTCGGTGGGAATATTATATGCGTCCATAACGGTCGATATCGTAATCTAAGGCAATCTAACATCTCGGATGCAATATTTGACAAGATTCCTGACCTGTCGAACCCTACTTCTCGGAGGGAACATTATATACGTCTATAACGGTATATATCCTAATCTAAGGCAACCTAACATCTCGGATGCAATATTTGACAACATTCCTGGCCTGTCGAACCCTACTTCTCGGAGGGAACAGTATATACGTCTGTAACGACATATATCCTAACCTAAGACAACCTAACATTCCGGATGTAACATTTTACAACATTCCAGGCCTGTCGGTCCCTACGTCTCGGTGGTACCATTACATGCGTCTATAACGTTATATATCCTAACCTAAGGCCAGATAACATCTCGTATGTAATATTTGACAACATTCCTGGCGTGTCGAACCCTACTTCTCGGTGGGAACAGTATATACGTCTATAACGTTATATATATCCTAACGTAAAGTAACCTAACATCTCGGATGTAATATTTGACAACATTCCTGGCCTGTCGAACCCTACTTCTCGGAGGGAACAGCATATACGTCTATAACGTCATATATCCTAACCTAAGGCAACCTAACATCTCGGATGTAACATTTGACAACATTCCAAGCGTGTCGGTCCCTACGTCTAGGTGGTAACATTACATGCGTCTATAACGTTATATATCCTAACCTAAGGCACCCTAACATCTCGGATGCAATATTTGACAACATTCCTAGCCTGTCGAACCCTACGTCTCGGTGGTAACATTACATGCGTCTATAACGGTATATTTCCTAATCTAAGACAACCTAACATCTCGGATGCAATATTTGACAACATTCCTGGCCTGTCGAACCCTACTTCTCGGAGGGAACAGTATATACGTCTATAACGTTATATATCCTAACCTAAGGCAACCTGACATCTCGGATATATTATTCTACAACATTCCAGGCGTGTCGGACCCTACTTCTCGGTGGGAACATTATATGCGTCTATAACGTTGTATATCCTAATCTAAGGCAACCTAACATCTCGGATGCAATATTTGACAACATTCCTGGCCTGTCGAACCCTACATCTCGGAGGGAACAGAATATACGTCTATAGCGGTATATATCCTAATCTAAGGCAACCTAACATCTCGGATGTAACATTTGACAACATTCCAGGCGTGTCGGTCCCTACGTCTCGGTGGTAACGTTACATGCGTCTATAACGTTATATATCCTAACCTAAGGCAACCTAACATCTCGGATGCAAAATTTGACAACATTCGTGGCCTGTCGAACTATACTTCTCGGATGGAACAGTATATACGTCTATAACGTTATATATCCTAACCTAAGGCAACCTAACATCTCGGATGTAACATTTGACAACATTCCAGGCGTGTCGGACCCTACTTCTCGGTGGGAACATTATATGCGTCTATAACGTTGTATATCCTAATCTAAGGCAACCTAACATCTCGGATGCAATATTTGACAACATTCCTGGCCTGTCGAACCCTACATCTCGGAGGGAACAGAATATACGTCTATAGCGGTATATATCCTAATCTAAGGCAACCTAACATCTCGGATGTAACATTTGACAACATTCCAGGCGTGTCGGTCCCTACGTCTCGGTGGTAACGTTACATGCGTCTATAACGTTATATATCCTAACCTAAGGCAACCTAACATCTCGGATGCAAAATTTGACAACATTCGTGGCCTGTCGAACTATACTTCTCGGATGGAACAGTATATACGTCTATAACGTTATATATCCTAACCTAAGGCAACCTAACATCTCGGATGTAACATTTGACAACATTCCAGGCGTGTCGGTCCCTACGTCTCGGTGGTAACATTATATGCGTCTATAACGTTATATATCCTTATCTAAGGCAACCTATCATCTCGGATGCAATATTTGACAACATTCCTAGCCTGTCGAACCCTACGTCTCGGTGGTAACATTACATGCGTCTATAACGGTATATTTCCTAATCTAAGGCAACCTAACATCTCGGATGCAATATTTGACAACATTCCTGGCCTGTCGAACCCTACTTCTCGGAGGGAACAGTATATACGTCTATAACGTCATATATCCTAACCTAAGGCAACCTAACATCTCGGATGTAACATTTGACAACATTCCAGGCATGTCGGTCCCTACGTCTCGGTGGTAACATTATATGCGTCTATAACGTTATATATCCTTATCTAAGGCAACCAAACATCTCGGATGCAATATTTGACAACATTCCTGGCCTGTCGAACCCTACTTCTCGGAGGGAACAATATATACGTCTATAACGTTATATATCCTAACCTAAGGCAACCTAACATCTCGGATGTAAAATTCTACAACCTTTCAGGCGTGTCGGACCCTACATCACGGTGGTAACATTATATGCGTCTATAACGTTGCATATCATAATCTAAGGCAACCTAACATCTCGGATGCAATATTTGACAACATTCCTGGCCTGTCGAATCTTACTGCTCGGATGAAATATGTGACAACATTTCTGGCCTGTCGAACCCTACATCTCGGAGGGAACAGTATATACGTCTGTAACGTCATATATCCTTATCTAAGGCAACCTAACATCTCGGATGCAATATTTGACAACATTCCTAGCCTGTCGATCCCTACTTCTCGGAGGGAACAGTATATACGTCTATAACGTCATATATCATAACCTAAGGCAACCTAACATCTCGGATGTAATATTCTACAACCTTCCAGGCGTGTCGGACCCTACTTCTCGGTGGGAACATTATATGCGTCTATAACGTTGTATATCCTTATCTAAGGCAACCTAACATCTCGGATGCAATATTTGACAACATTCGTGGCCTGTCGAACCCTACTTCTCGGAGGGAACAGTATATACGTCTATAACGTCATATATCCTAACCTAAGGCAACCTACCATCTCGCATGTAACATTTGACAACATTCCAGGCAGGTCGGTCCCTACGTCTCGGTGGTAATATTATATGCGTCTATAACGTTATATATCCTTATCTAAGGCAACCTAACATCTCGGATGCAATATTTGACAACATTCCTAGCCTGTCGCACCCTACTTCTCGGAGGGAACAGTATATACGTCTATAACGTCATATATCCTAACCTAAGGCAACCTAACATCTCGGATGTAATATTCTACAACCATCCAGGCGTGTCGGACCCTACTTCTCGGTGGGATCATTATATGCGTCTATAACGTTGTATATCTTAATCTAAGGCAACCTAACATCTCGGATGCAATATTTGACAACATTCGTGGCCTGTCGAACCCTACTTCTCGGAGGGAACAGTATATACGTCTATAACGTCATATATCCTAACCTAAGGCAACCTAACGTCTCGGATGTAACATTTGACAACATTCCAGGCGTGTCGGTCCCTACGTCTCGGTGGTAACATTACATGCGTCTATAACGGTATATTTCCTAATCAAAGGCAACCTAACATCTCGGATGCAATATTTGACAACATTCCTGGCCTGTCGAACCCTACTGCTCGGAGGGAACAGTATATACATCTATAACGGTATATATCCTAATCTAAGGCAACCTAACATCTTGGATGCAATATTTGACAACATTCCTGGCCTGTCGAACCCTACTTCTCGGAGGGAACAGTATATACGTCTATAACGTTATATATCCTAACCTAAGGCAACCTAACATCTCGGATGTAACATTTGACAACACTCCAGGCGTGTCGGTCCCTACGTCTCGGTGGTAACATTATATGCGTCTATAACGTTATATATCCTTATCTAAGGCAACCTAACATCTCGGATGCAATATTTGACAACATTCCTAGCCTGTCGAACCCTACGTCTCGGTGGTAACATTACATGCGTCTATAACGGTATATTTCCTAATCTAAGACAACCTAACATCTCGGATGCAATATTTGACAACATTCCTGGCCTGTCGAACCCTACTTCTCGGAGGGAACAGTATATACGTCTATAACGTCATATATCCTAACCTAAGGCAACCTAACATCTCGGATGTAACATTTGACAACATTCCAGGCATGTCGGTCCCTACGTCTCGGTGGTAACATTATATGCGTCTATAACGTTATATATCCTTATCTAAGGCAACCTAACATCTCGGATGCAATATTTGACAACATTCCTGGCCTGTCGAACTATACTTCTCGGATGGAACAGTATATACGTCTATAACGTTATATATCCTAACCTAAGGCAACCTAACATCTCGGATGTAACATTTGACAACATTCCAGGCGTGTCGGTCCCTACGTCTCGGTGGTAACATTATATGCGTCTATAACGTTATATATCCTTATCTAAGGCAACCTAACATCTCGGATGCAATATTTGACAACATTCCTGGCCTGTCGAACCCTACTTCTCGGAGGGAACAGTATATACGTCTATAACGTTATATATCCTAACCTAAGGCAACCTGACATCTCGGATATATTATTCTACAACATTCCAGGCGAGTCGGACCCTACTTCTCGGTGGGATCATTATATGCGTCTATAACGTTGTATATCTTAATCTAAGGCAACCTAACATCTCGGATGCAATATTTGACAACATTCGTGGCCTGTCGAACCCTACTTCTCGGAGGGAACAGTATATACGTCTATAACGTCATATATCCTAACCTAAGGCAACCTAACGTCTCGGATGTAACATTTGACAACATTCCAGGCGTGTCGGTCCCTACGTCTCGGTGGTAACATTACATGCGTCTATAACGGTATATTTCCTAATCAAAGGCAACCTAACATCTCGGATGCAATATTTGACAACATTCCTGGCCTGTCGAACCCTACTGCTCGGAGGGAAAAGTATATACATCTATAACGGTATATATCCTAATCTAAGGCAACCTAACATCTTGGATGCAATATTTGACAACATTCCTGGCCTGTCGAACCCTACATCTCGGAGGGAACAGTATTTACGTCTGTAACGTCATATATCCTAACCTAAGGCAACCTAACATCTCGGATATAACATTTGACAACATTGCAGGCGTGTTGGAACCCTACGTCTCGGTGGTAACATTACGTGCGTCTATAACGTTATATATGCTAACCTAAGGCAACCTAACATCTCGGATGCAATATTTGACAACATTCCTGGCCTGTCGAACCCTACTTCTCGGAGGGAACAGCATATACGTCTATAACGTCATATATCCTAACCTAAGGCAACCTAACATCTCGGATGCAATATTTGACAACATTCCTGGCCTGTCGAACCCTACTTCTCGGAGGGAACAGTATATACGTCTATAACGTTATATATCCTAACCTAAGGCAACCTGACATCTCGGATATATTATTCTACAACATTCCAGGCGAGTCGGACCCTACTTCTCGGTGGGATCATTATATGCGTCTATAACGTTGTATATCTTAATCTAAGGCAACCTAACATCTCGGATGCAATATTTGACAACATTCGTGGCCTGTCGAACCCTACTTCTCGGAGGGAACAGTATATACGTCTATAACGTCATATATCCTAACCTAAGGCAACCTAACGTCTCGGATGTAACATTTGACAACATTCCAGGCGTGTCGGACCCTACTTCTCGGTGGGAACATTATATGCGTCTATAACGTTGTATATCCTAATCTAAGGCAACCTAACATCTCGGATGAAATATGTGACAACATTCCTGGCCTGTCGAACCCTACATCTCGGAGGGAACAGTATTTACGTCTGTAACGTCATATATCCTAACCTAAGACAACCTAACTTCTCGGATGTAACATTTGACAACATTCCAGGCGTGTCGGTCCCTACGTCTCGGTGGTAACATTACATGCGTCTATAACGTTATATATCCTAACCTAAGGCAACCTAACATCTCGGATGCGATTTTTGACAACATTCCTGGCCTGTCGAACCCTACTTCTCGGAGGGAACAGCATATACCTCTATAACGTCATATATCCTAGCCTAAGGCAACCTAACATCTCGGATGTAACATTTGACAACATTCCAGGCGTGTCGGTCCCTACATCTCGGTGGTAACATTACATGCGTCTATAACGGTATATATCCTAATCTTAGGCAACCTGACATCTCGGATGTAACATTTTACCACATTCCAGGCGTGTCGGTCCCTACGTCTCGGTGGTAACATTACATGCGTCTATAACGTTATATATCCTAACCTAAGGCCAACTAACATCTGGTATGTAATATTTCACAACATTCCTGGCGTGTCGAACCCTACTTCTCGGTGGGAACAGTATATACGTCTATAACGTTATATATCCTAAACTAAGGCAACCTAACATCTCGGATGTAACATTTGACAACATTCCAGGCGTGTCGGTCCCTACGTCTCGGTGGTAACGTTACATGCGTCTATAACGTTATATATCCTAACCTAAGGCACCCTAACATCTCGGATGCAATATTTGACAACATTCCTGGCCTGTCGAACAATACTTCTCGGAGGGAAGAGTATATACGTCTATAACGTTATATATCCTAACCTAAGGCAACCTAACATCTCGGATGTAACATTTGACAACACTCCAGGCGTGTCGGTCCCTACGTCTCGGTGGTAACATTATATGCGTCTATAACGTTATATATCCTTATCTAAGGCAACCTAACATCTCGGATGCAATATTTGACAACATTCCTAGCCTGTCGAACCCTACGTCTCGGTGGTAACATTACATGCGTCTATAACGGTATATTTCCTAATCTAAGACAACCTAACATCTCGGATGCAATATTTGACAACATTCCTGGCCTGTCGAACCCTACTTCTCGGAGGGAACAGTATATACGTCTATAACGTCATATATCCTAACCTAAGGCAACCTAACATCTCGGATGTAACATTTGACAACATTCCAGGCATGTCGGTCCCTACGTCTCGGTGGTAACATTATATGCGTCTATAACGTTATATATCCTTATCTAAGGCAACCTAACATCTCGGATGCAATATTTGACAACATTCCTGGCCTGTCGAACTATACTTCTCGGATGGAACAGTATATACGTCTATAACGTTATATATCCTAACCTAAGGCAACCTAACATCTCGGATGTAACATTTGACAACATTCCAGGCGTGTCGGTCCCTACGTCTCGGTGGTAACATTATATGCGTCTATAACGTTATATATCCTTATCTAAGGCAACCTAACATCTCGGATGCAATATTTGACAACATTCCTGGCCTGTCGAACCCTACTTCTCGGAGGGAACAGTATATACGTCTATAACGTTATATATCCTAACCTAAGGCAACCTGACATCTCGGATATATTATTCTACAACATTCCAGGCGAGTCGGACCCTACTTCTCGGTGGGATCATTATATGCGTCTATAACGTTGTATATCTTAATCTAAGGCAACCTAACATCTCGGATGCAATATTTGACAACATTCGTGGCCTGTCGAACCCTACTTCTCGGAGGGAACAGTATATACGTCTATAACGTCATATATCCTAACCTAAGGCAACCTAACGTCTCGGATGTAACATTTGACAACATTCCAGGCGTGTCGGTCCCTACGTCTCGGTGGTAACATTACATGCGTCTATAACGGTATATTTCCTAATCAAAGGCAACCTAACATCTCGGATGCAATATTTGACAACATTCCTGGCCTGTCGAACCCTACTGCTCGGAGGGAAAAGTATATACATCTATAACGGTATATATCCTAATCTAAGGCAACCTAACATCTTGGATGCAATATTTGACAACATTCCTGGCCTGTCGAACCCTACATCTCGGAGGGAACAGTATTTACGTCTGTAACGTCATATATCCTAACCTAAGGCAACCTAACATCTCGGATATAACATTTGACAACATTGCAGGCGTGTTGGAACCCTACGTCTCGGTGGTAACATTACGTGCGTCTATAACGTTATATATGCTAACCTAAGGCAACCCAACATCTCGGATGCAATATTTGACAACATTCCTGGCCTGTCGAACCCTACTTCTCGGAGGGAACAGCATATACGTCTATAACGTCATATATCCTAACCTAAGGCAACCTAACATCTCGGATGTAACATTTGACAACATTCCAAGCGTGTCGGTCCCTACGTCTAGGTGGTAACATTACATGCGTCTATAACGTTATATATCCTAACCTAAGGCACCCTAACATCTCGGATGCAATATTTGACAACATTCCTAGCCTGTCGAACCCTACGTCTCGGTGGTAACATTACATGCGTCTATAACGGTATATTTCCTAATCTAAGACAACCTAACATCTCGGATGCAATATTTGACAACATTCCTGGCCTGTCGAACCCTACTTCTCGGAGGGAACAGTATATACGTCTATAACGTTATATATCCTAACCTAAGGCAACCTGACATCTCGGATATATTATTCTACAACATTCCAGGCGTGTCGGACCCTACTTCTCGGTGGGAACATTATATGCGTCTATAACGTTGTATATCCTAATCTAAGGCAACCTAACATCTCGGATGCAATATTTGACAACATTCCTGGCCTGTCGAACCCTACATCTCGGAGGGAACAGAATATACGTCTATAGCGGTATATATCCTAATCTAAGGCAACCTAACATCTCGGATGTAACATTTGACAACATTCCAGGCGTGTCGGTCCCTACGTCTCGGTGGTAACGTTACATGCGTCTATAACGTTATATATCCTAACCTAAGGCAACCTAACATCTCGGATGCAAAATTTGACAACATTCGTGGCCTGTCGAACTATACTTCTCGGATGGAACAGTATATAGGTCTATAACGTTATATATCCTAACCTAAGGCAACCTAACATCTCGGATGTAACATTTGACAACATTCCAGGCGTGTCGGACCCTACTTCTCGGTGGGAACATTATATGCGTCTATAACGTTGTATATCCTAATCTAAGGCAACCTAACATCTCGGATGCAATATTTGACAACATTCCTGGCCTGTCGAACCCTACATCTCGGAGGGAACAGAATATACGTCTATAGCGGTATATATCCTAATCTAAGGCAACCTAACATCTCGGATGTAACATTTGACAACATTCCAGGCGTGTCGGTCCCTACGTCTCGGTGGTAACGTTACATGCGTCTATAACGTTATATATCCTAACCTAAGGCAACCTAACATCTCGGATGCAAAATTTGACAACATTCGTGGCCTGTCGAACTATACTTCTCGGATGGAACAGTATATACGTCTATAACGTTATATATCCTAACCTAAGGCAACCTAACATCTCGGATGTAACATTTGACAACATTCCAGGCGTGTCGGTCCCTACGTCTCGGTGGTAACATTATATGCGTCTATAACGTTATATATCCTTATCTAAGGCAACCTATCATCTCGGATGCAATATTTGACAACATTCCTAGCCTGTCGAACCCTACGTCTCGGTGGTAACATTACATGCGTCTATAACGGTATATTTCCTAATCTAAGGCAACCTAACATCTCGGATGCAATATTTGACAACATTCCTGGCCTGTCGAACCCTACTTCTCGGAGGGAACAGTATATACGTCTATAACGTCATATATCCTAACCTAAGGCAACCTAACATCTCGGATGTAACATTTGACAACATTCCAGGCATGTCGGTCCCTACGTCTCGGTGGTAACATTATATGCGTCTATAACGTTATATATCCTTATCTAAGGCAACCTAACATCTCGGATGCAATATTTGACAACATTCCTGGCCTGTCGAACCCTACTTCTCGGAGGGAACAGTATATACGTCTATAACGTTATATATCCTAACCTAAGGCAACCTAACATCTCGGATGTAAAATTCTACAACCTTTCAGGCGTGTCGGACCCTACATCTCGGTGGTAACATTATATGCGTCTATAACGTTGCATATCATAATCTAAGGCAACCTAACATCTCGGATGCAATATTTGACAACATTCCTGGCCTGTCGAATCTTACTGCTCGGATGAAATATGTGACAACATTTCTGGCCTGTCGAACCCTACATCTCGGAGGGAACAGTATATACGTCTGTAACGTCATATATCCTTATCTAAGGCAACCTAACATCTCGGATGCAATATTTGACAACATTCCTAGCCTGTCGATCCCTACTTCTCGGAGGGAACAGTATATACGTCTATAACGTCATATATCATAACCTAAGGCAACCTAACATCTCGGATGTAATATTCTAAAACCTTCCAGGCGTGTCGGACCCTACTTCTCGGTGGGAACATTATATGCGTCTATAACGTTGTATATCCTTATCTAAGGCAACCTAACATCTCGGATGCAATATTTGACAACATTCGTGGCCTGTCGAACCCTACTTCTCGGAGGGAACAGTATATACGTCTATAACGTCATATATCCTAACCTAAGGCAACCTACCATCTCGGATGTAACATTTGACAACATTCCAGGCAGGTCGGTCCCTACGTCTCGGTGGTAATATTATATGCGTCTATAACGTTATATATCCTTATCTAAGGCAACCTAACATCTCGGATGCAATATTTGACAACATTCCTAGCCTGTCGCACCCTACTTCTCGGAGGGAACAGTATATACGTCTATAACGTCATATATCCTAACCTAAGGCAACCTAACATCTCGGATGTAATATTCTACAACCATCCAGGCGTGTCGGACCCTACTTCTCGGTGGGATCATTATATGCGTCTATAACGTTGTATATCTTAATCTAAGGCAACCTAACATCTCGGATGCAATATTTGACAACATTCGTGGCCTGTCGAACCCTACTTCTCGGAGGGAACAGTATATACGTCTATAACGTCATATATCCTAACCTAAGGCAACCTAACGTCTCGGATGTAACATTTGACAACATTCCAGGCGTGTCGGTCCCTACGTCTCGGTGGTAACATTACATGCGTCTATAACGGTATATTTCCTAATCAAAGGCAACCTAACATCTCGGATGCAATATTTGACAACATTCCTGGCCTGTCGAACCCTACTGCTCGGAGGGAACAGTATATACATCTATAACGGTATATATCCTAATCTAAGGCAACCTAACATCTTGGATGCAATATTTGACAACATTCCTGGCCTGTCGAACCCTACTTCTCGGAGGGAACAGTATATACGTCTATAACGTTATATATCCTAACCTAAGGCAACCTGACATCTCGGATATATTATTCTACAACATTCCAGGCGTGTCGGACCCTACTTCTCGGTGGGAACATTATATGCGTCTATAACGTTGTATATCCTAATCTAAGGCAACCTAACATCTCGGATGAAATATGTGACAACATTCCTGGCCTGTCGAACCCTACATCTCGGAGGGAACAGTATTTACGTCTGTAACGTCATATATCCTAACCTAAGACAACCTAACTTCTCGGATGTAACATTTGACAACATTCCAGGCGTGTCGGTCCCTACGTCTCGGTGGTAACATTACATGCGTCTATAACGTTATATATCCTAACCTAAGGCAACCTAACATCTCGGATGCGATTTTTGACAACATTCCTGGCCTGTCGAACCCTACTTCTCGGAGGGAACAGCATATACCTCTATAACGTCATATATCCTAGCCTAAGGCAACCTAACATCTCGGATGTAACATTTGACAACATTCCAGGCGTGTCGGTCCCTACATCTCGGTGGTAACATTACATGCGTCTATAACGGTATATATCCTAATCTTAGGCAACCTGACATCTCGGATGTAACATTTTACCACATTCCAGGCGTGTCGGTCCCTACGTCTCGGTGGTAACATTACATGCGTCTATAACGTTATATATCCTAACCTAAGGCCAACTAACATCTGGTATGTAATATTTCACAACATTCCTGGCGTGTCGAACCCTACTTCTCGGTGGGAACAGTATATACGTCTATAACGTTATATATCCTAAACTAAGGCAACCTAACATCTCGGATGTAACATTTGACAACATTCCAGGCGTGTCGGTCCCTACGTCTCGGTGGTAACGTTACATGCGTCTATAACGTTATATATCCTAACCTAAGGCACCCTAACATCTCGGATGCAATATTTGACAACATTCCTGGCCTGTCGAACAATACTTCTCGGAGGGAAGAGTATATACGTCTATAACGTTATATATCCTAACCTAAGGCAACCTAACATCTCGGATGTAACATTTGACAACACTCCAGGCGTGTCGGTCCCTACGTCTCGGTGGTAACATTATATGCGTCTATAACGTTATATATCCTTATCTAAGGCAACCTAACATCTCGGATGCAATATTTGACAACATTCCTAGCCTGTCGAACCCTACGTCTCGGTGGTAACATTACATGCGTCTATAACGGTATATTTCCTAATCTAAGACAACCTAACATCTCGGATGCAATATTTGACAACATTCCTGGCCTGTCGAACCCTACTTCTCGGAGGGAACAGTATATACGTCTATAACGTCATATATCCTAACCTAAGGCAACCTAACATCTCGGATGTAACATTTGACAACATTCCAGGCATGTCGGTCCCTACGTCTCGGTGGTAACATTATATGCGTCTATAACGTTATATATCCTTATCTAAGGCAACCTAACATCTCGGATGCAATATTTGACAACATTCCTGGCCTGTCGAACTATACTTCTCGGATGGAACAGTATATACGTCTATAACGTTATATATCCTAACCTAAGGCAACCTAACATCTCGGATGTAACATTTGACAACATTCCAGGCGTGTCGGTCCCTACGTCTCGGTGGTAACATTATATGCGTCTATAACGTTATATATCCTTATCTAAGGCAACCTAACATCTCGGATGCAATATTTGACAACATTCCTGGCCTGTCGAACCCTACTTCTCGGAGGGAACAGTATATACGTCTATAACGTTATATATCCTAACCTAAGGCAACCTGACATCTCGGATATATTATTCTACAACATTCCAGGCGAGTCGGACCCTACTTCTCGGTGGGATCATTATATGCGTCTATAACGTTGTATATCTTAATCTAAGGCAACCTAACATCTCGGATGCAATATTTGACAACATTCGTGGCCTGTCGAACCCTACTTCTCGGAGGGAACAGTATATACGTCTATAACGTCATATATCCTAACCTAAGGCAACCTAACGTCTCGGATGTAACATTTGACAACATTCCAGGCGTGTCGGTCCCTACGTCTCGGTGGTAACATTACATGCGTCTATAACGGTATATTTCCTAATCAAAGGCAACCTAACATCTCGGATGCAATATTTGACAACATTCCTGGCCTGTCGAACCCTACTGCTCGGAGGGAAAAGTATATACATCTATAACGGTATATATCCTAATCTAAGGCAACCTAACATCTTGGATGCAATATTTGACAACATTCCTGGCCTGTCGAACCCTACTTCTCGGAGGGAACAGTATATACGTCTATAACGTTATATATCCTAACCTAAGGCAACCTGACATCTCGGATATATTATTCTACAACATTCCAGGCGTGTCGGACCCTACTTCTCGGTGGGAACATTATATGCGTCTATAACGTTGTATATCCTAATCTAAGGCAACCTAACATCTCGGATGAAATATGTGACAACATTCCTGGCCTGTCGAACCCTACATCTCGGAGGGAACAGTATTTACGTCTGTAACGTCATATATCCTAACCTAAGACAACCTAACTTCTCGGATGTAACATTTGACAACATTCCAGGCGTGTCGGTCCCTACGTCTCGGTGGTAACATTACATGCGTCTATAACGTTATATATCCTAACCTAAGGCAACCTAACATCTCGGATGCGATTTTTGACAACATTCCTGGCCTGTCGAACCCTACTTCTCGGAGGGAACAGCATATACCTCTATAACGTCATATATCCTAGCCTAAGGCAACCTAACATCTCGGATGTAACATTTGACAACATTCCAGGCGTGTCGGTCCCTACATCTCGGTGGTAACATTACATGCGTCTATAACGGTATATATCCTAATCTTAGGCAACCTGACATCTCGGATGTAACATTTTACCACATTCCAGGCGTGTCGGTCCCTACGTCTCGGTGGTAACATTACATGCGTCTATAACGTTATATATCCTAACCTAAGGCCAACTAACATCTGGTATGTAATATTTCACAACATTCCTGGCGTGTCGAACCCTACTTCTCGGTGGGAACAGTATATACGTCTATAACGTTATATATCCTAAACTAAGGCAACCTAACATCTCGGATGTAACATTTGACAACATTCCAGGCGTGTCGGTCCCTACGTCTCGGTGGTAACGTTACATGCGTCTATAACGTTATATATCCTAACCTAAGGCACCCTAACATCTCGGATGCAATATTTGACAACATTCCTGGCCTGTCGAACAATACTTCTCGGAGGGAAGAGTATATACGTCTATAACGTTATATATCCTAACCTAAGGCAACCTAACATCTCGGATGTAACATTTGACAACACTCCAGGCGTGTCGGTCCCTACGTCTCGGTGGTAACATTATATGCGTCTATAACGTTATATATCCTTATCTAAGGCAACCTAACATCTCGGATGCAATATTTGACAACATTCCTAGCCTGTCGAACCCTACGTCTCGGTGGTAACATTACATGCGTCTATAACGGTATATTTCCTAATCTAAGACAACCTAACATCTCGGATGCAATATTTGACAACATTCCTGGCCTGTCGAACCCTACTTCTCGGAGGGAACAGTATATACGTCTATAACGTCATATATCCTAACCTAAGGCAACCTAACATCTCGGATGTAACATTTGACAACATTCCAGGCATGTCGGTCCCTACGTCTCGGTGGTAACATTATATGCGTCTATAACGTTATATATCCTTATCTAAGGCAACCTAACATCTCGGATGCAATATTTGACAACATTCCTGGCCTGTCGAACTATACTTCTCGGATGGAACAGTATATACGTCTATAACGTTATATATCCTAACCTAAGGCAACCTAACATCTCGGATGTAACATTTGACAACATTCCAGGCGTGTCGGTCCCTACGTCTCGGTGGTAACATTATATGCGTCTATAACGTTATATATCCTTATCTAAGGCAACCTAACATCTCGGATGCAATATTTGACAACATTCCTGGCCTGTCGAACCCTACTTCTCGGAGGGAACAGTATATACGTCTATAACGTTATATATCCTAACCTAAGGCAACCTGACATCTCGGATATATTATTCTACAACATTCCAGGCGAGTCGGACCCTACTTCTCGGTGGTAACATTATATGCGTTTGTAACGTTGCATATCCTAATCTAAGGCAACCTAACATCTCGGATGCAATATTTGACAACATTCCTGGCCTGTCGAACCCTACTGCTCGGAGGGAACAGTATATACGTCTATAGCGGTATATATCCTAATCTAAGGCAACCTAACATCTCGGATGCAATATTTGATAACATTCCTGGCGTGTCGAACCCAACTTCTCGGTGGGAACAGTATATACGTCTATAACGTTATATATCCTAACGTAAGGCAACCTAACATCTCGGATGTAATATTTGACAACATTCCTGGCGTGTCGGACCCTTCTTCTCGGTGGGAACAGTATATACGTCTGTAACGTCATATATCCTAACCTAAGGCAACCTAGCATCTCGGATATAACATTTGACAACATTCCCGGCGTGTTGGAACCCTACGTCTCGGTGGTAACATTACGTGCGTCCATAACGTTATATATGCTAACCTAAGGCAACCTAACATCTCGGATGCAATATTTGACAACATTCCTGGCCTGTCGAACCCTACTTCTCGGAGGGAACAGCATATACGTCTATAACGTCAGTTATCCTAACCTAAGGCAACCTAACATCTCGGATGTAACATTTGACAACATTCCAGGTGTGTCGGTCCCTACGTCTCGGTGGGAAGGTTACATGCGTCTATAACGTTATATATCCTAACCTAAGGCAACCTAACATCTCGGATGTAACATTTGACAACATTCCAGGCATGTCGGTCCGTACGTCTCGGTGGTAACATTATATGCGTCTATAACGTTATATATCCTAACCTAAGGCCACCTAACATCTCGGATGTAACATTTGACAACATTCCAGGCGTGTCGGTCCCTACGTCTCGGTGGTAACGTTACATGCGTCTATAACGTTATATATCCTAACCTAAGGCACCCTAACATCTCGGATGCAATATTTGACAACATTCCTGGCCTGTCGAACAATACTTCTCGGAGGGAAGAGTATATACGTCTATAACGTTATATATCCTAACCTAAGGCAACCTAACATCTCGGATGTAACATTTGACAACACTCCAGGCGTGTCGGTCCCTACGTCTCGGTGGTAACATTATATGCGTCTATAACGTTATATATCCTTATCTAAGGCAACCTAACATCTCGGATGCAATATTTGACAACATTCCTAGCCTGTCGAACCCTACTTCTCGGAGGGAACAGCATATACGTCTATAACGTCATATATACTAACCTAAGGCAACCTAACATCTCGGATGCAATATTTGACAACATTCGTGGCCTGTCGAACCCTACTTCTCGGAGGGAACAGTATATACGTCTATAACGTCATATATCCTAACCTAAGGCAACCTATCATCTCGGATGTAACATTTGACAACATTCCAGGCAGGTCGGTCCCTACGTCTCGGTGGTAATATTATATGCGTCTATAACGTTATATATCCTTATCTAAGGCAACCTAACATCTCGGATGCAATATTTGACAACATTCCTAGCCTGTCGCACCCTACTTCTCGGAGGGAACAGTATATACGTCTGTAACGACATATATCCTAACCTAAGGCAACCTAACATCTCGGATATAACATTTGACAACATTGCAGGCGTGTTGGAACCCTACGTCTCGGTGGTAACATTACGTGCGTCTATAACGTTATATATGCTAACCTAAGGCAACCTAACATCTCGGATGCAATATTTGACAACATTCCTGGCCTGTCGAACCCTACTTCTCGGAGGGAACAGTATATACGTCTGTAACGACATATATCCTAACCTAAGGCAACCTAACATCTCGGATATAACATTTGACAACATTGCAGGCGTGTTGGAACCCTACGTCTCGGTGGTAACATTACGTGCGTCTATAACGTTATATATGCTAACCTAAGGCAACCTAACATCTCGGATGCAATATTTGACAACATTCCTGGCCTGTCGAACCCTACTTCTCGGAGGGAACAGCATATACGTCTATAACGTCATATATCCTAACCTAAGGCAACCTAACATCTCGGATGTAACATTTGACAACATTCCATGCGTGTCGGTCCCTACGTCTCGGTGGTAACATTACATGCGTCTATAACGGTATATTTCCTAATCTGAGGCAACATAACATCTCGGATGCAATATCTGGCAACATTCCTGGCCTGTCGAACGCTACTTCTCGGAGGGAACAGTATATACGTCTATAACGTTATATATCCTAGCCTAAGGCAACCTAACATCTCGGATGTAACATTTGACAACATTCCAGGCGTGTCGGTCCCTACGTCTCGGTGGTAACATTACATGCGTCTATAACGGTATATATCCTAACCTAAGGCAACCTAACATCTCGGATATAACATTTGACAACATTGCAGGCGTGTTGGAACCCTACGTCTCGGTGGTAACATTACGTGCGTCTATAACGTTATATATGCTAACCTAAGGCAACCTAACATCTCGGATGCAATATTTGACAACATTCCTGGCCTGTCGAACCCTACTTCTCGGAGGGAACAGCATATACGTCTATAACGTCATATATCCTAACCTAAGGCAACCTAACATCTCGGATGTAACATTTGACAACATTCCAAGCGTGTCGGTCCCTACGTCTAGGTGGTAACATTACATGCGTCTATAACGTTATATATCCTAACCTAAGGCACCCTAACATCTCGGATGCAATATTTGACAACATTCCTTGCCTGTCGAACCCTACTTCTCGGAGGGAACAGCATATACGTCTATAACGTTATATATCCTAGCCTAAGGCAACCTAACATCTCGGATGTAACATTTGACAACATTCCAGGCGTGTCGGTCCCTACGTCTCGGTGGTAACATTACATGCGTCTATAACGGTATATATCCTAACCTAAGGCAACCTAACATCTCGGATATAACATTTGACAACATTGCAGGCGTGTTGGAACCCTACGTCTCGGTGGTAACATTACGTGCGTCTATAACGTTATATATGCTAACCTAAGGCAACCTAACATCTCGGATGCAATATTTGACAACATTCCTGGCCTGTCGAACCCTACTTCTCGGAGGGAACAGCATATACGTCTATAACGTCATATATCCTAACCTAAGGCAACCTAACATCTCGGATGTAATATTCTACAACCATCCAGGCGTGTCGGACCCTACTTCTCGGTGGGATCATTATATGCGTCTATAACGTTGTATATCTTTATCTAAGGCAACCTAACATCTCGGATGAAATATGTGACAACATTCCTGGCCTGTCGAACCCTACATCTCGGAGGGAACAGTATATACGTCTGTAACGTCATATATCCTAACCTAAGACAACCTAACATTTCGGATGTAACATTTGACAACATTCCAGGCGTGTCGGTCCCTACGTCTCGGTGGTAACATTACATGCGTCTATAACGTTATATATCCTTATCTGAGGCAACCTAACATCTTGGATGCAATATTTGACAACATTCCTAGCCTGTCGAACCCTATGTCTCGGTGGTAACATTACATGCGTCTATAACGGTATATTTCCTAATCTAAGGCAACCTAACATCTCGGATGCAATATTTGACAACATTCCTGGCCTGTCGAACCCTACTTCTCGGAGGGAACAGTATATACGTCTGTAACGACATATATCCTAACCTAAGGCAACCTAACATCTCGGATATAATATTTGACAACATTGCAGGCGTGTTGGAACCCTACGTCTCGGTGGTAACATTACGTGCGTCTATAACGTTATATATGCTAACCTAAGGCAACCTAACATCTCGGATGCAATATTTGACAACATTCCTGGCCTGTCGAACCCTACTTCTCGGAGGGAACAGCATATACGTCTATAACGTCATATATCCTAACCTAAGGCAACCTAACATCTCGGATGTAACATTTGACAACATTCCATGCGTGTCGGTCCCTACGTCTCGGTGGTAACATTACATGCGTCTATAACGGTATATTTCCTAATCTGAGGCAACCTAACATCTCGGATGCAATATCTGACAACATTCCTGGCCTGTCGAACGCTACTTCTCGGAGGGAACAGTATATACGTCTATAACGTTATATATCCTAGCCTAAGGCAACCTAACATCTCGGATGTAACATTTGACAACATTCCAGGCGTGTCGGTCCCTACGTCTCGGTGGTAACATTACATGCGTCTATAACGGTATATATCCTAACATAAGGCAACCTAACATCTCGGATATAACATTTGACAACATTGCAGGCGTGTTGGAACCCTACGTCTCGGTGGTAACATTACGTGCGTCTATAACGTTATATATGCTAACCTAAGGCAACCTATCATCTCGGATGCAATAGTTGACAACATTCCTGGCCTGTCGAACCCTACTTCTCGGAGGGAACAGCATATACGTCTATAACGTCATATATCCTAACCTAAGGCAACCTAACATCTCGGATGTAACATTTGACAACATTCCAAGCGTGTCGGTCCCTACGTCTAGGTGGTAACATTACATGCGTCTATAACGTTATATATCCTAACCTAAGGCACCCTAACATCTCGGATGCAATATTTGACAACATTCCTGGCCTGTCGAACCCTACTTCTCGGAGGGAACAGCATATACATCTATAACGTCATATATCCTAGCCTAAGGCAACCTAACATCTCGGATGTAATATTCTACATCATTCAAGGCGTGTCGGACCCTACTTCTCGGTGGGAACATTATATGAGTCTATAACGTTGTATATCCTAATCTAAGGCAACCAACTATCTCAGACGTAATATTTTACAATATTCCTCGCGTGTCGGTGCATACTTTTCGGTGGGAATATTATATGCGTCCACAACGGTCGATATCGTAATCTAAGGCAATCTAACATCTCGGATGCAATACTTGACAACATTCCTTGCGTGTCGAACCCTACTTCTCGGAGGGAACAGTATATACGTCTATAACGTTATATATCCTAACCTAAGACAACCTAACTTCTCGGATGTAACATTTGACAACATTCCAGGCGTGTCGGTCCCTACGTCTCGGTGGTAACACTACATGCGTCTATAACGTTATATATCCTAACCTAAGGCAACCTAACATCTCGGATGCGATATTTGACAACATTCCTGGCCTGTCGAACCCTACTTCTCGGAGGGAACAGCATATACCTCTATAACGTCATATATCCTAGCCTAAGGCAACCTAACATCTCGGATGTGACATTTGACAACATTCCAGGCGTGTCGGTCCCTACGTCTCGGTGGTAACATTACATGCGTCTATAACGGTATATATCCTAATCTTAGGCAACCTGACATCTCGGATGTAACATTTTACCACATTCCAGGCGTGTCGGTCCCTACGTCTCGGTGGTAACATTACATGCGTCTATAACGTTATATATCCTAACCTAAGGCCAACTAACATCTGGTATGTAATATTTCACAACATTCCTGGCGTGTCGAACCCTACTTCTCGGTGGGAACAGTATATACGTCTATAACGTTATATATCCTAAACTAAGGCAACCTAACATCTCGGATGTAACATTTGACAACATTCCAGGCGTGTCGGTCCCTACGTCTCGGTGGTAACGTTACATGCGTCTATAACGTTATATATCCTAACCTAAGGCAACCTAACATCTCGGATGCAATATTTGACAACATTCCTGGCCTGTCGAACAATACTTCTCGGAGGGAACAGTATATACGTCTACAACGTTATATATCCTAACCTAAGGCAGCCTAACATCTCGGATGTAACATTTGACAACACTCCAGGCGTGTCGGTCCCTACGTCTCGGTGGTAACATTATATGCGTCTATAACGTTATATATCCTTATCTAAGGCAACCTAACATCTCGGATGCAATATTTGACAACATTCCTAGCCTGTCGAACCCTACATCTCGGTGGTAACATTACATGCGTCTATAACGGTATATTTCCTAATCTAAGGCAACCTAGATCTCGGATACAATATTTGACAACATTCCTGGCCTGTCGAACCCTACTTCTCGGAGGGAACAGTATATACGTCTATAACGTCATATATCCTAACCTAAGGCAACCTAACATCTCGGATGTAACATTTGACAACATTCCAGGCGTGTCGGTCCCTACGTCTCGGTGGTAACGTTACATGCGTCTATAACGTTATATATCCTAACCTAAGGCAACCTAACATCTCGGATGCAAAATTTGACAACATTCGTGGCCTGTCGAACAATACTTCTCGGATGGAACAGTATATACGTCTATAACGTTATATATCCTAACCTAAGGCAACCTAACATCTCGGATGTAACATTTGACAACATTCCAGGCGTGTCGGTCCGTACGTCTCGGTGGTAACATTATATGCGTCTATAACGTTATATATCCTTATCTAAGGCAACCTATCATCTCGGATGCAATATTTGACAACATTCCTAGCCTGTCGAACCCTACGTCTCGGTGGTAACATTACATGCGTCTATTACGGTATATTTCCTAATCTAAGGCAACCTAACATCTCGGATGCAATATTTGACAACATTCCTGGCCTGTCGAACCCTACTTCTCGGAGGGAACAGTATATACGTCTATAACGTCATATATCCTAACCTAATGCAACCTAACATCTCGGATGTAACATTTGACAACATTCCAGGCATGTCGGTCCCTACGTCTCGGTGGTAACATTATATGCGTCTATAACGTTATATATCCTTATCTAAGGCAACCTAACATCTCGGATGCAATATTTGACAACATTCCTGGCCTGTCGAACCCTACTTCTCGGAGGGAACAGTATATACGTCTATAACGTTATATATCCTAACCTAAGGCAACCTGACATCTTGGATATATTATTCTACAACATTCCAGGCGAGTCGGACCCTACTTCTCGGTGGTAACATTATATGCGTCTGTAACGTTGCATATCCTAATCTAAGGCAACCTAACATCTCGGATGCAATATTTGACAACATTCCTGGCCTGTCGAACCCTACTGCTCGGAGGGAACAGTATATACGTCTATAGCGGTATATATCCTAATCTAAGGCAACCTAACATCTCGGATGCAATATTTGATAACATTCCTGGCGTGTCGAACCCAACTTCTCGGTGGGAACAGTATATACGTCTATAACGTTATATATCCTAACGTAAGGCAACCTAACATCTCGGATGTAATATTTGACAACATTCCTGGCGTGTCGGACCCTTCTTCTCGGTGGGAACAGTATATACGTCTGTAACGTCATATATCCTAACCTAAGGCAACCTAGCATCTCGGATATAACATTTGACAACATTCCCGGCGTGTTGGAACCCTACGTCTCGGTGGTAACATTACGTGCGTCTATAACGTTATATATGCTAACCTAAGGCAACCTAACATCTCGGATGCAATATTTGACAACATTCCTGGCCTGTCGAACCCTACTTCTCGGAGGGAACAGCATATACGTCTATAACGTCAGTTATCCTAACCTAAGGCAACCTAACATCTCGGATGTAACATTTGACAACATTCCAGGTGTGTCGGTCCCTACGTCTCGGTGGGAAGGTTACATGCGTCTATAACGTTATATATCCTAACCTAAGGCAACCTAACATCTCGGATGTAACATTTGACAACATTCCAGGCATGTCGGTCCGTACGTCTCGGTGGTAACATTATATGCGTCTATAACGTTATATATCCTTATTTAAGGCAACCTAACATCTCGGATGTAATATTCTACAACCTTCCAGGCGTGTCGGACCCTACTTCTCGGTGGTAACATTATATGCGTCTATAACTTTGCATATCCTAATCTAAGGCAACCTAACATCTCGGATGCAATATTTGACAACATTCCTGGCCTGTCGAACCCTACTGCTCGGAGGGAACAGTATATACGTCTATAACGTTATATATGCTAACCTAAGGCAACCCAACATCTCGGATGCAATATTTGACAACATTCATGGCCTGCCGAACCCTACTTCTCGGAGGGAACAGTATATACGTCTATAACGTCATATATCCTAACCAAAGGCAACCTAACATCTCGGATGTAACATTTGACAACATTCCAGGCGTGTCGGTCCCTACGTCTCGGTGGTAACGTTACATGCGTCTATAACGTTATATATCCTAACCTAAGGCAACCTAACATCTCGGATGCAATATTTGACAACATTCCTGGCCTGTCGAACAATACTTCTCGGAGGGAACAGTATATACGTCTATAACGTTATATATCCTAACCTAAGGCAACCTAGCATCTCGGATGTAACATTTGACAACATTCCAGGCATGTCGGTCCCTACGTCTCGGTGGTAACATTATATGCGTCTATAACGTTATATATCCTTATCTAAGGCAACCTAACATCTCGGATGCAATATTTGACAACATTCCTGGCCTGTCGAACCCTACTTCTCGGAGGGAACAGTATATACGTATATAACGTCATATATCCTAACCTAAGGCAACCTGATATCTCGGATGTATTATTCTACAACATTCCAGGCGTGTCGAACCCAACTTCTCGGTGGGAACAGTATATACGTCTATAACGTTATATATCCTAACGTAAGGCAACCTAACATCTCGGATGTAATATTTGACAACATTCCTGGCGTGTCGGACCCTACTTCTCGGTGGGAACAGTATATACGTCTGTAACGTCATATATCCTAACCTAAGGCAACCTAGCATCTCAGATATAACATTTGACAACATTCCCGGCGTGTTGGAACCCTACGTCTCGGTGGTAACATTACGTGCGTCTATAACGTTATATATGCTAACCTAAGGCAACCCAACATCTCGGATGCAATATTTGACAACATTCCTGGCCTGTCGAACCCTACTTCTCGGAGGGAACAGCATATACGTCTATAACGTCATATATCCTAACCTAAGGCAACCTAACATCTCGGATGTAACATTTGACAACATTCCAGGTGTGTCGGTCCCTACGTCTCGGTGGGAAGGTTACATGCGTCTATAACGTTATATATGCTAACCTAAGGCAACCTAACATCTCGGATGTAACATTTGACAACATTCCAGGCATGTCGGTCCGTACGTCTCGGTGGTAACATTATATGCGTCTATAACGTTATATATCCTTATCTAAGGCAACCTAACATCTCGGATGCAATATTTGACAACATTCGTAGCCTGTCGAACCCAACTTCTCGGAGGGAACAGTATATACGTCTATAACGTTATATATCCTAACCTAACGCAACCTGACATCTCGGATGTAATATTCTACATCATTCCAGGCGTGTCGGACCCTACTTTTCGGTGGGAGCATTATATGAGTCTATAACGTTGTATTTCCTAATCTAAGGCAATCTATTATCTCAGACGTAATATTTTACAATATTCCTGGCGTGTCGGTGCATACCTTTCGGTGGGAATATTATATGCGTCTATAACGGTCGATATCGTAATCTAAGGCAACCTAACATCTCGGATGCCATATTTGACAACATTCCTGGCCTGTCGAACCCTACTTCTCGGAGGGAACAGTATGTACGTCTATAAGGTTATATATGCTAACCTAAGGCAACCTAACATCTCGGATGTAATATTCTACAACCTTCCATGCGTGTCGGACCCTACTTCTCGGTGGTAACATTATATGCGTCCATAACGTTGCATATCCTAATCTAAGGCAACCTAACATCTCGGATGCAATATTTGACAACATTCCTGGCCTGTCGAACCCTACTGCTCGGAGGGAACTGTATATACGTCTATAACGGTATATATCCTAATCTAAAACAACCTAACATCTCGGATGAAATATGTGACAACATTCCTGGCCTGTCGAACCCTACATCTCGGAGGGAACAGTATATACGTCTATAACGTCATATATCCTAACCTAAGGCAACCTAACTTCTCGGATGTAACATTTGACAACATTCCAGACATGTCGGTCCCTACGTCTCGGTGGTAACATTATATGCGTCTATAACGTTATATATCCTTATCTAATGCAACCTAACATCTCGGATGCAATATTTGACAACATTCCTTGCCTGTCGAACCCTACTTCTCGGAGGGAACAGTATGTACGTCTGTAACGTTATATATCCTAACCTAAGGCAACCTAACATCTCGGATGTAATATTCTACAACCTTCCAGGCGTGTCGGACCCTACTTCTCGGTCGGAACATTATATGAGTCTATAACGTTGTATATCGTAATCTAAGGCAACCTATTATCTCAGACGTAATATTTTACAATATTCCTGGCGTGTCGGTGCATACTTTTCGGTGGGAATATTATATGCGTCCATAACGGTCGATATCGTAATCTAAGGCAATCTAACATCTCGGATGCAATATTTGACAACATTCCTGGCCTGTCGAACCCTACATCTCGGAGGGAACAGTATATACGTCTATAGCGGTATATATCCTAACCTAAGGCCACCTAACATCTGGTATGTAATATTTGACAACATTCCTGGCGTGTCGAACCCTACTTCTCGGAGGGAACAGTATATACGTCGATAACGTTATATATCCTAATCTAAGGCAACCTAACATCTCGGATGCAATATTTGATAACATTCCGGGCGTGTCGAACCCTACTTCTCGGTGGGAACAGTATATACGTCTATAACGTTATATATCCTAACGTAAGGCAACCTAACATCTCGGATGTAATATTTGACAACATTCCTGGCGTGTCGGACCCTACTTCTCGGTGGGAACAGTATATACGTCTGTAACGTCACATATCCTAACCTAAGGCAACCTAGCATCTCGGATATAACATTTGACAACATTCCCGGCGTGTTGGAACCCTACGTCTCGGTGGTAACATTACGTGCGTCTATAACGTTATATATGCTAACCTAAGGCAACCTAACATCTCGGATGCAATATTTGATAACATTCCTGGCGTGTCGAACCCTACTTCTCGGTGGGAACAGTATATACGTCTATAACGTTATATATCCTTATCTAATGCAACCTAACATCTCGGATGCAATATTTGACAACATTCCTGGCCTGTCGAACCCTACTTCTCGGAGGGAACAGTATATACGTCTATAACGTTATATATCCTAACCTAAGGCAACCTGACATCTCGGATATATTATTCTACAACATACCAGGCGTGTCGGACCCTAATTCTCGGTGGGAACATTATATGCCTCTATAACGTTGTATATCCTAATCTAAGGCAACCTAACATCTCGGATGCAATATTTGACAACATTCTTGGCCTGTCGAACCCTACATCTCGGAGGGAACAGTATATACGTCTATAGCGGTATATATCCTAACCTAAGGCAACCGAACATCTCGGATGTAACATTTGACAACATTCCAGGCGTGTCGGTCCCTACGTCTCGGTGGTAACGTTACATGCGTCTATAACGTTATATATCCTAACCTAAGGCAACCTAACATCTCGGATGCAATATTTGACAACATTCCTGGCCTGTCGAACAATACTTCTCGGAGGGAACAGTATATACGTCTATAACGTTATATATCCTAACCTAAGGCAACCTAGCATCTCGGATGTAACATTTGACAACATTCCAGGCATGTCGGTCCCTACGTCGCGGTGGTAACATTATATGCGTCTATAACGTTATATATCCTTATCTAAGGCAACCTAACATCTCGGATGCAATATTTGACAACATTCCTGGCCTGTCGAACCCTACTTCTCGGAGGGAACAGTATATACGTATATAACGTCATATATCCTAACCTAAGGCAACCTGATATCTCGGATGTATTATTCTACAACATTCCAGGCGTGTCGAACCCAACTTCTCGGTGGGAACAGTATATACGTCTATAACGTTATATATCCTAACGTAAGGCAACCCAACATCTCGGATGCAATATTTGACAACATTCCTGGCCTGTCGAACCCTACTTCTCGGAGGGAACAGCATATACGTCTATAACGTCATATATCCTAACCTAAGGCAACCTAACATCTCGGATGTAACATTTGACAACATTCCAGGTGTGTCGGTCCCTACGTCTCGGTGGGAAGGTTACATGCGTCTATAACGTTATATATCCTAACCTAAGGCAACCTAACATCTCGGATGTAACATTTGACAACATTCCAGGCATGTCGGTCCGTACGTCTCGGTGGTAACATTATATGCGTCTATAACGTTATATATCCTTATCTAAGGCAACCTAACATCTCGGATGCAATATTTGACAACATTCGTAGCCTGTCGAACCCAACTTCTCGGAGGGAACAGTATATACGTCTATAACGTTATATATCCTAACCTAACGCAACCTGACATCTCGGATGTAATATTCTACATCATTCCAGGCGTGTCGGACCCTACTTTTCGGTGGGAGCATTATATGAGTCTATAACGTTGTATTTCCTAATCTAAGGCAATCTATTATCTCAGACGTAATATTTTACAATATTCCTGGCGTGTCGGTGCATACCTTTCGGTGGGAATATTATATGCGTCTATAACGGTCGATATCGTAATCTAAGGCAACCTAACATCTCGGATGCCATATTTGACAACATTCCTGGCCTGTCGAACCCTACTTCTCGGAGGGAACAGTATATACGTCTATAACGTTATATATCCTAACAGAAGGCAACCTGACATCTCTGATGTAATATTCTACATCATTCAAGGCGTGTCGGACCCTACTTCTCGGTGGGAACATTATATGAGTCTATAACGTTGTATATCCTAATCTAAGGCAACCTATTATCTCAGACGTAATATTGTACAATATTCCTCGCGTGTCGGTGCATACTTTTCGGTGGGAATATTATATGCGTCCATAACGGTCGATATCGTAATCTAGGGCAATCTAACATCTCGGATGCAATATTTGACAACATTCCTTGCCTGTCGAACCCTACTTCTCGGAGGGAACAGTATGTACGTCTATAAGGTTATATATCCTAACCTAAGGCAACCTAACATCTCGGATGTAATATTCTACAACCTTCCATGCGTGTCGGACCCTACTTCTCGGTGGTAACATTATATGCGTTCATAACGTTGCATATCCTAATCTAAGGCAACCTAACATCTCGGATGCAATATTTGACAACATTCCTGGCCTGTCGAACCCTACTGCTCGGAGGGAACTGTATATACGTCTATAACGGTATATATCCTAATCTAAGGCAACCTAACATCTCGGATGAAATATGTGACAACATTCCTGGCCTGTCGAACCCTACATCTCGGAGGGAACAGTATATACGTCTATAACGTCATATATCCTAACCTAAGGCAACCTAACTTCTCGGATGTAACATTTGACAACATTCCAGACATGTCGGTCCCTACGTCTCGGTGGTAACATTATATGCGTCTATAACGTTATATATCCTTATCTAATGCAACCTAACATCTCGGATGCAATATTTGACAACATTCCTTGCCTGTCGAACCCTACTTCTCGGAGGGAACAGTATGTACGTCTGTAACGTTATATATCCTAACCTAAGGCAACCTAACATCTCGGATGTAATATTCTACAACCTTCCAGGCGTGTCGGAACCTACTTCTCAGTGGGAACATTATATGCGTCTATAACGTTGTATATCCTAATCTAAGGCAACCTAACATCTCGGATGCAGTATTTGACAACATTCCTGGCCTGTCAAACCCTACATCTCGGAGGGAACATTATTTACGTCTATAGCGGTATATATCCTAATCTAAGGCAACCTAACATCTCGGATGCAATATTTGACAACATTCCTTGCCTGTCGAACCCTACTTCTCGGAGGGAACAGTATGTACGTCTATAAGGTTATATATCCTAACCTAAGGCAACCTGACATCTCGGATGTAATATTCTACATCATTCCAGGCGTGTCGGACCCTACTTCTCGGTCGGAACATTATATGAGTCTATAACGTTGTATATCGTAATCTAAGGCAACCTATTATCTCGGACGTAATATTTTACAATATTCCTGGCGTGTCGGTGCATACTTTTCGGTGGGAATATTATATGCGTCCATAACGGTCGATATCGTAATCTAAGGCAATCTAACATCTCGGATGCAATATTTGACAACATTCCTGGCATGTCGAACCCTACATCTCGGAGGGAACAGTATATACGTCTATAGCGGTATATATCCTAACCTAAGGCCACCTAACATCTGGTATGTAATATTTGACAACATTCCTGGCGTGTCGAACCCTACTTCTCGGAGGGAACAGTATATACGTCGATAACGTTATATATCCTAATCTAAGGCAACCTAACATCTCGGATGCAATATTTGATAACATTCCTGGCGTGTCGAACCCTACTTCTCGGTGGGAACAGTATATACGTCTATAACGTTATATATCCTAACGTAAGGCAACCTAACATCTCGGATGTAATATTTGACAACATTCCTGGCGTGTCGGACCCTACTTCTCGGTGGGAACAGTATATACGTCTGTAACGTCATATATCCTAACCTAAGGCAACCTAGCATCTCGGATATAACATTTGACAACATTCCCGGCGTGTTGGAACCCTACGTCTCGGTGGTAACATTACGTGCGTCTATAACGTTATATATGCTAACCTAAGGCAACCTAACATCTCGGATGCAATATTTGATAACATTCCTGGCGTGTCGAACCCTACTTCTCGGTGGGAACAGTATATACGTCTATAACGTTATATATCCTTATCTAATGCAACCTAACATCTCGGATGCAATATTTGACAACATTCCTGGCCTGTCGAACCCTACTTCTCGGAGGGAACAGTATATACGTCTATAACGTTATATATCCTAACCTAAGGCAACCTGACATCTCGGATATATTATTCTACAACATACCAGGCGCGTCGGACCCTACTTCTCGGTGGGAACATTATATGCCTCTATAACGTTGTATATCCTAATCTAAGGCAACCTAACATCTCGGATGCAATATTTGACAACATTCTTGGCCTGTCGAACCCTACATCTCGGAGGGAACAGTATATACGTCTATAGCGGTATATATCCTAACCTAAGGCAACCTAACATCTCGGATGCAACATTTGACAACATTCCAGGCGTGTCGGTCCCTACGTCTCGGGGATAACATTACATGCGTCTATAGCGGTATATATCCTAATCTTAGGCAACCTAACATCTCGGATGTAACATTTTACAACATTCCAGGCCTGTCGGTCCCTACGTCACGGTGGTAACATTACATGCGTCTATAACGTTATATATCCTAACCTAAGGCCACCTAACATCTCGTATGTAATATTTGATAACATTCCTGGCGTGTCGAACCCTACTTCTCGGAGGGAACAGCATATACGTCTATAACGTCATATATGCTAACCTAAGGCAACCTAACATCTCGGATATAACATTTGACAACATACCCGGCGTGTTGGAACCCTACGTCTCGGTGGTAACATTACGTGCGTCTATAACGTTATATATGCTAACCTAAGGCAACCGAACATCTCGGATGTAACACTTGACAACATTCCAGGCGTGTCGGTCCCTACGTCTCGGTGGTAACATTACATGCGTCTATAACGGTATATTTCCTAATCTAAGGCAACCTAACATCTCGGATGCAATATTTGACAACATTCCTGGCCTGTCGAACATTACTTCTCGGAGGGAACAGTATATACGTCTATAACGTTATATATCCTAACCTAAGGCAACCTGACATCTCGGATGCAATATTTGACAACATTCCTGGCCTGTCGAACCCTACATCTCGGAGGGAACAGTATATACGTCTATAGCGATATATATCCTAATCTAAGGCAACCTAACATCTCGGATGCAATATTTGATAACATTCCTGGCCTGTCGAACCCTACTTCCCGGAGGGAACAGTATATACGTCTATAACGTTATATATCCTAACCGAAGGCAACCTGACATCTCGGATGTAATATTCTACATCATTCGAGGCGTGTCGGACATTACTTCTCGGTGGGAACATTATATGAGTCTATAACGTTGTGTATCCTAATCTAAGGCAACCTATTATCTCAGACGTAATATTTTACAATATTCCTGGCGTGTCGGTGCATACTTTTCGGTGGGAATATTATATGCGTCCATAACGGTCGATATCGTAATCTAAGGCAATCTAACATCTCGGATGCAATATTTGACAAGATTCCTGACCTGTCGAACCCTACTTCTCGGCGGGAACATTATATACGTCTATAACGGTACATATCCTAATCTAAGGCAACCTAACATCTCGGATGCAATATTTGACAACATTCCTGGCCTGTCGAACCCTACTTCTCGGAGGGAACAGTATATACGTCTGTAACGACATATATCCTAACCTAAGACAACCTAACATTCCGGATGTAACATTTTACAACATTCCAGGCCTGTCGGTCCCTACGTCTCGGTGGTACCATTACATGCGTCTATAACGTTATATATCCTAACCTAAGGCCACCTAACATCTCGTATGTAATATTTGACAACATTCCTGGCGTGTCGAACCCTACTTCTCGGTGGGAACAGTATATACGTCTATAACGTTATATATCCTAACGTAAGGAAACCTAACATCTCGGATGTAATATTTGACAACATTCCTGGCGTGTCGGACCCTACTTCTCGGTGGGAACAGTATATACGTCTGTAACGTCATATATCCTAACCTAAGGCAACCTAACATCTCGGATATAACATTTGACAACATTGCAGGCGTGTTGGAACCCTACGTCTCGGTGGTAACATTACGTGCGTCTATAACGTTATATATGCTAACCTAAGGCAACCTAACATCTCGGATGCAATATTTGACAACATTCCTGGCCTGTCGAACCCTACTTCTCGGAGGGAACAGCATATACGTCTATAACGTCATATATCCTAACCTAAGGCAACCTAACATCTCGGATGTAACATTTGACAACATTCCATGCGTGTCGGTCCCTACGTCTCGGTGGTAACATTACATGCGTCTATAACGGTATATTTCCTAATCTGAGGCAACCTAACATCTCGGATGCAATATCTGACAACATTCCTGGCCTGTCGAACGCTACTTCTCGGAGGGAACAGTATATACGTCTATAACGTTATATATCCTAGCCTAAGGCAACCTAACATCTCGGATGTAACATTTGACAACATTCCAGGCGTGTCGGTCCCTACGTCTCGGTGGTGACATTACATGCGTCTATAACGGTATATATCCTAATCTTAGGCAACCTAACATCTCGGATGTAACATTTTACCACATTCCAGGCGTGTCGGACCCTACGTCTCGGTGGTAACATTACATGCGTCTATAACTATATATATCTTAACCTAAGGTCACCTAACTTCTCGTATGTAATATTTGACAACATTCCTGGCCTGTCGAACTCTACCTCTCGGAGGGAACACCATATACATCTATAACGTCATATATCCTAGCCTAAGGCAACCTAACATCTCGGATGTAACGTTTGACAACATTCCAGGCGTGTCGGTCCCTACGTCTCGGTGGTAACATTACATGCGTCTATAACGGTATATATCCTAATCTTGGGCAACCTAACATCTCGGATGTAACATTTTACCACATTCCAGGTGTGTCGGTCCCTACGTCTCGGTGGTAACATTACATGCGTCTATAGCGGTATATATCCTACTCTTAGGCAACCTAGCATCTCGTATGTAATATTTGACAACATTCCTGGCCTGTCGAACCCTACCTCTCGGAGGGAACAGCATATACATCTATAACGTCATATATCCTAGCCTAAGGCAACCTAACATCTCGGATGTAACATTTGACAACATTCCAGGCCTGTCGGTCCCTACGTCTCGGTGATAACATTACATGCTCCTATAACGTTATATATCCTAACCTAAGGCAACCTCACATCTCGGATGTAATATTTGACAACATTCCTGGCGTGTCGGACCCTACTTCTCGGTGGGAACAGTATATACGTCTGTAACGTCATATATCCTAACCTAAGGCAACCTAACATCTCGGATATAACATTTGACAACATTGCAGGCGTGTTGGAACCCTACGTCTCGGTGGTAACATTACGTGCGTCTATAACGTTATATATGCTAACCTAAGGCAACCTAACATCTCGGATGCAATATTTGACAACATTCCTGGCCTGTCGAAACCTACTTCTCGGAGGGAACAGCATATACGTCTATAACGTCATATATCCTAACCTAAGGCAACCTAACATCTCGGATGTAACATTTGACAACATTCCAAGCGTGTCGGTCCCTACGTCTAGGTGGTAACATTACATGAGTCTATAACGTTATATATCCTAACCTAAGGCACCCTAACATCTCGGATGCAATATTTGACAACATTCCTGGCCTGTCGAACCCTACTTCTCGGAGGGAACAGCATATACATCTATAACGTCATATATCCTATCCTAAGGCAACCTAACATCTCGGATGTAATATTCTACATCATTCAAGGCGTGTCGGACCCTACTTCTCGGTGGGAACATTATATGCGTCTATAACGTTGTATATCCTAATCTAAGGCAACCTAACATCTCGGATGCAATATTTGACAACATTCCTGGCCTGTCGAACCCTACATCTCGGTGGGAACAGTATATACGTCTATAACGTTATATATCCTAACCTAAGGCAACCTAACATCTCGGATGTAACATTTGACAACATTCCAGGCGTGTCGGTCCCTACGTCTCGGTGGTAACGTTACATGCGTCTATAACGTTATATATCCTAACCTAAGGCAACCTAACA
This sequence comes from Xylocopa violacea, assembly GCA_963969225.1. Classification (NCBI taxonomy): domain Eukaryota; kingdom Metazoa; phylum Arthropoda; class Insecta; order Hymenoptera; family Apidae; genus Xylocopa; species Xylocopa violacea. The sequence goes on along the minus strand of CAXAJV010000002.1, from coordinate 21,131,456 downwards.
TCTCGGATGCAATATTTGACAACATTCCTGGCCTGTCGAACAATACTTCTCGGAGGGAACAGTATATACGTCCATAACGTTATATATCCTAACCTAAGGCAACCTAACATCTCGGATGCAACATTTGACAACATTCCAGGCGTGTCGGTCCCTACGTCTCGGTGGTAACATTATATGCGTCTATAACGTTATATATCCTTATCTAAGGCAACATAACTTCTCGGATGCAATATTTGACAACATTCCTAGCCTGTCGAACCCTACGTCTCGGTGGTAACATTACATGCGTCTATAACGGTATATTTCCTAATCTAAGGCAACCTAACATCTCGGATGCAATATTTGACAACATTCCTGGCCTGTCGAACCCTACTTCTCGGAGGGAACAGTATATACGTCTATAACGTCATATATCCTAACCTAAGGCAACCTAACATCTCGGATGTAACATTTGACAACATTCCAGGAATGTCGGTCCCTACGTCTCGGTGGTAACATTATATGCGTCTATAAAGTTATATATCCTTATCTAAGGCAACCTAACATCTCGGATGCAATATTTGACAACATTCCTGGCCTGTCGAACCCTACTTCCCGGAGGGAACAGTATATACGTCTATAACGTTATATATCCTAACCTAAGGCAACCTGACATCTCGAATATATTATTCTACAACATTCCAGGCGTGTCGGACCCTACTTCTCGGTGGGAACATTATATGCGTCTATAACGTTGTATATCCTAATCTAAGGCAACCTAACATCTCGGATGCAATATTTGACAACATTCCTGGCCTGTCGAACCCTACATCTCGGAGGGAACAGTATATACGTCTATAGCGGTATATATCCTAATCTAAGGCAACCTAACATCTCGGATGTAACATTTGACAACATTCCAGGCGTGTCGGTCCCTTCGTCTCGGTGGTAACGTTACATGCGTCTATAACGTTATATATCCTAACCTAAGGCAACCTAACATCTCGGATGTAATATTCTACAACCTTCCGGGCGTGTCGGACCCTATTTCTCGGAGGGAACAGTATATACGTCTATAACGTTATATATCCTAACCTAAGGCAACCTAACACCTCGGATGTAACATTTGACAACATTCCAGGCGTGTCGGTCCATACGTCTCGGTGGTAACATTATATGCGTCTATAACGTTATATATCCTTATCTAAGGCAACCTATCATCTCGGATGCAATATTTGACAACATTCCTAGCCTGTCGAACCCTACGTCTCGGTGGTAACATTACATGCGTCTATAACGGTATATTTCCTAATCTAAGGCAACCTAACATCTCGGATGCAATATTTGACAACATTCCTGGCCTGTCGAACCCTACTTCTCGGAGGGAACAGTATATACGTCTATAACGTCATATATCCTAACCTAAGGCAACCTGACATCTCGGATATATTATTCTACAACATTCCAGGCGAGTCGGACCCTACTTCTCGGTGGTAACATTATATGCGTCTATAACGTTGCATATCCTAATCTAAAGCAACCTAACATCTCGGATGCAATATTTGACAACATTCCTGGCCTGTCGAACCCTACTGCTCGGAGGGAACAGTATATACGTCTATAGCGGTATATATCCTAATCTAAGGCAACCTAACATCTCGGATGCAATATTTGATAACATTCCTGGCGTGTCGAACCCAACTTCTCGGTGGGAACAGTATATACGTCTATAACGCTATATATCCTAACGTAAGGCAACCTAACATCTCGGATGTAATATTTGACAACATTCCTGGCGTGTCGGACCCTACTTCTCGGTGGGAACAGTATATACGTCTGTAACGTCATATATCCTAACCTAAGGCAACCTAGCATCTCGGATATAACATTTGACAACATTCCCGGCGTGTTGGAACCCTACGTCTCGGTGGTAACATTACGTGCGTCTATAACGTTATATATGCTAACCTAAGGCAACCTAACATCTCGGATGCAATATTTGACAATATTCCTGGCCTGTCGAACCCTACTTCTCGGAGGGAACAGCATATACGTCTATAACGTCATATATCCTAACCTAAGGCAACCTAACATCTCGGATGTAACATTTGACAACATTCCAGGTGTGTCGGTCCCTACGTCTCGGTGGGAAGGTTACATGCGTCTATAACGTTATATATCCTAACCTAAGGCAACCTAACATCTCGGATGTAACATTTGACAACATTCCAGGCATGTCGGTCCGTACGTCTCGGTGGTAACATTATATGCGTCTATAACGTTATATATCCTTATTTAAGGCAACCTAACATCTCGGATGCAATATTTGACAACATTCCTGGCCTGTCGAACCCTACTGCTCGGAGGGAACAGTATATACGTCTATAACGGTATATATCCTAATCTAAGGCAACCTAACATCTCGGATGAAATATGTGACAACATTCCTGGCCTGTCGAACCCTACGTCTCGCTGGTAACATTACGTGCGTCTATAACGTCATATATCCTAACCTAAGACAACCAAACATCTCGGATGTAACATTTGACAACATTCCAGGCGTGTCGGTGCCTACGTCTCGGTGGTAACATTACATGCGTCTATAACGTTATATATCCTAACCTAAGGCAACCTAACATCTCGGATGCAATATTTGACAACATTCCTGGCCTGTCGAACTCTACTTCTCGGAGGGAACAGCATATACATCTATAACGTCATATATCCTAGCCTAAGGCAACCTAACATCTCGGATGTAACATTTGACAACATTCCAGGCGTGTCGGTCCCTACGTCTCGGTGGTAACATTACATGCGTCTATAACGTTATATATCCTAACCTAAGGCCAACTAACATCTCGTATGTAATATTTGACAACATTCCTGGCGTGTCGAACCCTACTTCTCGGTGGGAACAGTATATACGTCTATAACGTTATATATCCTAACCTAAGGCAACCTAACATCTCGGATATAACATTTGACAACATTCCAGGCGTGTTGGAACCCTACGTCTCGCTGGTAACATTACGTGCGTCTATAACGTTATATATGCTAACCTAAGGCAACCTAATATCTCGGATGCAATATTTGACAACATTCCTGGCCTGTCGAACCCTACTTCTCGGTGGGAACAGTATATACGTCTATAACGTCATATATCCTACCCTAAGGCAACCTAACATCTCGGACGTAACATTTGACAACATTCCAGGCATGTCGGTCCCTACGTCTCGGTGGTAACATTATATGCGTCTATAACGTTATATATCCTTATCTAAGGCAACTTGACATCCCGGATGCAATATTTGACAACATTCCTAGCCTGTCGAACCCTACTTCTCGGAGGGAACAGTATATACGTCTATAACGTTATATATCCTAACGTAAGGCAACCTGACATCTCGGATGTAATATTCTGCACCATTCCAGGCGTGTCGGACCCTACTTCTCGGTGGGAACATTATATGCGTCTATAACGTTATATATCCTTATCTAAGGCAACCTAACATCTCGGATGCAATATTTGACAAGATTCCTGGCGTGTCGAGCCCTACTTCTCGGTGGGAACAGTATATACGTCTATAACGTTATATATCGTAATCTAAAGCAACCTAACATCTCGGATGTAACATTTGACAACATTCCAGGCATGTCGGTCCCTACGTTTCGGTGGTAACATTATATGTGCCTATAACGTTATATATCCTTATCTAAGGCAACCTAACATCTCGGATGCAATATTGGACAACATTCCTAGCCTGTCGAACCCTACTTCTCGGAGGGAACAGTATATACGTCTATAACGTTATATATCCTAACCTAAGGCAACCTGACATCTCGGATGTAATATTCTACATCATTCAAGGCGTGTCGGACCCTACTTCTCGGTGGGAACATTATATGAGTCTATAACGTTGTATATCCTAATCTAAGGCAACCTATTATCTCAGACGTAATATTGTACAATATTCCTCGCGTGTCGGTGCATACTTTTCGGTGGGAATATTATATGCGTCCATAACGGTCGATATCGTAATCTAGGGCAATCTAACATCTCGGATGCAATATTTGACAACATTCCTGGCCTGTCGAACCCTACTTCTCGGAGGGAACAGTATATACGTCTATAACGTTATATATCCTAACCTAAGGCAACCTGACATCTCGGATATATTATTCTACAACATTCCAGGCGAGTCGGACCCTACTTCTCGGTGGTAACATTATATGCGTCTATAACGTTGCATATCCTAATCTAAGGCAACCTAACATCTCGGATGCAATATTTGACAACATTCCTGGCCTGTCGAACCCTACTGCTCGGAGGGAACAGTATATACGTCTATAGCGGTATATATCCTAATCTAAGGCAACCTAACATCTCGGATGCAATATTTGATAACATTCCTGGCGTGTCGAACCCAACTTCTCGGTGGGAACAGTATATACGTGTATAACGTTATATATCCTAACGTAAGGCAACCTAACATCTCGGATGTAATATTTGACAACATTCCTGGCGTGTCGGACCCTACTTCTCGGTGGGAACAGTATATACGTCTGTAACGTCATATATCCTAACCTAAGGCAACCTAGCATCTCGGATATAACATTTGACAACATTCCCGGCGTGTTGGAACCCTACGTCTCGGTGGTAACATTACGTGCGTCTATAACGTTATATATGCTAACCTAAGGCAACCTAACATCTCGGATGCAATATTTGACAATATTCCTGGCCTGTCGAACCCTACTTCTCGGAGGGAACAGCATATACGTCTATAACGTCATATATCCTAACCTAAGGCAACCTAACATCTCGGATGTAACATTTGACAACATTCCAGGTGTGTCGGTCCCTACGTCTCGGTGGGAAGGTTACATGCGTCTATAACGTTATATATCCTAACCTAAGGCAACCTAACATCTCGGATGTAACATTTGACAACATTCCAGGCATGTCGGTCCGTACGTCTCGGTGGTAACATTATATGCGTCTATAACGTTATATATCCTTATTTAAGGCAACCTAACATCTCGGATGTAATATTCTACAACCTTCCAGGCGTGTCGGACCCTACTTCTCGGTGGTAACATTATATGCGTCTATAACTTTGCATATCCTAATCTAAGGCAACCTAACATCTCGGATGCAATATTTGACAACATTCCTGGCCTGTCGAACCCTACTGCTCGGAGGGAACAGTATATACGTCTATAACGGTATATATCCTAATCTAAGGCAACCTAACATCTCGGATGAAATATGTGACAACATTCCTGGCCTGTCGAACCCTACGTCTCGCTGGTAACATTACGTGCGCCTATAACGTCATATATCCTAACCTAAGACAACCAAACATCTCGGATGTAACATTTGACAACATTCCAGGCGTGTCGGTCCCTACGTCTCGGTGGTAACATTACATGCGTCTATAACGTTATATATCCTAACCTAAGGCAACCTAACATCTCGGATGCAATATTTGACAACATTCCTGGCCTGTCGAACTCTACTTCTCGGAGGGAACAGCATATACATCTATAACGTCATATATCCTAGCCTAAGGCAACCTAACATCTCGGATGTAACATTTGACAACATTCCAGGCGTGTCGGTCCTTACGTCTCGGTGGTAACATTACATGCGTCTATAACGTTATATATCCTAACCTAAGGCCAACTAACATCTCGTATGTAATATTTGACAACATTCCTGGCGTGTCGAACCCTACTTCTCGGTGGGAACAGTATATACGTCTATAACGTTATATATCCTAACCTAAGGCAACCTAACATCTCGGATATAACATTTGACAACATTCCAGGCGTGTTGGAACCCTACGTCTCGCTGGTAACATTACGTGCGTCTATAACGTTATATATGCTAACCTAAGGCAACCTAATATCTCGGATGCAATATTTGACAACATTCCTGGCCTGTCGAACCCTACTTCTCGGTGGGAACAGTATATACGTCTATAACGTCATATATCCTACCCTAAGGCAACCTCACATCTCGGACGTAACATTTGACAACATTCCAGGCATGTCGGTCCCTACGTCTCGGTGGTAACATTATATGCGTCTATAAAGTTATATATCCTTATCTAAGGCAACTTGACATCCCGGATGCAATATTTGACAACATTCCTAGCCTGTCGAACCCTACTTCTCGGAGGGCACAGTATATACGTCTATAACGTTATATATCCTAACGTAAGGCAACCTGACATCTCGGATGTAATATTCTGCACCATTCCAGGCGTGTCGGACCCTACTTCTCGGTGGGAACATTATATGCGTCTATAACGTTATATATCCTTATCTAAGGCAACCTAACATCTCGGATGCAATATTTGACAACATTCCTGGCGTGTCGAGCCCTACTTCTCGGTGGGAACAGTATATACGTCTATAACGTTATATATCGTAATCTAAAGCAACCTAACATCTCGGATGTAACATTTGACAACATTCCAGGCATGTCGGTCCCTACGTCTCGGTGGTAACATTATATGTGTCTATAACGTTATATATCCTTATCTAAGGCAACCTAACATCTCGGATGCAATATTGGACAACATTCCTAGCCTGTCGAACCCTACTTCTCGGAGGGAACAGTATATACGTCTATAACGTTATATATCCTAACCTAAGGCAACCTGACATCTCGGATGTAATATTCTACATCATTCCAGGCGTGTCGGACCCTACTTCTCGGTGGGAACATTATATGAGTCTATAACGTTGTATATCCTAATCTAAGGCAACCTATTATCTCAGACGTAATATTTTACAATATTCCTCGCGTGTCGGTGCATACTTTTCGGTGGGAATATTATATGCGTCTATAACGGTCGATATCGTAATCTAAGGCAACCTAACATCTCGGATGCCATATTTGACAACATTCCTGGCCTGTCGAACCCTACTTCTCGGAGGGAACAGTATATACGTCTATAACGTTATATATCCTAACAGAAGGCAACCTGACATCTCGGATGTAATATTCTACATCATTCAAGGCGTGTCGGACCCTACTTCTCGGTGGGAACATTATATGAGTCTATAACGTTGTATATCCTAATCTAAGGCAACCTATTATCTCAGACGTAATATTGTACAATATTCCTCGCGTGTCGGTGCATACTTTTCGGTGGGAATATTATATGCGTCCATAACGGTCGATATCGTAATCTTGGGCAATCTAACATCTCGGATGCAATATTTGACAACATTCCTTGCCTGTCGAACCCTACTTCTCGGAGGGAACAGTATGTACGTCTATAAGGTTATATATCCTAACCTAAGGCAACCTAACATCTCGGATGTAATATTCTACAACCTTCCATGCGTGTCGGACCCTACTTCTCGGTGGTAACATTATATGCGTCCATAACGTTGCATATCCTAATCTAAGGCAACCTAACATCTCGGATGCAATATTTGACAACATTCCTGGCCTGTCGAACCCTACTGCTCGGAGGGAACTGTATATACGTCTATAACGGTATATATCCTAATCTAAGGCAACCTAACATCTCGGATGAAATATGTGACAACATTCCTGGCCTGTCGAACCCTACATCTCGGAGGGAACAGTATATACGTCTATAACGTCATATATCCTAACCTAAGGCAACCTAACGTCTCGGATGTAACATTTGACAACATTCCAGACATGTCGGTCCCTACGTCTCGGTGGTAACATTATATGCGTCTATAACGTTATATATCCTTATCTAATGCAACCTAACATCTCGGATGCAATATTTGACAACATTCCCGGCCTGTCGAAACCTGCTTCTCGGAGGGAACAGTATATACGTCTATAACGGTATATTTCCTAATCTAAGGCAACCTAACATCTCGGATGCAATATTTGACAACATTCCTGGCCTGTCGAACCCTACTTCTCGGAGGGAACAGTATATACGTCTATAACGTCATATATCCTAACCTAAGGCAACCTAACATCTCGGATGTAACATTTGACAACATTCCAGGCATGTCGGTCCCTACGTCTCGGTGGTAACATTATATGCTTCTATAACGTGTATATCCTAATCTAAGGCAACCTCACATCTCGGATGTAATATTCTACAACCTTCCAGGCGTGTCGGACCCTACTTCTCGGTGGTAACATTACATGCGTCTATAACGTTATATATCCTAACCTAAGGCAACCTAACATCTCGGATGCAATATTTGACAACATTCCTGGCCTGTCGAACCCTACTTCTCGGAGGGAACAGTATATACGTCTATAACGTCATATATCCTAACCTAAGGCAACCTAACATCTCGGATGTAACATTTGACAACATTCCAGGCATGTCGGTCCCTACGTCTCGATGGTAATATTATATGCGTCTATAACGTTATATATCCTTATCTAAGGCAACCTAACATCTCGGATGCAATATTTGACAACATTCCAGGCGAGTCGGACCCTACTTCTCGGTGGTAACATTATATGCGTCTATAACGTTGCATATCCTAATCTAAGGCAACCTAACATCTCGGATGCAATATTTGACAACATTCCTGGCCTGTCGAACCCTACTGCTCGGAGGGAACAGTATATACGTCTATAACGTTATATATCCTAACAGAAGGCAACCTGACATCTCGGATGTAATATTCTACATCATTCAAGGCGTGTCGGACCCTACTTCTCGGTGGGAACATTATATGAGTCTATAACGTTGTATATCCTAATCTAAGGCAACCTATTATCTCAGACGTAATATTGTACAATATTCCTCGCGTGTCGGTGCATACTTTTCGGTGGGAATATTATATGCGTCCATAACGGTCGATATCGTAATCTTGGGCAATCTAACATCTCGGATGCAATATTTGACAACATTCCTTGCCTGTCGAACCCTACTTCTCGGAGGGAACAGTATGTACGTCTATAAGGTTATATATCCTAACCTAAGGCAACCTAACATCTCGGATGTAATATTCTACAACCTTCCATGCGTGTCGGACCCTACTTCTCGGTGGTAACATTATATGCGTCCATAACGTTGCATATCCTAATCTAAGGCAACCTAACATCTCGGATGCAATATTTGACAACATTCCTGGCCTGTCGAACCCTACTGCTCGGAGGGAACTGTATATACGTCTATAACGGTATATATCCTAATCTAAGGCAACCTAACATCTCGGATGAAATATGTGACAACATTCCTGGCCTGTCGAACCCTACATCTCGGAGGGAACAGTATATACGTCTATAACGTCATATATCCTAACCTAAGGCAACCTAACGTCTCGGATGTAACATTTGACAACATTCCAGACATGTCGGTCCCTACGTCTCGGTGGTAACATTATATGCGTCTATAACGTTATATATCCTTATCTAATGCAACCTAACATCTCGGATGCAATATTTGACAACATTCCCGGCCTGTCGAAACCTGCTTCTCGGAGGGAACAGTATATACGTCTATAACGGTATATTTCCTAATCTAAGGCAACCTAACATCTCGGATGCAATATTTGACAACATTCCTGGCCTGTCGAACCCTACTTCTCGGAGGGAACAGTATATACGTCTATAACGTCATATATCCTAACCTAAGGCAACCTAACATCTCGGATGTAACATTTGACAACATTCCAGGCATGTCGGTCCCTACGTCTCGGTGGTAACATTATATGCTTCTATAACGTGTATATCCTAATCTAAGGCAACCTCACATCTCGGATGTAATATTCTACAACCTTCCAGGCGTGTCGGACCCTACTTCTCGGTGGTAACATTACATGCGTCTATAACGTTATATATCCTAACCTAAGGCAACCTAACATCTCGGATGCAATATTTGACAACATTCCTGGCCTGTCGAACTCTACTTCTCGGAGGGAACAGCATATACATCTATAACGTCATATATACTCGCCTAAGGCAACCTAACATCTCGGATGTAACATTTGACAACATTCCAGGCGTGTCGGTCCCTACGTCTCGGTGGTAACATTACATGCGTCTATAACGTCATATATCCTAACCTAAGGCCAACTAACATCTCGTATGTAATATTTGACAACATTCCTGGCGTGTCGAACCCTACTTCTCGGTGGGAACAGTATATACGTCTATAACGTTATATATCCTAACCTAAGGCAACCTAACATCTCGGATATAACATTTGACAACATTCCAGGCGTGTTGGAACCCTACGTCTCGCTGGTAACATTACGTGCGTCTATAACGTTATATATGCTAACCTAAGGCAACCTAATATCTCGGATGCAATATTTGACAACATTCCTGGCCTGTCGAACCCTACTTCTCGGAGGGAACAGCATATACGTCTATAACGTCATAAATCCTAACCTAAGGCAACCTAACATTTCGGATGTAACATTTGACAACATTCCAGGCGTGTCGGTCCCTACGTCTCGGTGGTAACGTTACATGCGTCTATAACGTTATATATCCTAACCTAAGGCAACCTAACATCTCGGATGCAATATTTGACAACATTCCTGGCCTGTCGAACAATACTTCTCGGAGGGAACAGTATATACGTCTATAACGTTATATATCCTAACCTAAGGCAACCTAGCATCTCGGATGTAACATTTGACAACATTCCAGGCATGTCGGTCCCTACGTCTCGGTGGTAACATTATATGAGTCTATAACGTTGTATATCGTAATCTAAGGCAACCTATTATCTCAGACGTAATATTTTACAATATTCCTGGCGTGTCGGTGCATACTTTTCGGTGGGAATATTATATGCGTCCATAACGGTCGATATCGTAATCTAAGGCAATCTAACATCTCGGATGCAATATTTGACAACATTCCTGGCCTGTCGAACCCTACATCTCGGAGGAAACAGTATATACGTCTATAGCGGTATATATCCTAACCTAAGGCCACCTAACATCTGGTATGTAATATTTGACAACATTCCTGGCGTGTCGAACCCTACTTCTCGGAGGGAACAGTATATACGTCGATAACGTTATATATCCTAATCTAAGGCAACCTAACACCTCGGATGCAATATTTGATAACATTCCTGGCGTGTCGAACCCTACTTCTCGGTGGGAACAGTATATACGTCTATAACGTTATATATCCTAATGTAAGGCAACCTAACATCTCGGATGTAATATTTGACAACATTCCTGGCGTGTCGGACCCTACTTCTCGGTGGGAACAGTATATACGTCTGTAACGTCATATATCCTAACCTAAGGCAACCTAGCATCTCGGATATAACATTTGACAACATTCCCGGCGTGTTGGAACCCTACGTCTCGGTGGTAACATTACGTGCGTCTATAACGTTATATATGCTAACCTAAGGCAACCTAACATCTCGGATGCAATATTTGACAACATTCCTGGCCTGTCGAACCCTACTTCTCGGAGGGAACAGCATATACGTCTATAACGTCATATATCCTAACCTAAGGCAACCTAACATCTCGGATGTAACATTTGACAACATTCCAGGCATGTCGGTCCCTACGTCTCGGTGGTAACATTATATGCGTCTATAACGTTATATATCCTTATCTAATGCAACCTAACATCTCGGATGCAATATTTGACAACATTCCTGGCCTGTCGAACAATACTTCTCGGAGGGAACAGTATATACGTCTATAACGTTATATATCCTAACCTAAGGCAACCTAGCATCTCGGATGTAACATTTGACAACATTCCAGGCATGTCGGTCCCTACGTCTCGGTGGTAACATTATATGAGTCTATAACGTTGTATATCGTAATCTAAGGCAACCTATTATCTCAGACGTAATATTTTACAATATTCCTGGCGTGTCGGTGCATACTTTTCGGTGGGAATATTATATGCGTCCATAACGGTCGATATCGTAATCTAAGGCAATCTAACATCTCGGATGCAATATTTGACAACATTCCTGGCCTGTCGAACCCTACATCTCGGAGGAAACAGTATATACGTCTATAGCGGTATATATCCTAACCTAAGGCCACCTAACATCTGGTATGTAATATTTGACAACATTCCTGGCGTGTCGAACCCTACTTCTCGGAGGGAACAGTATATACGTCGATAACGTTATATATCCTAATCTAAGGCAACCTAACACCTCGGATGCAATATTTGATAACATTCCTGGCGTGTCGAACCCTACTTCTCGGTGGGAACAGTATATACGTCTATAACGTTATATATCCTAATGTAAGGCAACCTAACATCTCGGATGTAATATTTGACAACATTCCTGGCGTGTCGGACCCTACTTCTCGGTGGGAACAGTATATACGTCTGTAACGTCATATATCCTAACCTAAGGCAACCTAGCATCTCGGATATAACATTTGACAACATTCCCGGCGTGTTGGAACCCTACGTCTCGGTGGTAACATTACGTGCGTCTATAACGTTATATATCCTTATCTAATGCAACCTAACATCTCGGATGCAATATTTGACAACATTCCTGGCCTGTCGAACCCTACTTCTCGGAGGGAACAGTATATACGTCTATAACGTTATATATCCTAACAGAAGGCAACCTGACATCTCGGATGTAATATTCTACATCATTCAAGGCGTGTCGGACCCTACTTCTCGGTGGGAACATTATATGAGTCTATAACGTTGCATATCCTAATCTAAGGCAACCTAGCATCTCGGATATAACATTTGACAACATTCCAGGCATGTCGGTCCCTACGTCTCGGTGGTAACATTATATGCGTCTATAACGTTATATATCCTTATCTAATGCAACCTAACATCTCGGATGCAATATTTGACAACATTCCTGGCCTGTCGAACAATACTTCTCGGAGGGAACAGTATATACGTCTATAACGTTATATATCCTAACCTAAGGCAACCTAGCATCTCGGATGTAACATTTGACAACATTCCAGGCATGTCGGTCCCTACGTCTCGGTGGTAACATTATATGAGTCTATAACGTTGTATATCGTAATCTAAGGCAACCTATTATCTCAGACGTAATATTTTACAATATTCCTGGCGTGTCGGTGCATACTTTTCGGTGGGAATATTATATGCGTCCATAACGGTCGATATCGTAATCTAAGGCAATCTAACATCTCGGATGCAATATTTGACAACATTCCTGGCCTGTCGAACCCTACATCTCGGAGGAAACAGTATATACGTCTATAGCGGTATATATCCTAACCTAAGGCCACCTAACATCTGGTATGTAATATTTGACAACATTCCTGGCGTGTCGAACCCTACTTCTCGGAGGGAACAGTATATACGTCGATAACGTTATATATCCTAATCTAAGGCAACCTAACACCTCGGATGCAATATTTGATAACATTCCTGGCGTGTCGAACCCTACTTCTCGGTGGGAACAGTATATACGTCTATAACGTTATATATCCTAACGTAAGGCAACCTAACATCTCGGATGTAATATTTGACAACATTCCTGGCGTGTCGAACCCTACTTCTCGGTGGGAACAGTATATACGTCTATAACGTTATATATCCTAACCTAAGGCAACCTAACATCTCGGATATAACATTTGACAACATTCCAGGCGTGTTGCAACCCTACGTCTCGCTGGTAACATTACGTGCGTCTATAACGTTATATATGCTAACCTAAGGCAACCTAATATCTCGGATGCAATATTTGACAACATTCCTGGCCTGTCGAACCCTACTTCTCGGTGGGAACAGTATATACGTCTATAACGTCATATATCCTACCCTAAGGCAACCTAACATCTCGGACGTAACATTTGACAACATTCCAGGCATGTCGGTCCCTACGTCTCGGTGGTAACATTATATGCGTCTATAACGTTATATATCCTTATCTAAGGCAACTTGACATCCCGGATGCAATATTTGACAACATTCCTAGCCTGTCGAACCCTACTTCTCGGAGGGAACAGTATATACGTCTATAACGTTATATATCCTAACGTAAGGCAACCTGACATCTCGGATGTAATATTCTGCACCATTCCAGGCGTGTCGGACCCTACTTCTCGGTGGGAACATTATATGCGTCTATAACGTTATATATCCTTATCTAAGGCAACCTAACATCTCGGATGTAACATTTGACAACATTCCAGGCATGTCGGTCCCTACGTCTCGGTGGTAACATTATATGTGTCTATAACGTTATATATCCTTATCTAAGGCAACCTAACATCTCGGATGCAATATTGGACAACATTCCTAGCCTGTCGAACCCTACTTCTCGGAGGGAACAGTATATACGTCTATAACGTTATATATCCTAACCTAAGGCAACCTGACATCTCGGATGTAATATTCTACATGATTCCAGGCGTGTCGTACCCTACTTCTCGGATGGAACTGTATATACGTCTATAACGGTATATATCCTAATCTAAGGCAACCTAACATCTCGGATGTAACATTTGACAACATTGCAGGCGTGTCGGTCCCTACGTCCCGGTGGTAACATTACATGCGTCTATAACGTTATATATCCTAACCTAAGGCAACCTAACATCTCGGATGTAACGTTTGACAACATTCCAGGCGTGTCGGTCCCTACGTCTCGGTGGTAACATTACATGCGTCTATAACGTTATATATCCTAACCTAAGGTAACCTAACATCTCGGATGCAATATTTGACAACATTCCTGGCCTGTCGAACACTACTTCTCGGAGGGAACAGTATATACGTCTATAACGTTATATATCCTAACCTAAGGCAACCTAGCATCTCGGATGTAACATTTTACAACATTCCAGGCATGTCGGTCCCTACGTCTCGGTGGTAACATTATATGCGTCTATAACGTTATATATCCTTATCTAATGCAACCTAACATCTCGGATGCAATATTTGACAACATTCCTGGCCTGTCGAACCCTACTTCTCGGAGGGAACAGTATATACGTATATAACGTCATATATCCTAACCTAAGGCAACCTGGTATCTCGGATGTATTATTCTACAACATTCCAGGCGTGTCGGACCCTACTTCTCAGTGGGAACATTATATGCGTCTATAACGTTGTATATCCTAATCTAAGGCAACCTAACATCTCGGATGCAATATTTGACAACATTCCTGGCCTGTCAAACCCTACATCTCGGAGGGAACATTATATACGTCTATAGCGGTATATATCCTAATCTAAGGCAACCTAACATCTCGGATGCAATGTTTGATAACATTCCTGGCCTGTCGAACCCTACTTCTCGGAGGGAACAGTATATACGTCTATAACGTTATATATCCTAACCCAAGGCAACCTGACATCTCGGATGTAATATTCTACATCATTCCAGGCGTGTCGGACCCTACTTCTCGGTCGGAACATTATATGAGTCTATAACGTTGTATATCGTAATCTAAGGCAACCTATTATCTCAGACGTAATATTTTACAATATTCCTGGCGTGTCGGTGCATACTTTTCGGTGGGAATATTATATGCGTCCATAACGGTCGATATCGTAATCTAAGGCAATCTAACATCTCGGATGCAATATTTGACAACATTCCTGGCCTGTCGAACCCTACATCTCGGAGGGAACAGTATATACGTCTATAGCGGTATATATCCTAACCTAAGGCCACCTAACATCTGGTATGTAATATTTGACAACATTCCTGGCGTGTCGAACCCTACTTCTCGGAGGGAACAGTATATACGTCTATAACGTTATATATCCTAATCTAAGGCAACCTAACATCTCGGATGCAATATTTGATAACATTCCTGGCGTGTCAAACCCTACTTCTCGGTGGGAACAGTATATACGTCTATAACGTTATATATCCTAACGTAAGGCAACCTAACATCTCGGATGTAATATTTGACAACATTCCTGGCGTGTCGGACCCTACTTCTCGGTGGGAACAGTATATACGTCTGTAACGTCATATATCCTAACCTAAGGCAACCTAGCATCTCGGATATAACATTTGACAACATTCCCGGCGTGTTGGAACCCTACGTCTCGGTGGTAACATTACGTGCGTCTATAACGTTATATATGCTAACCTAAGGCAACCTAACATCTCGGATGCAAAATTTGACAACATTCCTGGCCTGTCGAACAATACTTCTCGGAGGGAACAGCATATACGTCTATAACGTCATATATCCTAACCTAAGGCAACCTAACATCTCGGATGTAACATTTGACAACATTCCAGGCATGTCGGTCCCTACGTCTCGGTGGTAACATTATATGCGTCTATAACGTTATATATCCTTATCTAATGCAACCTAACATCTCGGATGCAATATTTGACAACATTCCTGGCCTGTCGAACCCTACTTCTCGGAGGGAACAGTATATACGTCTATAACGTTATATATCCTAATCTAAGGCAACCTAACATCTCGGATGTAATATTCTACAACCTTCCAGGCGTGTCGGTCCCTACTTCTCGGTGGTAACATTATATGCGTCTATAACGTTGCATATCCTAATCTAAGGCAACCTAACATCTCGGATGCAATATTTGAC
Organism: Xylocopa violacea; assembly: GCA_963969225.1. NCBI lineage: Eukaryota > Metazoa > Arthropoda > Insecta > Hymenoptera > Apidae > Xylocopa > Xylocopa violacea. The sequence continues at coordinate 21,114,970 of CAXAJV010000002.1, read as the reverse complement.
AACATTCCTGGCCTGTCGAACCCTACTGCTCGGAGGGAACAGTATATACGTCTATAACGGTATATATCCTAATCTAAGGCAACCTAACATCTCGGATGCAATATTTGACAACATTCCTGGCCTGTCGAACCCTACTTCTCGGAGGGAACAGTATATACGTCTATAACGTTATATATCCTAACAGAAGGCAACCTGACATCTCGGATGTAATATTCTACATCATTCAAGGCGTGTCGGACCCTACTTCTCGGTGGGAACATTACATGAGTCTATAACGTTGCATATCCTAATCTAAGGCAACCTAGCATCTCGGATATAACATTTGACAACATTCCAGGCATGTCGAACTCTACGTCTCGGTGGTAACATTATATGCGTCTATAACGTTATATATCCTTATCTAATGCAACCTAACATCTCGGATGCAATATTTGACAACATTCCTGGCCTGTCGAACCCTACTTCTCGGAGGGAACAGTATATACGTCTATAACGTCATATATCCTAACCTAAGGCCAACTAACATCTCGTATGTAATATTTGACAACATTCCTGGCCTGTCGAACAATACTTCTCGGAGGGAACAGTATATACGTCTATAACGTTATATATCCTAACCTAAGGCAACCTAGCATCTCGGATGTAACATTTTACAACATTCCAGGCATGTCGGTCCCTACGTCTCGGTGGTAACATTATATGCGTCTATAACGTTATATATCCTTATCTAAGGCAACCTAACATCTCGGATGCAATATTTGACAACATTCCTGGCCTGTCGAACCCTACTTCTCGGAGGGAACAGTATATACGTCTATAACGTTATATATCCTAACCGAAGGCAACCTGACATCTCGGATGTAATATTCTACATCATTCAAGGCGTGTCGGACCCTACTTCTCGGTGGGAACATTATATGATTCTATAACGTTGTATATCCTAATCTAAGGCAACCTATTATCTCAGACGTAATATTTTACAATATTCCACGCGTGTCGGTGCATACTTTTCGGTGGGAATATTATATGCGTCCATAACGGTCGATATCGTAATCTAAGGCAATCTAACATCTCGGATGCAATATTTGACAACATTCCTTGCCTGTCGAACCCTACTTCTCGGAGGGAACAGTATGTACGTCTGTAACGTTATATATCCTAACCTAAGGCAACCTAACATCTCGGATGTAATATTCTACAACCTTCCAGGCGTGTCGGACCCTACTTCTCGGTGGTAACATTATATGCGTCTATAACGTTGCATATCCTAATCTAAGGCAACCTAGCATCTCGGATATAACATTTGACAACATTCCAGGCATGTCGGTCCCTACGTCTCGGTGGTAACATTATATGCGTCTATAACGTTATATATCCTTATCTAATGCAACCTAACATCTCGGATGCAATATTTGACAACATTCCTGGCCTGTCGAACCCTACTTCTCGGTGGGAACAGTATATACGTCTATAACGTTATATATCCTAACCTAAGGCAACCTAACATCTCGGATATAACATTTGACAACATTCCAGGCGTGTTGGAACCCTACGTCTCGCTGGTAACATTACGTGCGTCTATAACGTTATATATGCTAACCTAAGGCAACCTAATATCTCGGATGCAATATTTGACAACATTCCTGGCCTGTCGAACCCTACTTCTCGGAGGGAACAGCATATACGTCTATAACGTCATAAATCCTAACCTAAGGCAACCTAACATTTCGGATGTAACATTTGACAACATTCCAGGCGTGTCGGTCCCTACGTCTCGGTGGTAACGTTACATGCGTCTATAACGTTATATATCCTAACCTAAGGTAACCTAACATCTCGGATGCAATATTTGACAACATTCCTGGCCTGTCGAACAATACTTCTCGGAGGGAACAGTATATACGTCTATAACGTTATATATCCTAACCTAAGGCAACCTAGCATCTCGGATGTAACATTTTACAACATTCCAGGCATGGCGGTCCCTACGTCTCGGTGGTAACATTATATGCGTCTATAACGTTATATATCCTTATCTAAGGCAACCTAACATCTCGGATGCAATATTTGACAACATTCCTGGCCTGTCGAACCCTACTTCTCGGAGGGAACAGTATATACGTCTATAACGTTATATATCCTAACCGAAGGCAACCTGACATCTCGGATGTAATATTCTACATCATTCAAGGCGTGTCGGACCCTACTTCTCGGTGGGAACATTATATGAGTCTATAACGTTGTATATCCTAATCTAAGGCAACCTATTATCTCAGACGTAATATTTTACAATATTCCACGCGTGTCGGTGCATACTTTTCGGTGGGAATATTATATGCGTCCATAACGGTCGATATCGTAATCTAAGGCATTCTAACATCTCGGATGCAATATTTGACAACATTCCTTGCCTGTCGAACCCTACTTCTCGGAGGGAACAGTATGTACGTCTGTAACGTTATATATCCTAACCTAAGGCAACCTAACATCTCGGATGTAATATTCTACAACCTTCCAGGCGTGTCGGACCCTACTTCTCGGTGGTAACATTATATGCGTCTATAACGTTGCATATCCTAATCTAAGGCAACCTAGCATCTCGGATATAACATTTGACAACATTCCAGGCATGTCGGTCCCTACGACTCGGTGGTAACATTATATGCGTCTATAACGTTATATATCCTTATCTAATGCAACCTAACATCTCGGATGCAATATTTGACAACATTCCTGGCCTGTCGAACCCTACTTCTCGGAGGGAACAGTATATACGTATATAACGTCATATATCCTAACCTAAGGCAACCTGATATCTCGGATGTATTATTCTACAACATTCCAGGCGTGTCGGACCCTACTTCTCAGTGGGAACATTATATGCGTCTATAACGTTGTATATCCTAATCTAAGGCAACCTAACATCTCGGATGCAATATTTGACAACATTCCTGGCCTGTCGAACCCTACATCTCGGAGGGAACAGTATATACGTCTATAGCGGTATATATCCTAACCTAAGGCTACCTAACATCTGGTATGTAATATTTGACAACATTCCTGGCGTGTCGAACCCTACTTCTCGGAGGGAACAGTATATACGTCTATAACGTTATATATCCTAATCTAAGGCAACCTAACATCTCGGATGCAATATTTGATAACATTCCTGGCGTGTCGAACCCTACTTCTCGGTGGGAACAGTATATACGTCTATAACGTTATATATCCTAACGTAAGGCAACCTAACATCTCGGATGCAATATTTGATAACATTCCTGGCGTGTCGAACCCTACTTCTCGGTGGGAACAGTATATACGTCTATAACGTTATATATCCTTATCTAATGCAACCTAACATCTCGGATGCAATATTTGACAACATTCCTGGCCTGTCGAACCCTACATCTCGGAGGGAACAGTATATACGTCTATAGCGGTATATATCCTAACCTAAGGCAACCTAACATCTCGGATGCAATATTTGACAACATTCCTGGCCTGTCGAACTCTACTTCTCGGAGGGAACAGCATATACATCTATAACGTCATATATCCTAGCCTAAGGCAACCTAACATCTCGGATGTAACATTTGACAACATTCCAGGCGTGTCGGTCCCTACGTCTCGGTGGTAACATTACATGCGTCTATAACGTTATATATCCTAACCTAAGGCCAACTAACATCTCGTATGTAATATTTGACAACATTCCTGGCGTGTCGAACCCTACTTCTCGGTGGGAACAGTATATACGTCTATAACGTTATATATCCTAACCTAAGGCAACCTAACATCTCGGATATAACATTTGACAACATTCCAGGCGTGTTGGAACCCTACGTCTCGCTGGTAACATTACGTGCGTCTATAACGTTATATATGCTAACCTAAGGCAACCTAATATCTCGGATGCAATATTTGACAACATTCGTGGCCTGTCGAACCCTACTTCTCGGAGGGAACAGCATATACGTCTATAACGTCATAAATCCTAACCTAAGGCAACCTAACATTTCGGATGTAACATTTGACAACATTCCAGGCGTGTCGGTCCCTACGTCTCGGTGGTAACGTTACATGCGTCTATAACGTTATATATCCTAACCTAAGGTAACCTAACATCTCGGATGCAATATTTGACAACATTCCTGGCCTGTCGAACAATACTTCTCGGAGGGAACAGTATATACGTCTATAACGTTATATATCCTAACCTAAGGCAACCTAGCATCTCGGATGTAACATTTTACAACATTCCAGGCATGTCGGTCGCTACGTCTCGGTGGTAACATTATATGCGTCTATAACGTTATATATCCTTATCTAAGGCAACCTAACATCTCGGATGCAATATTTGACAACATTCCTGGCCTGTCGAACCCTACTTCTCGGAGGGAACAGTATATACGTCTATAACGTTATATATCCTAACCGAAGGCAACCTGACATCTCGGATGTAATATTCTACATCATTCAAGGCGTGTCGGACCCTACTTCTCGGTGGGAACATTATATGAGTCTATAACGTTGTATATCCTAATCTAAGGCAACCTATTATCTCAGACGTAATATTTTACAATATTCCACGCGTGTCGGTGCATACTTTTCGGTGGGAATATTATATGCGTCCATAACGGTCGATATCGTAATCTAAGGCAATCTAACATCTCGGATGCAATATTTGACAACATTCCTTGCCTGTCGAACCCTACTTCTCGGAGGGAACAGTATGTACGTCTGTAACGTTATATATCCTAACCTAAGGCAACCTAACATCTCGGATGTAATATTCTACAACCTTCCAGGCGTGTCGGACCCTACTTCTCGGTGGTAACATTATATGCGTCTATAACGTTATATATCCTTATCTAAGGCAACCTAACATCTCGGATGCAATATTTGACAACATTCCTGGCCTGTCGAACCCTACTTCATGGAGGGAACAGTATATACGTCTATAACGTTATATATCCTAACCGAAGGCAACCTGACATCTCGGATGTAATATTCTACATCATTCAAGGCGTGTCGGACCCTACTTCTCGGTGGGAACATTATATGAGTCTATAACGTTGTATATCCTAATCTAAGGCAACCTATTATCTCAGACGTAATATTTTACAATATTCCACGCGTGTCGGTGCATACTTTTCGGTGGGAATATTATATGCGTCCATAACGGTCGATATCGTAATCTAAGGCAATCTAACATCTCGGATGCAATATTTGACAACATTCCTTGCCTGTCGAACCCTACTTCTCGGAGGGAACAGTATGTACGTCTGTAACGTTATATATCCTAACCTAAGGCAACCTAACATCTCGGATGTAATATTCTACAACCTTCCAGGCGTGTCGGACCCTACTTCTCGGTGGTAACATTATATGCGTCTATAACGTTGCATATCCTAATCTAAGGCAACCTAGCATCTCGGATATAACATTTGACAACTTTCCAGGCATGTCGGTCCCTACGTCTCGGTGGTAACATTATATGCGTCTATAACGTTATATATCCTTATCTAATGCAACCTAACATCTCGGATGCAATATTTGACAACATTCCTGGCCTGTCGAACCCTACTTCTCGGAGGGAACAGTATATACGTATATAACGTCATATATCCTAACCTAAGGCAACCTGATATCTCGGATGTATTATTCTACAACATTCCAGGCGTGTCGGACCCTACTTCTCAGTGGGAACATTATATGAGTCTATAACGTTGTATATCCTAATCTAAGGCAACCTAACATCTCGGATGCAATATTTGACAACATTCCAGGCCTGTCGAACCCTACATCTCGGAGGGAACAGTATATACGTCTATAGCGGTATATATCCTAACCTAAGGCCACCTAACATCTGGTATGTAATATTTGACAACATTCCTGGCGTGTCGAACCCTACTTCTCGGAGGGAACAGTATATACGTCTATAACGTTATATATCCTAATCTAAGGCAACCTAACATCTCGGATGCAATATTTGATAACATTCCTGGCGTGTCGAACCCTACTTCTCGGTGGGAACAGTATATACGTCTATAACGTTATATATCCTAACCTAAGGCCACCTAACATCTGGTATGTAATATTTGACAACATTCCTGGCGTGTCGAACCCTACTTCTCGGAGGGAACAGTATATACGTCTATAACGTTATATATCCTAATCTAAGGCAACCTAACATCTCGGATGCAATATTTGATAACATTCCTGGCGTGTCGAACCCTACTTCTCGGTGGGAACAGTATATGCCTCTATAACGTTGTATATCCTAATCTAAGGCAACCTAACATCTCGGATGCAATATTTGACAACATTCCTGGCCTGTCGAACCCTACATCTCGGAGGGAACAGTATATACGTCTATAGCGGTATATATCCTAATCTAAGGCAACCTAACATCTCTGATGCAATATTTGACAACATTCCTGGCCTGTCGAACCCTACTTCTCGGAGGGAACAGTATATACGTCTATAACGTTATATATCCTAACCGAAGGCAACCTGACATCTCGGATGTAATATTCTACATCATTCAAGGCGTGTCGGACCCTACTTCTCGGTGGGAACATTATATGAGTCTATAACGTTGTATATCCTAATCTAAGGCAATCTAGCATCTCGGATATAACATTTGACAACATTCCAGGCATGTCGGTCCCTACGTCTCGGTGGTAACATTATATGCGTCTATAACGTTATATATCCTTATCTAATGCAACCTAACATCTCGGATGCAATATTTGACAACATTCCTGGCCTGTCGAACCCTACTTCTCGGAGGGAACAGTATATACGTATATAACGTCATATATCCTAACCTAAGGCAACCTGATATCTCGGATGTATTATTCTACAACATTCCAGGCGTGTCGGACCCTACTTCTCAGTGGGAACATTATATGCGTCTATAACGTTGTATATCCTAACCTAAGGCAACCTAACATCTCGGATGCAATATTTGACAACATTCCTGGCCTGTCGAACTCTACTTCTCGGAGGGAACAGCATATACATCTATAACGTCATATATCCTAGCCTAAGGCAACCTAACATCTCGGATGTAACATTTGACAACATTCCAGGCGTGTCGGTCCCTACGTCTCGGTGGTAACATTACATGCGTCTATAACGTTATATATCCTAACCTAAGGCCAACTAACATCTCGTATGTAATATTTGACAACATTCCTGGCGTGTCGAACCCTACTTCTCGGTGGGAACAGTATATACGTCTATAACGTTATATATCCTAACCTAAGGCAACCTAACATCTCGGATATAACATTTGACAACATTCCAGGCGTGTTGGAACCCTACGTCTCGCTGGTAACATTACGTGCGTCTATAACGTTATATATGCTAACCTAAGGCAACCTAATATCTCGGATGCAATATTTGACAACATTCGTGGCCTGTCGAACCCTACTTCTCGGAGGGAACAGCATATACGTCTATAACGTCATAAATCCTAACCTAAGGCAACCTAACATTTCGGATGTAACATTTGACAACATTCCAGGCGTGTCGGTCCCTACGTCTCGGTGGTAACGTTACATGCGTCTATAACGTTATATATCCTAACCTAAGGTAACCTAACATCTCGGATGCAATATTTGACAACATTCCTGTCCTGTCGAACAATACTTCTCGGAGGGAACAGTATATACGTCTATAACGTTATATATCCTAACCTAAGGCAACCTAGCATCTCGGATGTAACATTTTACAACATTCCAGGCATGTCGGTCCCTACGTCTCGGTGGTAACATTATATGCGTCTATAACGTTATATATCCTTATCTAAGGCAACCTAACATCTCGGATGCAATATTTGACAACATTCCTGGCCTGTCGAACCCTACTTCTCGGAGGGAACAGTATATACGTCTATAACGTTATATATCCTAACCGAAGGCAACCTGACATCTCGGATGTAATATTCTACATCATTCAAGGCGTGTCGGACCCTACTTCTCGGTGGGAACATTATATGAGTCTATAACGTTGTATATCCTAATCTAAGGCAACCTATTATCTCAGACGTAATATTTTACAATATTCCACGCGTGTCGGTGCATACTTTTCGGTGGGAATATTATATGCGTCCATAACGGTCGATATCGTAATCTAAGGCAATCTAACATCTCGGATGCAATATTTGACAACATTCCTTGCCTGTCGAACCCTACTTCTCGGAGGGAACAGTATGTACGTCTGTAACGTTATATATCCTAACCTAAGGCAACCTAACATCTCGGATGTAATATTCTACAACCTTCCAGGCGTGTCGGACCCTACTTCTCGGTGGTAACATTATATGCGTCTATAACGTTGCATATCCTAATCTAAGGCAACCTAGCATCTCGGATATAACATTTGACAACATTCCAGGCATGTCGGTCCCTACGTCTCGGTGGTAACATTATATGCGTCTATAACGTTATATATCCTTATCTAATGCAACCTAACATCTCGGATGCAATATTTGACAACATTCCTGGCCTGTCGAACCCTACTTCTCGGTGGGAACAGTATATACGTCTATAACGTTATATATCCTAACCTAAGGCAACCTAACATCTCGGATATAACATTTGACAACATTCCAGGCGTGTTGGAACCCTACGTCTCGCTGGTAACATTACGTGCGTCTATAACGTTATATATGCTAACCTAAGGCAACCTAATATCTCGGATGCAATATTTGACAACATCCCTGGCCTGTCGAACCCTACTTCTCGGAGGGAACAGCATATACGTCTATAACGTCATAAATCCTAACCTAAGGCAACCTAACATTTCGGATGTAACATTTGACGACATTCCGGGCGTGTCGGTCCCTACGTCTCGGTGGTAACGTTACATGCGTCTATAACGTTATATATCCTAACCTAAGGTAACCTAACATCTCGGATGCAATATTTGACAACATTCCTGGCCTGTCGAACAATACTTCTCGGTGGGAACAGTATATACGTCTATAACGTTATATATCCTAACCTAAGGCAACCTAGCATCTCGGATGTAACATTTTACAACATTCCAGGCATGTCGGTCCCTACGTCTCGGTGGTAACATTATATGCGTCTATAACGTTATATATCCTTATCTAAGGCAACCTAACATCTCGGATGCAATATTTGACAACATTCCTGGCCTGTCGAACCCTACTTCTCGGAGGGAACAGTATATACGTCTATAACGTTATATATCCTAACCGAAGGCAACCTGACATCTCGGATGTAATATTCTACATCATTCAAGGCGTGTCGGACCCTACTTCTCGGTGGGAACATTATATGAGTCTATAACGTTGTATATCCTAATCTAAGGCAACCTATTATCTCAGACGTAATATTTTACAATATTCCACGCGTGTCGGTGCATACTTTTCGGTGGGAATATTATATGCGTCCATAACGGTCGATATCGTAATCTAAGGCAATCTAACATCTCGGATGCAATATTTGACAACATTCCTTGCCTGTCGAACCCTACTTCTCGGAGGGAACAGTATGTACGTCTGTAACGTTATATATCCTAACCTAAGGCAACCTAACATCTCGGATGTAATATTCTACAACCTTCCAGGCGTGTCGGACCCTACTTCTCGGTGGTAACATTATATGCGTCTATGACGTTGCATATCCTAATCTAAGGCAACCTAGCATCTCGGATATAACATTTGACAACATTCCAGGCATGTCGGTCCCTACGTCTCGGTGGTAACATTATATGCGTCTATAACGTTATATATCCTTATCTAATGCAACCTAACATCTCGGATGCAATATTTGACAACATTCCTGGCCTGTCGAACCCTACTTCTCGGAGGGAACAGTATATACGTATATAACGTCATATATCCTAACCTAAGGCAACCTGATATCTCGGATGTATTATTCTACAACATTCCAGGCGTGTCGGACCCTACTTCTCAGTGGGAACATTATATGCGTCTATAACGTTGTATATCCTAATCTAAGGCAACCTAACATCTCGGATGCAATATTTGACAACATTCCTGGCCTGTCGAACCCTACATCTCGGAGGGAACAGTATATACGTCTATAGCGGTATATATCCTAACCTAAGGCCACCTAACATCTGGTATGTAATATTTGACAACATTCCTGGCGTGTCGAACCCTACTTCTCGGAGGGAACAGTATATACGTCTATAACGTTATATATCCTAATCTAAGGCAACCTAACATCTCGGATGCAATATTTGATAACATTCCTGGCGTGTCGAACCCTACTTCTCGGTGGGAACAGTATATACGTCTATAACGTTATATATCCTAACGTAAGGCAACCTAACATCTCGGATGTAATATTTGACAACATTCCTGGCGTGTCGGACCCTACTTCTCGGTGGGAACAGAATATACGTCTGTAACGTCATATATCCTAACCTAAGGCAACCTAGCATCTCGGATATAACATTTGACAACATTCCCGGCGTGTTGGAACCCTACGTCTCGGTGGTAACATTACGTGCGTCTATAACGTTATATATGCTAACCTAAGGCAACCTAACATCTCGGATGCAATATTTGATAACATTCCTGGCGTGTCGAACCCTACTTCTCGGTGGGAACAGTATATACGTCTATAACATTATATATCCTTATCTACTGCAACCTAACATCTCGGATGCAATATTTGACAACATTCCTGGCCTGTCGAACCCTACTTCTCGGAGGGAACAGTATATACGTCTATAACGTTATATATCCTAACCTAAGGCAACCTGACATCTCGGATATATTATTCTACAACATTCCAGGCGTGTCGGACCCTACTTCTCGGTGGGAACATTATATGCCTCTATAACGTTGTATATCCTAATCTAAGGCAACCTAACATCTCGGATGCAATATTTGACAACATTCCTGGCCTGTCGAACCCTACATCTCGGAGGGAACAGTATATACGTCTATAGCGGTATATATCCTAATCTAAGGCAACCTAACATCTCTGATGCAATATTTGACAACATTCCTGGCCTGTCGAACCCTACTTCTCGGAGGGAACAGTATATACGTCTATAACGTTATATATCCTAACCGAAGGCAACCTGACATCTCGGATGTAATATTCTACATCATTCAAGGCGTGTCGGACCCTACTTCTCGGTGGGAACATTATATGAGTCTATAACGTTGTATATCCTAATCTAAGGCAACCTAGCATCTCGGATATAACATTTGACAACATTCCAGGCATGTCGGTCCCTACGTCTCGGTGGTAACATTATATGCGTCTATAACGTTATATATCCTTATCGAATGCAACCTAACATCTCGGATGCAATATTTGACAACATTCCTGGCCTGTCGAACCCTACTTCTCGGAGGGAACAGTATATACGTCTATAACGTCATATATCCTAACCTAAGGCAACCTAACATCTCGGATGTAACATTCGACAACATTCCAGGCATGTCGGTCCCTACGTCTCGGTGGTAACATTATATGCCTCTATAACGTTGTATATCCTAATCTAAGGCAACCTAACATCTCGGATGTAATATTCTACAACCTTCCAGGCGTGTCGGACCCTACTTCTCGGTGGTAACATTATATGCGTCTATAACGTTGCATATCCTAATCTAAGGCAACCTAACATCTCGGATGCAATATTTGACAACATTCCTGGCCTGTCGAACCCTACGTCTCGCTGGTAACATTACGTGCGTCTATAACGTCATATATCCTAACCTAAGACAACCAAACATCTCGGATGTAACATTTGACAACATTCCAGGCGTGTCGGTCCCTACGTCTCGGTGGTAACATTACATGCGTCTATAACGTTATATATCCTAACCTAAGGCAACCTAACATCTCGGATGCAATATTTGACATCATTCCTGGCCTGTCGAACTCTACTTCTCGGAGGGAACAGCATATACATCTATAACGTCATATATCCTAGCCTAAGGCAACCTAACATCTCGGATGTAACATTTGACAACATTCCAGGCGTGTCGGTCCCTACGTCTCGGTGGTAACATTACATGCGTCTATAACGTTATATATCCTAACCTAAGGCCAACTAAAATCTCGTATGTAATATTTGACAACATTCCGGGCGTGTCGAACCCTACTTCTCGGTGGGAACAGTATATACGTCTATAACGTTATATATCCTAACCTAAGGCAACCTAACATCTCGGATATAACATTTGACAACATTCCAGGCGTGTTGGAACCCTACGTCTCGCTGGTAACATTACGTGCGTCTATAACGTTATATATCCTAATCTAAGGCAACCTAACATCTCGGATGCAATATTTGACAACATTCCTGGCCTGTCGAACCCTACTTCTCGGAGGGAACAGTATATACGTCTATAACGTTATATATCCTAACCAAAGGCAACCTGACATCTCGGATGTAATATTCTACATCATTCAAGGCGTGTCGGACCCTACTTCTCGGTGGGAACATTATATGAGTCTATAACGTTGTATATCCTAATCTAAGGCAACCTATTATCTCAGACGTAATATTTTACAATATTCCTCGCGTGTCGGTGCATACTTTTCGGTGGGAATATTATATGCGTCCATAACGGTCGATATCGTAATCTAAGGCAATCTAACATCTCGGATGCAATATTTGACAACATTCCTTGCCTGTCGAACCCTACTTCTCGGAGGGAACAGTATGTACTTCTGTAACGTTATATACCCTAACCTAAGGCAACCTAACATCTCGGATGTAATATTCTACAACCTTCCAGGCGAGTCGGACCCTACTTCCCGGTGGTAACATTATATGCGTGTATAACGTTGCATATCCTAATCTAAGGCAACCTAACATCTCGGATGCAATATTTGACAACATTCCCGGCCTGTCGAACCCTACTTCTCGGAGGGAACAGTATATACGTCTATAAGGGTATATTTCCTAATCTAAGGCAACCTAACATCTCGGATGCAATATTTGACAACATTCCTGGCCTGTCGAACCCTACTTCTCGGAGGGAACAGTATATACGTCTATAACGTCATATATCCTAACCTAAGGCAACCTAACATCTCGGATGTAACATTTGACAACATTCCAGGCATGTCGGTCCCTACGTCTCGGTGGTAACATTATATGCGTCTATAACGATATATATCCTTATCTAATGCAACCTAACATCTCGGATGCAATATTTGACAACATTCCTGGCCTGTCGAACCCTACTTCTCGGAGGGAACAGCATATACATCTATAACGTCATATATCCTAGCCTAAGGCAACCTAACATCTCGGATGTAACATTTGACAACATTCCAGGCGTGTCGGTCCCTACGTCTCGGTGGTAACATTACATGCGTCTATAACGTTATATATCCCAACCTAAGGCAATCTAACATCTCGGATGCAATATTTGACAACATTCCTTGCCTGTCTAACCCTACTTCTCGGAGGGAACAGTATGTACGTCTGTAACGTTATATATCCTAACCTAAGGCAACCTAACATCTCGGATGCAATATTTGACAACATTCCTGGCCTGTCGAACCCTACTTCTCGGAGGGAACAGTATATACGTCTATAACGTTATATATCCTAACCGAAGGCAACCTGACATCTCGGATGTAATATTCTACATCATTCAAGGCGTGTCGGAACCTACTTCTCGGTGGGAACATTATATGAGTCTATAACGTTGTATATCCTAATCTAAGGCAACCTATTATCTCAGACGTAATATTTTACAATATTCCTCGCGTGTCGGTGCATACTTTTCGGTGGGAATATTATATGCGTCTATAACGGTCGATATCGTAATCTAAGGCAACCTAACGTCTCGGATGTAACATTTGACAACATTCCAGACATGTCGGTCCCTACGTCTCGGTGGTAACATTATATGCGTCTATAACGTTATATATCCTTATCTAATGCAACCTAACATCTCGGATGCAATATTTGACAACATTCCCAGCCTGTCGAACCCTACTTTTCGGAGGGAACAGTATATGCGTCTATAACGTTGTATATCCTAATCTAAGGCAACCTAACATCTCGGATGCAATATTTGACAACATTCCTGGCCTGTCGAACCCTACATCTCGGAGGGAACAGTATATACGTCTATAGCGGTATATATCCCAACCTAAGGCCACCTAACATCTGGTATGTAATATTTGACAACATTCCTGGCGTGTCGAACCCTACTTCTCGGAGGGAACAGTATATACGTCTATAGCGGTATATATCCTAATCTAAGGCAACCTAACATCTCTGATGCAATATTTGACAACATTCCTGGCCTGTCGAACCCTACTTCTCGGAGGGAACAGTATATACGTCTATAACGTTATATATCCTAACCGAAGGCAACCTGACATCTCGGATGTAATATTCTACATCATTCAAGGCGTGTCGGACCCTACTTCTCGGTGGGAACATTATATGAGTCTATAACGTTGTATATCCTAATCTAAGGCAATCTAGCATCTCGGATATAACATTTGACAACATTCCAGGCATGTCGGTCCCTACGTCTCGGTGGTAACATTATATGCGTCTATAACGTTATATATCCTTATCTAATGCAACCTAACATCTCGGATGCAATATTTGACAACATTCCTGGCCTGTCGAACCCTACTTCTCGGAGGGAACAGTATATACGTATATAACGTCATATATCCTAACCTAAGGCAACCTGATATCTCGGATGTATTATTCTACAACATTCCAGGCGTGTCGGACCCTACTTCTCAGTGGGAACATTATATGCGTCTATAACGTTGTATATCCTAACCTAAGGCAACCTAACATCTCGGATGCAATATTTGACAACATTCCTGGCCTGTCGAACTCTACTTCTCGGAGGGAACAGCATATACATCTATAACGTCATATATCCTAGCCTAAGGCAACCTAACATCTCGGATGTAACATTTGACAACATTCCAGGCGTGTCGGTCCCTACGTCTCGGTGGTAACATTACATGCGTCTATAACGTTATATATCCTAACCTAAGGCCAACTAACATCTCGTATGTAATATTTGACAACATTCCTGGCGTGTCGAACCCTACTTCTCGGTGGGAACAGTATATACGTCTATAACGTTATATATCCTAACCTAAGGCAACCTAACATCTCGGATATAACATTTGACAACATTCCAGGCGTGTTGGAACCCTACGTCTCGCTGGTAACATTACGTGTGTCTATAACGTTATATATGCTAACCTAAGGCAACCTAATATCTCGGATGCAATATTTGACAACATTCCTGTCCTGTCGAACAATACTTCTCGGAGGGAACAGTATATACGTCTATAACGTTATATATCCTAACCTAAGGCAACCTAGCATCTCGGATGTAACATTTTACAACATTCCAGGCATGTCGGTCCCTACGTCTCGGTGGTAACATTATATGCGTCTATAACGTTATATATCCTTATCTAAGGCAACCTAACATCTCGGATGCAATATTTGACAACATTCCTGGCCTGTCGAACCCTACTTCTCGGAGGGAACAGTATATACGTCTATAACGTTATATATCCTAACCGAAGGCAACCTGACATCTCGGATGTAATATTCTACATCATTCAAGGCGTGTCGGACCCTACTTCTCGGTGGGAACATTATATGAGTCTATAACGTTGTATATCCTAATCTAAGGCAACCTATTATCTCAGACGTAATATTTTACAATATTCCACGCGTGTCGGTGCATACTTTTCGGTGGGAATATTATATGCGTCCATAACGGTCGATATCGTAATCTAAGGCAATCTAACATCTCGGATGCAATATTTGACAACATTCCTTGCCTGTCGAACCCTACTTCTCGGAGGAAACAGTATGTACGTCTGTAACGTTATATATCCTAACCTAAGGCAACCTAACATCTCGGATGTAATATTCTACAACCTTCCAGGCGTGTCGGACCCTACTTCTCGGTGGTAACATTATATGCGTCTATAACGTTGCATATCCTAATCTAAGGCAACCTAGCATCTCGGATATAACATTTGACAACATTCCAGGCATGTCGGTCCCTACGTCTCGGTGGTAACATTATATGCGTCTATAACGTTATATATCCTTATCTAATGCAACCTAACATCTCGGATGCAATATTTGACAACATTCCTGGCCTGTCGAACCCTACTTCTCGGTGGGAACAGTATATACGTCTATAACGTTATATATCCTAACCTAAGGCAACCTAACATCTCGGATATAACATTTGACAACATTCCAGGCGTGTTGGAACCCTACGTCTCGCTGGTAACATTACGTGCGTCTATAACGTTATATATGCTAACCTAAGGCAACCTAATATCTCGGATGCAATATTTGACAACATCCCTGGCCTGTCGAACCCTACTTCTCGGAGGGAACAGCATATACGTCTATAACGTCATAAATCCTAACCTAAGGCAACCTAACATTTCGGATGTAACATTTGACGACATTCCGGGCGTGTCGGTCCCTACGTCTCGGTGGTAACGTTACATGCGTCTATAACGTTATATATCCTAACCTAAGGTAACCTAACATCTCGGATGCAATATTTGACAACATTCCTGGCCTGTCGAACAATACTTCTCGGTGGGAACAGTATATACGTCTATAACGTTATATATCCTAACCTAAGGCAACCTAGCATCTCGGATGTAACATTTTACAACATTCCAGGCATGTCGGTCCCTACGTCTCGGTGGTAACATTATATGCGTCTATAACGTTATATATCCTTATCTAAGGCAACCTAACATCTCGGATGCAATATTTGACAACATTCCTGGCCTGTCGAACCCTACTTCTCGGAGGGAACAGTATATACGTCTATAACGTTATATATCCTAACCGAAGGCAACCTGACATCTCGGATGTAATATTCTACATCATTCAAGGCGTGTCGGACCCTACTTCTCGGTGGGAACATTATATGAGTCTATAACGTTGTATATCCTAATCTAAGGCAACCTATTATCTCAGACGTAATATTTTACAATATTCCACGCGTGTCGGTGCATACTTTTCGGTGGGAATATTATATGCGTCCATAACGGTCGATATCGTAATCTAAGGCAATCTAACATCTCGGATGCAATATTTGACAACATTCCTTGCCTGTCGAACCCTACTTCTCGGAGGGAACAGTATGTACGTCTGTAACGTTATATATCCTAACCTAAGGCAACCTAACATCTCGGATGTAATATTCTACAACCTTCCAGGCGTGTCGGACCCTACTTCTCGGTGGTAACATTATATGCGTCTATAACGTTGCATATCCTAATCTAAGGCAACCTAGCATCTCGGATATAACATTTGACAACATTCCAGGCATGTCGGTCCCTACGTCTCGGTGGTAACATTATATGCGTCTATAACGTTATATATCCTTATCTAATGCAACCTAACATCTCGGATGCAATATTTGACAACATTCCTGGCCTGTCGAACCCTACTTCTCGGTGGGAACAGTATATACGTCTATAACGTTATATATCCTAACCTAAGGCAACCTAACATCTCGGATATAACATTTGACAACATTCCAGGCGTGTTGGAACCCTACGTCTCGCTGGTAACATTACGTGCGTCTATAACGTTATATATGCTAACCTAAGGCAACCTAATATCTCGGATGCAATATTTGACAACATCCCTGGCCTGTCGAACCCTACTTCTCGGAGGGAACAGCATATACGTCTATAACGTCATAAATCCTAACCTAAGGCAACCTAACATTTCGGATGTAACATTTGACGACATTCCGGGCGTGTCGGTCCCTACGTCTCGGTGGTAACGTTACATGCGTCTATAACGTTATATATCCTAACCTAAGGTAACCTAACATCTCGGATGCAATATTTGACAACATTCCTGGCCTGTCGAACAATACTTCTCGGTGGGAACAGTATATACGTCTATAACGTTATATATCCTAACCTAAGGCAACCTAGCATCTCGGATGTAACATTTTACAACATTCCAGGCATGTCGGTCCCTACGTCTCGGTGGTAACAGAATATACGTCTGTAACGTCATATATCCTAACCTAAGGCAACCTAGCATCTCGGATATAACATTTGACAACATTCCCGGCGTGTTAGAACCCTACGTCTCGGTGGTAACATTACGTGCGTCTATAACGTTATATATGCTAACCTAAGGCAACCTAACATCTCGGATGCAATATTTGATAACATTCCTGGCGTGTCGAACCCTACTTCTCGGTGGGAACAGTATATACGTCTATAACATTATATATCCTTATCTAATGCAACCTAACATCTCGGATGCAATATTTGACAACATTCCTGGCCTGTCGAACCCTACTTCTCGGAGGGAACAGTATATACGTCTATAACGTTATATATCCTAACCTAAGGCAACCTGACATCTCGGATATATTATTCTACAACATTCCAGGCGTGTCGGACCCTACTTCTCGGTGGGAACATTATATGCCTCTATAACGTTGTATATCCTAATCTAAGGCAACCTAACATCTCGGATGCAATATTTGACAACATTCCTGGCCTGTCGAACCCTACATCTCGGAGGGAACAGTATATACGTCTATAGCGGTATATATCCTAATCTAAGGCAACCTAACATCTCTGATGCAATATTTGACAACATTCCTGGCCTGTCGAACCCTACTTCTCGGAGGGAACAGTATATACGTCTATAACGTTACATATCCTAACCGAAGGCAACCTGACATCTCGGATGTAATATTCTACATCATTCAAGGCGTGTCGGACCCTACTTCTCGGTGGGAACATTATATGAGTCTATAACGTTGTATATCCTAATCTAAGGCAACCTAGCATCTCGGATATAACATTTGACAACATTCCAGGCATGTCGGTCCCTACGTCTCGGTGGTAACATTATATGCGTCTATAACGTTATATATCCTTATCGAATGCAACCTAACATCTCGGATGCAATATTTGACAACATTCCTGGCCTGTCGAACCCTACTTCTCGGAGGGAACAGTATATACGTCTATAACGTCATATATCCTAACCTAAGGCAACCTAACATCTCGGATGTAACATTCGACAACATTCCAGGCATGTCGGTCCCTACGTCTCGGTGGTAACATTATATGCCTCTATAACGTTGTATATCCTAATCTAAGGCAACCTAACATCTCGGATGTAATATTCTACAACCTTCCAGGCGTGTCGGACCCTACTTCTCGGTGGTAACATTATATGCGTCTATAACGTTGCATATCCTAATCTAAGGCAACCTAACATCTCGGATGCAATATTTGACAACATTCCTGGCCTGTCGAACCCTACGTCTCGCTGGTAACATTACGTGCGTCTATAACGTCATATATCCTAACCTAAGACAACCAAACATCTCGGATGTAACATTTGACAACATTCCAGGCGTGTCGGTCCCTACGTCTCGGTGGTAACATTACATGCGTCTATAACGTTATATATCCTAACCTAAGGCAACCTAGCATCTCGGATATAACATTTGACAACATTCCAGGCATGTCGGTCCCTACGTCTCGGTGGTAACATTATATGCGTCTATAACGTTATATATCCTTATCTAATGCAACCTAACATCTCGGATGCAATATTTGACAACATTCCTGGCCTGTCGAACCCTACTTCTCGGAGGGAACAGTATATACGTATATAACGTCATATATCCTAACCTAAGGCAACCTGATATCTCGGATGTATTATTCTACAACATTCCAGGCGTGTCGGACCCTACTTCTCAGTGGGAACATTATATGCGTCTATAACGTTGTATATCCTAATCTAAGGCAACCTAACATCTCGGATGCAATATTTGACAACATTCCTGGCCTGTCGAACCCTACATCTCGGAGGGAACAGTATATACGTCTATAGCGGTATATATCCTAACCTAAGGCCACCTAACATCTGGTATGTAATATTTGACAACATTCCTGGCGTGTCGAACCCTACTTCTCGGAGGGAACAGTATATACGTCTATAACGTTATATATCCTAATCTAAGGCAACCTAACATCTCGGATGCAATATTTGATAACATTCCTGGCGTGTCGAACCCTACTTCTCGGTGGGAACAGTATATACGTCTATAACGTTATACATCCTAACGTAAGGCAACCTAACATCTCGGATGTAATATTCTACATCATTCAAGGCGTGTCGGAACCTACTTCTCGGTGGGAACATTATATGAGTCTATAACGTTGTATATCCTAATCTAAGGCAACCTATTATCTCAGACGTAATATTTTACAATATTCCTCGCGTGTCGGTGCATACTTTTCGGTGGGAATATTATATGCGTCTATAACGGTCGATATCGTAATCTAAGGCAACCTAACGTCTCGGATGTAACATTTGACAACATTCCAGACATGTCGGTCCCTACGTCTCGGTGGTAACATTATATGCGTCTATAACGTTATATATCCTTATCTAATGCAACCTAACATCTCGGATGCAATATTTGACAACATTCCCAGCCTGTCGAACCCTACTTTTCGGAGGGAACAGTATATGCGTCTATAACGTTGTATATCCTAATCTAAGGCAACCTAACATCTCGGATGCAATATTTGACAACATTCCTGGCCTGTCGAACCCTACATCTCGGAGGGAACAGTATATACGTCTATAGCGGTATATATCCCAACCTAAGGCCACCTAACATCTGGTATGTAATATTTGACAACATTCCTGGCGTGTCGAACCCTACTTCTCGGAGGGAACAGTATATACGTCTATAACGTTATATATCCTAATCTAAGGCAACCTAACATCTCGGATGCAATATTTGATAACATTCCTGGCGTGTCGAACCCTACTTCTCGGTGGGAACAGTATATACGTCTATAACGTTATATATCCTAACGTAAGGCAACCTAACATCTCGGATGTAATATTTGACAACATTCCTGGCGTGTCGGACCCTACTTCTCGGTGGGAACAGAATATACGTCTGTAACGTCATATATCCTAACCTAAGGCAACCTAGCATCTCGGATATAACATTTGACAACATTCCCGGCGTGTTGGAACCCTACGTCTCGGTGGTAACATTACGTGCGTCTATAACGTTATATATGCTAACCTAAGGCAACCTAACATCTCGGATGCAATATTTGATAACATTCCTGGCGTGTCGAACCCTACTTCTCGGTGGGAACAGTATATACGTCTATAACATTATATATCCTTATCTAATGCAACCTAACATCTCGGATGCAATATTTGACAACATTCCTGGCCTGTCGAACCCTACTTCTCGGAGGGAACAGTATATACGTCTATAACGTTATATATCCTAACCTAAGGCAACCTGACATCTCGGATATATTATTCTACAACATTCCAGGCGTGTCGGACCCTACTTCTCGGTGGGAACATTATATGCCTCTATAACGTTGTATATCCTAATCTAAGGCAACCTAACATCTCGGATGCAATATTTGACAACATTCCTGGCCTGTCGAACCCTACATCTCGGAGGGAACAGTATATACGTCTATAGCGGTATATATCCTAATCTAAGGCAACCTAACATCTCTGATGCAATATTTGACAACATTCCTGGCCTGTCGAACCCTACTTCTCGGAGGGAACAGTATATACGTCTATAACGTTATATATCCTAACCGAAGGCAACCTGACATCTCGGATGTAATATTCTACATCATTCAAGGCGTGTCGGACCCTACTTCTCGGTGGGAACATTATATGAGTCTATAACGTTGTATATCCTAATCTAAGGCAACCTAGCATCTCGGATATAACATTTGACAACATTCCAGGCATGTCGGTCCCTACGTCTCGGTGGTAACATTATATGCGTCTATAACGTTATATATCCTTATCTAATGCAACCTAACATCTCGGATGCAATATTTGACAACATTCCTGGCCTGTCGAACCCTACTTCTCGGAGGGAACAGTATATACGTCTATAACGTCATATATCCTAACCTAAGGCAACCTAACATCTCGGATGTAACATTCGACAACATTCCAGGCATGTCGGTCCCTACGTCTCGGTGGTAACATTATATGCCTCTATAACGTTGTATATCCTAATCTAAGGCAACCTAACATCTCGGATGTAATATTCTACAACCTTCCAGGCGTGTCGGACCCTACTTCTCGGTGGTAACATTATATGCGTCTATAACGTTGCATATCCTAATCTAAGGCAACCTAACATCTCGGATGCAATATTTGACAACATTCCTGGCCTGTCGAACCCTACGTCTCGCTGGTAACATTACGTGCGTCTATAACGTCATATATCCTAACCTAAGACAACCAAACATCTCGGATGTAACATTTGACAACATTCCAGGCGTGTCGGTCCCTACGTCTCGGTGGTAACATTACATGCGTCTATAACGTTATATATCCAAACCTAAGGCAACCTAACATCTCGGATGCAATATTTGACAACATTCCTGGCCTGTCGAACTCTACTTCTCGGAGGGAACAGCATATACATCTATAACGTCATATATCCTAGCCTAAGGCAACCTAACATCTCGGATGTAACATTTGACAACATTCCAGGCGTGTCGGTCCCTACGTCTCGGTGGTAACATTACATGCGTCTATAACGTTATATATCCTAACCTAAGGCCAACTAAAATCTCGTATGTAATATTTGACAACTTTCCGGGCGTGTCGAACCCTACTTCTCGGTGGGAACAGTATATACGTCTATAACGTTATATATCCTAACCTAAGGCAACCTAACATCTCGGATATAACATTTGACAACATTCCAGGCGTGTTGGAACCCTACGTCTCGCTGGTAACATTACGTGCGTCTATAACGTTATATATCCTAATCTAAGGCAACCTAACATCTCGGATGCAATATTTGACAACATTCCTGGCCTGTCGAACCCTACTTCTCGGAGGGAACAGTATATACGTCTATGACGTTATATATCCTAACCAAAGGCAACCTGACATCTCGGATGTAATATTCTACATCATTCAAGGCGTGTCGGACCCTACTTCTCGGTGGGAACATTATATGAGTCTATAACGTTGTATATCCTAATCTAAGGCAACCTATTATCTCAGACGTAATATTTTACAATATTCCTCGCGTGTCGGTGCATACTTTTCGGTGGGAATATTATATGCGTCCATAACGGTCGATATCGTAATCTAAGGCAATCTAACATCTCGGATGCAATATTTGACAACATTCCTTGCCTGTCGAACCCTACTTCTCGGAGGGAACAGTATGTACTTCTGTAACGTTATATACCCTAACCTAAGGCAACCTAACATCTCGGATGTAATATTCTACAACCTTCCAGGCGAGTCGGACCCTACTTCCCGGTGGTAACATTATATGCGTGTATAACGTTGCATATCCTAATCTAAGGCAACCTAACATCTCGGATGCAATATTTGACAACATTCCCGGCCTGTCGAACCCTACTTCTCGGAGGGAACAGTATATACGTCTATAAGGGTATATTTCCTAATCTAAGGCAACCTAACATCTCGGATGCAATATTTGACAACATTCCTGGCCTGTCGAACCCTACTTCTCGGAGGGAACAGTATATACGTCTATAACGTCATATATCCTAACCTAAGGCAACCTAACATCTCGGATGTAACATTTGACAACATTCCAGGCATGTCGGTCCCTACGTCTCGGTGGTAACATTATATGCGTTTATAACGATATATATCCTTATCTAATGCAACCTAACATCTCGGATGCAATATTTGACAACATTCCTGGCCTGTCGAACCCTACTTCTCGGAGGGAACAGCATATACATCTATAACGTCATATATCCTAGCCTAAGGCAACCTAACATCTCGGATGTAACATTTGACAACATTCCAGGCGTGTCGGTCCCTACGTCTCGGTGGTAACATTACATGCGTCTATAACGTTATATATCCCAACCTAAGGCAATCTAACATCTCGGATGCAATATTTGACAACATTCCTTGCCTGTCGAACCCTACTTCTCGGAGGGAACAGTATGTACGTCTGTAACGTTATATATCCTAACCTAAGGCAACCTAACATCTCGGATGCAATATTTGACAACATTCCTGGCCTGTCGAACCCTACTTCTCGGAGGGAACAGTATATACGTCTATAACGTTATATATCCTAACCGAAGGCAACCTGACATCTCGGATGTAATATTCTACATCATTCAAGGCGTGTCGGAACCTACTTCTCGGTGGGAACATTATATGAGTCTATAACGTTGTATATCCTAATCTAAGGCAACCTATTATCTCAGACGTAATATTTTACAATATTCCTCGCGTGTCGGTGCATACTTTTCGGTGGGAATATTATATGCGTCTATAACGGTCGATATCGTAATCTAAGGCAACCTAACGTCTCGGATGTAACATTTGACAACATTCCAGACATGTCGGTCCCTACGTCTCGGTGGTAACATTATATGCGTCTATAACGTTATATATCCTTATCTAATGCAACCTAACATCTCGGATGCAATATTTGACAACATTCCCGGCCTGTCGAACCCTACTTTTCGGAGGGAACAGTATATACGTCTATAACGGCATATTTCCTAATCTAAGGCAACCTAACATCTCGGATGCAATATTTGACAACATTCCTGGCCTGTCGAACCCTACTTCTCGGAGGGAACAGTATATACGTCTATAACGTCATATATCCTAACCTAAGGCAACCTAACATCTCGGATGTAACATTTGACAACATTCCAGGCAAGTCGGTCCCTACGTCTCGGTGGTAATATTATATGCGTCTATAACGTTATATATCCTTATCTAAGGCAACCTAACATCTCGGATGCAATATTTGACAACATTCCTGGCCTGTCGAACCCTACTTCTCGGAGGGAACAGTATATACGTCTATAACGTTATATATCCTAACCAAAGGCAACCTGACATCTCGGATGTAATATTCTACATCATTCAAGGCGTGTCGGACCCTACTTCTCGGTGGGAACATTATATGAGTCTATAACGTTGTATATCCTAATCTAAGGCAACCTATTATCTCAGACGTAATATTTTACAATATTCCTCGCGTGTCGGTGCATACTTTTCGGTGGGAATATTATATGCGTCCATAACGGTCGATATCGTAATCTAAGGCAATCTAACATCTCGGATGCAATATTTGACAACATTCCTTGCCTGTCGAACCCTACTTCTCGGAGGGAACTGTATGTACGTCTGTAACGTTATATATCCTAACCTAAGGCAACCTAACATCTCGGATGTAATATTCTACAACCTTCCAGGCGTGTCGGAACCTACTTCTCGGTGGTAACATTATATGCGTCTATAACGTTGCATATCCTAATCTAAGGCAACCTAACATCTCGGATGCAATATTTGACAACATTCCTGACCTGTCGAACCCTACTGCTCGGAGGGAACAGTATATACGTCTATAGCGGTATATATCCTAATCTAAGGCAACCTAACATCTCGGATGCAATATTTGATAACATTCCTGGCGTGTCGAACCCTACTTCTCGGTGGGAACAGTATATACGTCTATAACGTTATATATCCTAACGTAAGGCAACCTAACATCTCGGATGTAATATTTGACAACATTGCTGGCGTGTCGGACCCTACTTCTCGGTGGGAACAGTATATACGTCTGTAACGTCATATATCCTAACCTAAGGCAACCTAGCATCTCGGATATAACATTTGACAACATTCCCGGCGTGTTGGAACCCTACGTCTCGGTGGTAACATTACGTGCGTCTATAACGTTATATATGCAAACCTAAGGCAACCTAACATCTCGGATGCAATATTTGACAACATTCCTGGCCTGTCGAACCCTACGTCTCGCTGGTAACATTACGTGCGTCTATAACGTCATATATCCTAACATAAGACAACCAAACATCTCGGATGTAACATTTGACAACATTCCAGGCGTGTCGGTCCCTACGTCTCGGTGGTAACATTACATGCGTCTATAACGTTATATATCCTAACCTAAGGCAACCTAACATCTCGGATGCAATATTTGACAACATTCCTGGCCTGTCGAACTCTACTTCTCGGAGGGAACAGCATATACATCTATAACGTCATATATCCTAGCCTAAGGCAACCTTACATCTCGGATGTAACATTTGACAACATTCCAGGCGTGTCGGTCCCTACGTCTCGGTGGTAACATTACATGCGTCTATAACGTTATATATCCTAACCTAAGGCCAACTAAAATCTCGTATGTAATATTTGACAACATTCCGGGCGTGTCGAACCCTACTTCTCGGTGGGAACAGTATATACGTCTATAACGTTATATATCCTAACCTAAGGCAACCTAACATCTCGGATATAACATTTGACAACATTCCAGGCGTGTTGGAACCCTACGTCTCGCTGGTAACATTACGTGCGTCTATAACGTTATATATCCTAATCTAAGGCAACCTAACATCTCGGATGCAATATTTGACAACATTCCTGGCCTGTCGAACCCTACTTCTCGGAG
Source organism: Xylocopa violacea (assembly GCA_963969225.1). Lineage (NCBI taxonomy): Eukaryota > Metazoa > Arthropoda > Insecta > Hymenoptera > Apidae > Xylocopa > Xylocopa violacea. The sequence goes on along the minus strand of CAXAJV010000002.1, from coordinate 21,088,434 downwards.
GGAACAGTATATACGTCTATAACGTTATATATCCTAACCAAAGGCAACCTGACATCTCGGATGTAATATTCTACATCATTCAAGGCGTGTCGGACCCTACTTCTCGGTGGGAACATTATATGAGTCTATAACGTTGTATATCCTAATCTAAGGCAACCTATTATCTCAGACGTAATATTTTACAATATTCCTCGCGTGTCGGTGCATACTTTTCGGTGGGAATATTATATGCGTCCATAACGGTCGATATCGTAATCTAAGGCAATCTAACATCTCGGATGCAATATTTGACAACATTCCTTGCCTGTCGAACCCTACTTCTCGGAGGGAACAGTATGTACTTCTGTAACGTTATATACCCTAACCTAAGGCAACCTAACATCTCGGATGTAATATTCTACAACCTTCCAGGCGAGTCGGACCCTACTTCCCGGTGGTAACATTATATGCGTGTATAACGTTGCATATCCTAATCTAAGGCAACCTAACATCTCGGATGCAATATTTGACAACATTCCCGGCCTGTCGAACCCTACTTCTCGGAGGGAACAGTATATACGTCTATAAGGGTATATTTCCTAATCTAAGGCAACCTAACATCTCGGATGCAATATTTGACAACATTCCTGGCCTGTCGAACCCTACTTCTCGGAGGGAACAGTATATACGTCTATAACGTCATATATCCTAACCTAAGGCAACCTAACATCTCGGATGTAACATTTGACAACATTCCAGGCATGTCGGTCCCTACGTCTCGGTGGTAACATTATATGCGTTTATAACGATATATATCTTTATCTAATGCAACCTAACATCTCGGATGCAATATTTGACAACATTCCTGGCCTGTCGAACCCTACTTCTCGGAGGGAACAGCATATACATCTATAACGTCATATATCCTAGCCTAAGGCAACCTAACATCTCGGATGTAACATTTGACAACATTCCAGGCGTGTCGGTCCCTACGTCTCGGTGGTAACATTACATGCGTCTATAACGTTATATATCCCAACCTAAGGCAATCTAACATCTCGGATGCAATATTTGACAACATTCCTTGCCTGTCGAACCCTACTTCTCGGAGGGAACAGTATGTACGTCTGTAACGTTATATATCCTAACCTAAGGCAACCTAACATCTCGGATGCAATATTTGACAACATTCCTGGCCTGTCGAACCCTACTTCTCGGAGGGAACAGTATATACGTCTATAACGTTATATATCCTAACCGAAGGCAACCTGACATCTCGGATGTAATATTCTACATCATTCAAGGCGTGTCGGAACCTACTTCTCGGTGGGAACATTACATGAGTCTATAACGTTGTATATCCTAATCTAAGGCAACCTATTATCTCAGACGTAATATTTTACAATATTCCTCGCGTGTCGGTGCATACTTTTCGGTGGGAATATTATATGCGTCTATAACGGTCGATATCGTAATCTAAGGCAACCTAACGTCTCGGATGTAACATTTGACAACATTCCAGACATGTCGGTCCCTACGTCTCGGTGGTAACATTATATGCGTCTATAACGTTATATATCCTTATCTAATGCAACCTAACATCTCGGATGCAATATTTGACAACATTCCCGGCCTGTCGAACCCTACTTTTCGGAGGGAACAGTATATACGTCTATAACGGCATATTTCCTAATCTAAGGCAACCTAACATCTCGGATGCAATATTTGACAACATTCCTGGCCTGTCGAACCCTACTTCTCGGAGGGAACAGTATATACGTCTATAACGTCATATATCCTAACCTAAGGCAACCTAACATCTCGGATGTAACATTTGACAACATTCCAGGCAAGTCGGTCCCTACGTCTCGGTGGTAATATTATATGCGTCTATAACGTTATATATCCTTATCTAAGGCAACCTAACATCTCGGATGCAATATTTGACAACATTCCTGGCCTGTCGAACCCTACTTCTCGGAGGGAACAGTATATACGTCTATAACGTTATATATCCTAACCAAAGGCAACCTGACATCTCGGATGTAATATTCTACATCATTCAAGGCGTGTCGGACCCTACTTCTCGGTGGGAACATTATATGAGTCTATAACGTTGTATATCCTAATCTAAGGCAACCTATTATCTCAGACGTAATATTTTACAATATTCCTCGCGTGTCGGTGCATACTTTTCGGTGGGAATATTATATGCGTCCATAACGGTCGATATCGTAATCTAAGGCAATCTAACATCTCGGATGCAATATTTGACAACATTCCTTGCCTGTCGAACCCTACTTCTCGGAGGGAACTGTATGTACGTCTGTAACGTTATATATCCTAACCTAAGGCAACCTAACATCTCGGATGTAATATTCTACAACCTTCCAGGCGTGTCGGAACCTACTTCTCGGTGGTAACATTATATGCGTCTATAACGTTGCATATCCTAATCTAAGGCAACCTAACATCTCGGATGCAATATTTGACAACATTCCTGACCTGTCGAACCCTACTGCTCGGAGGGAACAGTATATACGTCTATAGCGGTATATATCCTAATCTAAGGCAACCTAACATCTCGGATGCAATATTTGATAACATTCCTGGCGTGTCGAACCCTACTTCTCGGTGGGAACAGTATATACGTCTATAACGTTATATATCCTAACGTAAGGCAACCTAACATCTCGGATGTAATATTTGACAACATTGCTGGCGTGTCGGACCCTACTTCTCGGTGGGAACAGTATATACGTCTGTAACGTCATATATCCTAACCTAAGGCAACCTAGCATCTCGGATATAACATTTGACAACATTCCCGGCGTGTTGGAACCCTACGTCTCGGTGGTAACATTACGTGCGTCTATAACGTTATATATGCAAACCTAAGGCAACCTAACATCTCGGATGCAATATTTGACAACATTCCTGGCCTGTCGAACCCTACTTCTCGGAGGGAACAGCATATACGTCTATAACGTCCTATATCCTAACCTAAGGCAACCTAACATCTCGGATGTAACATTTGACAACATTCCAGGCATGTCGGTCCCTACGTCTCGGTGGTAACATTACATGCGTCTATAACGTTATATATCCCAACCTAAGGCAATCTAACATCTCGGATGCAATATTTGACAACATTCCTTGCCTGTCGAACCCTACTTCTCGGAGGGAACAGTATGTACTTCTGTAACGTTATATACCCTAACCTAAGGCAACCTAACATCTCGGATGTAATATTCTACAACCTTCCAGGCGAGTCGGTCCCTACGTCTCGGTGGTAACATTATATGCGTCTATAACGTTATATATCCTTATCTAATGCAACCTAACATCTCGGATGCAATATTTGACAACATTCCTGGCCTGTCGAACCCTACTTCTCGGAGGGAACAGTATATACGTCTATAACGTTATATATCCTAACCTAAGGCAACCTGACATCTCGGATATATTATTCTACAACATTCCAGGCGTGTCGGACCCTACTTCTCGGTGGGAACATTATATGCCTCTATAACGTTGTATATCCTAATCTAAGGCAACCTAACATCTCGGATGCAATATTTGACAACATTCCTGGCCTGTCGAACCCTACATCTCGGAGGGAACAGTATATACGTCTATAGCGGTATATGTCCTAATCTAAGGCAACCTAACATCTCGGATGCAATATTTGACAACATTCCTGGCCTGTCGAACCCTACTTCTCAGAGGGAACAGTATATACGTCTATAACGTTATATATCCTAACCGAAGGCAACCTGACATCTCGGATGTAATATTCTACATCATTCAAGGCGTGTCGGACCCTACTTCTCGGTGGGAACATTATATGAGTCTATAACGTTGTATGTCCTAATCTAAGGCAACCTATTATCTCAGACGTAATATTTTACAATATTCCTCGCGTGTCGGTGCATACTTTTCGGTGGGAATATTATATGCGTCCATAACGGTCGATATCGTAATCTAAGGCAATCTAACATCTCGGATGCAATATTTGACAACATTCGTTGCCTGTCGAACCCTACTTCTCGGAGGGAACAGTATGTACTTCTGTAACGTTATATACCCTAACCTAAGGAAACCTAACATCTCGGATGTAATATTCTACAACCTTCCAGGCGAGTCGGACCCTACTTCTCGGTGGTAACATTATATGCGTGTATAACGTTGCATATCCTAATCTAAGGCAACCTAACATCTCGGATGCAATATTTGACAACATTCCTGGCCTGTCGAACCCTACTGCTTGGAGGGAACAGTATATACGTCTATAGCGGTATATATCCTAATCTAAGGCAACCTAACATCTCGGATGCAATATTTGATAACATTCCTGGCGTGTCGAACCCTACTTCTCGGTGGGAACAGTATATACGTCTATAACGTTATATATCCTAACGTAAGGCAACCTAACATCTCGGATGTAATATTTGACAACATTGCTGGCGAGTCGGACCCTACTTCTCGGTGGGAACAGTATATACGTCTGTAACGTCATATATCCTAACCTAAGGCAACCTAGCATCTCGGATATAACATTTGACAACATTCCCGGCGTGTTGGAACCCTACGTCTCGGTGGTAACATTACGTGCGTCTATAACGTTATATATGCAAACCTAAGGCAACCTAACATCTCGGATGCAATATTTGACAACATTCCTGGCCTGTCGAACCCTACTTCTCGGAGGGAACAGCATATACGTCTATAACGTCCTATATCCTAACCTAAGGCAACCTAACATCTCGGATGTAACATTTGACAACATTCCAGGCATGTCGGTCCCTACGTCTCGGTGGTAACATTACATGCGTCTATAACGTTATATATCCCAACCTAAGGCAATCTAACATCTCGGATGCAATATTTGACAACATTCCTTGCCTGTCGAACCCTACTTCTCGGAGGGAACAGTATGTACGTCTGTAACGTTATATATCCTAACCTAAGGCAACCTAACATCTCGGATGCAATATTTGACAACATTGCTGGCCTGTCGAACCCTACTTCTCGGAGGGAACAGTATATACGTCTATAACGTTATATATCCTAACCGAAGGCAACCTGACATCTCGGATGTAATATTCTACATCATTCAAGGCGTGTCGGACCCTACTTCTCGGTGGGAACATTATATGAGTCTATAACGTTGTATATCCTAATCTAAGGCAACCTATTATCTCAGACGTAATATTTTACAATATTCCTCGCGTGTCGGTGCATACTTTTCGGTGGGAATATTATATGCGTCTATAACGGTCGATATCGTAATCTAAGGCAACCTAACGTCTCGGATGTAACATTTGACAACATTCCAGACATGTCGGTCCCTACGTCTCGGAGGTAACATTATATGCGTCTATAATGTTATATATCCTTATCTAATGCAACCTAACATCTCGGATGCAATATTTGACAACATTCCCGGCCTGTCGAACCCTACTTTTCGGAGGGAACAGTATATACGTCTATAACGGCATATTTCCTAATCTAAGGCAACCTAACATCTCGGATGCAATATTTGACAACATTCCTGGCCTGTCGAACCCTACTTCTCGGAGGGAACAGTATATACGTCTATAACGTCATATATCCTACCCTAAGGCAACCTAACATCTCCGATGTAACATTTGACAACATTCCAGGCATGTCGGTCCCTACGTCTCGGTGGTAACATTATATGCGTCTATAACGTTATATATCCTTATCTAATGCAACCTAACATCTCGGATGCAATATTTGACAACATTCCTGGCCTGTCGAACCCTACTTCTCGGAGGGAACAGTATATACGTCTATAACGTTATATATCCTAACCTAAGGCAACCTGACATCTCGGATATATTATTCTACAACATTCCAGGCGTGTCGGACCCTACTTCTCGGTGGGAACATTATATGCCTCTATAACGTTGTATATCCTAATCTAAGGCAACCTAACATCTCGGATGCAATATTTGACAACATTCCTGGCCTGTCGAACCCTACATCTCGGAGGGAACAGTATATACGTCTATAGCGGTATATATCCTAATCTAAGGCAACCTAACATCTCGGATGCAATATTTGACAACATTCCTGGCCTGTCGAACCCTACTTCTCAGAGGGAACAGTATATACGTCTATAACGTTATATATCCTAACCGAAGGCAACCTGACATCTCGGATGTAATATTCTACATCATTCAAGGCGTGTCGGACCCTACTTCTCGGTGGGAACATTATATGAGTCTATAACGTTGTATATCCTAATCTAAGGCAACCTATTATCTCAGACGTAATATTTTACAATATTCCTCGCGTGTCGGTGCATACTTTTCGGTGGGAATATTATATGCGTCCATAACGGTCGATATCGCAATCTAAGGCAATCTAACATCTCGGATGCAATATTTGACAACATTCCTTGCCTGTCGAACCCTACTTCTCGGAGGGAACAGTATGTACGTCTGTAACGTTATATATCCTAACCTAAGGCAACCTAACATCTCGGATGCAATATTTGACAACATTCCTGGCCTGTCGAACCCTACTTCTCGGAGGGAACAGCATATACATCTATAACGTCATATATCCTAGCCTAAGGCAACCTAACATCTCGGATGTAACATTTGACAACATTCCAGGCGTGTCGGTCCCTACGTCTCGGTGGTAACATTACATGCATCTATAACGTTATATATCCTAACCTAAGGCCAACTAACATCTCGTATGTAATATTTGACAACGTTCCTGGCCTGTCGAACCCTACTTCTCGGAGTTAACAGTATATACGTCTATAACGTTATATTTCCTAACCTAAGGCAACCTGACATCTCGGATATATTATTCTACAACATTCCAGGCGTGTCGGACCCTACTTCTCGGTGGGAACATTATATGCCGCTATAACGTTGTATATCCTAATCTAAGGCAACCTAACATCTCGGATGCAATATTTGACAACATTCCTGGCCTGTCGAACCCTACATCTCGGAGGGAACAGTATATACGTCTATAGCGGTATATATCCTAATCTAAGGCAACCTAACATCTCGGATGCAATATTTGACTACATTCCTGGCCTGTCGAACCCTACTTCTCGGAGGGAACAGTATGTACGTCTGTAACGTTATATATCCTAACCTAAGGCAACCTAACATTTCGGATGTAATATTCTACAATCTTCCAGGCGTGTCGGACCCTACTTCTCGGTGGTAACATTATATGTGTCTATAACGTTGCATATCCTAATCTAAGGCAACCTAACATCTCGGATGCAATATTTGACAACATTCCTGGCCTGTCGAACCCTACTGCTCGGAGGGAACTGTATATACGTCTATAACGGTATATATCCTAATCTAAGGCAACCTAACATCTCGGATGAAATATGTGACAACATTCCTGGCCTGTCGAACCCTACATCTCGGAGGGAACAGTATATACGTCTGTAACGTCATATATCCTAACCTAAGACAACCTAACATCTCGGATGTAACATTTGACAACATTCCAGGCGTGTCGGTCCCTACGTCTCGGTGGTAACATTACATCCGTCTATAACGTTATATATCCTAACCTAAGGCAACCTATCATCTCGGATGCAATATTTTACAACATTCCTGGCCTGTCGAACCCTACTTCTCGGAGGGAACAGCATATACCTCTATAACGTCATATATCCTAGCCTAAGGCAACCTAACATCTCGGATGTAACATTTGACAACATTCCGGGCGTGTCGGTCCCTACGTCTCGGTGGGAACAGTATATACGTCTATAACGTTATATATCCTAACCTAAGGCAACCTAACATCTCGGATGTAACATTTGACAACATTCCAGGCGTGTCGGTCCCTACGTCTCGGTGGTAACGTTACATGCCTCTATAACGTTATATATCCTAACCTAAGGCCAACTAACATCTCGTATGTAATATTTGACAACATTCCTGGCGTGTCGAACCCTACTTCTCGGTGGGAGCAGTATATACGTCTATAACGTTATATATCCTAACCTAAGGCAACCTAACATCTCGGATATAACATTTGACAACATTCCAGGCGTGTTGGAACCCTACGTCTCGCTGGTAACATTACGTGCGTCTATAACGTTATATATGCTAACCTAAGGCACCCTAATATCTCGGATGCAATATTTGACAACATTCCTGGCCTGTCGAACCCTACTTCTCGGAGGGAACAGCATATACGTCTATAACGTCATAAATCCTAACCTAAGGCAACCTAACATTTCGGATGTAACATTTGACAACATTCCAGGCGAGTCGGTCCCTAAGTCTCGGTGGTAACGTTACATGCGTCTATAACGTTATATATCCTAACCTAAGGCAACCTAACATCTCGGATGCAATATTTGACAACATTCCTGGCCTGTCGAACCCTACTGCTCGGAGGGAACAGTATATACGTCTATAGCGGTATATATCCTAATCTAAGGCAACCTAACATCTCGGATGCAATATTTGATAATATTCCTGGCGTGTCGAACCCTACTTTTCGGTGGGAACAGTATATACGTCTATAACGTTATATATCCTAACGTAAGGCAACCTAACATCTCGGATGTAATATTTGACAACATTCCTGGCGTGTCGGACCCTACTTCTCGGTGGGAACAGTATATACGTCTGTAACGTCATATATCCTAACCTAAGGCAACCTAGCATCTCGGATATAACATTTGACAACATTCCAGGCGTGTTGGAACCCTACGTCTCGCTGGTAACATTACGTGCGTCTATAACGTTATATATGCTAACCTAAGGCACCCTAATATCTCGGATGCAATATTTGACAACATTCCTGGCCTGTCGAACCCTACTTCTCGGAGGGAACAGCATATACGTCTATAACGTCATAAATCCTAACCTAAGGCAACCTAACATTTCGGATGTAACATTTGACAACATTCCAGGCGAGTCGGTCCCTAAGTCTCGGTGGTAACGTTACATGCGTCTATAACGTTATATATCCTAACCTAAGGCAACCTAACATCTCGGATGCAATATTTGACAACATTCCTGGCCTGTCGAACCCTACTGCTCGGAGGGAACAGTATATACGTCTATAGCGGTATATATCCTAATCTAAGGCAACCTAACATCTCGGATGCAATATTTGATAATATTCCTGGCGTGTCGAACCCTACTTTTCGGTGGGAACAGTATATACGTCTATAACGTTATATATCCTAACGTAAGGCAACCTAACATCTCGGATGTAATATTTGACAACATTCCTGGCGTGTCGGACCCTACTTCTCGGTGGGAACAGTATATACGTCTGTAACGTCATATATCCTAACCTAAGGCAACCTAGCATCTCGGATATAACATTTGACAACATTCCCGGCGTGTTGGAACCCTACGTCTCGGTGGTAACATTACGTGCGTCTATAACGTTATATATGCTAACCTAAGGCAACCTAACATCTCGGATGCAATATTTGACAACATTCCTGGCCTGTCGAACACTACTTCTCGGAGGGAACAGCATATACGTCTATAACGTCATATATCCTAACCTAAGGCAACCTAACATCTCGGATGTAATATTCTACATCATTCAAGGCGTGTCGGACCCTACTTCTCGGTGGGAACATTATATGAGTCTATAACGTTGTATATCCTAATCTAAGGCAACCTATTATCTCAGACGTAATATTTTACAATATTCCACGCGTGTCGGTGCATACTTTTCGGTGGGAATATTATATGCGTCTATAACGGTCGATATCGTAATCTAAGGCAACCTAACGTCTCGGATGTAACATTTGACAACATTCCAGACATGTCGGTCCCTACGTCTCGGTGGTAACATTATATGCGTCTATAACGTTATATATCCTTATCTAATGCAACCTAACATCTCGGATGCAATATTTGACAACATTCCCGGCCTGTCGAACCCTACTTTTCGGAGGGAACAGTATATACGTCTATAACGGCATATTTCCTAATCTAAGGCAACCTAACATCTCGGATGCAATATTTGACAACATTCCTGGCATGTCGAACCCTACTTCTCGGAGGGAACAGTATATACGTCTATAACGTCATATATCCTAACCTAAGGCAACCTAACATCTCGGATGTAACATTTGACAACATTCCAGGCATGTCGGTCCCTACGTCTCGGTGGTAACATTATATGCGTCTATAACGTTATATATCCTTATCTAATGCAACCTAACATCTCGGATGCAATATTTGACAACATTCCTGGCCTGTCGAACCCTACTTCTCGGAGTTAACAGTATATACGTCTATAACGTTATATATCCTAACCTAAGGCAACCTGACATCTCGGATATATTATTCTACAACATTCCAGGCGTGTCGGACCCTACTTCTCGGTGGGAACATTATATGCCGCTATAACGTTGTATATCCTAATCTAAGGCAACCTAACATCTCGGATGCAATATTTGACAACATTCCTGGCCTGTCGAACCCTACATCTCGGAGGGAACAGTATATACGTCTATAGCGGTATATATCCTAATCTAAGGCAACCTAACATCTCGGATGCAATATTTGACTACATTCCTGGCCTGTCGAACCCTACTTCTCGGAGGGAACAGTATGTACGTCTGTAACGTTATATATCCTAACCTAAGGCAACCTAACATTTCGGATGTAATATTCTACAACCTTCCAGGCGTGTCGGACCCTACTTCTCGGTGGTAACATTATATGTGTCTATAACGTTGCATATCCTAATCTAAGGCAACCTAACATCTCGGATGCAATATTTGACAACATTCCTGGCCTGTCGAACCCTACTGCTCGGAGGGAACTGTATATACGTCTATAACGGTATATATCCTAATCTAAGGCAACCTAACATCTCGGATGAAATATGTGACAACATTCCTGGCCTGTCGAACCCTACATCTCGGAGGGAACAGTATATGCGTCTGTAACGTCATATATCCTAACCTAAGACAACCTAACATCTCGGATGTAACATTTGACAACATTCCAGGCGTGTCGGTCCCTACGTCTCGGTGGTAACATTACATCCGTCTATAACGTTATATATCCTAACCTAAGGCAACCTATCATCTCGGATGCAATATTTTACAACATTCCTGGCCTGTCGAACCCTACTTCTCGGAGGGAACAGCATATACCTCTATAACGTCATATATCCTAGCCTAAGGCAACCTAACATCTCGGATGTAACATTTGACAACATTCCGGGCGTGTCGGTCCCTACGTCTCGGTGGGAACAGTATATACGTCTATAACGTTATATATCCTAACCTAAGGCAACCTAACATCTCGGATGTAACATTTGACAACATTCCAGGCGTGTCGGTCCCTACGTCTCGGTGGTAACGTTACATGCGTCTATAACGTTATATATCCTAACCTAAGGCCAACTAACATCTCGTATGTAATATTTGACAACATTCCTGGCGTGTCGAACCCTACTTCTCGGTGGGAACAGTATATACGTCTATAACGTTATATATCCTAACCTAAGGCAACCTAACATCTCGGATATAACATTTGACAACATTCCAGGCGTGTTGGAACCCTACGTCTCGCTGGTAACATTACGTGCGTCTATAACGTTATATATGCTAACCTAAGGCACCCTAATATCTCGGATGCAATATTTGACAACATTCCTGGCCTGTCGAACCCTACTTCTCGGAGGGAACAGCATATACGTCTATAACGTCATAAATCCTAACCTAAGGCAACCTAACATCTCGGATGTAACATTTGACAACATTCCAGGCGTGTCGGTCCCTACGTCTCGGTGGTAACGTTACATGCGTCTATAACGTTATATATCCTAACCTAAGGCAACCTAACATCTCGGATGCAATATATGACAACATTCCTGGCCTGTCGAACAATACTTCTCGGAGGGAACAGTATATACGTCTATAACGTTATATATCCTAACCTAAGGCAACCTAGCATCTCGGATGTAACATTTGACAACATTCCAGGCATGTCGGTCCCTACGTCTCGGTGGTAACATTATATGCGTCTATAACGTTATATATCCTTATCTAAGGCAACCTAACATCTCGGATGCAATATTTGACAACATTCCTGGCCTGTCGAACCCTACTTCTCGGAGGGAACAGTATATACGTCTATAAGGGTATATTTCCTAATCTAAGGCAACCTAACATCTCGGATGCAATATTTGACAACATTCCTGGCCTGTCGAACCCTACTTCTCGGAGGGAACAGTATATACGTCTATAACGTCATATATCCTAGCCTAAGGCAACCTAACATCTCGGATGTAACATTTGACAACATTCCAGGCGTGTCGGTCCCTACGTCTCGGTGGTAACATTACATGCGTCTATAACGTTATATATCCCAACCTAAGGCAATCTAACATCTCGGATGCAATATTTGACAACATCCCTTGCCTGTCGAACCCTACTTCTCGGAGGGAACAGTATGTACGTCTGTAACGTTATATATCCTAACCTAAGGCAACCTAACATCTCGGATGCAATATTTGACAACATTCCTGGCCTGTCGAACCCTACTTCTCGGAGGGAACAGTATATACGTCTATAACGTTATATATCCTAACCGAAGGCAACCTGACATCTCGGATGTAATATTCTACAGCATTCAAGGCGTGTCGGAACCTACTTCTCGGTGGGAACATTATATGAGTCTATAACGTTGTACATCCTAATCTAAGGCAACCTATTATCTCAGACGTAATATTTTACAATATTCCTCGCGTGTCGGTGCATACTTTTCGGTGGGAATATTATATGCGTCTATAACGGTCGATATCGTAATCTAAGGCAACCTAACGTCTCGGATGTAACATTTGACAACATTCCAGACATGTCGGTCCCTACGTCTCGGAGGTAACATTATATGCGTCTATAACGTTATATATCCTTATCTAATGCAACCTAACATCTCGGATGCAATATTTGACAACATTCCCGGCCTGTCGAACCCTACTTTTCGGAGGGAACAGTATATACGTCTATAACGGCATATTTCCTAATCTAAGGCAACCTAACATCTCGGATGCAATATTTGACAACATTCCTGGCCTGTCGAACCCTACTTCTCGGAGGGAACAGTATATACGTCTATAACGTCATATATCCTAACCTAAGGCAACCTAACATCTCCGATGTAACATTTGACAACATTCCAGGCATGCCGGTCCCTACGTCTCGGTGGTAACATTATATGCGTCTATAACGTTATATATCCTTATCTAATGCAACCTAACATCTCGGATGCAATATTTGACAACATTCCTGGCCTGTCGAACCCTACTTCTCGGAGGGAACAGTATATACGTCTATAACGTTATATATCCTAACCTAAGGCAACCTGACATCTCGGATATATTATTCTACAACATTCCAGGCGTGTCGGACCCTACTTCTCGGTGGGAACATTATATGCCTCTATAACGTTGTATATCCTAATCTAAGGCAACCTAACATCTCGGATGCAATATTTGACAACATTCCTGGCCTGTCGAACCCTACATCTCGGAGGGAACAGTATATACGTCTATAGCGGTATATATCCTAATCTAAGGCAACCTAACATCTCGGATGCAATATTTGACAACATTCCTGGCCTGTCGAACCCTACTTCTCAGAGGGAACAGTATATACGTCTATAACGTTATATATCCTAACCGAAGGCAACCTGACATCTCGGATGTAATATTCTACATCATTCAAGGCGTGTCGGACCCTACTTCTCGGTGGGAACATTATATGAGTCTATAACGTTGTATATCCTAATCTAAGGCAACCTATTATCTCAGACGTAATATTTTACAATATTATTCGCGTGTCGGTGCATACTTTTCGGTGGGAATATTATATGCGTCCATAACGGTCGATATCGCAATCTAAGGCAATCTAACATCTCGGATGCAATATTTGACAACATTCCTTGCCTGTCGAACCCTACTTCTCGGAGGGAACAGTATGTACGTCTGTAACGTTATATATCCTAACCTAAGGCAACCTAACATCTCGGATGCAATATTTGACAACATTCCTGGCCTGTCGAACCCTACTTCTCGGAGGGAACAGCATATACATCTATAACGTCATATATCCTAGCCTAAGGCAACCTAACATCTCGGATGTAACATTTGACAACATTCCAGGCGTGTCGGTCCCTACGTCTCGGTGGTAACATTACATGCATCTATAACGTTATATATCCTAACCTAAGGCCAACTAACATCTCGTATGTAATATTTGACAACGTTCCTGGCCTGTCGAAACCTACTTCTCGGAGTTAACAGTATATACGTCTATAACGTTATATTTCCTAACCTAAGGCAACCTGACATCTCGGATATATTATTCTACAACATTCCAGGCGTGTCGGACCCTACTTCTCGGTGGGAACATTATATGCCGCTATAACGTTGTATATCCTAATCTAAGGCAACCTAACATCTCGGATGCAATATTTGACAACATTCCTGGCCTGTCGAACCCTACATCTCGGAGGGAACAGTATATACGTCTATAGCGGTATATATCCTAATCTAAGGCAACCTAACATCTCGGATGCAATATTTGACTACATTCCTGGCCTGTCGAACCCTACTTCTCGGAGGGAACAGTATGTACGTCTGTAACGTTATATATCCTAACCTAAGGCAACCTAACATTTCGGATGTAATATTCTACAATCTTCCAGGCGTGTCGGACCCTACTTCTCGGTGGTAACATTATATGTGTCTATAACGTTGCATATCCTAATCTAAGGCAACCTAACATCTCGGATGCAATATTTGACAACATTCCTGGCCTGTCGAACCCTACTGCTCGGAGGGAACTGTATATACGTCTATAACGGTATATATCCTAATCTAAGGCAACCTAACATCTCGGATGAAATATGTGACAACATTCCTGGCCTGTCGAACCCTACATCTCGGAGGGAACAGTATATACGTCTGTAACGTCATATATCCTAACCTAAGACAACCTAACATCTCGGATGTAACATTTGACAACATTCCAGGCGTGTCGGTCCCTACGTCTCGGTGGTAACATTACAACCGTCTATAACGTTATATATCCTAACCTAAGGCAACCTATCATCTCGGATGCAATATTTTACAACATTCCTGGCCTGTCGAACCCTACTTCTCGGAGGGAACAGCATATACCTCTATAACGTCATATATCCTAGCCTAAGGCAACCTAACATCTCGGATGTAACATTTGACAACATTCCGGGCGTGTCGGTCCCTACGTCTCGGTGGGAACAGTATATACGTCTATAACGTTATATATCCTAACCTAAGGCAACCTAACATCTCGGATGTAACATTTGACAACATTCCAGGCGTGTCGGTCCCTACGTCTCGGTGGTAACGTTACATGCGTCTATAACGTTATATATCCTAACCTAAGGCCAACTAACATCTCGTATGTAATATTTGACAACATTCCTGGCGTGTCGAACCCTACTTCTCGGTGGGAACAGTATATACGTCTATAACGTTATATATCCTAACCTAAGGCAACCTAACATCTCGGATATAACATTTGACAACATTCCAGGCGTGTTGGAACCCTACGTCTCGCTGGTAACATTACGTGCGTCTATAACGTTATATATGCTAACCTAAGGCACCCTAATATCTCGGATGCAATATTTGACAACATTCCTGGCCTGTCGAACCCTACTTCTCGGAGGGAACAGCATATACGTCTATAACGTCATAAATCCTAACCTAAGGCAACCTAACATTTCGGATGTAACATTTGACAACATTCCAGGCGAGTCGGTCCCTAAGTCTCGGTTGTAACGTTACATGCGTCTATAACGTTATATATCCTAACCTAAGGCAACCTAACATCTCGGATGCAATATTTGACAACATTCCTGGCCTGTCGAACCCTACTGCTCGGAGGGAACAGTATATACGTCTATAGCGGTATATATCCTAATCTAAGGCAACCTAACATCTCGGATGCAATATTTGATAATATTCCTGGCGTGTCGAACCCTACTTTTCGGTGGGAACA
This sequence comes from Xylocopa violacea, assembly GCA_963969225.1. NCBI lineage: Eukaryota > Metazoa > Arthropoda > Insecta > Hymenoptera > Apidae > Xylocopa > Xylocopa violacea. Next base: position 21,072,398 of record CAXAJV010000002.1, on the reverse strand, counting down.
GTATATACGTCTATAACGTTATATATCCTAACGTAAGGCAACCTAACATCTCGGATGTAATATTTGACAACATTCCTGGCGTGTCGGACCCTACTTCTCGGTGGGAACAGTATATACGTCTGTAACGTCATATATCCTAACCTAAGGCAACCTAGCATCTCGGATATAACATCTGACAACATTCCCGGCGTGTTGGCACCCTACGTCTCGGTGGTAACATTACGTGCGTCTATAACGTTATATATGCTAACCTAAGGCAACCTAACATCTCGGATGCAATATTTGACAACATTCCTGGCCTGTCGAACCCTACTTCTCGGAGGGAACAGTATATACGTCTATAGCGGTATATATCCTAATCTAAGGCAACCTAACACCTCGGATGCAATATTTGACAACATTCCTGGCCTGTCGAACCCTACTTCTCGGAGGGAACAGTATATACGTCTATAACGTTATATATCCTAACCGAAGGCAACCTGACATCTCGGATGTAATATTCTACATCATTCAAGGCGTGTCGGACCCTACTTCTCGGTGGGAACATTATATGAGTCTATAACGTTGTATATCCTAATCTAAGGCAACCTATTATCTCAGACGTAATATTTTACAATATTCCTCGCGTGTCGGTGCATACTTTTCGGTGGGAATATTATAAGCGTCCATAACGGTCGATATCGTAATCTAAGGCAATCTAACATCTCGGATGCAATATTTGACAACATTCCTTGCCTGTCGAACCCTACTTCTCGGAGGGAACAGTATGTACGTCTATAACGTTATATATCCTAACCGAAGGCAACCTGACATCTCGGATGTAATATTCTACATCATTCAAGGCGTGTCGGACCCTACTTCTCGGTGGGAACATTATATGAGTCTATAACGTTGTATATCCTAATCTAAGGCAACCTATTATCTCAGACGTAATATTTTACAATATTCCTCGCGTGTCGGTGCATACTTTTCGGTGGGAATATTATAAGCGTCCATAACGGTCGATATCGTAATCTAAGGCAATCTAACATCTCGGATGCAATATTTGACAACATTCCTTGCCTGTCGAACCCTACTTCTCGGAGGGAACAGTATGTACGTCTGTAACGTTATATATCCTAACCTAAGACAACCTAACATCTCGGATGTAACATTTGACAACATTCCAGGCGTGTCGGTCCCTACGTCTCGGTGGTAACATTACAACCGTCTATAACGTTATATATCCTAACCTAAGGCAACCTATCATCTCGGATGCAATATTTTACAACATTCCTGGCCTGTCGAACCCTACTTCTCGGAGGGAACAGCATATACCTCTATAACGTCATATATCCTAGCCTAAGGCAACCTAACATCTCGGATGTAACATTTGACAACATTCCGGGCGTGTCGGTCCCTACGTCTCGGTGGGAACAGTATATACGTCTATAACGTTATATATCCTAACCTAAGGCAACCTAACATCTCGGATGTAACATTTGACAACATTCCAGGCGTGTCGGTCCCTACGTCTCGGTGGTAACGTTACATGCGTCTATAACGTTATATATCCTAACCTAAGGCCAACTAACATCTCGTATGTAATATTTGACAACATTCCAGGCGTGTCGGTCCCTACGTCTCGGTGGTAACGTTACATGTGTCTATAACGTTATATATCCTAACCTAAGGCAACCTAACATCTCGGATGCAATATTTGACAACATTCCTGGCCTGTCGAACCCTACTGCTCGGAGGGAACAGTATATACGTCTATAGCGGTATATATCCTAATCTAAGGCAACCTAACATCTCGGATGCAATATTTGATAACATTCCTGGCGTGTCGAACCCTACTTCTCGGTGGGAACAGTATATACGTCTATAACGTTATATATCCTAACGTAAGGCAACCTAACATCTCGGATGTAATATTTGACAACATTCCTGGCGTGTCGGACCCTACTTCTCGGTGGGAACAGTATATACGTCTGCAACGTCATATATCCTAACCTAAGGCAACCTAGCATCTCGGATATAACATTTGACAACATTCCCGGCGTGTTGGAACCCTACGTCTCGGTGGTAACATTACGTGCGTCTATAACGTTATATATGCTAACCTAAGGCAACCTAACATCTCGGATGCAATATTTGACAACATTCCTGGCCTGTCGAACCCTACTTCTCGGAGGGAACAGCATATACGTCTATAACGTCATATATCCTAACCTAAGGCAACCTAACATCTCGGATGTAACATTTGACAACATTCCAGGTGTGTCGGTCCCTACGTCTCGGTGGGAAGGTTACATGCGTCTATAACGTTATATATCCTAACCTAAGGCAACCTAACATCTCGGATGTAACATTTGACAACATTCCAGGCATGTCGGTCCGTACGTCTCGGTGGTAACATTATATGCGTCTATAACGTTATATATCCTTATCTAAGGCAACCTAACATCTCGGATGCAATATTTGACAACATTCCTAGCCTGTCGAACCCTACTTCTCGGAGGGAACAGTATATACGTCTATAACGTTATATATCCTTACCTAACGCAACCTGACATTTCGGATGTAATATTCAACATCATTCCAGGCGTGTCGGACCCTACTTTTCGGTGGGAACATTATATGAGTCTATAACGTTGCATATCCTAATCTAAGGCAACCTATTATCTCAGACGTAATATTTTACAATATTCCTCGCGTGTCGGTGCATACTTTTCGGTGGGAATATTATATGCGTCCATAACGGTCGATATCGTAATCTAAGGCAATCTAACATCTCGGATGCAATATTTGACAACATTCCTTGCCTGTCGAACCCTACTTCTCGGAGGGAACAGTATGTACGTCTGTAACGTTATATATCCTAACCTAAGGCAACCTAACATCTCGGATGCAATATTTGACAACATTCCTGGCCTGTCGAACCCTACTTCTCGGAGGGAACAGCATATACATCTATAACGTCATATATCCTAGCTTAAGGCAACCTAACATCTCGGATGTAACATTTGAAAACATTCCAGGCGTGTCGGTCCCTACCTCTCGGTGGTAACATTACATGCGTCTATAACGATATATATCCTAACCCAAGGCCAACTAACATCTCGTATGTAATATTTGACAACATTCCTGGCGTGTCGAACCCTACTTCTCGGTGGGAACAGTATATACGTCTATAACGTTATATATCCTAACCTAAGGCAACCTAACATCTCGGATATAATATTTGACAACATTCCAGGCGTGTTGGAACCCTACGTCTCGCTGGTAACATTACGTGCGTCTATAACGTTATATATGCTAACCTAAGGCAACCTAATATCTCGGATGCAATATTTGACAACATTCCTGGCCTGTCGAACCCTACTTCTCGGAGGGAACAGCATATACGTCTATAACGTCATAAATCCTAACCTAAGGCAACCTAACATTTCGGATGTAACATTTGACAACATTCCAGGCGAGTCGGTCCCTAAGTCTCGGTGGTAACGTTACATGCGTCTATAACGTTATATATCCTAACCTAAGGCAACCTAACATCTCGGATGCAATATTTGACAACATTCCTGGCCTGTCGAACCCTACTGCTCGGAGGGAACAGTATATACGTCTATAGCGGTATATATCCTAATCTAAGGCAACCTAACATCTCGGATGCAATATTTGATAATATTCCTGGCGTGTCGAACCCTACTTCTCGGTGGGAACAGTATATACGTCTATAACGTTATATATCCTAACGTAAGGCAACCTAACATCTCGGATGTAATATCTGACAACATTCCTGGCGTGTCGGACCCTACTTCTCGGTGGGAACAGTATATACGTCTGTAACGTCATATATCCTAACCTAAGGCAACCTAGCATCTCGGATATAACATTTGACAACATTCCCGGCGTGTTGGAACCCTACGTCTCGGTGGTAACATTACGTGCGTCTATAACGTTATATATGCTAACCTAAGGCAACCTAACATCTCGGATGCAATATTTGACAACATTCCTGGCCTGTCGAACCCTACTTCTCGGAGGGAACAGCATATACGTCTATAACGTCATATATCCTAACCTAAGGCAACCTATCATCTCGGATGTAACATTTGACAACATTCCAGGTGTGTCGGTCCCTACGTCTCGGTGGGAAGGTTACATGCGTCTATAACGTTATATATCCTAACCTAAGGCAACCTAACATCTCGGATGTAACATTTGACAACATTCCAGGCATGTCGGTCCGTACGTCTCGGTGGTAACATTATATGCGTCTATAACGTTATATATCCTTATCTAAGGCAACCTAACATCTCGGATGCAATATTTGACAACATTCCTAGCCTGTCGAACCCTACTTCTCGGAGGGAACAGTATATACGTCTATAACGTTATATATCCTTACCTAACGCAACCTGACATTTCGGATGTAATATTCAACATCATTCCAGGCGTGTCGGACCCTACTTTTCGGTGGGAACATTATATGAGTCTATAACGTTGTATTTCCTAATCTCAGGCAATCCATTATCTCAGACGTAATATTTTACAATATTCCTGGCGTGTCGGTGCATACATTTCGGTGGGAATATTATATGCGTCTATAACGGTCGACATCGTAATCTAAGGCAACCTAACATCTCGGATGCCATATTTGACAACATTCCTGGCCTGTCGAACCCTACTTCTCGGAGGGAACAGTATATACGTCTATAACGTTATATATCCTAACCGAAGGCAACCTGACATCTCGGATGTAATATTCTACATCATTCAAGGCGTGTCGGACCCTACTTCTCGGTGGGAACATTATATGAGTCTATAACGTTGTATATCCTAATCTAAGGCAACCTATTATCTCAGACGTCATATTGTACAATATTCCTCGCGTGTCGGTGCATACTTTTCGGTGGGAATATTATATGCGTCCATAACGGTCGATATCGTAATCTAAGGCAATCTAACATCTCGGATGCAATATTTGACAACATTCCTTGCCTGTCGAACCCTACTTCTCGGAGGGAACAGTATGTACGTCTATAAGGTTATATATCCTAACCTAAGGCAACCTAACATCTCGGATGTAATATTCTACAACCTTCCAGGCGTGTCGGACCCTACTTCTCGGTGGTAACATTATATGCGTCTATAACGTTGCATATCCTAATCTAAGGCAACCTAACATCTCGGATGCAATATTTGACAACATTCCTGGCCTGTCGAACCCTACTGCTCGGAGGGAACTGTATATACGTCTATAACGGTATATATCCTAATCTAAGGCAACCTAACATCTCGGATGAAATATGTGACAACATTCCTGGTCTGTCGAACCCTACATCTCGGAGGGAACAGTATATACGTCTATAACGTCATATATCCTAACCTGAGGCAACCTAACGTCTCGGATGTAACATTTGACAACATTCCAGACATGTCGGTCCCTATGTCTCGGTGGTAACATTATATGCGTCTATAACGTTATATATCCTTATCTAATGCAACCTAACATCTCGGATGCAATATTTGACAACATTCCTGGCCTGTCGAACCCTACTTCTCGGAGGGAACAGTATATACGTCTATAACGGTATATTTCCTAATCTAAGGCAACCTAACATCTCGGATGCAATATTTGACAACATTCCTGGCCTGTCGAACCCTACTTCTCGGAGGGAACAGTATATACGTCTATAACGTCATATATCCTAACCTAAGGCAACCTAACATCTCGGATGTAACATTTGACAACATTCCAGGCATGTCGGTCCCTACGTCTCGGTGGTAACATTATATGCGTCTATAACGTTATATATCCTTATCTAATGCAACCTAACATCTCGGATGCAATATTTGACAACATTCCTGGCCTGTCGAACCCTACTTCTCGGAGGGAACAGTATATACGTCTATAACGTTATATATCCTAACCTAAGGCAACCTGACATCTCGGATATATTATTCTACAACATTCCAGGCGTGTCGGACCCTACTTCTCGGTGGGAACATTATATGCCTCTATAACGTTGTATATCCTAATCTAAGGCAACCTAACATCTCGGATGCAATATTTGACAACATTCCTGGCCTGTCGAACCCTACATCTCGTAGGGAACAGTATATACGTCCATAGCGGTATATATCCTAATCTAAGGCAACCTAACATCTCGGATGCAATATTTGACAACATTCCTGGCCTGTCGAACCCTACTTCTCGGAGGGAACAGTATATACGTCTATAACGTTATATATCCTAACCGAAGGCAACCTGACATCTCGGATGAAATATGTGACAACATTCCTGGCCTGTCGGACCCTACTTCTCGGTGGGAACATTATATGAGTCTATAACGTTGTATATCCTAATCTAAGGCAACATATTATCTCAGACGTAATATTTTACAATATTCCTCGCGTGTCGGTGCATACTATTCGGTGGGAATATTATACGCGTCCATAACGGTCGATATCGTAATCTAAGGCAATCTAACATCTCGGACGCAATATTTGACAACATTCCTTGCCTGTCGAACCCTACTTCTCGGAGGGAACAGTATGTACGTCTGTAACGTTATATATCCTAACCTAAGGCAACCTAACATCTCGGATGTAATATTCTACAACCTTCCAGGCGTGTCGGACCCTACTTCTCGGTGGTAACATTATATGCGTCTATAACGTTGCATATCCTAATCTAAGGCAACCTAACATCTCGGATGCAATATTTGACAACATTCCTGGCCTGTCGAACCCTACTGCTCGGAGGGAACTGTATATACGTCTATAGCGGTATATATCCTAATCTAAGGCAACCTAACATCTCGGATGCAATATTTGATAACATTCCTGGCGTGTCGAACCCTACTTCTCGGTGGGAACAGTATATACGTCTATAACGTCATATATCCTAACGTAAGGCAACCTAACATCTCGGATGTAATATTTGACAACATTCCTGGCGTGTCGGACCCTACTTCTCGGTGGGAACAGTATATACGTCTGCAACGTCATATATCCTAACCTAAGGCAACCTAGCATCTCGGATATAACATTTGACAACATTCCCGGCGTGTTGGAACCCTACGTCTCGGTGGTAACATTACGTGCGTCTATAACGTTATATATCCTTATCTAAGGCAACCTAACATCTCGGATGCAATATTTGACAACATTCCTAGCCTGTCGAACCCTACTTCTCGGAGGGAACAGTATATACGTCTATAACGTTATATATCCTTACCTAACGCAACCTGACATTTCGGATGTAATATTCAACATCATTCCAGGCGTGTCGGACCCTACTTTTCGGTGGGAACATTATATGAGTCTATAACGTTGTATTTCCTAATCTCAGGCAATCTATTATCTCAGACGTAATATTTTACAATATTCCTGGCGTGTCGGTGCATACTTTTCGGTGGGAATATTATATGCGTCTATAACGGTCGACATCGTAATCTAAGGCAACCTAACATCTCGGATGCCATATTTGACAACATTCCTGGCCTGTCGAACCCTACTTCTCGGAGGGAACAGTATATACGTCTATAACGTTATATATCCTAACCGAAGGCAACCTGACATCTCGGATGTAATATTCTACATCATTCAAGGCGTGTCGGACCCTACTTCTCGGTGGGAACATTATATGAGTCTATAACGTTGTATATCCTAATCTAAGGCAACCTATTATCTCAGACGTAATATTGTACAATATTCCTCGCGTGTCGGTGCATACTTTTCGGTGGGAATATTATATGCGTCCATAACGGTCGATATCGTAATCTAAGGCAATATAACATCTCGGATGCAATATTTGACAACATTCCTTGCCTGTCGAACCCTACTTCTCGGAGGGAACAGTATGTACGTCTATAAGGTTATATATCCTAACCTAAGGCAACCTAACATCTCGGATGTAATATTCTACAACCTTCCAGGCGTGTCGGACCCTACTTCTCGGTGGTAACATTATATGCGTCTATAACGTTGCATATCCTAATCTAAGGCAACCTAACATCTCGGATGCAATATTTGACAACATTCCTGGCCTGTCGAACCCTACTGCTCGGAGGGAACTGTATATACGTCTATAACGGTATATATCCTAATCTAAGGCAACCTAACATCTCGGATGAAATATGTGACAACATTCCTGGTCTGTCGAACCCTACATCTCGGAGGGAACAGTATATACGTCTATAACGTCATATATCCTAACCTAAGGCAACCTAACGTCTCGGATGTAACATTTGACAACATTCCAGACATGTCGGTCCCTACGTCTCGGTGGTAACATTATATGCGTCTATAACGTTATATATCCTTATCTAATGCAACCTAACATCTCGGATGCAATATTTGACAACATTCCTGGCCTGTCGAACCCTACTTCTCGGAGGGAACAGTATATACGTCTATAACGGTATATTTCCTAATCTAAGGCAACCTAACATCTCGGATGCAATATTTGACAACATTCCTGGCCTGTCGAACCCTACTTCTCGGAGGGAACAGTATATACGTCTATAACGTCATATATCCTAACCTAAGGCAACCTAACATCTCGGATGTAACATTTGACAACATTCCAGGCGTGTCGGACCCTACTTCTCGGTGGGAACATTATATGCCTCTATAACGTTGTATATCCTAATCTAAGGCAACCTAACATCTCGGATGCAATATTTGACAACAATCCTGGCCTGTCGAACCCTACATCTCGTAGGGAACAGTATATACGTCTATAGCGGTATATATCCTAATCTAAGGCAACCTAACATCTCGGATGCAATATTTGACAACATTCCTGGCCTGTCGAACCCTACTTCTCGGAGGGAACAGTATATACGTCTATAACGTTATATATCCTAACCGAAGGCAACCTGACATCTCGGATGAAATATGTGACAACATTCCTGGCCTGTCGGACCCTACTTCTCGGTGGGAACATTATATGAGTCTATAACGTTGTATATCCTAATCTAAGGCAACATATTATCTCAGACGTAATATTTTACAATATTCCTCGCGTGTCGGTGCATACTATTCGGTGGGAATATTATACGCGTCCATAACGGTCGATATCGTAATCTAAGGCAATCTAACATCTCGAACGCAATATTTGACAACATTCCTTGCCTGTCGAACCCTACTTCTCGGAGGGAACAGTATGTACGTCTGTAACGTTATATATCCTAACCTAAGGCAACCTAACATCTCGGATGTAATATTCTACAACCTTCCAGGCGTGTCGGACCCTACTTCTCGGTGGTAACATTATATGCGTCTATAACGTAATTAATCCTAACCTAAGGCAACCTAACATTTCGGATGTAACATTTGACAACATTCCAGGTGTGTCGGTCCCTACGTCTCGGTGGTAACGTTACATGCGTCTATAACGTTATATATCCTAACCTAAGGCAACCTAACATCTCGGATGCAATATTTGACAACATTCCTGGCCTGTCGAACAATACTTCTCGGAGGGAACAGTATATACGTCTATAACGTTATATATCCTAACCTAAGGCAACCTAGAATCTCGGATGTAACGTTTGACAACATTCCAGGCATGTCGGTCCCTACGTCTCGGTGGTAACATTATATGCGTCTATAACGTTATATATCCTTATCTAAGGCAACCTAACATCTCGGATGCAATATTTGACAACATTCCTAGCCTGTCGAACCCTACGTCTCGGTGGTAACATTACATGCGTCTATAACGGTACATTTCCTAATCTAAGGCAACCTAACATCTCGGATGCAATATTTGACAACATTCCAGGCGTGTCGGTCCCTACGTCTCGGTGGTAACATTACATGCGTCTATAACGTTATATATCCTAACCTAAGGCAACCTAACATCTCGGATGCAATATTTGACAACATTCCTGGCCTGTCGAACCCTACTTCTCGTGGGGAACAGTATATACGTCTATAACGTCATATATCCTAACCTAAGGCAACCTAACATCTCGGATGTAACATTTGACAACATTCCAGGCATGTCGGTCCCTACGTCTCGGTGGTAACATTATATGTGTCTATAACGTTGCATATCCTAATCTAAGGCAACCTAACATCTCGGATGCAATATTTGACAACATTCCTGGCCTGTCGAACCCTACTGCTCGGAGGGAACTGTATATACGTCTATAACGGTATATATCCTAATCTAAGGCAACCTAACATCTCGGATGAAATATGTGACAACATTCCTGGCCTGTCGAACCCTACATCTCGGAGGGAACAGTATATACGTCTGTAACGTCATATATCCTAACCTAAGACAACCTAACATCTCGGATGTAACATTTGACAACATTCCAGGCGTGTCGGTCCCTACGTCTCGGTGGTAACATTACATCCGTCTATAACGTTATATATCCTAACCTAAGGCAACCTATCATCTCGGATTCAATATTTTACAACATTCCTGGCCTGTCGAACCCTACTTCTCGGAGGGAACAGCATATACCTCTATAACGTCATATATCCTAGCCTAAGGCAACCTAACATCTCGGATGTAACATTTGACAACATTCCGGGCGTGTCGGTCCCTACGTCTCGGTGGGAACAGTATATACGTCTATAACGTTATATATCCTAACCTAAGGCAACCTAACATCTCGGATGTAACATTTGACAACATTCCAGGCGTGTCGGTCCCTACGTCTCGGTGGTAACGTTACATGCGTCTATAACGTTATATATCCTAACCTAAGGCCAACTAACATCTCGTATGTAATATTTGACAACATTCCTGGCGTGTCGAACCCTACTTCTCGGTGGGAACAGTATATACGTCTATAACGTTATCTATCCTAACCTATGGCAACCTAACATCTCGGATATAACATTTGACAACATTCCAGGCGTGTTGGAACCCTACGTCTCGCTGGTAACATTACGTGCGTCTATAACGTTATATATGCTAACCTAAGGCACCCTAATATCTCGGATGCAATATTTGACAACATTCCTGGCCTGTCGAACCCTACTTCTCGGAGGGAACAGCATATACGTCTATAACGTCATAAATCCTAACCTAAGGCAACCTAACATCTCGGATGTAACATTTGACAACATTCCAGGCGTGTCGGTCCCTACGTCTCGGTGGTAACGTTACATGCGTCTATAACGTTATATATCCTAACCTAAGGCAACCTAACATCTCGGATGCAATATATGACAACATTCCTGGCCTGTCGAACAATACTTCTCGGAGGGAACAGTATATACGTCTATAACGTTATATATCCTAACCTAAGGCAACCTAGCATCTCGGATGTAACATTTGACAACATTCCAGGCATGTCGGTCCCTACGTCTCGGTGGTAACATTATATGCGTCTATAACGTTATATATCCTTATCTAAGGCAACCTAACATCTCGGATGTAACATTTGACAACATTCCAGGCGTGTCGGACCCTACTTCTCGGTGGGAACATTATATGCCTCTATAACGTTGTATATCCTAATCTAAGGCAACCTAACATCTCGGATGCAATATTTGACAACATTCCTGGCCTGTCGAACCCTACATCTCGTAGGGAACAGTATATACGTCTATAGCGGTATATATCCTAATCTAAGGCAACCTAACATCTCGGATGCAATATTTGACAACATTCCTGGCCTGTCGAACCCTACTTCTCGGAGGGAACAGTATATACGTCTATAACGTTATATATCCTAACCGAAGGCAACCTAACATCTCGGATGCAATATTTGACAACATTCCTGGCCTGTCGAACCCTACTTCTCGTGGGGAACAGTATATACGTCTATAACGTCATATATCCTAACCTAAGGCAACCTAACATCTCGGATGTAACATTTGACAACATTCCAGGCATGTCGGTCCCTACGTCTCGGTGGTAACATTATATGCGTCTATAACGTTATATATCCTTATCTAAGGCAACTTGACATCCCGGATGCAATATTTGACAACATTCCTAGCCTGTCGAAACCTACTTCTCGGAGGGAACAGTATGTACGTCTGTAACGTTATATATCCTAACCTAAGGCAACCTAACATCTCGGATGTAATATTCTACAACCTTCCAGGCGTGTCGGACCCTACTTCTCGGTGGTAACATTATATGCGTCTATAACGTCATTAATCCTAACCTAAGGCAACCTAACATTTCGGATGTAACATTTGACAACATTCCAGGTGTGTCGGTCCCTACGTCTCGGTGGTAACGTTACATGCGTCTATAACGTTATATATCCTAACCTAAGGCAACCTAACATCTCGGATGCAATATTTGACAACATTCCTGGCCTGTCGAACAATACTTCTCGGAGGGAACAGTATATACGTCTATAACGTTATATATCCTAACCTAAGGCAACCTAGAATCTCGGATGTAACGTTTGACAACATTCCAGGCATGTCGGTCCCTACGTCTCGGTGGTAACATTATATGCGTCTATAACGTTATATATCCTTATCTAAGGCAACCTAACATCTCGGATGCAATATTTGACAACATTCCTAGCCTGTCGAACCCTACGTCTCGGTGGTAACATTACATGCGTCTATAACGGTACATTTCCTAATCTAAGGCAACCTAACATCTCGGATGCAATATTTGACAACATTCCAGGCGTGTCGGTCCCTACGTCTCGGTGGTAACATTACATGCGTCTATAACGTTATATATCCTAACCTAAGGCCAACTAACATCTCGTATGTAATATTTGACAACATTCCTGGCGTGTCGAACCCTACTTCTCGGTGGGAACCGTATATACGTCTATAACGTTATATATCCTAACCTAAGGCAACCTAACATCTCGGATATAACATTTGACAACATTCCAGGCGTGTTGGAACCCTACGTCTCGCTGGTAACATTACGTGCGTCTATAACGTTATATATGCTAACCTAAGGCAACCTAACATCTCGGATGCAATATTTGATAACATTCCTGGCGTGTCGAACCCTACTTCTCGGTGGGAACAGTATATACGTCTATAACGTTATATATCCTAACGTAAGGCAACCTAACATCTCGGATGTAACATGTGACAACATTCCAGGCGTGTCGGTCCCTACGTCTCGGTGGTAACAATACATGCGTCTATAACGGTATATTTCCTAATATAAGGCAACCTAACATCTCGGATGCAATATTTGACAACATTCCTGGCCTGTCGAACCCTACTTCTCGTGGGGAACAGTATATACGTCTATAACGTCATATATCCTAACCTAAGGCAACCTAACATCTCGGATGTAACATTTGACAACATTCCAGGCATGTCGGTCCCTACGTCTCGGTGGTAACATTATATGTGTCTATAACGTTGCATATCCTAATCTAAGGCAACCTAACATCTCGGATGCAATATTTGACAACATTCCTGGCCTGTCGAACCCTACTTCTCGGAGGGAACAGTATATACGTCTATAACGTTATATATCCTAACCGAAGGCAACCTAACATCTCGGATGCAATATTTGACAACATTCCTGGCCTGTCGAACCCTACTTCTCGTGGGGAACAGTATATACGTCTATAACGTCATATATCCTAACCTAAGGCAACCTAACATCTCGGATGTAACATTTGACAACATTCCAGGCATGTCGGTCCCTACGTCTCGGTGGTAACATTATATGCGTCTATAACGTTATATATCCTTATCTAAGGCAACTTGACATCCCGGATGCAATATTTGACAACATTCCTAGCCTGTCGAAACCTACTTCTCGGAGGGAACAGTATGTACGTCTGTAACGTTATATATCCTAACCTAAGGCAACCTAACATCTCGGATGTAATATTCTACAACCTTCCAGGCGTGTCGGACCCTACTTCTCGGTGGTAACATTATATGCGTCTATAACGTCATTAATCCTAACCTAAGGCAACCTAACATTTCGGATGTAACATTTGACAACATTCCAGGTGTGTCGGTCCCTACGTCTCGGTGGTAACGTTACATGCGTCTATAACGTTATATATCCTAACCTAAGGCAACCTAACATCTCGGATGCAATATTTGACAACATTCCTGGCCTGTCGAACAATACTTCTCGGAGGGAACAGTATATACGTCTATAACGTTATATATCCTAACCTAAGGCAACCTAGAATCTCGGATGTAACGTTTGACAACATTCCAGGCATGTCGGTCCCTACGTCTCGGTGGTAACATTATATGCGTCTATAACGTTATATATCCTTATCTAAGGCAACCTAACATCTCGGATGCAATATTTGACAACATTCCTAGCCTGTCGAACCCTACGTCTCGGTGGTAACATTACATGCGTCTATAACGGTACATTTCCTAATCTAAGGCAACCTAACATCTCGGATGCAATATTTGACAACATTCCAGGCGTGTCGGTCCCTACGTCTCGGTGGTAACATTACATGCGTCTATAACGTTATATATCCTAACCTAAGGCCAACTAACATCTCGTATGTAATATTTGACAACATTCCTGGCGTGTCGAACCCTACTTCTCGGTGGGAACCGTATATACGTCTATAACGTTATATATCCTAACCTAAGGCAACCTAACATCTCGGATATAACATTTGACAACATTCCAGGCGTGTTGGAACCCTACGTCTCGCTGGTAACATTACGTGCGTCTATAACGTTATATATGCTAACCTAAGGCAACCTAACATCTCGGATGCAATATTTGATAACATTCCTGGCGTGTCGAACCCTACTTCTCGGTGGGAACAGTATATACGTCTATAACGTTATATATCCTAACGTAAGGCAACCTAACATCTCGGATGTAACATGTGACAACATTCCAGGCGTGTCGGTCCCTACGTCTCGGTGGTAACAATACATGCGTCTATAACGGTATATTTCCTAATATAAGGCAACCTAACATCTCGGATGCAATATTTGACAACATTCCTGGCCTGTCGAACCCTACTTCTCGTGGGGAACAGTATATACGTCTATAACGTCATATATCCTAACCTAAAGCAACCTAACATCTCGGATGTAACATTTGACAACATTCCAGGCATGTCGGTCCCTACGTCTCGGTGGTAACATTATATGTGTCTATAACGGTACATTTCCTAATCTAAGGCAACCTAACATCTCGGATGCAATATTTGACAACATTCCAGGCGTGTCGGTCCCTACGTCTCGGTGGTAACATTACATGCGTCTATAACGTTATATATCCTAACCTAAGGCCAACTAACATCTCGTATGTAATATTTGACAACATTCCTGGCGTGTCGAACCCTACTTCTCGGTGGGAACCGTATATACGTCTATAACGTTATATATCCTAACCTAAGGCAACCTAACATCTCGGATATAACATTTGACAACATTCCAGGCGTGTTGGAACCCTACGTCTCGCTGGTAACATTACGTGCGTCTATAACGTTATATATGCTAACCTAAGGCAACCTAACATCTCGGATGCAATATTTGATAACATTCCTGGCGTGTCGAACCCTACTTCTCGGTGGGAACAGTATATACGTCTATAACGTTATATATCCTAACGTAAGGCAACCTAACATCTCGGATGTAACATGTGACAACATTCCAGGCGTGTCGGTCCCTACGTCTCGGTGGTAACAATACATGCGTCTATAACGGTATATTTCCTAATATAAGGCAACCTAACATCTCGGATGCAATATTTGACAACATTCCTGGCCTGTCGAACCCTACTTCTCGTGGGGAACAGTATATACGTCTATAACGTCATATATCCTAACCTAAAGCAACCTAACATCTCGGATGTAACATTTGACAACATTCCAGGCATGTCGGTCCCTACGTCTCGGTGGTAACATTATATGTGTCTATAACGTTGCATATCCTAATCTAAGGCAACCTAACATCTCGGATGCAATATTTGACAACATTCCTGGCCTGTCGAACCCTACTGCTCGGAGGGAACTGTATATACGTCTATAACGGTATATATCCTAATCTAAGGCAACCTAACATCTCGGATGAAATATGTGACAACATTCCTGGCCTGTCGAACCCTACATCTCGGAGGGAACAGTATATACGTCTGTAACGTCATATATCCTAACCTAAGACAACCTAACATCTCGGATGTAACATTTGACAACATTCCAGGCGTGTCGGTCCCTACGTCTCGGTGGTAACATTACATCCGTCTATAACGTTATATATCCTAACCTAAGGCAACCTATCATCTCGGATGCAATATTTTACAACATTCCTGGCCTGTCGAACCCTACTTCTCGGAGGGAACAGCATATACCTCTATAACGTCATATATCCTAGCCTAAGGCAACCTAACATCTCGGATGTAACATTTGACAACATTCCGGGCGTGTCGGTCCCTACGTCTCGGTGGGAACAGTATATACGTCTATAACGTTATATATCCTAACCTAAGGCAACCTAACATCTCGGATGTAACATTTGACAACATTCCAGGCGTGTCGGTCCCTACGTCTCGGTGGTAACGTTACATGCGTCTATAACGTTATATATCCTAACCTAAGGCCAACTAACATCTCGTATGTAATATTTGACAACATTCCTGGCGTGTCGAACCCTACTTCTCGGTGGGAACAGTATATACGTCTATAACGTTATCTATCCTAACCTAAGGCAACCTAACATCTCGGATATAACATTTGACAACATTCCAGGCGTGTTGGAACCCTACGTCTCGCTGGTAACATTACGTGCGTCTATAACGTTATATATGCTAACCTAAGGCACCCTAATATCTCGGATGCAATATTTGACAACATTCCTGGCCTGTCGAACCCTACTTCTCGGAGGGAACAGCATATACGTCTATAACGTCATAAATCCTAACCTAAGGCAACCTAACATCTCGGATGTAACATTTGACAACATTCCAGGCGTGTCGGTCCCTACGTCTCGGTGGTAACGTTACATGCGTCTATAACGTTATATATCCTAACCTAAGGCAACCTAACATCTCGGATGCAATATATGACAACATTCCTGGCCTGTCGAACAATACTTCTCGGAGGGAACAGTATATACGTCTATAACGTTATATATCCTAACCTAAGGCAACCTAGCATCTCGGATGTAACATTTGACAACATTCCAGGCATGTCGGTCCCTACGTCTCGGTGGTAACATTATATGCGTCTATAACGTTATATATCCTTATCTAAGGCAACCTAACATCTCGGATGCAATATTTGACAACATTCCTGGCCTGTCGAACCCTACTGCTCGGAGGGAACAGTATATACGTCTATAGCGGTATATATCCTAATCTAAGGCAACCTAACATCTCGGATGCAATATTTGATAACATTCCTGGCGTGTCGAACCCTACTTCTCGGTGGGAACAGTATATACGTCTATAACGTTATATATCCTAACGTAAGGCAACCTAACATCTCGGATGTAACATGTGACAACATTCCAGGCGTGTCGGTCCCTACGTCTCGGTGGTAACAATACATGCGTCTATAACGGTATATTTCCTAATATAAGGCAACCTAACATCTCGGATGCAATATTTGACAACATTCCTGGCCTGTCGAACCCTACTTCTCGTGGGGAACAGTATATACGTCTATAACGTCATATATCCTAACCTAAGGCAACCTAACATCTCGGATGTAACATTTGACAACATTCCAGGCATGTCGGTCCCTACGTCTCGGTGGTAACATTATATGCGTCTATAACGTTATATATCCTTATCTAAGGCAACTTGACATCCCGGATGCAATATTTGACAACATTCCTAGCCTGTCGAAACCTACTTCTCGGAGGGAACAGTATGTACGTCTGTAACGTTATATATCCTAACCTAAGGCAACCTAACATCTCGGATGTAATATTCTACAACTTTCCAGGCGTGTCGGACCCTACTTCTCGGTGGTAACATTATATGCGTCTATAACGTCATTAATCCTAACCTAAGGCAACCTAACATTTCGGATGTAACATTTGACAACATTCCAGGTGTGTCGGTCCCTACGTCTCGGTGGTAACGTTACATGCGTCTATAACGTTATATATCCTAACCTAAGGCAACCTAACATCTCGGATGCAATATTTGACAACATTCCTGGCCTGTCGAACAATACTTCTCGGAGGGAACAGTATATACGTCTATAACGTTATATATCCTAACCTAAGGCAACCTAGAATCTCGGATGTAACGTTTGACAACATTCCAGGCATGTCGGTCCCTACGTCTCGGTGGTAACATTATATGCGTCTATAACGTTATATATCTTTATCTAAGGCAACCTAACATCTCGGATGCAATATTTGACAACATTCCTAGCCTGTCGAACCCTACGTCTCGGTGGTAACATTACATGCGTCTATAACGGTACATTTCCTAATCTAAGGCAACCTAACATCTCGGATGCAATATTTGACAACATTCCAGGCGTGTCGGTCCCTACGTCTCGGTGGTAACATTACATGCGTCTATAACGTTATATATCCTAACCTAAGGCCAACTAACATCTCGTATGTAATATTTGACAACATTCCTGGCGTGTCGAACCCTACTTCTCGGTGGGAACAGTATATACGTCTATAACGTTATATATCCTAACCTAAGGCAACCTAACATCTCGGATATAACATTTGACAACATTCCAGGCGTGTTGGAACCCTACGTCTCGCTGGTAACATTACGTGCGTCTATAACGTTATATATGCTAACCTAAGGCAACCTAACATCTCGGATGCAATATTTGATAACATTCCTGGCGTGTCGAACCCTACTTCTCGGTGGGAACAGTATATACGTCTATAACGTTATATATCCTAACGTAAGGCAACCTAACATCTCGGATGTAACATGTGACAACATTCCAGGCGTGTCGGTCCCTACGTCTCGGTGGTAACAATACATGCGTCTATAACGGTATATTTCCTAATATAAGGCAACCTAACATCTCGGATGCAATATTTGACAACATTCCTGGCCTGTCGAACCCTACTTCTCGTGGGGAACAGTATATACGTCTATAACGTCATATATCCTAACCTAAGGCAACCTAACATCTCGGATGTAACATTTGACAACATTCCAGGCATGTCGGTCCCTACGTCTCGGTGGTAACATTATATGTGTCTATAACGTTGCATATCCTAATCTAAGGCAACCTAACATCTCGGACGCAATATTTGACAACATTCCTGGCCTGTCGAACCCTACTGCTCGGAGGGAACTGTATATACGTCTATAACGGTATATATCCTAATCTAAGGCAACCTAACATCTCGGATGAAATATGTGACAACATTCCTGGCCTGTCGAACCCTACATCTCGGAGGGAACAGTATATACGTCTGTAACGTCATATATCCTAACCTAAGACAACCTAACATCTCGGATGTAACATTTGACAACATTCCAGGCGTGTCGGTCCCTACGTCTCGGTGGTAACATTACATCCGTCTATAACGTTATATATCCTAACCTAAGGCAACCTATCATCTCGGATGCAATATTTTACAACATTCCTGGCCTGTCGAACCCTACTTCTCGGAGGGAACAGCATATACCTCTATAACGTCATATATCCTAGCCTAAGGCAACCTAACATCTCGGATGTAACATTTGACAACATTCCGGGCGTGTCGGTCCCTACGTCTCGGTGGGAACAGTATATACGTCTATAACGTTATCTATCCTAACCTAAGGCAACCTAACATCTCGGATATAACATTTGACAACATTCCAGGCGTGTTGGAACCCTACGTCTCGCTGGTAACATTACGTGCGTCTATAACGTTATATATGCTAACCTAAGGCACCCTAATATCTCGGATGCAATATTTGACAACATTCCTGGCCTGTCGAACCCTACTTCTCGGAGGGAACAGCATATACGTCTATAACGTCATAAATCCTAACCTAAGGCAACCTAACATCTCGGATGTAACATTTGACAACATTCCAGGCGTGTCGGTCCCTACGTCTCGGTGGTAACGTTACATGCGTCTATAACGTTACATATCCTAACCTAAGGCAAACTAACATCTCGGATGCAATATATGACAACATTCCTGGCCTGTCGAACAATACTTCTCGGAGGGAACAGTATATACGTCTATAACGTTATATATCCTAACCTAAGGCAACCTAGCATCTCGGATGTAACATTTGACAACATTCCAGGCATGTCGGTACCTACGTCTCGGTGGTAACATTATATGCGTCTATAACGTTATATATCCTTATCTAAGGCAACCTAACATCTCGGATGCAATATTTGACAACATTCCTGGCCTGTCGAACCCTACTGCTCGGAGGGAACAGTATATACGTCTATAGCGGTATATATCCTAATCTAAGGCAACCTAACATCTCGGATGCAATATTTGATAACATTCCTGGCGTGTCGAACCCTACTTCTCGGTGGGAACAGTATATACGTCTATAACGTTATATATCCTAACGTAAGGCAACCTAACATCTCGGATGTAACATGTGACAACATTCCAGGCGTGTCGGTCCCTACGTCTCGGTGGTAACAATACATGCGTCTATAACGGTATATTTCCTAATATAAGGCAACCTAACATCTCGGATGCAATATTTGACAACATTCCTGGCCTGTCGAACCCTACTTCTCGTGGGGAACAGTATATACGTCTATAACGTCATATATCCTAACCTAAGGCAACCTAACATCTCGGATGTAACATTTGACAACATTCCAGGCATGTCGGTCCCTACGTCTCGGTGGTAACATTATATGCGTCTATAACGTTATATATCCTTATCTAAGGCAACTTGACATCCCGGATGCAATATTTGACAACATTCCTAGCCTGTCGAAACCTAATTCTCGGAGGGAACAGTATATACGTCTATAACGTTATATATCCTAACGTAAGGCAACCTGACATCTCGGATGTAATATTCTGCACCATTCCAGGCGTGTCGGACCCTACTTCTCGGTGGGAACATTATATGAGTCTATAACGTTGTATATCCTAATCTAAGGCAACCTATTATCTCAGACGTAATATTTTACAATATTCCTCGCATGTCGGTGCATACTTTTCGGTGGGAATATTATATGCGTCCACAACGGTCGATATCGTAATCTAAGGCAATCTAACATCTCGGATGCAATATTTGACAACATTCCTTGCCTGTCGAACCCTACTTCTCCGAGGAAACAGTATGTACGTCTATAGCGGTATATATCCTAATCTAAGGCAACCTAACATCTCGGATGCAATATTTGACAACATTCCTTGCCTGTCGAACCCTACTCCTCGGAGGGAACAGTATGTACGTCTATAACGTTATATATCCTAACCTAAGGCAACCTAACATCTCGGATGTAATATTCTACAACCTTCCAGGCGTGTCGGACTCTACTTCTCGGTGGTAACATTATATGCGTCTATAACGTTGCATATCCTAATCTAAGGCAACCTAACATCTCGGATGCAATATTTGACAACATTCCTGCCCTGTCGAACCCTACATCTCGGAGGGAACAGCATATACGTCTATAGCGGTATATATCCTAATCTAAGGCAACCTAACATCTCGGATGCAATATTTGACTACATTCCTGGCCTGTCGAACCCTACATCTCGGAGGGAACAGTATATACGTCTATAGCGGTATATATCCTAATCTAAGGCAACCTAACATCTCGAATGTAACATTTGACAACATTCCAGGCGTGTCGGTCCCTACGTCTCGGTGGTAACGTTACATGCGTCTATAACGTTATATATCCTAACCTAAGGCAACCTAACATCTCGGATGCAATATTTGACAACATTCCTGGCCTGTCGAACCCTACGTCTCGGAGGGAACAGTATATACGTCTGTAACGTCATATATCCTAACCTAAGGCAACCTAACATCTCGGATGTAATATTCTACAACCTTCCAGGCGTGTCGGACTCTACTTCTCGGTGGTAACATTATATGCGTCTATAACGTTGCATATCCTAATCTAAGGCAACCTAACATCTCGGATGCAATATTTGACAACATTCCTGGCCTGTCGAACCCTACATCTCGGAGGGAACAGTATATACGTCAATAGCGGTATATATCCTTATCTAAGGCAACCTAACATCTCGGATGCAATATTTGACTACATTCCTGGCCTGTCGAACCCTACATCTCGGAGGGAACAGTATATACGTCTATAGCGGTATATATCCTAATCTAAGGCAACCTAACATCTCGGATGCAATATTTGACTACATTCCTGGCCTGTCGAACCCTACTTCTCGGAGGGAACAGTATGTACGTCTGTAACGTTATATATCCTAACCTAAGGCAACCTAACATTTCGGATGTAATATTCTACAACCTTCCAGGCGTGTCGGACCCTACTTCTCGGTGGTAACATTATATGTGTCTATAACGTTGCATATCCTAATCTAAGGCAACCTAACATCTCGGATGCAATATTTGACAACATTCCTGGCCTGTCGAACCCTACTGCTCGGAGGGAACTGTATATACGTCTATAACGGTATATATCCTAATCTAAGGCAACCTGACATCTCGGATGTAATATTCTGCACCATTCCAGGCGTGTCGGACCCTACTTCTCGGTGGGAACATTATATGAGTCTATAACGTTGTATATCCTAATCTAAGGCAACCTATTATCTCAGACGTAATATTTTACAATATTCCTCGCATGTCGGTGCATACTTTTCGGTGGGAATATTATATGCGTTCACAACGGTCGATATCGTAATCTAAGGCAATCTAACATCTCGGATGCAATATTTGACAACATTCCTTGCCTGTCGAACCCTACTTCTCGGAGGAAACAGTATATACGTCTATAGCGGTATATATCCTAATCTAAGGCAACCTAACATCTCGGATGCAATATTTGACAATGTTCCTTGCCTGTCGAACCCTACTCCTCGGAGGGAACAGTATGTACGTCTATAACGTTATATATCCTAACCTAAGGCAACCTAACATCTCGGATGTAATATTCTACAACCTTCCAGGCGTGTCGGACTCTACTTCTCGGTGGTAACATTATATGCGTCTATAACGTTGGATATCCTAATCTAAGGCAACCTAACATCTCGGATGCAATATTTGACAACATTCCTGGCGTGTCGAACCCTACTTCTCGGTGGGAACAGTATATACGTCTATAACGTTATATATCCTAACCTAAGGCAACCTAACATCTCGGATGTAACATTTGACAACATTCCAGGCGTGTCGGTCCCTACGTCTCGGTGGTAACGTTACATGCGTCTATAACGTTATATATCCTAACCTAAGGCAACCTAACATCTCGGATGCAATATTTGACAACATTCCTGGCCCGTCGAACCCTACATCTCGGAGGGAACAGTATATACGTCTGTAACGTCATATATCCTAACCTAAGGCAACCTAACATCTCGGATGTAATATTCTACAACCTTCCAGGCGTGTCGGACTCTACTTCTCGGTGGTAACATTATATGCGTCTATAACGTTGCATATCCTAATCTAAGGCAACCTAACATCTCGGATGCAATATTTGACAACATTCCTGGCCTGTCGAACCCTACATCTCGGAGGGAACAGTATATACGTCTATAGCGGTATATATCCTTATCTAAGGCAACCTAACATCTCGGATGCAATATTTGACTACATTCCTGGCCTGTCGAACCCTACATCTCGGAGGGAACAGTATATACGTCTATAGCGGTATATATCCTAATCTAAGGCAACCTAACATCTCGGATGCAATATTTGACTACATTCCTGGCCTGTCGAACCCTACTTCTCGGAGGGAACAGTATGTACGTCTGTAACGTTATATATCCTAACCTAAGGCAACCTAACATTTCGGATGTAATATTCTACAACCTTCCAGGCGTGTCGGACCCTACTTCTCGGTGGTAACATTATATGTGTCTATAACGTTGCATATCCTAATCTAAGGCAACCTAACATCTCGGATGCAATATTTGACAACATTCCTGGCCTGTCGAACCCTACTGCTCGGAGGGAACTGTATATACGTCTATAACGGTATATATCCTAATCTAAGGCAACCTAACATCTCGGATGAAATATGTGACAACATTCCTGGCCTGTCGAACCCTACATCTCGGAGGGAACAGTATATACGTCTGTAACGTCATATATCCTAACCTAAGACAACCTAACATCTCGGATGTAACATTTGACAACATTCCAGGCGTGTCGGTCCCTACGTCTCGGTGGTAACATTACATGCGTCTGTAACGTTATATATCCTAACCTATGGCAACCTATCATCTCGGATGCAATATTTTACAACATTCCTGGCCTGTCGAACCCTACTTCTCGGAGGGAACAGCATATACCTCTATAACGTCATATATCCTAGCCTAAGGCAACCTAACATCTCGGATGTAACATTTGACAACATTCCGGGCGTGTCGGTCCCTACGTCTCGGTGGTAACATTACATGCGTCTATAACGGTATATATCCTAATCTTAGGCAACCTGACATCTCGGATGTAACATTTTACCACATTCCAGGCGTGTCGGTCCCTACGTCTCGGTGGTAACATTACATGCGTCTATAACGTTATATATCCTAACCTAAGGCCAAGTAACATCTCGTATGTAATATTTGACAACATTCCTGGCGTGTCGAACCCTACTTCTCGGTGGGAACAGTATATACGTCTATAACGTTATATATCCTAACCTAAGGCAACCTAACATCTTGGATGTAACATTTGACAACATTCCAGGCGTGTCGGTCCCTACGTCTCGGTGGTAACGTTACATGCGTCTATAACGTTATATATCCTAACCTAAGGCAACCTAACATCTCGGATGCAATATTTGACAACATTCCTGGCCTGTCGAACCCTACATCTCGGAGGGAACAGTATATACGTCTGTAACGTCATATATCCTAACCTAAGGCAACCTAACATCTCGGATGTAATATTCTACAACCTTCCAGGCGTGTCGGACTCTACTTCTCGGTGGTAACATTATATGCGTCTATAACGTTGCATATCCTAATCTAAGGCAACCTAACATCTCGGATGCAATATTTGACAACATTCCTGGCCTGTCGAACCCTACATCTCGGAGGGAACAGTATATACGTCTATAGCGGTATATATCCTTATCTAAGGCAACCTAACATCTCGGATGCAATATTTGACTACATTCCTGGCCTGTCGAACCCTACATCTCGGAGCGAACAGTATATACGTCTATAGCGGTATATATCCTAATCTAAGGCAACCTAACATCTCGGATGCAATATTTGACTACATTCCTGGCCTGTCGAACCCTACTTCTCGGAGGGAACAGTATGTACGTCTGTAACGTTATATATCCTAACCTAAGGCAACCTAACATTTCGGATGTAATATTCTACAACCTTCCAGGCGTGTCGGACCCTACTTCTCGGTGGTAACATTATATGTGTCTATAACGTTGCATATCCTAATCTAAGGCAACCTAACATCTCGGGTGCAATATTTGACAACATTCCTGGCCTGTCGAACCCTACTGCTCGGAGGGAACTGTATATACGTCTATAACGGTATATATCCTAATCTAAGGCAACCTAACATCTCGGATGAAATATGTGACAACATTCCTGGCCTGTCGAACCCTACATCTCGGAGGGAACAGTATATACGTCTGTAACGTCATATATCCTAACCTAAGACAACCTAACATCTCGGATGTAACATTTGACAACATTCCAGGCGTGTCGGTCCCTACGTCTCGGTGGTAACATTACATGCGTCTGTAACGTTATATATCCTAACCTATGGCAACCTATCATCTCGGATGCAATATTTTACAACATTCCTGGCCTGTCGAACCCTACTTCTCGGAGGGAACAGCATATACCTCTATAACGTCATATATCCTAGCCTAAGGCAACCTAACATCTCGGATGTAACATTTGACAACATTCCGGGCGTGTCGGTCCCTACGTCTCGGTGGTAACATTACATGCGTCTATAACGGTATATATCCTAATCTTAGGCAACCTGACATCTCGGATGTAACATTTTACCACATTCCAGGCGTGTCGGTCCCTACGTCTCGGTGGTAACATTACATGCGTCTATAACGTTATATATCCTAACCTAAGGCCAAGTAACATCTCGTATGTAATATTTGACAACATTCCTGGCGTGTCGAACCCTACTTCTCGGTGGGAACAGTATATACGTCTATAACGTTATATATCCTAACCTAAGGCAACCTAACATCTCGGATGTAACATTTGACAACATTCCAGGCGTGTCGGTCCCTACGTCTCGGTGGTAACGTTACATGCGTCTATAACGTTATATATCCTAACCTAAGGCAACCTAACATCTCGGATGCAATATTTGACAACATTCCTGGCCTGTCGAACCCTACATCTCGGAGGGAACAGTATATACGTCTGTAACGTCATATATCCTAACCTAAGGCAACCTAACATCTCGGATGTAATATTCTACAACCTTCCAGGCGTGTCGGACTCTACTTCTCGGTGGTAACATTATATGCGTCTATAACGTTGCATATCCTAATCTAAGGCAACCTAACATCTCGGATGCAATATTTGACAACATTCCTGGCCTGTCGAACCCTACATCTCGGAGGGAACAGTATATACGTCTATAGCGGTATATATCCTTATCTAAGGCAACCTAACATCTCGGATGCAATATTTGACTACATTCCTGGCCTGTCGAACCCTACATCTCGGAGGGAACAGTATATACGTCTATAGCGGTATATATCCTAATCTAAGGCAACCTAACATCTCGGATGCAATATTTGACTACATTCCTGGCCTGTCGAACCCTACTTCTCGGAGGGAACAGTATGTACGTCTGTAACGTTATATATCCTAACCTAAGGCAACCTAACATTTCGGATGTAATATTCTACAACCTTCCAGGCGTGTCGGACCCTACTTCTCGGTGGCAACATTATATGTGTCTATAACGTTGCATATCCTAATCTAAGGCAACCTAACATCTCGGATGCAATATTTGACAACATTCCTGGCCTGTCGAACCCTACTGCTCGGAGGGAACTGTATATACGTCTATAACGGTATATATCCTAATCTAAGGCAACCTAACATCTCGGATGAAATATGTGACAACATTCCTGGCCTGTCGAACCCTACATCTCGGAGGGAACAGTATATACGTCTGTAACGTCATATATCCTAACCTAAGACAACCTAACATCTCGGATGTAACATTTGACAACATTCCAGGCGTGTCGGTCCCTACGTCTCGGTGGTAACATTACATGCGTCTATAACGTTATATATCCTAACCTATGGCAACCTATCATCTCGGATGCAATATTTTACAACATTCCTGGCCTGTCGAACCCTACTTCTCGGAGGGAACAGCATATACCTCTATAACGTCATATATCCTAGCCTAAGGCAACCTAACATCTCGGATGTAACATTTGACAACATTCCGGGCGTGTCGGTCCCTACGTCTCGGTGGTAACATTACATGCGTCTATAACGGTATATATCCTAATCTTAGGCAACCTGACATCTCGGATGTAACATTTTACCACATTCCAGGCGTGTCGGTCCCTACGTCTCGGTGGTAACATTACATGCGTCTATAACGTTATATATCCTAACCTAAGGCCAACTAACATCTCGTATGTAATATTTGACAACATTCCTGGCGTGTCGAACCCTACTTCTCGGTGGGAACAGTATATACGTCTATAACGTTATATATCCTAACCTAAGGCAACCTAACATCTCGGATGTAACATTTGACAACATTCCAGGCGTGTCGGTCCCTACGTCTCGGTGGTAACGTTACATGCGTCTATAACGTTATATATCCTAACCTAAGGCAACCTAACATCTCGGATGCAATATTTGACAACATTCCTGGCCTGTCGAACAATACTTCTCGGAGGGAACAGTATATACGTCTATAACGTTATATATCCTAACCTAAGGCAACCTAACATCTCGGATGTAACATTTGACAACATTCCAGGCATGTCGGTCCCTACGTCATGGTGGTAACATTATATGCGTCTATAACGTTATATATCCTTATCTAAGGCAACCTAACATCTCGGATGCAATATTTGACAACATTCCTAGCCTGTCGAACCCTACGTCTCGGTGGTAACATTACATGCGTCTATAACGGTATATTTCCTAATCTAAGGCAACCTAACATCTCGGATGCAATATTTGACAACATTCCTGGCCTGTCGAACCCTACTTCTCGGAGGGAACAGTATATACGTCTATAGCGTCATATATTCTAACCTAAGGCAACCTAACATCTCGGATGTAACATTTGACAACATTCCAGGCATGTCGGTCCCTACGTCTCGGTGGTAACATTATATGCGTCTATAACGTTATATATCCTTATCTAAGGCAACCTAACATCTCGGATGCAATATTTGACAACATTCCTGGCCTGTCGAACCCTACTTCTCGGAGGGAACAGTATATACGTCTATAGCGGTATATATCCTAATCTAAGGCAACCTAACATCTCGGATGCAGTATTTGACAACATTCCTGGCCTGTCGAACCCTACTTCTCGGAGGGAACAGTATATACGTCTATAACGTTATATATCCTAACCGAAGGCAACCTAACATCTCGGATGCAATATTTGACAACATTCCTGGCCTGTCGAACCCTACATCTCGGAGGGAACAGTATATACGTCTATAGCGGTATATATCCTAATCTAAGGCAACCTAACATCTCGGATGCAATATTTGATAACATTCCTGGCGTGTCGAACCCTATTTCTCGGTGGGAACAGTATATACGTCTATAACGTTATATATCCTAACGTAAGGCAACCTAACATCTCGTATGTAATATTTGACAACATTCCTGGCGTGTCGAACCCTACTTCTCGGTGGGAACAGTATATACGTCTATAACGTTATATATCCTAACCTAAGGCAACCTAACATCTCGGATGTAACATTTGACAACATTCCAGGCGTGTCGGTCCCTACGTCTCGGTGGTAACGTTACATGCGTCTATAACGTTATATATCCTAACCTAAGGCAACCTAACATCTCGGATGCAATATTTGACAACATTCCTGGCCTGTCGAACCCTACATCTCGGAGGGAACAGTATATACGTCTGTAACGTCATATATCCTAACCTAAGGCAACCTAACATCTCGGATGTAATATTCTACAACCTTCCAGGCGTGTCGGACTCTACTTCTCGGTGGTAACATTATATGCGTCTATAACGTTGCATATCCTAATCTAAGGCAACCTAACATCTCGGATGCAATATTTGACAACATTCCTGGCCTGTCGAACCCTACATCTCGGAGGGAACAGTATATACGTCTATAGCGGTATATATCCTTATCTAAGGCAACCTAACATCTCGGATGCAATATTTGACTACATTCCTGGCCTGTCGAACCCTACATCTCGGAGGGAACAGTATATACGTCTATAGCGGTATATATCCTAATCTAAGGCAACCTAACATCTCGGATGCAATATTTGACTACATTCCTGGCCTGTCGAACCCTACTTCTCGGAGGGAACAGTATGTACGTCTGTAACGTTATATATCCTAACCTAAGGCAACCTAACATTTCGGATGTAATATTCTACAACCTTCCAGGCGTGTCGGACCCTACTTCTCGGTGGTAACATTATATGTGTCTATAACGTTGTATATCCTAATCTAAGGCAACCTAACATCTCGGGTGCAATATTTGACAACATTCCTGGCCTGTCGAACCCTACTGCTCGGAGGGAACTGTATATACGTCTATAACGGTATATATCCTAATCTAAGGCAACCTAACATCTCGGATGAAATATGTGACAACATTCCTGGCCTGTCGAACCCTACATCTCGGAGGGAACAGTATATACGTCTGTAACGTCATATATCCTAACCTAAGACAACCTAACATCTCGGATGTAACATTTGACAACATTCCAGGCGTGTCGGTCCCTACGTCTCGGTGGTAACATTACATGCGTCTGTAACGTTATATATCCTAACCTATGGCAACCTATCATCTCGGATGCAATATTTTACAACATTCCTGGCCTGTCGAACCCTACTTCTCGGAGGGAACAGCATATACCTCTATAACGTCATATATCCTAGCCTAAGGCAACCTAACATCTCGGATGTAACATTTGACAACATTCCGGGCGTGGCGGTCCCTACGTCTCGGTGGGAACAGTATATACGTCTATAACGTTATCTATCCTAACCTAAGGCAACCTAACATCTCGGATATAACATTTGACAACATTCCTGGCGTGTCGAACCCTACTTCTCGGTGGGAACAGTATATACGTCTATAACGTTATATATCCTAACCTAAGGCAACCTAACATCTCGGATGTAACATTTGACAACATTCCAGGCGTGTCGGTCCCTACGTCTCGGTGGTAACGTTACATGCGTCTATAACGTTATATATCCTAACCTAAGGCAACCTAACATCTCGGATGCAATATTTGACAACATTCCTGGCCTGTCGAACCCTACATCTCGGAGGGAACAGTATATACGTCTGTAACGTCATATATCCTAACCTAAGGCAACCTAACATCTCGGATGTAATATTCTACAACCTTCCAGGCGTGTCGGACTCTACTTCTCGGTGGTAACATTATATGCGTCTATAACGTTGCATATCCTAATCTAAGGCAACCTAACATCTCGGATGCAATATTTGACAACATTCCTGGCCTGTCGAACCCTACATCTCGGAGGGAACAGTATATACGTCTATAGCGGTATATATCCTTATCTAAGGCAACCTAACATCTCGGATGCAATATTTGACTACATTCCTGGCCTGTCGAACCCTACATCTCGGAGGGAACAGTATATACGTCTATAGCGGTATATATCCTAATCTAAGGCAACCTAACATCTCGGATGCAATATTTGACTACATTCCTGGCCTGTCGAACCCTACTTCTCGGAGGGAACAGTATGTACGTCTGTAACGTTATATATCCTAACCTAAGGCAACCTAACATTTCGGATGTAATATTCTACAACCTTCCAGGCGTGTCGGACCCTACTTCTCGGTGGTAACATTATATGTGTCTATAACGTTGCATATCCTAATCTAAGGCAACCTAACATCTCGGATGCAATATTTGACAACATTCCTGGCCTGTCGAACCCTACTGCTCGGAGGGAACTGTATATACGTCTATAACGGTATATATCCTAATCTAAGGCAACCTAACATCTCGGATGAAATATGTGACAACATTCCTGGCCTGTCGAACCCTACATCTCGGAGGGAACAGTATATACGTCTGTAACGTCATATATCCTAACCTAAGACAACCTAACATCTCGGATGTAACATTTGACAACATTCCAGGCGTGTCGGTCCCTACGTCTCGGTGGTAACATTACATGCGTCTATAACGTTATATATCCTAACCTATGGCAACCTATCATCTCGGATGCAATATTTTACAACATTCCTGGCCTGTCGAACCCTACTTCTCGGAGGGAACAGCATATACCTCTATAACGTCATATATCCTAGCCTAAGGCAACCTAACATCTCGGATGTAACATTTGACAACATTCCGGGCGTGTCGGTCCCTACGTCTCGGTGGTAACATTACATGCGTCTATAACGGTATATATCCTAATCTTAGGCAACCTGACATCTCGGATGTAACATTTTACCACATTCCAGGCGTGTCGGTCCCTACGTCTCGGTGGTAACATTACATGCGTCTATAACGTTATATATCCTAACCTAAGGCCAACTAACATCTCGTATGTAATATTTGACAACATTCCTGGCGTGTCGAACCCTACTTCTCGGTGGGAACAGTATATACGTCTATAACGTTATATATCCTAACCTAAGGCAACCTAACATCTCGGATGTAACATTTGACAACATTCCAGGCGTGTCGGTCCCTACGTCTCGGTGGTAACGTTACATGCGTCTATAACGGTATATTTCCTAATCTAAGGCAACCTAACATCTCGGATGCAATATTTGACAACATTCCTGGCCTGTCGAACCCTACTTCTCGGAGGGAACAGTATATACGTCTATAACGTCATATATTCTAACCTAAGGCAACCTAACATCTCGGATGTAACATTTGACAACGTTCCAGGCATGTCGGTCCCTACGTCTCGGTGGTAACATTATATGCGTCTATAACGTTATATATCCTTATCTAAGGCAACCTAACATCTCGGATGCAATATTTGACAACATTCCTGGCCTGTCGAACCCTACTTCTCGGAGGGAACAGTATATACGTCTATAGCGGTATATATCCTAATCTAAGGCAACCTAACATCTCGGATGCAGTATTTGACAACATTCCTGGCCTGTCGAACCCTACTTCTCGGAGGGAACAGTATATACGTCTATAGCGGTATATATCCTAATCTAAGGCAACCTAACATCTCGGATGCAATATTTGATAACATTCCTGGCGTGTCGAACCCTACTTCTCGGTGGGAACAGTATATACGTCTATAACGTTATATATCCTAACGTAAGGCAACCTAACATCTCGGATGTAACATGTGACAACATTCCAGGCGTGTCGGTCCCTACGTCTCGGTGGTAACAATACATGCGTCTATAACGGTATATTTCCTAATATAAGGCAACCTAACATCTCGGATGCAATATTTGACAACATTCCTGGCCTGTCGAACCCTACTTCTCGTGGGGAACAGTATATACGTCTATAACGTCATATATCCTAACCTAAGGCAACCTAACATCTCGGATGTAACATTTGACAACATTCCAGGCGTGTCGGTCCCTACGTCTCGGTGGTAACGTTACATGCGTCTATAACGTTATATATCCTAACCTAAGGCAACCTAACATCTCGGATGCAATATTTGACAACATTCCTGGCCTGTCGAACCCTACATCTCGGAGGGAACAGTATATACGTCTGTAACGTCATATATCCTAACCTAAGGCAACCTAACATCTCGGATGTAATATTCTACAACCTTCCAGGCGTGTCGGACTCTACTTCTCGGTGGTAACATTATATGCGTCTATAACGTTGCATATCCTAATCTAAGGCAACCTAACATCTCGGATGCAATATTTGACAACATTCCTGGCCTGTCGAACCCTACATCTCGGAGGGAACAGTATATACGTCTATAGCGGTATATATCCTTATCTAAGGCAACCTAACATCTCGGATGCAATATTTGACTACATTCCTGGCCTGTCGAACCCTACATCTCGGAGGGAACAGTATATACGTCTATAGCGGTATATATCCTAATCTAAGGCAACCTAACATCTCGGATGCAATATTTGACAACATTCCTGGCCTGTCGAACCCTACTGCTCGGAGGGAACTGTATATACGTCTATAACGGTATATATCCTAATCTAAGGCAACCTAACATCTCGGATGAAATATGTGACAACATTCCTGGCCTGTCGAACCCTACATCTCGGAGGGAACAGTATATACGTCTGTAACGTCATATATCCTAACCTAAGACAACCTAACATCTCGGATGTAACATTTGACAACATTCCAGGCGTGTCGGTCCCTACGTCTCGGTGGTAACATTACATGCGTCTATAACGTTATATATCCTAACCTATGGCAACCTATCATCTCGGATGCAATATTTTACAACATTCCTGGCCTGTCGAACCCTACTTCTCGGAGGGAACAGCATATACCTCTATAACGTCATATATCCTAGCCTAAGGCAACCTAACATCTCGGATGTAACATTTGACAACATTCCGGGCGTGTCGGTCCCTACGTCTCGGTGGTAACATTACATGCGTCTATAACGGTATATATCCTAATCTTAGGCAACCTGACATCTCGGATGTAACATTTTACCACATTCCAGGCGTGTCGGTCCCTACGTCTCGGTGGTAACATTACATGCGTCTATAACGTTATATATCCTAACCTAAGGCCAACTAACATCTCGTATGTAATATTTGACAACATTCCTGGCGTGTCGAACCCTACTTCTCGGTGGGAACAGTATATACGTCTATAACGTTATATATCCTAACCTAAGGCAACCTAACATCTCGGATGTAACATTTGACAACATTCCAGGCGTGTCGGTCCCTACGTCTCGGTGGTAACGTTACATGCGTCTATAACGTTATATATCCTAACCTAAGGCAACCTAACATCTCGGATGCAATATTTGACAACATTCCTGGCCTGTCGAACAATACTTCTCGGAGGGAACAGTATATACGTCTATAACGTTATATATCCTAACCTAAGGCAACCTAACATCTCGGATGCAATATTTGACAACATTCCTAGCCTGTCGAACCCTACGTCTCGGTGGTAACATTACATGCGTCTATAACGGTATATTTCCTAATCTAAGGCAACCTAACATCTCGGATGCAATATTTGACAACATTCCTGGCCTGTCGAACCCTACTTCTCGGAGGGAACAGTATATACGTCTATAGCGTCATATATTCTAACCTAAGGCAACCTAACATCTCGGATGTAACATTTGACAACATTCCAGGCATGTCGGTCCCTACGTCTCGGTGGTAACATTATATGCGTCTATAACGTTATATATCCTTATCTAAGGCAACCTAACATCTCGGATGCAATATTTGACAACATTCCTGGCCTGTCGAACCCTACTTCTCGGAGGGAACAGTATATACGTCTATAGCGGTATATATCCTAATCTAAGGCAACCTAACATCTCGGATGCAGTATTTGACAACATTCCTGGCCTGTCGAACCCTACTTCTCGGAGGGAACAGTATATACGTCTATAACGTTATATATCCTAACCGAAGGCAACCTAACATCTCGGATGCAATATTTGACAACATTCCTGGCCTGTCGAACCCTACATCTCGGAGGGAACAGTATATACGTCTATAGCGGTATATATCCTAATCTAAGGCAACCTAACATCTCGGATGCAATATTTGATAACATTCCTGGCGTGTCGAACCCTACTTCTCGGTGGGAACAGTATATACGTCTATAACGTTATATATCCTAACGTAAGGCAACCTAACATCTCGTATGTAATATTTGACAACATTCCTGGCGTGTCGAACCCTACTTCTCGGTGGGAACAGTATATACGTCTATAACGTTATATATCCTAACCTAAGGCAACCTAACATCTCGGATGTAACATTTGACAACATTCCAGGCGTGTCGGTCCCTACGTCTCGGTGGTAACGTTACATGCGTCTATAACGTTATATATCCTAACCTAAGGCAACCTAACATCTCGGATGCAATATTTGACAACATTCCTGGCCTGTCGAACCCTACATCTCGGAGGGAACAGTATATACGTCTGTAACGTCATATATCCTAACCTAAGGCAACCTAACATCTCGGATGTAATATTCTACAACCTTCCAGGCGTGTCGGACTCTACTTCTCGGTGGTAACATTATATGCGTCTATAACGTTGCATATCCTAATGTAAGGCAACCTAACATCTCGGATGCAATATTTGACAACATTCCTGGCCTGTCGAACCCTACATCTCGGAGGGAACAGTATATACGTCTATAGCGGTATATATCCTTATCTAAGGCAACCTAACATCTCGGATGCAATATTTGACTACATTCCTGGCCTGTCGAACCCTACATCTCGGAGGGAACAGTATATACGTCTATAGCGGTATATATCCTAATCTAAGGCAACCTAACATCTCGGATGCAATATTTGACTACATTCCTGGCCTGTCGAACCCTACTTCTCGGAGGGAACAGTATGTACGTCTGTAACGTTATATATCCTAACCTAAGGCAACCTAACATTTCGGATGTAATATTCTACAACCTTCCAGGCGTGTCGGACCCTACTTCTCGGTGGTAACATTATATGTGTCTATAACGTTGTATATCCTAATCTAAGGCAACCTAACATCTCGGGTGCAATATTTGACAACATTCCTGGCCTGTCGAACCCTACTGCTCGGAGGGAACTGTATATACGTCTATAACGGTATATATCCTAATCTAAGGCAACCTAACATCTCGGATGAAATATGTGACAACATTCCTGGCCTGTCGAACCCTACATCTCGGAGGGAACAGTATATACGTCTGTAACGTCATATATCCTAACCTAAGACAACCTAACATCTCGGATGTAACATTTGACAACATTCCAGGCGTGTCGGTCCCTACGTCTCGGTGGTAACATTACATGCGTCTGTAACGTTATATATCCTAACCTATGGCAACCTATCATCTCGGATGCAATATTTTACAACATTCCTGGCCTGTCGAACCCTACTTCTCGGAGGGAACAGCATATACCTCTATAACGTCATATATCCTAGCCTAAGGCAACCTAACATCTCGGATGTAACATTTGACAACATTCCGGGCGTGGCGGTCCCTACGTCTCGGTGGGAACAGTATATACGTCTATAACGTTATCTATCCTAACCTAAGGCAACCTAACATCTCGGATATAACATTTGACAACATTCCTGGCGTGTCGAACCCTACTTCTCGGTGGGAACAGTATATACGTCTATAACGTTATATATCCTAACCTAAGGCAACCTAACATCTCGGATGTAACATTTGACAACATTCCAGGCGTGTCGGTCCCTACGTCTCGGTGGTAACGTTACATGCGTCTATAACGTTATATATCCTAACCTAAGGCAACCTAACATCTCGGATGCAATATTTGACAACATTCCTGGCCTGTCGAACCCTACATCTCGGAGGGAACAGTATATACGTCTGTAACGTCATATATCCTAACCTAAGGCAACCTAACATCTCGGATGTAATATTCTACAACCTTCCAGGCGTGTCGGACTCTACTTCTCGGTGGTAACATTATATGCGTCTATAACGTTGCATATCCTAATGTAAGGCAACCTAACATCTCGGATGCAATATTTGACAACATTCCTGGCCTGTCGAACCCTACATCTCGGAGGGAACAGTATATACGTCTATAGCGGTATATATCCTTATCTAAGGCAACCTAACATCTCGGATGCAATATTTGACTACATTCCTGGCCTGTCGAA
This sequence comes from Xylocopa violacea, assembly GCA_963969225.1. Classification (NCBI taxonomy): domain Eukaryota; kingdom Metazoa; phylum Arthropoda; class Insecta; order Hymenoptera; family Apidae; genus Xylocopa; species Xylocopa violacea. The sequence goes on along the minus strand of CAXAJV010000002.1, from coordinate 21,035,347 downwards.
CCCTACATCTCGGAGGGAACAGTATATACGTCTATAGCGGTATATATCCTAATCTAAGGCAACCTAACATCTCGGATGCAATATTTGACTACATTCCTGGCCTGTCGAACCCTACTTCTCGGAGGGAACAGTATGTACGTCTGTAACGTTATATATCCTAACCTAAGGCAACCTAACATTTCGGATGTAATATTCTACAACCTTCCAGGCGTGTCGGACCCTACTTCTCGGTGGTAACATTATATGTGTCTATAACGTTGTATATCCTAATCTAAGGCAACCTAACATCTCGGGTGCAATATTTGACAACATTCCTGGCCTGTCGAACCCTACTGCTCGGAGGGAACTGTATATACGTCTATAACGGTATATATCCTAATCTAAGGCAACCTAACATCTCGGATGAAATATGTGACAACATTCCTGGCCTGTCGAACCCTACATCTCGGAGGGAACAGTATATACGTCTGTAACGTCATATATCCTAACCTAAGACAACCTAACATCTCGGATGTAACATTTGACAACATTCCAGGCGTGTCGGTCCCTACGTCTCGGTGGTAACGTTACATGCGTCTATAACGTTATATATCCTAACCTAAGGCAACCTAACATCTCGGATGCAATATTTGACAACATTCCTGGCCTGTCGAACCCTACATCTCGGAGGGAACAGTATATACGTCTGTAACGTCATATATCCTAACCTAAGGCAACCTAACATCTCGGATGTAATATTCTACAACCTTCCAGGCGTGTCGGACTCTACTTCTCGGTGGTAACATTATATGCGTCTATAACGTTGCATATCCTAATCTAAGGCAACCTAACATCTCGGATGCAATATTTGACAACATTCCTGGCCTGTCGAACCCTACATCTCGGAGGGAACAGTATATACGTCTATAGCGGTATATATCCTTATCTAAGGCAACCTAACATCGCGGATGCAATATTTGACTACATTCCTGGCCTGTCGAACCCTACATCTCGGAGGGAACAGTATATACGTCTATAGCGGTATATATCCTAATCTAAGGCAACCTAACATCTCGGATGCAATATTTGACTACATTCCTGGCCTGTCGAACCCTACTTCTCGGAGGGAACAGTATGTACGTCTGTAACGTTATATATCCTAACCTAAGGCAACCTAACATTTCGGATGTAATATTCTACAACCTTCCAGGCGTGTCGGACCCTACTTCTCGGTGGTAACATTATATGTGTCTATAACGTTGCATATCCTAATCTAAGGCAACCTAACATCTCGGATGCAATATTTGACAACATTCCTGGCCTGTCGAACCCTACTGCTCGGAGGGAACTGTATATACGTCTATAACGGTATATATCCTAATCTAAGGCAACCTAACATCTCGGATGAAATATGTGACAACATTCCTGGCCTGTCGAACCCTACATCTCGGAGGGAACAGTATATACGTCTGTAACGTCATATATCCTAACCTAAGACAACCTAACATCTCGGATGTAACATTTGACAACATTCCAGGCGTGTCGGTCCCTACGTCTCGGTGGTAACATTACATGCGTCTATAACGTTATATATCCTAACCTATGGCAACCTATCATCTCGGATGCAATATTTTACAACATTCCTGGCCTGTCGAACCCTACTTCTCGGAGGGAACAGCATATACCTCTATAACGTCATATATCCTAGCCTAAGGCAACCTAACATCTCGGATGTAACATTTGACAACATTCCGGGCGTGTCGGTCCCTACGTCTCGGTGGTAACATTACATGCGTCTATAACGGTATATATCCTAATCTTAGGCAACCTGACATCTCGGATGTAACATTTTACCACATTCCAGGCGTGTCGGTCCCTACGTCTCGGTGGTAACATTACATGCGTCTATAACGTTATATATCCTAACCTAAGGCCAACTAACATCTCGTATGTAATATTTGACAACATTCCTGGCGTGTCGAACCCTACTTCTCGGTGGGAACAGTATATACGTCTATAACGTTATATATCCTAACCTAAGGCAACCTAACATCTCGGATGTAACATTTGACAACATTCCAGGCGTGTCGGTCCCTACGTCTCGGTGGTAACGTTACATGCGTCTATAACGGTATATTTCCTAATCTAAGGCAACCTAACATCTCGGATGCAATATTTGACAACATTCCTGGCCTGTCGAACCCTACTTCTCGGAGGGAACAGTATATACGTCTATAACGTCATATATTCTAACCTAAGGCAACCTAACATCTCGGATGTAACATTTGACAACATTCCAGGCATGTCGGTCCCTACGTCTCGGTGGTAACATTATATGCGTCTATAACGTTATATATCCTTATCTAAGGCAACCTAACATCTCGGATGCAATATTTGACAACATTCCTGGCCTGTCGAACCCTACTTCTCGGAGGGAACAGTATATACGTCTATAGCGGTATATATCCTAATCTAAGGCAACCTAACATCTCGGATGCAGTATTTGACAACATTCCTGGCCTGTCGAACCCTACTTCTCGGAGGGAACAGTATATACGTCTATAGCGGTATATATCCTAATCTAAGGCAACCTAACATCTCGGATGCAATATTTGATAACATTCCTGGCGTGTCGAACCCTACTTCTCGGTGGGAACAGTATATACGTCTATAACGTTATATATCCTAACGTAAGGCAACCTAACATCTCGGATGTAACATGTGACAACATTCCAGGCGTGTCGGTCCCTACGTCTCGGTGGTAACAATACATGCGTCTATAACGGTATATTTCCTAATATAAGGCAACCTAACATCTCGGATGCAATATTTGACAACATTCCTGGCCTGTCGAACCCTACTTCTCGTGGGGAACAGTATATACGTCTATAACGTCATATATCCTAACCTAAGGCAACCTAACATCTCGGATGTAACATTTGACAACATTCCAGGCATGTCGGTCCCTACGTCTCGGTGGTAACATTATATGTGTCTATAACGTTGCATATCCTAATCTAAGGCAACCTAACATCTCGGATGCAATATTTGACAACATTCCTGGCCTGTCGAACCCTACTGCTCGGAGGGAACTGTATATACGTCTATAACGGTATATATCCTAATCTAAGGCAACCTAACATCTCGGATGAAATATGTGACAACATTCCTGGCCTGTCGAACCCTACATCTCGGAGGGAACAGTATATACGTCTGTAACGTCATATATCCTAACCTAAGACAACCTAACATCTCGGATGTAACATTTGACAACATTCCAGGCGTGTCGGTCCCTACGTCTCGGTGGTAACATTACATCCGTCTATAACGTTATATATCCTAACCTAAGGCAACCTATCATCTCGGATGCAATATTTTACAACATTCCTGGCCTGTCGAACCCTACTTCTCGGAGGGAACAGCATATACCTCTATAACGTCATATATCCTAGCCTAAGGCAACCTAACATCTCGGATGTAACATTTGACAACATTCCGGGCGTGGCGGTCCCTACGTCTCGGTGGGAACAGTATATACGTCTATAACGTTATCTATCCTAACCTAAGGCAACCTAACATCTCGGATATAACATTTGACAACATTCCAGGCGTGTTGGAACCCTACGTCTCGCTGGTAACATTACGTGCGTCTATAACGTTATATATGCTAACCTAAGGCACCCTAATATCTCGGATGCAATATTTGACAACATTCCTGGCCTGTCGAACCCTACTGCTCGGAGGGAACAGTATATACGTCTATAGCGGTATATATCCTAATCTAAGGCAACCTAACATCTCGGATGCAATATTTGATAACATTCCTGGCGTGTCGAACCCTACTTCTCGGTGGGAACAGTATATACGTCTATAACGTTATATATCCTAACGTAAGGCAACCTAACATCTCGGATGTAACATGTGACAACATTCCAGGCGTGTCGGTCCCTACGTCTCGGTGGTAACAATACATGCGTCTATAACGGTATATTTCCTAATATAAGGCAACCTAACATCTCGGATGCAATATTTGACAACATTCCTGGCCTGTCGAACCCTACTTCTCGTGGGGAACAGTATATACGTCTATAACGTCATATATCCTAACCTAAGGCAACCTAACATCTCGGATGTAACATTTGACAACATTCCAGGCATGTCGGTCCCTACGTCTCGGTGGTAACATTATATGCGTCTATAACGTTATATATCCTTATCTAAGGCAACTTGACATCCCGGATGCAATATTTGACAACATTCCTAGCCTGTCGAAACCTACTTCTCGGAGGGAACAGTATATACGTCTATAACGTTATATATCCTAACGTAAGGCAACCTGACATCTCGGATGTAATATTCTGCACCATTCCAGGCGTGTCGGACCCTACTTCTCGGTGGGAACATTATATGAGTCTATAACGTTGTATATCCTAATCTAAGGCAACCTATTATCTCAGACGTAATATTTTACAATATTCCTCGCATGTCGGTGCATACTTTTCGGTGGGAATATTATATGCGTCCACAACGGTCGATATCGTAATCTAAGGCAATCTAACATCTCGGATGCAATATTTGACAACATTCCTTGCCTGTCGAACCCTACTTCTCCGAGGAAACAGTATGTACGTCTATAGCGGTATATATCCTAATCTAAGGCAACCTAACATCTCGGATGCAATATTTGACAACATTCCTTGCCTGTCGAACCCTACTCCTCGGAGGGAACAGTATGTACGTCTATAACGTTATATATCCTAACCTAAGGCAACCTAACATCTCGGATGTAATATTCTACAACCTTCCAGGCGTGTCGGACTCTACTTCTCGGTGGTAACATTATATGCGTCTATAACGTTGCATATCCTAATCTAAGGCAACCTAACATCTCGGATGCAATATTTGACAACATTCCTGCCCTGTCGAACCCTACATCTCGGAGGGAACAGCATATACGTCTATAGCGGTATATATCCTAATCTAAGGCAACCTAACATCTCGGATGCAATATTTGACTACATTCCTGGCCTGTCGAACCCTACATCTCGGAGGGAACAGTATATACGTCTATAGCGGTATATATCCTAATCTAAGGCAACCTAACATCTCGGATGCAATATTTGACTACATTCCTGGCCTGTCGAACCCTACTTCTCGGAGGGAACAGTATGTACGTCTGTAACGTTATATATCCTAACCTAAGGCAACCTAACATTTCGGATGTAATATTCTACAACCTTCCAGGCGTGTCGGCCCCTACTTCTCGGTGGTAACATTATATGTGTCTATAACGTTGCATATCCTAATCTAAGGCAACCTAACATCTCGGATGCAATATTTGACAACATTCCTGGCCTGTCGAACCCTACTGCTCGGAGGGAACTGTATATACGTCTATAACGGTATATATCCTAATCTAAGGCAACCTAACATCTCGGATGAAATATGTGACAACATTCCTGGCCTGTCGAACCCTACATCTCGGAGGGAACAGTATATACGTCTGTAACGTCATATATCCTAACCGAAGGCAACCTAACATCTCGGATGCAATATTTGACAACATTCCTGGCCTGTCGAACCCTACATCTCGGAGGGAACAGTATATACGTCTATAGCGGTATATATCCTAATCTAAGGCAACCTAACATCTTGGATGAAATATGTGACAACATTCCTGGCCTGTCGAACCCTACGTCTCGCTGGTAACATTACGTGCGTCTATAACGTCATATATCCTAACCTAAGACAACCAAACATCTCGGATGTAACATTTGACAACATTCCAGGCGTGTCGGTCCCTACGTCTCGGTGGTAACATTACATGCGTCTATAACGTTATATATCCTAACCTAAGGCAACCTAACATCTCGGATGCAATATTTGACAACATTCCTGGCCTGTCGAACCCTACTTCTCGGAGGGAACAGCATATACATCTATAACGTCATATATCCTAGCCTAAGGCAACATAACATCTCGGATGTAACATTTGACAACATTCCAGGTGTGTCGGTCCCTACGTCTCGGTGGTAACATTACATGCGTCTATAACGTTATATATCCTAACCTAAGGCCAACTAACATCTCGTATGTAATATTTGACAACATTCCTGGCGTGTCGAACCCTACTTCTCGGTGGGAATAGTATATACGTCTATAACGTTATATATCCTAACCTAAGGCAACCTAACATCTCGGATATAACATTTGACAACATTCCAGGCGTGTTGGAACCCTACGTCTCGCTGGTAACATTACGTGCGTCTATAACGTTATATATGCTAACCTAAGGCAACCTAATATCTCGGATGCAATATTTGACAACATTCCTGGCCTGTCGAACCCTACTTCTCGGAGGGAACAGCATATACGTCTATAACGTCATAAATCCTAACCTAAGGCAACCTAACATCTCGGATGTAACATTTGACAACATTCCAGGCGTGTCGGTCCCTACGTCTCGGTGGTAACGTTACTTGCGTCTCTAACGTTATATATCCTAACCTAAGGCAACCTAACATCTCGGATGCAATATTTGACAACATTCCTGGCCTGTCGAACAATACTTCTCGGAGGGGACAGTATATACGTCTATAACGTTATATATCCTAACCTAACGCAACCTGACATCTCGGATGTAATAATCTACATCATTCCAGGCGTGTCGGACCCTACTTTTCGGTGGGAACATTATATGAGTCGATAACGTTGTATATCCTAATCTAAGGCAATCTATTTTCTCAGACGTAATATTTTACAATATTCCTGGCGTGTCGGTGCATACTTTTCGGTGGGAATATTATATGCGTCTATAACGGTCGATATCGTAATCTAAGGCAACCTAACATCTCGGATACAATATTTGACAACATTCCTGGCCTGTCGAACCCTACTTCTCGGAGGGAACAGTATATACGTCTATAACGTCATATATCCTAACCTAAGGCAACCTAACATCTCGGATGTAACATGTGACAACATTCCAGGCGTGTCGGTCCCTACGTCTCGGTGGTAACATTACATGCGTCTATAACGGTATATTTCCTAATATAAGGCAACCTAACATCTCGGATGCAATATTTGACAACATTCCTGGCCTGTCGAACCCTACTTCTCGTGGGGAACAGTATATACGTCTATAACGTCATATATCCTAACCTAAGGCAACCTAACATCTCGGATGTAACATTTGACAACATTCCAGGCATGTCGGTCCCTACGTCTCGGTGGTAACATTATATGCGTCTATAACGTTATATATCCTTATCTAAGGCAACTTGACATCCCGGATGCAATATTTGACAAGATTCCTAGCCTGTCGAACCCTACTTCTCGGAGGGAACAGTATATACGTCTATAACGTTATATATCCTAACGTAAGGCCACCTGACATCTCGGATGTAATATTCTGCACCATTCCAGGCGTGTCGGACCCTACTTCTCGGTGGGAACATTATATGAGTCTATAACGTTGTATATCCTAATCTAAGGCAACCTATTATCTCAGACGTAATATTTTACAATATTCCTCGCATGTCGGTGCATACTTTTCGGTGGGAATATTATATGCGTTCACAACGGTCGATATCGTAATCTAAGGCAATCTAACATCTCGGATGCAATATTTGACAACATTCCTTGCCTGTCGAACCCTACTTCTCGGAGGAAACAGTATGTACGTCTATAGCGGTATATATCCTAATCTAAGGCAACCTAACATCTCGGATGCAATATTTGACAACATTCCTTGCCTGTCGAACCCTACTCCTCGGAGGGAACAGTATGTACGTCTATAACGTTATATATCCTAACCTAAGGCAACCTAACATCTCGGATGTAATATTCTACAACCTTCCAGGCGTGTCGGACTCTACTTCTCGGTGGTAACATTATATGCGTCTATAACGTTGGATATCCTAATCTAAGGCAACCTAACATCTCGGATGCAATATTTGACAACATTCCTGGCGTGTCGAACCCTACTTCTCGGTGGGAACAGTATATACGTCTATAACGTTATATATCCTAACCTAAGGCAACCTAACATCTCGGATGTAACATTTGACAACATTCCAGGCGTGTCGGTCCCTACGTCTCGGTGGTAACGTTACATGCGTCTATAACGTTATATATCCTAACCTAAGGCAACCTAACATCACGGATGCAATATTTGACAACATTCCTGGCCTGTCGAACCCTACGTCTCGGAGGGAACAGTATATACGTCTGTAACGTCATATATCCTAACCTAAGGCAACCTAACATCTCGGATGTAATATTCTACAACCTTCCAGGCGTGTCGGACTCTACTTCTCGGTGGTAACATTATATGCGTCTATAACGTTGCATATCCTAATCTAAGGCAAAATAACATCTCGGATGCAATATTTGACAACATTCCTGGCCTGTCGAACCCTACATCTCGGAGGGAACAGTATATACGTCTATAGCGGTATATATCCTTATCTAAGGCAACCTAACATCTCGGATGCAATATTTGACTACATTCCTGGCCTGTCGAACCCTACATCTCGGAGGGAACAGTATATACGTCTATAGCGGTATATATCCTAATCTAAGGCAACCTAACATCTCGGATGCAATATTTGACTACATTCCTGGCCTGTCGAACCCTACTTCTCGGAGGGAACAGTATGTACGTCTGTAACGTTATATATCCTAACCTAAGGCAACCTAACATTTCGGATGTAATATTCTACAACCTTCCAGGCGTGTCGGACCCTACTTCTCGGTGGTAACATTATATGTGTCTATAACGTTGCATATCCTAATCTAAGGCAACCTAACATCTCGGATGCAATATTTGACAACATTCCTGGCCTGTCGAACCCTACTGCTCGGAGGGAACTGTATATACGTCTATAACGGTATATATCCTAATCTAAGGCAACCTAACATCTCGGATGAAATATGTGACAACATTCCTGGCCTGTCGAACCCTACATCTCGGAGGGAACAGTATATACGTCTGTAACGTCATATATCCTAACCTAAGACAACCTAACATCTCGGATGTAACATTTGACAACATTCCAGGCGTGTCGGTCCCTACGTCTCGGTGGTAACATTACATGCGTCTATAACGTTATATATCCTAATCTAAGGCAACCTATCATCTCGGATGCAATATTTTACAACATTCCTGGCCTGTCGAACCCTACTTCTCGGAGGGAACAGCATATACCTCTATAACGTCATATATCCTAGCCTAAGGCAACCTAACATCTCGGATGTAACATTTGACAACATTCCGGGCGTGTCGGTCCCTACGTCTCGGTGGTAACATTACATGCGTCTATAACGGTATATATCCTAATCTTAGGCAACCTGACATCTCGGATGTAACATTTTACCACATTCCAGGCGTGTCGGTCCCTACGTCTCGGTGGTAACATTACATGCGTCTATAACGTTATATATCCTAACCTAAGGCCAAGTAACATCTCGTATGTAATATTTGACAACATTCCTGGCGTGTCGAACCCTACTTCTCGGTGGGAACAGTATATACGTGTATAACGTTATATATCCTAACCTAAGGCAACCTAACATCTCGGATGTAACATTTGACAACATTCCAGGCGTGTCGGTCCCTACGTCTCGGTGGTAACGTTACATGCGTCTATAACGTTATATATCCTAACCTAAGGCAACCTAACATCTCGGATGCAATATTTGACAACATTCCTGGCCTGTCGAACCCTACATCTCGGAGGGAACAGTATATACGTCTGTAACGTCATATATCCTAACCTAAGGCAACCTAACATCTCGGATGTAATATTCTACAACCTTCCAGGCGTGTCGGACTCTACTTCTCGGTGGTAACATTATATGCGTCTATAACGTTGCATATCCTAATCTAAGGCAACCTAACATCTCGGATGCAATATTTGACAACATTCCTGGCCTGTCGAACCCTACATCTCGGAGGGAACAGTATATACGTCTATAGCGGTATATATCCTTATCTAAGGCAACCTAACATCTCGGATGCAATATTTGACTACATTCCTGGCCTGTCGAACCCTACATCTCGGAGGGAACAGTATATACGTCTATAGCGGTATATATCCTAATCTAAGGCAACCTAACATCTCGGATGCAATATTTGACTACATTCCTGGCATGTCGGTCCCTACGTCTCGGTGGTAACATTATATGCGTCTATAACGTTATATATCCTTATCTAAGGCAACCTAACATCTCGGATGCAAGATTTGACAACATTCCTGGCCTGTCGAACCCTACTTCTCGGAGGGAACAGTATATACGTCTATAGCGGTATATATCCTAATCTAAGGCAACCTAACATCTCGGATGCAGTATTTGACAACATTCCTGGCCTGTCGAACCCTACTTCTCGGAGGGAACAGTATATACGTCTATAACGTTATATATCCTAACCGAAGGCAACCTAACATCTCGGATGCAATATTTGACAACATTCCTGGCCTGTCGAACCCTACATCTCGGAGGGAACAGTATATACGTCTATAGCGGTATATATCCTAATCTAAGGCAACCTAACATCTCGGATGCAATATTTGATAACATTCCTGGCGTGTCGAACCCTACTTCTCAGTGGGAACAGTATATACGTCTGTAACGTCATATATCCTAACCTAAGGCAACCTAGCATCTCGGATATAACATTTGACAACATTCCCGGCGTGTTGGAACCCTACGTCTCGGTGGTAACATTACGTGCGTCTATAACGTTATATATGCTAACCTAAGGCAACCTAACATCTCGGATGCCATATTTGACAACATTCCTGGCCTGTCGAACCCTACTTCTCGGAGGGAACAGCATATACGTCTATAACGTTATATATCCTAACCTAAGGCAACCTGACATCTCGGATGTAGTATTCTACATCATTCCAGGCGTGTCGGACCCTACTTTTCGGTGGGAACATTATATGAGTCTATAACGTTGTGTATCCTAATCGAAGGCAATCTATTTTCTCAGACGTAATATTTTACAATATTCCTGGCGTGTCGGTGCATACTTTTCGGTGGGAATATTATATGCGTCTATAACGGTCGATATCGTAATCTAAGGCAACCTAACATCTCGGATGCAATAATTGACAACATTCCTGGCCTGTCGACCCTACTTCTCGGAGGGAACAGCATATACATCTATAACGTCATATATCCTAGCCTAAGGCAACCTAACATCTCGGATGTAACATTTGACAACATTCCAGGCGTGTCGGTCCCTACGTCACGGTGGTAACATTACATGCGTCTATAACGGTATATATCCTTATCTAAGGCAACCTAACATCTCGGATGTAACTTTTTACCACATTCCAGGCGTGTCGGTCCCTACGTCTCGGTGGTAACATTACATGCGTCTATAACGTTATATATCCTAACCTAAGGCCACCGGAACATCTCGTATGTAATATTTGACAACATTCCTGGCGTGTCGAGCCCTACTTCTCGGTGGTAACATTATATGCGTCTATAACGTTGCATATCCTAATCTAAGGCAACCTAACATCTAGGATGCAATATTTGACAACATTCCTGTCCTGTCGACCCTACTTCTCGGAGGGAACAGCATATACATTTATAACGTCATATATCCTAATCTAAGGCAACCTAACATCTCGGATGTAACATTTGACAACATTCCAGGCGTGTCGGGCCCTACGTCTCGGTGGTAACATTACATGCGTCTATAACGTTATATATCCTAACCTAAGGCAACCTAACATCTCGGATGCAATATTTGACAACATTCCTGGCCTGTCGAACCCTACTGCTCGGAGAGAACAGTATATACGTCTATAACGGTATATATCCTAATCTAAGGCAACCTAACATCTCGGATGAAATATTTGACAACATTCCTGGCCTGTCGAAACCTACATCTCGGAGGGAACAGTATATACGTCTGTAACGTCATGTATCCTAACCTAAGACAACCTAACATCTCGGATGTAACATTTGACAACATTCCACGCGTGTCGGTCCCTACGTCTCGGTGGTAACATTACATGCGTCTATAACGGTATATTTCCTAATCTAAGGCAACCTAACATCTCGGACGCAATATTTGACAACATTCCTGGCCTGTCGAACCATACTTCTCGGGGGGAACAGTATATACGTCTATAACGTCATATATCCTAACCTAAGGCAACCTAACATCTCGGATGCAATATTTGACAACATTCCTGGCCTGTCGAACCATACTTCTCGGCGGGAACAGTATATACGTCTATAACGTCATATATCCTAACCTAAGGCAACCTAACATCTCGGATGTAACATTTGACAACATTCCAGGTGTGTCGGTCCCTACGTCTCGGTGGTAAAGTTACATGCGTCTATAACGTTATATATCCTAACCTAAGGCAACCTAACATCTCGGATGTAACATTTGACAACATTCCAGGCATGTCGGTCCCTACGTCTCGGTGGTAACATTATATGTGTCTATAACGTTATATATCCTTATCTAAGGCAACCTAACATCTCGGATGCAATATTTGACAACATTCCAGGTGTGTCGGTCCCTACGTCTCGGTGGTAACGTTACATGCGTCTATAACGTTATATATCCTAACCTAAGGCAACCTAACATCTCGGATTTAACATTTGACAACATTCCAGGCATGTCGGTCCCTACGTCTCGGTGGTAACATTATATGTGTCTATAACGTTATATATACTTATCTAAGGCAACCTAACATCTCGGATGCAATATTTGACAACATTCCTAGCCTGTCGAACCCTACTTCTCGGAGGGAACAGTATATACGTCTATAACGTTATATATCCTAACCTAAGGCAACCTGACATCTCGGATGTAATATTCTACATCATTCCAGGCGTGTCGGACCCTACTTTTCGGTGGGAACATTATATGAGTCTATAACGTTGTGTATCTTAATCTAAGGCAATCTATTTTCTCAGACGTAATATTTTACAATATTCCTGGCGTGTCGGTGCATACTTTTCGGTGGGAATATTATATGCGTCTATAACGGTCGATATCGTAATCTAAGGCAACCTCACATCTCGGATGCAATAATTGACAACATTCCTGGCCTGTCGACCCTACTTCTCGGAGGGAACAGCATATACATCTATAACGTCATATATCCTAGCCTAAGGCAACATAACATCTCGGATGTAACATTTGACAACATTCCAGGCGTGTCGGTCCCTACGTCACGGTGGTAACATTACATGCGTCTATAACGGTATATATCCTTATCTAAGGCAACCTAACATCTCGGATGTAACTTTTTACCACATTCCAGGCGTGTCGGTCCCTACGTCTCGGTGGTAACATTACATGCGTCTATAACGTTATATATCCTAACCTAAGGCCACCTAACATCTCGTATGTAATATTTGACAACATTCCTGGCGTGTCGGTCCCTACGTCTCGGTGGTAACATTACATGCGTCTATAGCGGTATATATCGTAATCTTAGGCAACCTAACATCTCGGATGTAACATTTTACAACATTCCAGGCCTGTCGGCCCCTACGACTCGGTGGTAACATTACATGCTTCTATAACGTTATATATCCTAACCTAAGGCCACCGGAACATCTCGTATGTAATATTTGACAACATTCCTGGCGTGTCGAGCCCTACTTCTCGGTGGTAACATTATATGCGTCTATAACGTTGCATATCCTAATCTAAGGCAACCTAACATCTAGGATGCAATATTTGGCAACATTCCTGTCCTGTCGACCCTACTTCTCGGAGGGAACAGCATATACATTTATAACGTCATATATCCTAGCCTAAGGCAACCTAACATCTCGGATGTAACATTTGACAACATTCAAGGCGTGTCGGTCCCTACGTCTCGGTGGTAACATTACATGCGTCTATAACGGTATATATCCTTATCTAAGGCAACCTAACATCTCGGATGTAACATTTTACCACATTCCAGGCGTGTCGGTCCCTACGTCTCGGTGGTAACGTTACATGCGTCTATAACGTTATATATCCTAACCTAAGGCCACCTAACATCTAGGATGTAACATTTGACAACATTCCAGGCATGTCGGTCCCTACGTCTCGGTGGTAACATTATATGCGTCTATAACTTTATGTATCCTTATCTAAGGCAACCTAACATCTCAGATGCAATATTTGACAACATTCCTAGCCTGTCGAACCCTACTTCTCGGAGGGAACAGTATATACGTCTATAACGTTATATATCCTAACCTAAGGCAACCTGACATCTCGGATGTAATATTCTACATCATTCCAGGCGTGTCGGACCCTACTTCTCGGTGGGAACATTATATGCGTCTATAGCGGTATATATCCTAATCTTAGGCAACCTAACATCTCGGATGTAACATTTTACAACATTCCAGGCCTGTCGGTCCCTACGTCTCGGTGGTAACATTACATGCGTCTATAACGTTATATATCGTAACCTAAGGCCACCTAACATCTCGTATGTAATATTTGACAACATTCCTGGCGTGTCGAACCCTACTTCTCGGTGGGAACCGTATATACGTCTATAACGTTATATATCCTTATCTAAGGCAACCTAACATCTCGGATGCAATATTTGACAACATTCCAGGTGTGTCGGTCCCTACGTCTCGGTGGTAACGTTACATGCGTCTATAACGTTATATATCCTAACCTAAGGCCACCTAACATCTCGTATGTAATATTTGACAACATTCCTGGCGTGTCGGTCCCTACGTCTCGGTGGTAACATTACATGCGTCTATAACGGTATATATCCTTATCTAAGGCAACCTAACATCTCGGATGTAACTTTTTACCACATTCCAGGCGTGTCGGTCCCTACGTCTCGGTGGTAACATTACATGCGTCTATAACGTTATATATCCTAACCTAAGGCCACCTAACATCTCGTATGTAATATTTGACAACATTCCTGGCGTGTCGGTCCCTACGTCTCGGTGGTAACATTACATGCGTCTATAGCGGTATATATCGTAATCTTAGGCAACCTAACATCTCGGATGTAACATTTTACAACATTCCAGGCCTGTCGGCCCCTACGACTCGGTGGTAACATTACATGCTTCTATAACGTTATATATCCTAACCTAAGGCCACCGGAACATCTCGTATGTAATATTTGACAACATTCCTGGCGTGTCGAGCCCTACTTCTCGGTGGTAACATTATATGCGTCTATAACGTTGCATATCCTAATCTAAGGCAACCTAACATCTAGGATGCAATATTTGGCAACATTCCTGTCCTGTCGACCCTACTTCTCGGAGGGAACAGCATATACATTTATAACGTCATATATCCTAGCCTAAGGCAACCTAACATCTCGGATGTAACATTTGACAACATTCCAGGCGTGTCGGTCCCTACGTCTCGGTGGTAACATTACATGCGTCTATAACGGTATATATCCTTGTCTAAGGCAACCTAACATCTCGGATGTAACATTTTACCACATTCCAGGCGTGTCGGTCCCTACGTCTCGGTGGTAACGTTACATGCGTCTATAACGTTATATATCCTAACCTAAGGCCACCTAACATCTAGGATGTAACATTTGACAACATTCCAGGCATGTCGGTCCCTACGTCTCGGTGGTAACATTATATGCGTCTATAACTTTATGTATCCTTATCTAAGGCAACCTAACATCTCAGATGCAATATTTGACAACATTCCTAGCCTGTCGAACCCTACTTCTCGGAGGGAACAGTATATACGTCTATAACGTTATATATCCTAACCTAAGGCAACCTGACATCTCGGATGTAATATTCTACATCATTCCAGGCGTGTCGGACCCTACTTCTCGGTGGGAACATTATATGCGTCTATAGCGGTATATATCCTAATCTTAGGCAACCTAACATCTCGGATGTAACATTTTACAACATTCCAGGCCTGTCGGTCCCTACGTCTCGGTGGTAACATTACATGCGTCTATAACGTTATATATCCTAACCTAAGGCCACCTAACATCTCGTATGTAATATTTGACAACATTCCTGGCGTGTCGAACCCTACTTCTCGGTGGGAACCGTATATACGTCTATAACGTTATATATCCTAACCTAAGGCAACCTAACAACTCGGATGTAATATTTGACAACATTCCTGGCGTGTCGGACCCTACTTCTCGGTGGGAACAGTATATACGTCTGTAACGTCATATATCCTAACCTAAGGCAACCTAACGTCTCGGATATAACATTTGACAACATTCCAGGCGTGTTGGAACCCTACGTCTCGGTGGTAACATTACGTGCGTCTATAACGTTATATATGCTAACCTAAGGCAACATAACATCTCGGATGCAATATTTGACAACATTCCTGGCCTGTCGAACCCTACTTCTCGGAGGGAACAGTATATACGTCTATAACGGTACATATCCTAATCTAAGGCAACCTAACATCTCGGATGCAATATTTGACATCATTCCTGGCCTGTAGAACCCTACTCCTCGGAGGGAACAGTATATACGTCTGTAACGACATATATCCTAACCTAAGACAACCTAACATCCCGGATGTAACATTTGACAACATTCCAGGCGTGTCGGTCCCTACGTCTCGGTGGTAACATTACATGCGTCTATAACGTTATATATCCTAACCTAAGGCAACCTAACATCTCGGATGCAATATTTGACAACATTCCTGGCCTGTCGAATCCTACTTCTCGGAGGGAACAGCATATACGTCTATAACGTCATATATCCTAACCTAAGGCAACCTAACATCTCGGATGTAACATTTGACAACATTCCAGGCGTGTCGGTCCCTACGTCTCGGTGATAACATTACATGCGTCTATAGCGGTATATATCCTAATCTTAGGCAACCTAACATCTCGGATGTAACATTTTACAACATTCCAGGCCTGCCGGTCCCTACGTCACGGTGGTAACATTACATGCGTCTATAACGTTATATATCCTAACCTAAGGCCACCTAACATCTCGTATGTAATATTTGACAACATTCCTGGCGTGTCGAACCCTACTTCTCGGTGGGAACAGTATATACGTCTATAACGTTATATATCCTAACGTAAGGCAACCTAACATCTCGGATGCAATATTTGACAACATACCCGGCGTGTTGGAACCCTACGTCTCGGTGGTAACATTACGTGCGTCTATAACGTTATATCTGCTAACCTAAGGCAACCTAACATCTCGGATGCAATATTTGACAACATTCCTGGCCTGTCGAACCCTACTTCTCGGAGGGAACAGTATATACGTCTATAACGTTATATATCCTAACCTAAGGCAACCTGACATCTCGGATGTAATATTCTACATCATTCCAGGCGTGTCGAACCCTACTTCTCGGATGGAACTGTATATACGTCTATAACGGTATATATCCTAATCTAAGGCAACCTAACATCTCGGATGTAACATTTGACAACATTCCAGGTGTGTCGGTCCCTACGTCACAGTGGTAACATTACATGCGTCTATAACGTTATATATCCTAACCTAAGGCCGCCTAACATCTCGTATGTAATATTTGATAACATTCCTGGCGTGTCGAACCCTACTTCTCGGAGGGAACAGCATATACATTTATAACGTCATATATCCTAATCTAAGGCAACCTAACATCTCGGATGTAACATTTGACAACATTCCAGGCGTGTCGGGCCCTACGTCTCGGTGGTAACATTACATGCGTCTATAACGTTATATATCCTAACCTAAGGCAACCTAACATCTCGGATGCAATATTTGACAACATTCCTGGCCTGTCGAACCCTACTGCTCGGAGAGAACAGTATATACGTCTATAACGGTATATATCCTAATCTAAGGCAACCTAACATCTCGGATGAAATATTTGACAACATTCCTGGCCTGTCGAAACCTACATCTCGGAGGGAACAGTATATACGTCTGTAACGTCATGTATCCTAACCTAAGACAACCTAACATCTCGGATGTAACATTTGACAACATTCCACGCGTGTCGGTCCCTACGTCTCGGTGGTAACATTACATGCGTCTATAACGGTATATTTCCTAATCTAAGGCAACCTAACATCTCGGATGCAATATTTGACAACATTCCTGGCCTGTCGAACCATACTTCTCGGGGGGAACAGTATATACGTCTATAACGTCATATATCCTAACCTAAGGCAACCTAACATCTCGGATGCAATATTTGACAACATTCCTGGCCTGTCGAACCATACTTCTCGGCGGGAACAGTATATACGTCTATAACGTCATATATCCTAACCTAAGGCAACCTAACATCTCGGATGTAACATTTGACAACATTCCAGGTGTGTCGGTCCCTACGTCTCGGTGGTAAAGTTACATGCGTCTATAACGTTATATATCCTAACCTAAGGCAACCTAACATCTCGGATGTAACATTTGACAACATTCCAGGCATGTCGGTCCCTACGTCTCGGTGGTAACATTATATGTGTCTATAACGTTATATATCCTTATCTAAGGCAACCTAACATCTCGGATGCAATATTTGACAACATTCCAGGTGTGTCGGTCCCTACGTCTCGGTGGTAACGTTACATGCGTCTATAACGTTATATATCCTAACCTAAGGCAACCTAACATCTCGGATTTAACATTTGACAACATTCCAGGCATGTCGGTCCCTACGTCTCGGTGGTAACATTATATGTGTCTATAACGTTATATATACTTATCTAAGGCAACCTAACATCTCGGATGCAATATTTGACAACATTCCTAGCCTGTCGAACCCTACTTCTCGGAGGGAACAGTATATACGTCTATAACGTTATATATCCTAACCTAAGGCAACCTGACATCTCGGATGTAATATTCTACATCATTCCAGGCGTGTCGGACCCTACTTTTCGGTGGGAACATTATATGAGTCTATAACGTTGTGTATCCTAATCTAAGGCAATCTATTTTCTCAGACGTAATATTTTACAATATTCCTGGCGTGTCGGTGCATACTTTTCGGTGGGAATATTATATGCGTCTATAACGGTCGATATCGTAATCTAAGGCAACCTCACATCTCGGATGCAATAATTGACAACATTCCTGGCCTGTCGACCCTACTTCTCGGAGGGAACAGCATATACATCTATAACGTCATATATCCTAGCCTAAGGCAACATAACATCTCGGATGTAACATTTGACAACATTCCAGGCGTGTCGGTCCCTACGTCACGGTGGTAACATTACATGCGTCTATAACGATATATATCCTTATCTAAGGCAACCTAACATCTCGGATGTAACTTTTTACCACATTCCAGGCGTGTCGGTCCCTACGTCTCGGTGGTAACATTACATGCGTCTATAACGTTATATATCCTAACCTAAGGCCACCTAACATCTCGTATGTAATATTTGACAACATTCCTGGCGTGTCGGTCCCTACGTCTCGGTGGTAACATTACATGCGTCTATAGCGGTATATATCGTAATCTTAGGCAACCTAACATCTCGGATGTAACATTTTACAACATTCCAGGCCTGTCGGCCCCTACGACTCGGTGGTAACATTACATGCTTCTATAACGTTATATATCCTAACCTAAGGCCACCGGAACATCTCGTATGTAATATTTGACAACATTCCTGGCGTGTCGAGCCCTACTTCTCGGTGGTAACATTATATGCGTCTATAACGTTGCATATCCTAATCTAAGGCAACCTAACATCTAGGATGCAATATTTGGCAACATTCCTGTCCTGTCGACCCTACTTCTCGGAGGGAACAGCATATACATTTATAACGTCATATATCCTAGCCTAAGGCAACCTAACATCTCGGATGTAACATTTGACAACATTCCAGGCGTGTCGGTCCCTACGTCTCGGTGGTAACATTACATGCGTCTATAACGGTATATATCCTTATCTAAGGCAACCTAACATCTCGGATGTAACATTTTACCACATTCCAGGCGTGTCGGTCCCTACGTCTCGGTGGTAACGTTACATGCGTCTATAACGTTATATATCCTAACCTAAGGCCACCTAACATCTAGGATGTAACATTTGACAACATTCCAGGCATGTCGGTCCCTACGTCTCGGTGGTAACATTATATGCGTCTATAACTTTATGTATCCTTATCTAAGGCAACCTAACATCTCAGATGCAATATTTGACAACATTCCTAGCCTGTCGAACCCTACTTCTCGGAGGGAACAGTATATACGTCTATAACGTTATATATCCTAACCTAAGGCAACCTGACATCACGGATGTAATATTCTACATCATTCCAGGCGTGTCGGACCCTACTTCTCGGTGGGAACATTATATGCGTCTATAGCGGTATATATCCTAATCTTAGGCAACCTAACATCTCGGATGTAACATTTTACAACATTCCAGGCCTGTCGGTCCCTACGTCTCGGTGGTAACATTACATGCGTCTATAACGTTATATATCCTAACCTAAGGCCACCTAACATCTCGTATGTAATATTTGACAACATTCCTGGCGTGTCGAACCCTACTTCTCGGTGGGAACCGTATATACGTCTATAACGTTATATATCCTAACCTAAGGCAACCTAACAGCTCGGATGTAATATTTGACAACATTCCTGGCGTGTCGAAACCTACTTCTCGGTGGGAACAGTATATACGTCTGTAACGTCATATATCCTAACCTAAGGCCACCTAACATCTCGTATGTAATATTTGACAACATTCCTGGCGTGTCGAACCCTACTTCTCGGTGGGAACCGTATATACGTCTATAACGTTATATATCCTAACCTAAGGCAACCTAACAGCTCGGATGTAATATTTGACAACATTCCTGGCGTGTCGAAACCTACTTCTCGGTGGGAACAGTATATACGTCTATAACGTTATATATCCTAACGTAAGGCAACCTAACATCTCGGATGTAATATTTGACAACATTCCTGGCGTGTCGGACCCTACTTCTCGGTGGGAACAGTATATATGTCTGTAACGTCATATATCCTAACCTAAGGCAACCTAACATCTCGGATATAACATTTGACAACATTCCCGGCGTGTTGGAACCCTACGTCTCGGTGGTAACATTACGTGCGTCTATAACGTTATATATGCTAACCTAAGGCAACCTAACATCTCGGATGCAATATTTGACAACATTCCTGGCCTGCCGAACCCTACTTCTCGGAGGGAACAGCATATACATCTATAACGTCATATATCCTAGCCTAAGGCAACCTAACATCTCGGATGTAACATTTGACAACATTCCAGGAGAGTCGGTCCCTACGTCTCGGTGGTAACATTACATGCGTCTATAACGGTATATATCCTAATCTTAGGCAACCTAACATCTCGGATGTAACATTTTACCACATTCCAGGCGTGTCGGTCTCTACGTCTCGGAGGTAACATTACATGCGTCTATAACGTCACATATCCTAACCTAAGGCCACCTAACATCTCGTATGTAATATTTGACAACATTCCTGGCGTGTCGAACCTTACTTCTCGGTGGGAACAGTATATACGTCTATAACGTTATATATCCTAACCTAAGGCAACCTAACATCTCGGATGTAATATTTGACAACATTCCTGGCGTGTCGGACCCTACTTCTCGGTGGGAACAGTATATACGTCTGTAACGTCATATATCCTAACCTAAGGCAACCTAACATCTCGGATATAACATTTGACAACATTCCAGGCGTGTTGGAACCCTACGTCTCGGTGGTAACATTACGTGCGTCTATAACGTTATATATGCTAACCTAAGGCAACATAACATCTCGGATGCAATATTTGACAACATTCCTGGCCTGTCGAACCCTACTTCTCGGAGGGAACAGTATATACGTCTATAACGGTACATATCCTAATCTAAGGCAACCTAACATCTCGGATGCAATATTTGACATCATTCCTGGCCTGTAGAACCCTACTCCTCGGAGGGAACAGTATATACGTCTGTAACGACATATATCCTAACCTAAGACAACCTAACATCCCGGATGTAACATTTGACAACATTCCAGGCGTGTCGGTCCCTACGTCTCGGTGGTAACATTACATGCGTCTATAACGTTATATATCCTAACCTAAGGCAACCTAACATCTCGGATGCAATATTTGACAACATTCCTGGCCTGTCGAATCCTACTTCTCGGAGGGAACAGCATATACGTCTATAACGTCATATATCCTAACCTAAGGCAACCTAACATCTCGGATGTAACATTTGACAACATTCCAGGCGTGTCGGTCCCTACGTCTCGGTGATAACATTACATGCGTCTATAGCGGTATATATCCTAATCTTAGGCAACCTAACATCTCGGATGTAACATTTTACAACATTCCAGGCCTGCCGGTCCCTACGTCACGGTGGTAACATTACATGCGTCTATAACGTTATATATCCTAACCTAAGGCCACCTAACATCTCGTATGTAATATTTGACAACATTCCTGGCGTGTCGAACCCTACTTCTCGGTGGGAACAGTATATACGTCTATAACGTTATATATCCTAACGTAAGGCAACCTAACATCTCGGATGCAATATTTGACAACATACCCGGCGTGTTGGAACCCTACGTCTCGGTGGTAACATTACGTGCGTCTATAACGTTATATATGCTAACCTAAGGCAACCTAACATCTCGGATGCAATATTTGACAACATTCCTGGCCTGTCGAACCCTACTTCTCGGAGGGAACAGTATATACGTCTATAACGTTATATATCCTAACCTAAGGCAACCTGACATCTCGGATGTAATATTCTACATCATTCCAGGCGTGTCGAACCCTACTTCTCGGATGGAACTGTATATACGTCTATAACGGTATATATCCTAATCTAAGGCAACCTAACATCTCGGATGTAACATTTGACAACATTCCAGGTGTGTCGGTCCCTACGTCTCGGTGGTAACATTTCATGCGTCTATAACGTTATATATCCTAACCTAAGGCAACCTAACATCTCGGATGCAATATTTGACAACATTCCTGGCCTGTCGAATCCTACTTCTCGGAGGGAACAGCATATACGTCTATAACGTCATATATCCTAGCCTAAGGCAACCTAACATCTCGGATGTAACATTTGACAACATTCCAGGCGTGTCGGTCCCTACGTCACGGTGGTAACATTACATGCGTCTATAACGGTATATATCCTTATCTAAGGCAACCTAACATCTCGGATGTAACTTTTTACCACATTCCAGGCGTGTCGGTCCCTACGTCTCGGTGGTAACATTACATGCGTCTATAACGTTATATATCCTAACCTAAGGCCACCGGAACATCTCGCATGTAATATTTGACAACATTCCTGGCGTGACGAGCCCTACTTCTCGGTGGTAACATTATATGCGTCTATAACGTTGCATATCCTAATCTAAGGCAACCTAACATCTAGGATGCAATATTTGACAACATTCCTGTCCTGTCGACCCTACTTCTCGGAGGGAACAGCATATACATTTATAACGTCATATATCCTAATCTAAGGCAACCTAACATCTCGGATGTAACATTTGACAACATTCCAGGCGTGTCGGGCCCTACGTCTCGGTGGTAACGTTACATGCGTCTATAACGTTATATATCCTAACCTAAGGCAACCTAACATCTCGGATGCAATATTTGACAACATTCCTGGCGTGTCGAACCCTACTTCTCGGTGGGAACAGTATATACGTCTATAACGTTATATATCCTAACCTAAGGCAACCTAACATCTCGGATGTAACATTTGACAACATTCCAGGCGTGTCGGTCCCTACGTCTCGGTGGTAACGTTACATGCGTCTATAACGTTATATATCCTAACCTAAGGCAACCTAACATCTCGGATGCAATATTTGACAACATTCCTGGCCTGTCGAACCCTACGTCTCGGAGGGAACAGTATATACGTCTGTAACGTCATATATCCTAACCTAAGGCAACCTAACATCTCGGATGTAATATTCTACAACCTTCCAGGCGTGTCGGACTCTACTTCTCGGTGGTAACATTATATGCGTCTATAACGTTGCATATCCTAATCTAAGGCAAAATAACATCTCGGATGCAATATTTGACAACATACCTGGCCTGTCGAACCCTACATCTCGGAGGGAACAGTATATACGTCTATAGCGGTATATATCCTTATCTAAGGCAATCTAACATCTCGGATGCAATATTTGACTACATTCCTGGCCTGTCGAACCCTACATCTCGGAGGGAACAGTATATACGTCTATAGCGGTATATATCCTAATCTAAGGCAACCTAACATCTCGGATGCAATATTTGACTACATTCCTGGTCTGTCGAACCCTACTTCTCGGAGGGAACAGTATGTACGTCTGTAACGTTATATATCCTAACCTAAGGCAACCTAACATTTCGGATGTAATATTCTACAACCTTCCAGGCGTGTCGGACCCTACTTCTCGGTGGTAACATTATATGTGTCTATAACGTTGCATATCCTAATCTAAGGCAACCTAACATCTCGGATGCAATATTTGACAACATTCCTGGCCTGTCGAACCCTACTGCTCGGAGGGAACTGTATATACGTCTATAACGGTATATATCCTAATCTAAGGCAACCTAACATCTCGGATGAAATATGTGACAACATTCCTGGCCTGTCGAACCCTACATCTCGGAGGGAACAGTATATACGTCTGTAACGTCATATATCCTAACCTAAGACAACCTAACATCTCGGATGTAACATTTGACAACATTCCAGGCGTGTCGGTCCCTACGTCTCGGTGGTAACATTACATGCGTCTATAACTTTATATATCCTAATCTAAGGCAACCTATCATCTCGGATGCAATATTTTACAACATTCCTGGCCTGTCGAACCCTACTTCTCGGAGGGAACAGCATATACCTCTATAACGTCATATATCCTAGCCTAAGGCAACCTAACATCTCGGATGTAACATTTGACAACATTCCGGGCGTGTCGGTCCCTACGTCTCGGTGGTAACATTACATGCGTCTATAACGGTATATATCCTAATCTTAGGCAACCTGACATCTCGGATGTAACATTTTACCACATTCCAGGCGTGTCGGTCCCTACGTCTCGGTGGTAACATTACATGCGTCTATAACGTTATATATCCTAACCTAAGGCCAAGTAACATCTCGTATGTAATATTTGACAACATTCCTGGCGTGTCGAACCCTACTTCTCGGTGGGAACAGTATATACGTCTATAACGTTATATATCCTAACCTAAGGCAACCTAACATCTCGGATGTAACATTTGACAACATTCCAGGCGTGTCGGTCCCTACGTCTCGGTGGTAACGTTACATGCGTCTATAACGTTATATATCCTAACCTAAGGCAACCTAACATCTCGGATGCAATATTTGACAACATTCCTGGCCTGTCGAACCCTACATCTCGGAGGGAACAGTATATACGTCTGTAACGTCATATATCCTAACCTAAGGCAACCTAACATCTCGGATGTAATATTCTACAACCTTCCAGGCGTGTCGGACTCTACTTCTCGGTGGTAACATTATATGCGTCTATAACGTTGCATATCCTAATCTAAGGCAACCTAACATCTCGGATGCAATATTTGACAACATTCCTGGCCTGTCGAACCCTACATCTCGGAGGGAACAGTATATACGTCTATAGCGGTATATATCCTTATCTAAGGCAACCTAACATCTCGGATGCAATATTTGACTACATTCCTGGCCTGTCGAACCCTACATCTCGGAGGGAACAGTATATACGTCTATAGCGGTATATATCCTAATCTAAGGCAACCTAACATCTCGGATGCAATATTTGACTACATTCCTGGCCTGTCGAACCCTACTTCTCGGAGGGAACAGTATGTACGTCTGTAACGTTATATATCCTAACCTAAGGCAACCTAACATTTCGGATGTAATATTCTACAACCTTCCAGGCGTGTCGGACCCTACTTCTCGGTGGTAACATTATATGTGTCTATAACGTTGCATATCCTAATCTAAGGCAACCTAACATCTCGGATGCAATATTTGACAACATTCCTGGCCTGTCGAACCCTACTGCTCGGAGGGAACTGTATATACGTCTATAACGGTATATATCCTAATCTAAGGCAACCTAACATCTCGGATGAAATATGTGACAACATTCCTGGCCTGTCGAACCCTACATCTCGGAGGGAACAGTATATACGTCTGTAACGTCATATATCCTAACCTAAGACAACCTAACATCTCGGATGTAACATTTGACAACATTCCAGGCGTGTCGGTCCCTACGTCTCGGTGGTAACATTACATGCGTCTGTAACGTTATATATCCTAACCTATGGCAACCTATCATCTCGGATGCAATATTTTACAACATTCCTGGCCTGTCGAACCCTACTTCTCGGAGGGAACAGCATATACCTCTATAACGTCATATATCCTAGCCTAAGGCAACCTAACATCTCGGATGTAACATTTGACAACATTCCGGGCGTGTCGGTCCCTACGTCTCGGTGGTAACATTACATGCGTCTATAACGGTATATATCCTAATCTTAGGCAACCTGACATCTCGGATGTAACATTTTACCACATTCCAGGCGTGTCGGTCCCTACGTCTCGGTGGTAACATTACATGCGTCTATAACGTTATATATCCTAACCTAAGGCCAAGTAACATCTCGTATGTAATATTTGACAACATTCCTGGCGTGTCGAACCCTACTTCTCGGTGGGAACAGTATATACGTCTATAACGTTATATATCCTAACCTAAGGCAACCTAACATCTCGGATGTAACATTTGACAACATTCCAGGCGTGTCGGTCCCTACGTCTCGGTGGTAACGTTACATGCGTCTATAACGTTATATATCCTAACCTAAGGCAACCTAACATCTCGGATGCAATATTTGACAACATTCCTGGCCTGTCGAGCCCTACATCTCGGAGGGAACAGTATATACGTCTGTAACGTCATATATCCTAACCTAAGGCAACCTAACATCTCGGATGTAATATTCTACAACCTTCCAGGCGTGGCGGACTCTACTTCTCGGTGGTAACATTATATGCGTCTATAACGTTGCATATCCTAATCTAAGGCAACCTAACATCTCGGATGCAATATTTGACAACATTCCTGGCCTGTCGAACCCTACATCTCGGAGGGAACAGTATATACGTCTATAGCGGTATATATCCTTATCTAAGGCAACCTAACATCTCGGATGCAATATTTGACTACATTCCTGGCCTGTCGAACCCTACATCTCGGAGGGAACAGTATATACGTCTATAGCGGTATATATCCTAATCTAAGGCAACCTAACATCTCGGATGCAATATTTGACTACATTCCTGGCCTGTCGAACCCTACTTCTCGGAGGGAACAGTATGTACGTCTGTAACGTTATATATCCTAACCTAAGGCAACCTAACATTTCGGATGTAATATTCTACAACCTTCCAGGCGTGTCGGACCCTACTTCTCGGTGGTAACATTATATGTGTCTATAACGTTG
This sequence comes from Xylocopa violacea, assembly GCA_963969225.1. Classification (NCBI taxonomy): domain Eukaryota; kingdom Metazoa; phylum Arthropoda; class Insecta; order Hymenoptera; family Apidae; genus Xylocopa; species Xylocopa violacea. Next base: position 21,007,832 of record CAXAJV010000002.1, on the reverse strand, counting down.
CATATCCTAATCTAAGGCAACCTAACATCTCGGATGCAATATTTGACAACATTCCTGGCCTGTCGAACCCTACTGCTCGGAGGGAACTGTATATACGTCTATAACGGTATATATCCTAATCTAAGGCAACCTAACATCTCGGATGAAATATGTGACAACATTCCTGGCCTGTCGAACCCTACATCTCGGAGGGAACAGTATATACGTCTGTAACGTCATATATCCTAACCTAAGACAACCTAACATCTCGGATGTAACATTTGACAACATTCCAGGCGTGTCGGTCCCTACGTCTCGGTGGTAACATTACATGCGTCTATAACGTTATATATCCTAACCTATGGCAACCTATCATCTCGGATGCAATATTTTACAACATTCCTGGCCTGTCGAACCCTACTTCTCGGAGGGAACAGCATATACCTCTATAACGTCATATATCCTAGCCTAAGGCAACCTAACATCTCGGATGTAACATTTGACAACATTCCGGGCGTGTCGGTCCCTACGTCTCGGTGGTAACATTACATGCGTCTATAACGGTATATATCCTAATCTTAGGCAACCTGACATCTCGGATGTAACATTTTACCACATTCCAGGCGTGTCGGTCCCTACGTCTCGGTGGTAACATTACATGCGTCTATAACGTTATATATCCTAACCTAAGGCCAACTAACATCTCGTATGTAATATTTGACAACATTCCTGGCGTGTCGAACCCTACTTCTCGGTGGGAACAGTATATACGTCTATAACGTTATATATCCTAACCTAAGGCAACCTAACATCTCGGATGTAACATTTGACAACATTCCAGGCGTGTCGGTCCCTACGTCTCGGTGGTAACGTTACATGCGTCTATAACGTTATATATCCTAACCTAAGGCAACCTAACATCTCGGATGCAATATTTGACAACATTCCTGGCCTGTCGAACAATACTTCTCGGAGGGAACAGTATATACGTCTATAACGTTATATATCCTAACCTAAGGCAACCTAACATCTCGGATGTAACATTTGACAACATTCCAGGCATGTCGGTCCCTACGTCATGGTGGTAACATTATATTCGTCTATAACGTTATATATCCTTATCTAAGGCAACCTAACATCTCGGATGCAATATTTGACAACATTCCTAGCCTGTCGAACCCTACGTCTCGGTGGTAACATTACATGCGTCTATAACGGTATATTTCCTAATCTAAGGCAACCTAACATCTCGGATGCAATATTTGACAACATTCCTGGCCTGTCGAACCCTACTTCTCGGAGGGAACAGTATATACGTCTATAACGTCATATATTCTAACCTAAGGCAACCTAACATCTCGGATGTAACATTTGACAACATTCCAGACATGTCGGTCCCTACGTCTCGGTGGTAACATTATATGCGTCTATAACGTTATATATCCTTATCTAAGGCAACCTAACATCTCGGATGCAATATTTGACAACATTCCTGGCCTGTCGAACCCTACTTCTCGGAGGGAACAGTATATACGTCTATAGCGGTATATATCCTAATCTAAGGCAACCTAACATCTCGGATGCAGTATTTGACAACATTCCTGGCGTGTCGGACCCTACTTCTCGGTGGGAACAGTATATACGTCTGTAACGTCATATATCCTAACCTAAGGCAACCTAACATCTCGGATATAACATTTGACAACATTCCAGGCGTGTTGGAACCCTACGTCTCGGTGGTAACATTACGTGCGTCTATGACGTTATATATGCTAACCTAAGGCAACATAACATCTCGGATGCAATATTTGACAACATTCCTGGCCTGTCGAACCCTACTTCTCGGAGGGAACAGTATATACGTCTATAACGGTACATATCCTAATCTAAGGCAACCTAACATCTCGGATGCAATATTTGACATCATTCCTGGCCTGTAGAACCCTACTCCTCGGAGGGAACAGTATATACGTCTGTAACGACATATATCCTAACCTAAGACAACCTAACATCCCGGATGTAACATTTGACAACATTCCAGGCGTGTCGGTCCCTACGTCTCGGTGGTAACATTACATGCGTCTATAACGTTATATATCCTAACCTAAGGCAACCTAACATCTCGGATGCAATATTTGACAACATTCCTGGCCTGTCGAATCCTACTTCTCGGAGGGAACAGCATATACGTCTATAACGTCATATATCCTAACCTAAGGCAACCTAACATCTCGGATGTAACATTTGACAACATTCCAGGCGTGTCGGTCCCTACGTCTCGGTGATAACATTACATGCGTCTATAGCGGTATATATCCTAATCTTAGGCAACCTAACATCTCGGATGTAACATTTTACAACATTCCAGGCCTGCCGGTCCCTACGTCACGGTGGTAACATTACATGCGTCTATAACGTTATATATCCTAACCTAAGGCCACCTAACATCTCGTATGTAATATTTGACAACATTCCTGGCGTGTCGAACCCTACTTCTCGGTGGGAACAGTATATACGTCTATAACGTTATATATCCTAACGTAAGGCAACCTAACATCTCGGATGCAATATTTGACAACATACCCGGCGTGTTGGAACCCTACGTCTCGGTGGTAACATTACGTGCGTCTATAACGTTATATATGCTAACCTAAGGCAACCTAACATCTCGGATGCAATATTTGACAACATTCCTGGCCTGTCGAACCCTACTTCTCGGAGGGAACAGTATATACGTCTATAACGTTATATATCCTAACCTAAGGCAACCTGACATCTCGGATGTAATATTCTACATCATTCCAGGCGTGTCGAACCCTACTTCTCGGATGGATCTGTATATACGTCTATAACGGTATATATCCTAATCTAAGGCAACCTAACATCTCGGATGTAACATTTGACAACATTCCAGGTGTGTCGGTCCCTACGTCTCGGTGGTAACATTTCATGCGTCTATAACGTTATATATCCTAACCTAAGGCAACCTAACATCTCGGATGCAATATTTGACAACATTCCTGGCCTGTCGAATCCTACTTCTCGGAGGGAACAGCATATACGTCTATAACGTCATATATCCTAACCTAAGGCAACCTAACATCTCGGATGTAACATTTGACAACATTCCAGGCGTGTCGGTCCCTACGTCTCGGTGATAACATTACATGCGTCTATAGCGGTATATATCCTAATCTTAGGCAACCTAACATCTCGGATGTAACATTTTACAACATTCCAGGCCTGTCGGTCCCTACGTCACAGTGGTAACATTACATGCGTCTATAACGTTATATATCCTAACCTAAGGCCGCCTAACATCTCGTATGTAATATTTGATAACATTCCTGGCGTGTCGAACCCTACTTCTCGGAGGGAACAGCATATACGTCTATAACGTCATATATCCTAACCTAAGGCAACCTAACATCTCGGATATAACATTTGACAACATACCCGGCGTGTTGGAACCCTACGTCTCGGTGGTAACATTACGTGCGTCTATAACGTTATATATGCTAACCTAAGGCAACCTAACATCTCGGATGCCATATTTGACAACATTCCTGGCCTGTCGAACCCTACTTCTCGGAGGGAACAGCATATACGTCTATAACGTTATATATCCTAACCTAAGGCAACCTGACATCTCGGATGTAATATTCTACATCATTCCAGGCGTGTCGGACCCTACTTTTCGGTGGGAACATTATATGAGTCTATAACGTTGTGTATCCTAATCTAAGGCAATCTATTTTCTCAGACGTAATATTTTACAATATTCCTGGCGTGTCGGTGCATACTTTTCGGTGGGAATATTATATGCGTCTATAACGGTCGATATCGTAATCTAAGGCAACCTAACATCTCGGATGCAATAATTGACAACATTCCTGGCCTGTCGACCCTACTTCTCGGAGGGAACAGCATATACATCTATAACGTCATATATCCTAGCCTAAGGCAACCTAACATCTCGGATGTAACATTTGACAACATTCCAGGCGTGTCGGTCCCTACGTCACGGTGGTAACATTACATGCGTCTATAACGGTATATATCCTTATCTAAGGCAACCTAACATCTCGGATGTAACTTTTTACCACATTCCAGGCGTGTCGGTCCCTACGTCTCGGTGGTAACATTACATGCGTCTATAACGTTATATATCCTAACCTAAGGCCACCGGAACATCTCGCATGTAATATTTGACAACATTCCTGGCGTGTCGAGCCCTACTTCTCGGTGGTAACATTATATGCGTCTATAACGTTGCATATCCTAATCTAAGGCAACCTAACATCTAGGATGCAATATTTGACAACATTCCTGTCCTGTCGACCCTACTTCTCGGAGGGAACAGCATATACATTTATAACGTCATATATCCTAATCTAAGGCAACCTAACATCTCGGATGTAACATTTGACAACATTCCAGGCGTGTCGGGCCCTACGTCTCGGTGGTAACGTTACATGCGTCTATAACGTTATATATCCTAACCTAAGGCAACCTAACATCTCGGATGCAATATTTGACAACATTCCTGGCGTGTCGAACCCTACTTCTCGGTGGGAACAGTATATACGTCTATAACGTTATATATCCTAACCTAAGGCAACCTAACATCTCGGATGTAACATTTGACAACATTCCAGGCGTGTCGGTCCCTACGTCTCGGTGGTAACGTTACATGCGTCTATAACGTTATATATCCTAACCTAAGGCAACCTAACATCTCGGATGCAATATTTGACAACATTCCTGGCCTGTCGAACCCTACGTCTCGGAGGGAACAGTATATACGTCTGTAACGTCATATATCCTAACCTAAGGCAACCTAACATCTCGGATGTAATATTCTACAACCTTCCAGGCGTGTCGGACTCTACTTCTCGGTGGTAACATTATATGCGTCTATAACGTTGCATATCCTAATCTAAGGCAAAATAACATCTCGGATGCAATATTTGACAACATTCCTGGCCTGTCGAACCCTACATCTCGGAGGGAACAGTATATACGTCTATAGCGGTATATATCCTTATCTAAGGCAACCTAACATCTCGGATGCAATATTTGACTACATTCCTGGCCTGTCGAACCCTACATCTCGGAGGGAACAGTATATACGTCTATAGCGGTATATATCCTAATCTAAGGCAACCTAACATCTCGGATGCAATATTTGACTACATTCCTGGCCTGTCGAACCCTACTTCTCGGAGGGAACAGTATGTACGTCTGTAACGTTATATATCCTAACCTAAGACAACCTAACATCTCGGATGTAACATTTGACAACATTCCAGGCGTGTCGGTCCCTACGTCTCGGTGGTAACATTACATGCGTCTATAACGTTATATATCCTAATCTAAGGCAACCTATCATCTCGGATGCAATATTTTACAACATTCCTGGCCTGTCGAACCCTACTTCTCGGAGGGAACAGCATATACCTCTATAACGTCATATATCCTAGCCTAAGGCAACCTAACATCTCGGATGTAACATTTGACAACATTCCGGGCGTGTCGGTCCCTACGTCTCGGTGGTAACATTACATGCGTCTATAACGGTATATATCCTAATCTTAGGCAACCTGACATCTCGGATGTAACATTTTACCACATTCCAGGCGTGTCGGTCCCTACGTCTCGGTGGTAACATTACATGCGTCTATAACGTTATATATCCTAACCTAAGGCCAAGTAACATCTCGTATGTAATATTTGACAACATTCCTGGCGTGTCGAACCCTACTTCTCGGTGGGAACAGTATATACGTCTATAACGTTATATATCCTAACCTAAGGCAACCTAACATCTCGGATGTAACATTTGACAACATTCCAGGCGTGTCGGTCCCTACGTCTCGGTGGTAACGTTACATGCGTCTATAACGTTATATATCCTAACCTAAGGCAACCTAACATCTCGGATGCAATATTTGACAACATTCCTGGCCTGTCGAACCCTACATCTCGGAGGGAACAGTATATACGTCTGTAACGTCATATATCCTAACCTAAGGCAACCTAATATCTCGGATGTAATATTCTACAACCTTCCAGGCGTGTCGGACTCTACTTCTCGGTGGTAACATTATATGCGTCTATAACGTTGCATATCCTAATCTAAGGCAACCTAACATCTCGGATGCAATATTTGACAACATTCCTGGCCTGTCGAACCCTACATCTCGGAGGGAACAGTATATACGTCTATAGCGGTATATATCCTTATCTAAGGCAACCTAACATCTCGGATGCAATATTTGACTACATTCCTGGCCTGTCGAACCCTACATCTCGGAGGGAACAGTATATACGTCTATAGCGGTATATATCCTAATCTAAGGCAACCTAACATCTCGGATGCAATATTTGACTACATTCCTGGCCTGTCGAACCCTACTTCTCGGAGGGAACAGTATGTACGTCTGTAACGTTATATATCCTAACCTAAGGCAACCTAACATTTCGGATGTAATATTCTACAACCTTCCAGGCGTGTCGGACCCTACTTCTCGGTGGTAACATTATATGTGTCTATAACGTTGCATATCCTAATCTAAGGCAACCTAACATCTCGGATGCAATATTTGACAACATTCCTGGCCTGTCGAACCCTACTGCTCGGAGGGAACTGTATATACGTCTATAACGGTATATATCCTAATCTAAGGCAACCTAACATCTCGGATGAAATATGTGACAACATTCCTGGCCTGTCGAACCCTACATCTCGGAGGGAACAGTATATACGTCTGTAACGTCATATATCCTAACCTAAGACAACCTAACATCTCGGATGTAACATTTGACAACATTCCAGGCGTGTCGGTCCCTACGTCTCGGTGGTAACATTACATGCGTCTATAACGTTATATATCCTAACCTATGGCAACCTATCATCTCGGATGCAATATTTTACAACATTCCTGGCCTGTCGAACCCTACTTCTCGGAGGGAACAGCATATACCTCTATAACGTCATATATCCTAGCCTAAGGCAACCTAACATCTCGGATGTAACATTTGACAACATTCCGGGCGTGTCGGTCCCTACGTCTCGGTGGTAACATTACATGCGTCTATAACGGTATATATCCTAATCTTAGGCAACCTGACATCTCGGATGTAACATTTTACCACATTCCAGGCGTGTCGGTCCCTACGTCTCGGTGGTAACATTACATGCGTCTATAACGTTATATATCCTAACCTAAGGCCAACTAACATCTCGTATGTAATATTTGACAACATTCCTGGCGTGTCGAACCCTACTTCTCGGTGGGAACAGTATATACGTCTATAACGTTATATATCCTAACCTAAGGCAACCTAACATCTCGGATGTAACATTTGACAACATTCCAGGCGTGTCGGTCCCTACGTCTCGGTGGTAACGTTACATGCGTCTATAACGTTATATATCCTAACCTAAGGCAACCTAACATCTCGGATGCAATATTTGACAACATTCCTGGCCTGTCGAACAATACTTCTCGGAGGGAACAGTATATACGTCTATAACGTTATATATCCTAACCTAAGGCAACCTAACATCTCGGATGTAACATTTGACAACATTCCAGGCATGTCGGTCCCTACGTCATGGTGGTAACATTATATGCGTCTATAACGTTATATATCCTTATCTAAGGCAACCTAACATCTCGGATGCAATATTTGACAACATTCCTAGCCTGTCGAACCCTACGTCTCGGTGGTAACATTACATGCGTCTATAACGGTATATTTCCTAATCTAAGGCAACCTAACATCTCGGATGCAATATTTGACAACATTCCTGGCCTGTCGAAACCTACTTCTCGGAGGGAACAGTATATACGTCTATAACGTCATATATTCTAACCTAAGGCAACCTAACATCTCGGATGTAACATTTGACAACATTCCAGGCATGTCGGTCCCTACGTCTCGGTGGTAACATTATATGCGTCTATAACGTTATATATCCTTATCTAAGGCAACCTAACATCTCGGATGCAATATTTGACAACATTCCTGGCCTGTCGAACCCTACTTCTCGGAGGGAACAGTATATACGTCTATAGCGGTATATATCCTAATCTAAGGCAACCTAACATCTCGGATGCAGTATTTGACAACATTCCTGGCCTGTCGAACCCTACTTCTCGGAGGGAACAGTATATACGTCTATAACGTTATATATCCTAACCGAAGGCAACCTAACATCTCGGATGCAATATTTGACAACATTCCTGGCCTGTCGAACCCTACATCTCGGAGGGAACAGTATATACGTCTATAGCGGTATATATCCTAATCTAAGGCAACCTAACATCTCGGATGCAATATTTGATAACATTCCTGGCGTGTCGAACCCTACTTCTCAGTGGGAACAGTATATACGTCTGTAACGTCATATATCCTAACCTAAGACAACCTAGCATCTCGGATATAACATTTGACAACATTCCCGGCGTGTTGGAACCCTACGTCTCGGTGGTAACATTACGTGCGTCTATAACGTTATATATGCTAACCTAAGGCAACCTAACATCTCGGATGCCATATTTGACAACATTCCTGGCCTGTCGAACCCTACTTCTCGGAGGGAACAGCATATACGTCTATAACGTTATATATCCTAACCTAAGGCAACCTGACATCTCGGATGTAGTATTCTACATCATTCCAGGCGTGTCGGACCCTACTTTTCGGTGGGAACATTATATGAGTCTATAACGTTGTGTATCCTAATCGAAGGCAATCTATTTTCTCAGACGTAATATTTTACAATATTCCTGGCGTGTCGGTGCATACTTTTCGGTGGGAATATTATATGCGTCTATAACGGTCGATATCGTAATCTAAGGCAACCTAACATCTCGGATGCAATAATTGACAACATTCCTGGCCTGTCGACCCTACTTCTCGGAGGGAACAGCATATACATCTATAACGTCATATATCCTAGCCTAAGGCAACCTAACATCTCGGATGTAACATTTGACAACATTCCAGGCGTGTCGGTCCCTACGTCACGGTGGTAACATTACATGCGTCTATAACGGTATATATCCTTATCTAAGGCAACCTAACATCTCGGATGTAACTTTTTACCACATTCCAGGCGTGTCGGTCCCTACGTCTCGGTGGTAACATTACATGCGTCTATAACGTTATATATCCTAACCTAAGGCAACCTAACATCTCGGATGCAATATTTGACAACATTCCTGGCGTGTCGAGCCCTACTTCTCGGTGGTAACATTATATGCGTCTATAACGTTGCATATCCTAATCTAAGGCAACCTAACATCTAGGATGCAATATTTGACAACATTCCTGTCCTGTCGACCCTACTTCTCGGAGGGAACAGCATATACATTTATAACGTCATATATCCTAATCTAAGGCAACCTAACATCTCGGATGTAACATTTGACAACATTCCAGGCGTGTCGGGCCCTACGTCTCGGTGGTAACATTACATGCGTCTATAACGTTATATATCCTAACCTAAGGCAACCTAACATCTCGGATGCAATATTTGACAACATTCCTGGCCTGTCGAACCCTACTGCTCGGAGAGAACAGTATATACGTCTATAACGGTATATATCCTAATCTAAGGCAACCTAACATCTCGGATGAAATATTTGACAACATTCCTGGCCTGTCGAAACCTACATCTCGGAGGGAACAGTATATACGTCTGTAACGTCATGTATCCTAACCTAAGACAACCTAACATCTCGGATGTAACATTTGACAACATTCCACGCGTGTCGGTCCCTACGTCTCGGTGGTAACATTACATGCGTCTATAACGGTATATTTCCTAATCTAAGGCAACCTAACATCTCGGATGCAATATTTCACAACATTCCTGGCCTGTCGAACCATACTTCTCGGGGGGAACAGTATATACGTCTATAACGTCATATATCCTAACCTAAGGCAACCTAACATCTCGGATGCAATATTTGACAACATTCCTGGCCTGTCGAACCATACTTCTCGGCGGGAACAGTATATACGTCTATAACGTCATATATCCTAACCTAAGGCAACCTAACATCTCGGATGTAACATTTGACAACATTCCAGGTGTGTCGGTCCCTACGTCTCGGTGGTAAAGTTACATGCGTCTATAACGTTATATATCCTAACCTAAGGCAACCTAACATCTCGGATTTAACATTTGACAACATTCCAGGCATGTCGGTCCCTACGTCTCGGTGGTAACATTATATGTGTCTATAACGTTATATATACTTATCTAAGGCAACCTAACATCTCGGATGCAATATTTGACAACATTCCTAGCCTGTCGAACCCTACTTCTCGGAGGGAACAGTATATACGTCTATAACGTTATATATCCTAACCTAAGGCAACCTGACATCTCGGATGTAATATTCTACATCATTCCAGGCGTGTCGGACCCTACTTTTCGGTGGGAACCTTATATGAGTCTATAACGTTGTGTATCCTAATCTAAGGCAATCTATTTTCTCAGACGTAATATTTTACAATATTCCTGGCGTGTCGGTGCATACTTTTCGGTGGGAATATTATATGCGTCTATAACGGTCGATATCGTAATCTAAGGCAACCTCACATCTCGGATGCAATAATTGACAACATTCCTGTCCTGTCGACCCTACTTCTCGGAGGGAACAGCATATACATTTATAACGTCATATATCCTAGCCTAAGGCAACCTAACATCTCGGATGTAACATTTGACAACATTCCAGGCGTGTCGGTCCCTACGTCTCGGTGGTAACATTACATGCGTCTATAACGGTATATATCCTTATCTAAGGCAACCTAACATCTCGGATGTAACATTTTACCACATTCCAGGCGTGTCGGTCCCTACGTCTCGGTGGTAACGTTACATGCGTCTATAACGTTATATATCCTAACCTAAGGCCACCTAACATCTAGGATGTAACATTTGACAACATTCCAGGCATGTCGGTCCCTACGTCTCGGTGGTAACATTATATGCGTCTATAACTTTATGTATCCTTATCTAAGGCAACCTAACATCTCAGATGCAATATTTGACAACATTCCTAGCCTGTCGAACCCTACTTCTCGGAGGGAACAGTATATACGTCTATAACGTTATATATCCTAACCTAAGGCAACCTGACATCTCGGATGTAATATTCTACATCATTCCAGGCGTGTCGGACCCTACTTCTCGGTGGGAACATTATATGCGTCTATAGCGGTATATATCCTAATCTTAGGCAACCTAACATCTCGGATGTAACATTTTACAACATTCCAGGCCTGTCGGTCCCTACGTCTCGGTGGTAACATTACATGCGTCTATAACGTTATATATCCTAACCTAAGGCCACCTAACATCTCGTATGTAATATTTGACAACATTCCTGGCGTGTCGAACCCTACTTCTCGGTGGGAACCGTATATACGTCTATAACGTTATATATCCTAACCTAAGGCAACCTAACAACTCGGATGTAATATTTGACAACATTCCTGGCGTGTCGGACCCTACTTCTCGGTGGGAACAGTATATACGTCTGTAACGTCATATATCCTAACCTAAGGCCACCTAACATCTCGTATGTAATATTTGACAACATTCCTGGCGTGTCGAACCCTACTTCTCGGTGGGAACCGTATATACGTCTATAACGTTATATATCCTAACCTAAGGCAACCTAACAACTCGGATGTAATATTTGACAACATTCCTGGCGTGTCGAAACCTACTTCTCGGTGGGAACAGTATATACGTCTATAACGTTATATATCCTAACGTAAGGCAACCTAACATCTCGGATGTAATATTTGACAACATTCCTGGCGTGTCGGACCCTACTTCTCGGTGGGAACAGTATATATGTCTGTAACGTCATATATCCTAACCTAAGGCAACCTAACATCTCGGATATAACATTTGACAACATTCCCGGCGTGTTGGAACCCTACGTCTCGGTGGTAACATTACGTGCGTCTATAACGTTATATATGCTAACCTAAGGCAACCTAACATCTCGGATGCAATATTTGACAACATTCCTGGCCTGTCGAACCCTACTTCTCGGAGGGAACAGCATATACATCTATAACGTCATATATCCTAGCCTAAGGCAACCTAACATCTCGGATGTAACATTTGACAACATTCCAGGAGAGTCGGTCCCTACGTCTCGGTGGTAACATTACATGCGTCTATAACGGTATATATCCTAATCTTAGGCAACCTAACATCTCGGATGTAACATTTTACCACATTCCAGGCGTGTCGGTCTCTACGTCTCGGAGGTAACATTACATGCGTCTATAACGTCACATATCCTAACCTAAGGCCACCTAACATCTCGTATGTAATATTTGACAACATTCCTGGCGTGTCGAACCTTACTTCTCGGTGGGAACAGTATATACGTCTATAACGTTATATATCCTAACCTAAGGCAACCTAACATCTCGGATGTAATATTTGACAACATTCCTGGCGTGTCGGACCCTACTTCTCGGTGGGAACAGTATATACGTCTGTAACGTCATATATCCTAACCTAAGGCAACCTAACATCTCGGATATAACATTTGACAACATTCCAGGCGTGTTGGAACCCTACGTCTCGGTGGTAACATTACGTGCGTCTATAACGTTATATATGCTAACCTAAGGCAACATAACATCTCGGATGCAATATTTGACAACATTCCTGGCCTGTCGAACCCTACTTCTCGGAGGGAACAGTATATACGTCTACAACGGTACATATCCTAATCTAAGGCAACCTAACATCTCGGATGCAATATTTGACATCATTCCTGGCCTGTAGAACCCTACTCCTCGGAGGGAACAGTATATACGTCTGTAACGACATATATCCTAACCTAAGACAACCTAACATCCCGGATGTAACATTTGACAACATTCCAGGCGTGTCGATCCCTACGTCTCGGTGGTAACATTACATGCGTCTATAACGTTATATATCCTAACCTAAGGCAACCTAACATCTCGGATGCAATATTTGACAACATTCCTGGCCTGTCGAATCCTACTTCTCGGAGGGAACAGCATATACGTCTATAACGTCATATATCCTAACCTAAGGCAACGTAACATCTCGGATGTAACATTTGACAACATTCCAGGCGTGTCGGTCCCTACGTCTCGGTGATAACATTACATGCGTCTATAGCGGTATATATCCTAATCTTAGGCAACCTAACATCTCGGATGTAACATTTTACAACATTCCAGGCCTGCCGGTCCCTACGTCACGGTGGTAACATTACATGCGTCTATAACGTTATATATCCTAACCTAAGGCCACCTAACATCTCGTATGTAATATTTGACAACATTCCTGGCGTGTCGAACCCTACTTCTCGGTGGGAACAGTATATACGTCTATAACGTTATATATCCTAACGTAAGGCAACCTAACATCTCGGATGCAATATTTGACAACATACCCGGCGTGTTGGAACCCTACGTCTCGGTGGTAACATTACGTGCGTCTATAACGTTATATATGCTAACCTAAGGCAACATAACATCTCGGATGCAATATTTGACAACATTCCTGGCCTGTCGAACCCTACTTCTCGGAGGGAACAGTATATACGTCTACAACGGTACATATCCTAATCTAAGGCAACCTAACATCTCGGATGCAATATTTGACATCATTCCTGGCCTGTAGAACCCTACTCCTCGGAGGGAACAGTATATACGTCTGTAACGACATATATCCTAACCTAAGACAACCTAACATCCCGGATGTAACATTTGACAACATTCCAGGCGTGTCGATCCCTACGTCTCGGTGGTAACATTACATGCGTCTATAACGTTATATATCCTAACCTAAGGCAACCTAACATCTCGGATGCAATATTTGACAACATTCCTGGCCTGTCGAATCCTACTTCTCGGAGGGAACAGCATATACGTCTATAACGTCATATATCCTAACCTAAGGCAACGTAACATCTCGGATGTAACATTTGACAACATTCCAGGCGTGTCGGTCCCTACGTCTCGGTGATAACATTACATGCGTCTATAGCGGTATATATCCTAATCTTAGGCAACCTAACATCTCGGATGTAACATTTTACAACATTCCAGGCCTGCCGGTCCCTACGTCACGGTGGTAACATTACATGCGTCTATAACGTTATATATCCTAACCTAAGGCCACCTAACATCTCGTATGTAATATTTGACAACATTCCTGGCGTGTCGAACCCTACTTCTCGGTGGGAACAGTATATACGTCTATAACGTTATATATCCTAACGTAAGGCAACCTAACATCTCGGATGCAATATTTGACAACATACCCGGCGTGTTGGAACCCTACGTCTCGGTGGTAACATTACGTGCGTCTATAACGTTATATATGCTAACCTAAGGCAACCTAACATCTCGGATGCAATATTTGACAACATTCCTGGCCTGTCGAACCCTACTTCTCGGAGGGAACAGTATATACGTCTATAACGTTATATATCCTAACCTAAGGCAACCTGACATCTCGGATGTAATATTCTACATCATTCCAGGCGTGTCGAACCCTACTTCTCGGATGGAACTGTATATACGTCTATAACGGTATATATCCTAATCTAAGGCAACCTAACATCTCGGATGTAACATTTGACAACATTCCAGGTGTGTCGGTCCCTACGTCTCGGTGGTAACATTTCATGCGTCTATAACGTTATATATCCTAACCTAAGGCAACCTAACATCTCGGATGCAATATTTGACAACATTCCTGGCCTGTCGAATCCTACTTCTCGGAGGGAACAGCATATACGTCTATAACGTCATATATCCTAACCTAAGGCAACCTAACATCTCGGATGTAACATTTGACAACATTCCAGGCGTGTCGGTCCCTACGTCTCGGTGATAACATTACATGCGTCTATAGCGGTATATATCCTAATCTTAGGCAACCTAACATCTCGGATGTAACATTTTACAACATTCCAGGCCTGTCGGTCCCTACGTCACAGTGGTAACATTACATGCGTCTATAACGTTATATATCCTAACCTAAGGCCGCCTAACATCTCGTATGTAATATTTGATAACATTCCTGGCGTGTCGAACCCTACTTCTCGGAGGGAACAGCATATACGTCTATAACGTCATATATCCTAACCTAAGGCAACCTAACATCTCGGATATAACATTTGACAACATACCCGGCGTGTTGGAACCCTACGTCTCGGTGGTAACATTACGTGCGTCTATAACGTTATATATGCTAACCTAAGGCAACCTAACATCTCGGATGCCATATTTGACAACATTCCTGGCCTGTCGAACCCTACTTCTCGGAGGGAACAGCATATACGTCTATAACGTTATATATCCTAACCTAAGGCAACCTGACATCTCGGATGTAATATTCTACATCATTCCAGGCGTGTCGGACCCTACTTTTCGGTGGGAACATTATATGAGTCTATAACGTTGTGTATCCTAATCTAAGGCAATCTATTTTCTCAGACGTAATATTTTACAATATTCCTGGCGTGTCGGTGCATACTTTTCGGTGGGAATATTATATGCGTCTATAACGGTCGATATCGTAATCTAAGGCAACCTAACATCTCGGATGCAATAATTGACAACATTCCTGGCCTGTCGACCCTACTTCTCGGAGGGAACAGCATATACATCTATAACGTCATATATCCTAGCCTAAGGCAACCTAACATCTCGGATGTAACATTTGACAACATTCCAGGCGTGTCGGTCCCTACGTCACGGTGGTAACATTACATGCGTCTATAACGGTATATATACTTATCTAAGGCAACCTAACATCTCGGATGTAACTTTTTACCACATTCCAGGCGTGTCGGTCCCTACGTCTCGGTGGTAACATTACATGCGTCTATAACGTTATATATCCTAACCTAAGGCCACCGGAACATCTCGCATGTAATATTTGACAACATTCCTGGCGTGTCGAGCCCTACTTCTCGGTGGTAACATTATATGCGTCTATAACGTTGCATATCCTAATCTAAGGCAACCTAACATCTAGGATGCAATATTTGACAACATTCCTGTCCTGTCGACCCTACTTCTCGGAGGGAACAGCATATACATTTATAACGTCATATATCCTAATCTAAGGCAACCTAACATCTCGGATGTAACATTTGACAACATTCCAGGCGTGTCGGGCCCTACGTCTCGGTGGTAACATTACATGCGTCTATAACGTTATATATCCTAACCTAAGGCAACCTAACATCTCGGATGCAATATTTGACAACATTCCTGGCCTGTCGAACCCTACTGCTCGGAGAGAACAGTATATACGTCTATAACGGTATATATCCTAATCTAAGGCAACCTAACATCTCGGATGAAATATTTGACAACATTCCTGGCCTGTCGAAACCTACATCTCGGAGGGAACAGTATATACGTCTGTAACGTCATGTATCCTAACCTAAGACAACCTAACATCTCGGATGTAACATTTGACAACATTCCACGCGTGTCGGTCCCTACGTCTCGGTGGTAACATTACATGCGTCTATAACGGTATATTTCCTAATCTAAGGCAACCTAACATCTCGGATGCAATATTTGACAACATTCCTGGCCTGTCGAACCATACTTCTCGGGGGGAACAGTATATACGTCTATAACGTCATATATCCTAACCTAAGGCAACCTAACATCTCGGATGCAATATTTGACAACATTCCTGGCCTGTCGAACCATACTTCTCGGCGGGAACAGTATATACGTCTATAACGTCATATATCCTAACCTAAGGCAACCTAACATCTCGGATGTAACATTTGACAACATTCCAGGTGTGTCGGTCCCTACGTCTCGGTGGTAAAGTTACATGCGTCTATAACGTTATATATCCTAACCTAAGGCAAAATAACATCTCGGATGTAACATTTGACAACATTCCAGGCATGTCGGTCCCTACGTCTCGGTGGTAACATTATATGTGTCTATAACGTTATATATCCTTATCTAAGGCAACCTAACATCTCGGATGCAATATTTGACAACATTCCAGGTGTGTCGGTCCCTACGTCTCGGTGGTAACGTTACATGCGTCTATAACGTTATATATCCTAACCTAAGGCAACCTAACATCTCGGATTTAACATTTGACAACATTCCAGGCATGTCGGTCCCTACGTCTCGGCGGTAACATTATATGTGTCTATAACGTTATATATACTTATCTAAGGCAACCTAACATCTCGGATGCAATATTTGACAACATTCCTAGCCTGTCGAACCCTACTTCTCGGAGGGAACAGTATATACGTCTATAACGTTATATATCCTAACCTAAGGCAACCTGACATCTCGGATGTAATATTCTACATCTTTCCAGGCGTGTCGGACCCTACTTTTCGGTGGGAACATTATATGAGTCTATAACGTTGTGTATCCTTATCTAAGGCAATCTATTTTCTCAGACGTAATATTTTACAATATTCCTGGCGTGTCGGTGCATACTTTTCGGTGGGAATATTATATGCGTCTATAACGGTCGATAACGTAATCTAAGGCAACCTCACATCTCGGATGCAATAATTGACAACATTCCTGGCCTGTCGACCCTACTTCTCGGAGGGAACAGCATATACATCTATAACGTCATATATCCTAGCCTAAGGCAACATAACATCTCGGATGTAACATTTGACAACATTCCAGGCGTGTCGGTCCCTACGTCACGGTGGTAACATTACATGCGTCTATAACGGTATATATCCTTATCTAAGGCAACCTAACATCTCGGATGTAACTTTTTACCACATTCCAGGCGTGTCGGTCCCTACGTCTCGGTGGTAACATTATATGCGTCTATAACGTTGCATATCCTAATCTAAGGCAACCTAACATCTAGGATGCAATATTTGGCAACATTCCTGTCCTGTCGACCCTACTTCTCGGAGGGAACAGCATATACATTTATAACGTCATATATCCTAGCCTAAGGCAACCTAACATCTCGGATGTAACATTTGACAACATTCCAGGCGTGTCGGTCCCTACGTCTCGGTGGTAACATTACATGCGTCTATAACGGTATATATCCTTATCTAAGGCAACCTAACATCTCGGATGTAACATTTTACCACATTCCAGGCGTGTCGGTCCCTACGTCTCGGTGGTAACGTTACATGCGTCTATAACGTTATATATCCTAACCTAAGGCCACCTAACATCTAGGATGTAACATTTGACAACATTCCAGGCATGTCGGTCCCTACGTCTCGGTGGTAACATTATATGCGTCTATAACTTTATGTATCCTTATCTAAGGCAACCTAACATCTCGGATGCAATATTTGACAACATTCCTGGCCTGTCGAACCCTACTTCTCGGAGGGAACAGTATATCCGTCTATAACGTTATATATCCTAACCTAAGGCAACCTGACATCTCGGATGTAATATTCTACATGATTCCAGGCGTGTCGTACCCTACTTCTCGGATGGAACTGTATATACGTCTATAACGGTATATATCCTAACCTAAGGCAACCTAACATCTCGGATGTAACATTTGACAACATTGCAGGCGTGTCGGTCCCTACGTCTCGGTGGTAACATTACATGCGTCTATAACGTTATATATCCTAACCTAAGGCAACCTAACATCTCGGATGCAATATTTGACAACATTCCTGGCCTGTCGAACCCTACTTCTCGGAGGGAACAGTATATACGTCTATAACGTCATATATCCTAACCTAAGGCAACCTAACATCTCGGATGTAACATTTGACAACATTCCAGGCGTGTCGAATCCTACTTCTCGGTGGGAACAGTATATACGTCTATAACGTTATATATCCTAACGTAAGGCAACCTAACATCTCGGATGTAATATTTGACAACATTCCTCGCGTGTCGGACCCTACTTCTCGGTGGGAACAGTATATACGTCTGTAACGTCATATATCCTAACCTAAGGCAACCTAACATCTCGGATATAACATTTGACAACATTCCCGGCGTGTTGGAACCCTACGTCTCTGTGGTAACATTACGTGCGTCTATAACGCTATATATGCTAACCTAAGGCAACCTAACATCTCGGATGCAATATTTGACAACATTCCTGGCCTGTCGAACCCTATTTCTCGGAGGGAACAGTATATACATCTATAACGTTATATATCCTAACCTAAGGCAACCTGACATCTCGGATGTATTACTCTACAACATTCCAGGCGTGTCGGACCCTACTTCTCGGTGGGAACATTATATGCGCCTATAACGTTGTATAACCTAATCTAAGGCAACCTAACATCTCGGATGCAATATTTGACAACATTCCTGGCCTGTCGAACCCTACATCTCGGAGGGAACAGTATATACGTCTATAGCGGTATATATCCTAATCTAAGGCCACCTAACATCTCGTATGTAATATTTGACAACATTCCTGGCGTGTCGAACCCTACTTCTCGGTGGTAACATTACATGCGTCTATAACGTTATATATCCTAACCTAAGGCAACCTAACATCTCGGATGCAATATTTGACAACATTCCTGGCCTGTCGAACCCTACTTCTCGGAGGGAACAGTATATACGTCTATAACGTCATATATCCTAACCTAAGGCAACCTAACATCTCGGATGTAACATTTGACAACATTCCAGGCGTGTCGAATCCTACTTCTCGGTGGGAACTGTATATACGTCTATAACGGTATATATCCTAATCTAAGGCAACCTAACATCTCGGATGTAACATTTGACAACATTGCAGGCGTGTCGGTCCCTACGTCTCGGTGGTAACATTACGTCGTCTATAACGCTATATATGCTAACCGAAGGCAACCTAACATCTCGGATGCAATATTTGACAACATTCCTGGCCTGTCGAACCCTATTTCTCGGAGGGAACAGTATATACGTCTATAACGTTATATATCCTAACCTAAGGCAACCTGACATCTCGGATGTATTATTCTACAACATTCCAGGCGTGTCGGACCCTATTTCTCGGTGGGAACATTATATGCGTCTATAACGTTGTATATCCTAATCTAAGGCAACCTAACATCTCGGATGCAATATTTGACAACATTCCTGGCCTGTCGAACCCTACATCTCGGAGGGAACAGTATATACGTCTATAGCGGTATATATCCTAATCTAAGGCCACCTAACATCTCGTATGTAATATTTGACAACATTCCTGGCGTGTCGAACCCTACTTCCCGGTGGGAACAGTATATACGTCTATAACGTTATATATCCTAACGTAAGGCAACCTAACATCTCGGATGTATTATTCTACAACATTCCAGGCGTGTCGGACCCTACTTCTCGGTGGGAACATTATATGCGTCTATAACGTTGTATATCCTAATCTAAGGCAACCTAACATCTCGGATGCAATATTTGACAACATTCCTGGCCTGTCGAACCCTACATCTCGGAGGGAACAGTATATACGTCTATAGCGGTATATATCCTAATCTAAGGCCACCTAACATCTCGTATGTAATATTTGACAACATTCCTGGCGTGTCGAACCCTACTTCTCGGTGGGAACAGTATATACGTCTATAACGTTATATATCCTAACGTAAGGCAACCTAACATCTCGGATGTATTATTCTACAACATTCCAGGCGTGTCGGACCCTACTTCTCGGTGGGAACATTATATGCGTCTATAACGTTGTATATCCTAATCTAAGGCAACCTAACATCTCGGATGCAATATTTGACAACATTCCTGGCCTGTCGAACCCTACATCTCGGAGGGAACAGTATATACGTCTATAGCGGTATATATCCTAATCTAAGGCCACCTAACATCTCGTATGTAATATTTGACAACATTCCTGGCGTGTCGAACCCTACTTCTCGGTGGGAACAGTATATACGTCTATAACGTTATATATCCTAACGTAAGGCAACCTAACATCTGGGATGTAATATTTGACAACATTCCTGGCGTGTCGGACCCTACTTCTCGGTGGGAACAGTATATATGTCTGTAACGTCATATATCCTAACCTAAGGCAACCTAACATCTCGGATATAACATTTGACAACATTCCCGGCGTGTTGGAACCCTACGTCTCGGTGGTAACATTACGTGCGTCTATAACGTTCTATATCCTAACCTAAGGCCACCTAACATCTCGTATGTAATATTTGATAACATTCCTGGCGTGTCGAACCCTACTTCTCGGAGGGAACAGCATATACGTCTATAACGTCATATATCCTAACCTAAGGCAACCTAACATCTCGGATATAAGATTTGACAACATACCCGGCGTGTTGGAACCCTACGTCTCGGTGGTAACATTACGTGCGTCTATAACGTTATATATGCTAACCTACGGCAACCTAACGTCTCGGATGCAATATTTGACAACATTCCTGGCCTGTCGAACCCTACTTCTCGGAGGGAACAGTATATACGTCTATAACGTTATGTAGGATATTTATTATTTTAAAATTAGATACAAGGAGATTAAGAACGTCTTTATAACTATATGTTTACTCAATAACGCACGATGAACAACTGACTCGATTTGTTTGAAAACATTCACTTGAAAGACTCATTCACATGCACATTCGCTCTCGCTCACATTCTAGAATATTCCATAACATAAAAATTGAAACTCTTAAATTATTGATTAATATAAATTATTGATTAACAAACAAGGATATCTAAGATTATTATCCTTCATTCGGCCGTCCTGCATGGACATTCGTCTCGAATGTCTTCATTAACGTCATCTTCAGATAAATCATCATCGGCTTCGTCAATCCATAGTTTCATAAATTCGGCTGATGTAGATGTTTGTTGAGGTCCTTCTCCTTCGCCCACCTTCTGAACTAAATATCGTTGGTTACGAAGAACTCGAATTATTTCATATGGTCCAAGATATTTGTGAGCTACTTTTAAACCAGGACCCTGTTGCATACGTTTAATAGCTACTAGGTCTCCTTCTCGATAAATTTTAGCTTTCCGTCTACTTTTGTCAAAAGTTCGTCTATTTTCTTGTTGTATCTTGAATATATTTTTGTTTGCTTGAAATCGTAATTCGTCTCGTTCATCTTGAAAAGATGCGACTCTTTCTTTTTCAAGTAAATCTCGAATGTCTGGATAATCTTTACGTACAATAGCTTCAGTCTTGACCACAGAAAAATGTCCTCGTTCATGAGCTCGCTTTATTATTTGCATTTGCATTTGACGCGGCACCACAAGTCGAATGTCTCCTTCAGACTCTTTGTACAAAAGATTTCCTCGAATGATATAATCTTTCGTCTTGTTTTGAAGTACTAAATCTTGAAGTTTCTTTATACTTTCATCTTCTTCCTGTGCCTTCCGCAAACGCGCTGTAAGACTTGTAACAGATTCGTCGATTAAGAAATTCATAGGTAGGGGATTTCGATTTAACGCGTCAACATGTAACATATTCTTTCCTGGTCGATGCTCTATCCGATAGTCGAATTCTTCTAACAATAATGCCCATCGCGCAACTCGCACACAAAGATCTTTCTTATTCATTGTAAGAGTGAAAGCGCGACAATCAGTGACAATAACAAACGAAATTCCTAACAAATAAACACGAAATTTCTTTAACGCTTTAACTACTGCTAAAACTTCTAACTCGTAACTACTATATTTTGCTTCAGCAGGAGTTGTCTTACCGCTAGAATAATATATGGGATGAAAATATCGATCTTCGTTATTTCTTTGAAATAAAATTGCTCCATAACCTAAAGCAGAAGCATCTGTATGCAACTCTGTTTCCGCTCCGACTCGATACAGGTTTAATATTGGTTTTTCACTTAGTATAACTTTTAATTGCATAAACGCTTCTTTTTCAATCGGTCCAAAACAGAATTTAACATTCGCTCGCAAAAGATTTGACAACGGTCGCGCAATTACAGAGTATCTATGAATAAATTTACGAAAGTACCCAGTCAATCCAAGAAAACTTTGTACTTGTTTAACATTTGTCGGTTCTGGAAATCGTCGGACTGCATCAGTTTTACGATCCGAAGGACGAACACGACCATTATTGATTACATGCCCGAGAAATTCAACTGTAGTTTGCAGAAAACAACATTTTTTCCAATTAATTATTAAATTAGCTTCGCTTGCTGTTATTAAAACCTTTTCAAGATTTTTGATTCCACTCTCAATATCATCCGATGGAATAATTAAATCATCCATATAAGTTAAAACTATTCTCTTTCGAATAAGCTCTCTAAATACAGTATTTATAAATCTTTGAAAGACTGCCGGTGAGTTACAAAGACCAAAAGGAACTCGTAAGAATTCGTAATGACCATCTGGTACAATAAATGCTGTATACTTTCGACTTGATTCATCCATTCGTACATGAAAGAAACCATTTTTCAAATCGAGAGTACTAAAAATACGCGCGCCTTGTAACGAATCTAATTGATCTTCGATTAATGGTAACGGATACCTATCTTTGATAATTTTCTTATTTATTTGACGATAATCTACACATAATCTAAATGAATCATCTTTCTTTCGGACAAGAACAACTGGACTCGCATAATCAGAAGTTGATACTTGAGCGACTCCATCCGCAATCCATTGTTCGATTTGTGCATTAACAATTTCTTTATGTGACGGTGATGAACGTCTCGCAGATTGATAAACTGGCTCTTCGTCTTTTAATACTAATTTCATTGTAATTTCAGATTCATAGGTTTTGTTCGGCTTATAATTACTAACAAGGTTTTTAATCGTCTCCCGCTGATTAGGATCTAATACATGAGACAGGTCAATATGATTTGCGTCTAACACTTTATCATCTATTATATCTATTTTAAATATTTCCGGTACAATATTTTCGTCTTCCGCAGTTTTGCTCATTTTTTCTGATAATGGACGAATGCTCACTTTGCTACCTTTAAGACTAACATCTGTTACACTCAAGAAATTTGTTCCTATTAAGAATTTATATTGAAGCATAGTATCAGAGACTACCTGTACGCAAATCGGATATGAGTATCCATCTACAGTAATTTCTGCTTGAAATTCTCCTAATGTCGCGTTATTCTTTGAACCTATACTATGAAAATGTAATTCACTGCGTCGTAATTGCGGAGAACCAAGTTTAATATATTCATCTGCGCGAATCAAACTAATATCGCTTCCTGAATCTATCAATGCTTCGATCTCATGTCCATTAAGCAAAACATTTTTAAGATATTTTCGACTTGATGATACTTTAAATGTTGCGCAACTTTCTTTACTCGCTTCATACTTCCTAGAACATTTCGACGCAATATGACCACGTTCCTGACAAATAAAGCATTTCACACCACGATCTTTCGTTGGACAATTTATGCTAATATGATCGCGCCCACCACAATTATAACATCGAATAACATTAGTTGTAGATTCTTTTTTCTTACCAACACTGGCCATCTCTTTTCGTTCACTCTTAACGAAACTATTTCCACGCTTCTCAAATTTCATTAAACTCTGTACACCTCGATCTCGAAAGGTTACCTTCTCGAACGCCTCCGAAAGTTGATCAATTGTTGTAAATCGTTGAATACGCGCCTGGTTTTGAAGTATTTCATCAGGGATGCCGTCAATTACATATTCAAGCATTTCGTCATCGTTGATCGGTACTCGATTTCCTAAAATAATCTTCTCGTGCAAATATTCGTGGAATGTTTCATTCTTCTTCCATAGTCGTTCTTCAAACTTCTTTCTCATCTCAATCTTGCTTTGGCGATGATAAAACATGGTTCTTAATTGATTCAATAATTGATTAAATGGCATGGTAATATAGTTTGGTTTAGAATGAAACCATTGAAGTGCCTTTCCTTTAAGTCGCATACCGATAAGTATTCGTGCAACATCATCTTCCAATTTATACGTTGTCTTCAGTAACTTAATTTGCTTCTCCCAAATTTCGTAGTCATCAGATTTACCGTCAAAATTACTAAGTAAATCTGCAACTGCTGAAATATTTGTTCGTGTTTGTTTCAATTGAGATGAAAGGTTGCACCCGACTCCATTGTTTGATGTCAAGAAATTGTCACCGTCACTGCCAACATCCAATTGCTCGCCTTCAAGATTACGCGTCGATTTTCGCTGCATTTCACGCATTATCTCTACTTCTCGTCTTAAAAGTTGAATTTCGCGCTCTGCAAGTTCCCGTTCCTTACGTAATATATTTATGCTTCTGGTATCAAGCCCCTCAATTGGTGGAGTTGGTGGTCTTAGCGAATTGATGCTAGGTACTACATTTACGCCTGAATCTTCGCTTGCAACCACTCCTGCACTATTGCTCGCTAGTTCATCCATCCAGGTTCCAGTTGGGTCAGTCATCATAAGTCTATTAATCAAATCGTGTTTTACTCCAACTGCACTTAAACCTTTAGCTTTTAAAATGTCTTTTAACTGCGCTACTGTGAATTCACACGGATTCCTATTTGTATTCATTACACGTCTTCTACACGATACACACGATATTACGATTTAATCGTCTTCACAATTTAAACAGTCTACACAATTCACTTTTATTATCACACAACTTGTTCTCCTTGTTCGCTCTATCCCGGACGAGCCCCCAAAATTGTAGGATATTTATTATTTTAAAATTAGATACAAGGAGATTAAGAACGTCTTTATAACTATATGTTTACTCAATAACGCACGATGAACAACTGACTCGATTTGTTTGAAAACATTCACTTGAAAGACTCATTCACATGCACATTCGCTCTCGCTCACATTCTAGAATATTCCATAACATAAAAATTGAAACTCTTAAATTATTGATTAATATAAATTATTGATTAACAAACAAGGATATCTAAGATTATTATCCTTCAGTTATATATCCTAACCTAAGGCAACCTGACATCTCGGATGTAATATTCTACATGATTCCAGGCGTGTCGTACCCTACTTCTCGGATGGAACTGTATATACGTCTATAACGGTATATATCCTAATCTAAGGCAACCTAACATCTCGGATATAAGATTTGACAACATACCCGGCGTGTTGGAACCCTACGTCTCGGTGGTAACATTACGTGCGTCTATAACGTTATATATGCTAACCTACGGCAACCTAACATCTCGGATGCAATATTTGACAACATTCCTGGCCTGTCGAACCCTACTTCTCGGAGGGAACAGTATATACGTCTATAACGTTATATATCCTAACCTAAGGCAACCTGACATCTCGGATGTAATATTCTACATGATTCCAGGCGTGTCGTACCCTACTTCTCGGATGGAACTGTATATACGTCTATAACGGTATATATCCTAATCTAAGGCAACCTAACATCTCGGATGTAACATTTGACAACATTGCAGGCGTGTCGGTCCCTACGTCCCGGTGGTAACATTACATGCGTCTATAACGTTATATATCCTAACCTAAGGCAACCTAACATCTCGGATGCAATATTTGACAACATTCCTGGCCTGTCGAACCCTACTTCTCGGAGGGAACAGTATATACGTCTATAACGTCATATATCCTAACCTAAGGCAACCTAACATCTCGGATGTAACATTTGACAACATTCCAGGCGTGTCGAATCCTACTTCTCGGTGGGAACTGTATATACGTCTATAACGTTATATATCCTAACGTAAGGCAACCTAACATCTCGGATGTAATATTTGACAACATTCCTGGCGTGTCGGACCCTACTTCTCGGTGGGAACAGTATATATGTCTGTAACGTCATATATCCTAACCTAAGGCAACCTAACATCTCGGATATAACATTTGACAACATTCCCGGCGTGTTGGAACCCTACGTCTCGGTGGTAACATTACGTGCGTCTATAACGTTATATATCCTAACCTAAGGCCACCTAACATCTCGTATGTAATATTTGATAACATTCCTGGCGTGTCGAACCCTACTTCTCGGAGGGAACAGCATATACGTCTATAACGTCATATATCCTAACCGAAGGCAACCTAACATCTCGGATATAAGATTTGACAACATACCCGGCGTGTTGGAACCCTACGTCTCGGTGGTAACATTACGTGCGTCTATAACGTTATATATGCTAACCTAAGGCAACCTAACATCTCGGATGCAATATTTGACAACATTCCTGGCCTGTCGAACCCTACTTCTCGGAGGGAACAGTATATACGGCTATAACGTTATATATCCTAACCTAAGGCAACCTGACATCTCGGATGTAATATTCTACATGTTTCCAGGCGTGTCGTACCCTACTTCTCGGATGGAACTGTATATACGTCTATAACGGTATATATCCTAATCTAAGGCAACCTAACATCTCGGATGTAACATTTGACAACATTGCAGGCGTGTCGGACCCTACTTCTCGGTGGGAACATTATATGCGTCTATAACGTTGTATATCCTTATCTAAGGCAACCTAACATCTCGGATGCAATATTTGACAACATTCCTAGCCTGTCGAACCTTACATCTCGGAGGGAAGGTTATATACGTCTATAGCGGTATATATCCTAATCTAAGGCAACCTAACATCTCGGATGTAATATTTTACCACATTCCAGGCGTGTCGGTCCCTACGTCTCGGAGGTAACATTACATGCGTCTATAACGTTATATATCCTAACCTAAGGCCACCTAACATCTCGTATGTAATATTTGACAACATTCCAGGCGTGTCGGACCCTACTTCTCAGTGGGAACAGTATATACGTCTATAACGTTGTATATCCTAATCTAAGGCAACCTAACATCTCGGATGCAATATTTGACAACATTCCTGGCCTGTCGAATCCTACTTCTCGGTGGGAACAGTATATACGTCTATAACGTTATATAACCTAACCTAAGGCAACCTAACATCTCGGATGTAATATTTGACAACATTCCTGGCGTGTCGGACCCTACTTCTCGGTGGGAACAGTATATACGTCTGTAACGTCATATATCCTAACCTAAGTCAACCTAACATCTCGGATATAACATTTGACAACATTCCCGGCGTGTTGGAACCCTACGTCTCTGTGGTAACATTACGTGCGTCTATAACGCTATATATGCTAACCTAAGGCAACCTAACATCTCGGATGCAATATTTGACAACATTCCTGGCCTGTCGAACCCTATTTCTCGGAGGGAACGGTATATACGTCTATAACGTTATATATCCTAACCTAAGGCAACCTGACATCTCGGATGTGTTATTCTACAACATTCCAGGCGTGTCGGACCCTACTTCTCGGTGGGAACATTATATGCGTCTATAACGTTGTATATCCTAATCTAAGGCAACCTAACATCTCGGATGCAATATTTGACAACATTCCTGGCCTGTCGAACCCTACATCTCGGAGGGAACAGTATATACGTCTATAGCGGTATATATCCTAACCTAAGGCAACCTAACATCTCGGATGTAACATTTTACAACATTCCTGGCGTGTCGGACCCTACTTCTCGGTGGGAACAGTATATATGTCTGTAACGTCATATATCCTAACCTAAGGCAATCTAACATCCCGGATGTAACATTTGACAACATTCCAGGCGTGTCGGTCCATACGTCTCGGTAGTAACATTACATGCGTCTATAACGTTATATATCATAACCTAAGGCAACCTAACATCTCGGATGCAATATTTGACAACATTCCTGGCCTGTCGAATCCTACTTCTCGGAGGGAACAGCATATACGTCTATAACGTCATATATCCTAACCTAAGGCAACCTAACATCTCGGATGTAACATTTTACAACATTCCTGGCGTGTCGGACCCTACTTCTCGGTGGGAACAGTATATACGTCTGTAACGTCATATATCCTAACCTAAGGCAACCTAACATCTCGGATATAACATTTGACAACATTCCTGGCGTGTCGGACCCTACTTCTCGGTGGGAACAGTATATACGTCTGTAACGTCATATATCCTAACCTAAGGCAACCTAACATCTCGGATATAACATTTGACAACATTCCCGGCGTGTTGGAACCCTATGTCTCGGTGGTAACATTACGTGCGTCTATAACGTTATATATGCTAACCTAAGGCAACCTAACATCTCGGATGCAATATTTGACAACATTCCTGGCCTGTCGAACCCTACTCCTCGGAGGGAACAGCATATACGTCTATAACGACATATATCCTAACCTAAGACAACCTAACAGCTCGGATATAACATTTCACAACATTCCCGGCGTGTTGGAACCCTACGTCTCGGTGGTAACATTACGTGCGTCTATAACGCTATATATGCTAACCTAAGGCAATCTAACATCTCGTATGCAATATTTGACAACATTCCTGGCCTGTCGAACCCTACTTCTCGGAGGGAACAGCATATACGTCTATTACGACATATATCCTAACCTAAGACAACCTAACATCTCGGATATAACATTTGACAACATTCCCGGCGTGTTGGAACCCTACGTCTCGGTGGTAACATTACGTGCGTCTATAACGTTATATATGCTAACCTAAGACACCCTAACATCTCGGATGCAATATTTGACAACATTCCTGGCCTGTCGAACCCTACTTCTCGGAGGGAACAGCATATACGTCTATAACGTCATATATCCTAACCTAAGGCAATCTAACATCTCGGATGTAATATTTGACAACATTCCAGGTGTGTCGGTCCCTACGTCTCGGTGGTAACGTTACATGCGTCTACAACGTTATATATCCTAACCTAAGGCAACCTAACATCTCGAATGTAACATTTGACAACATCCCAGGCGTGTCGGTCCCTACGTCTCGGTGGTAACATTACATGCGTCTATAACGGTATATTTCCTAATCTAAGGCAACCTAACATCTCGGATGTATTATTCTACAACATTC
This sequence comes from Xylocopa violacea, assembly GCA_963969225.1. Lineage (NCBI taxonomy): Eukaryota > Metazoa > Arthropoda > Insecta > Hymenoptera > Apidae > Xylocopa > Xylocopa violacea. The sequence goes on along the minus strand of CAXAJV010000002.1, from coordinate 20,977,957 downwards.
CAGGCGTGTCGGACCCTACTTCTCAGTGGGAACATTATATGCGTCTATAACGTTGTATATCCTAATCTAAGGCAACCTAACATCTCGGATGCAATATTTGACAACATTCCTAGCCTGTCGAACCTTACATCTCGGAGGGAAGGTTATATACGTCTATAGCGGTATATATCCTAATCTAAGGCAACCTAACATCTCGGATGTAATATTTTACCACATTCCAGGCGTGTCGGTCCCTACGTCTCGGAGGTAACATTACATGCGTCTATAACGTTATATATCCTAACCTAAGGCCACCTAACATCTCGTATGTAATATTTGACAACATTCCTGGCGTGTCGAACCCTACTTCTCGGTGGGAACAGTATATACGTCTATAACGTTATATATCCTAACCTAAGGCAACCTAACATCTCGGATGTAATATTTGACAACATTCCTGGCGTGTCGGACACTACTTCTCGGTGGGAACAGTATATACGTCTGTAACGTCATATATCCTAACCTAAGGCAACCTAACATCTCGGATATAACATTTGACAACATTCCAGGCGTGTTGGAACCCTACGTCTCGGTGGTAACATTACGTGCGTCTATAACGTTATATATGCTAACCTAAGGCAACATAACATCTCGGATGCAATATTTGACAACATTCCTGGCCTGTCGAACCCTACTTCTCGGAGGGAACAGTATATACGTCTGTAACGACATATATCCTAACCTAAGACCAAATTACATCCCGGATGTAACATTTGACAACATTCCAGGCGTGTCGGGCCCTACGTCTCGGTGGTAACATTACATGCGTCTATAACGTTATATATCCTAACCTAAGGCAACCTAACATCTCGGATGCAATATTTGACAACATTCCTGGCCTGTCGAATCCTACTTCTCGGAGGGAACAGCATATACGTCTATAACGTCATATATCCTAACCTAAGGCAACCTAACATCTCGGATGTAACATTTGACAACATTCCAGGCGTGTCGAATCCTACTTCTCGGTGGGAACAGTATATACGTCTATAACGTTATATATCCTAACGTAAGGCAACCTAACATCTCGGATGCAATATTTGGCAACATACCCGGCGTGTTGGAACCCTACGTCTCGGTGGTAACATTACGTGCGTCTATAACGTTGTATATGCTAACCTAAGGCAACCTAACATCTTGGATGCAATATTTGACAACATTCCTGGCCTGTCGAACCCTACTTCTCGGAGGGAACAGTATATACGTCTATAACGTTATATATCCTAACCTAAGGCAACCTGACATCTCGGATGTAATATTCTACATCATTTCAGGCGTGTCGAACCCTACTTCTCGGATGGAACTGTATATACGCCTATAACGGTATATATCCTAATCTAAGGCAACCTAACATCTCGGATGTAACATTTGACAACATTCCAGGCGTGTCGGTCCCTACGTATCGGTGGTAACATTACATGCGTCTATAACGTTATATATCCTAACCTAAGGCAACCTAACATCTCGGATGCAATATTTGACAACATTCCTGGCCGGTCGAACCCTACTTCTCGGAGGGAACAGCATATACGTCTATAACGACATATATCCTAACCTAAGACAACCTAACATCTCGGATATAACATTTCACAACATTCCCGGCGTGTTGGAACCCTACGTCTCGGTGGTAACATTACGTGCGTCTATAACGTTATATATGCTAACCTAAGGCAACCTAACATCTCGGATGCAATATTTGACAACATTCCTGGCCTGTCGAACCCTACTTCTCGGAGGGAACAGCATATACGTCTATAACGACATATATCCTAACCTAGGACAACCTAACATCTCGGATATAACATTTCACAACATTCCCGGCGTGTTGGAACCCTACGTCTCGGTGGTAACATTACGTGCGTCTATAACGTTATATATGCTAACCTAAGGCAACCTAACATCTCGGATGCAATATTTGACAACATTCCTGGCCTGTCGAACCCTACTTCTCGGAGGGAACAGCATATACGTCTATAACGTCATATATCCTAACCTAAGGCAACCTAACATCTCGGATGCAATATGTGACAACATTCCTGGCCTGTCGAACCCTACTTCTCGGAGGGAACAGCATATACGTCTATAACGACATATATCCTAACCTAAGACAACCTAACATCTCGGATGCAATATTTGACAACATTCCTGGCCTGTCGAACCCTACTTCTCGGAGGGAACAGCATATACGTCTATAACGTCATATATCCTAACCTAAGGCAACCTAACATCTCGGATGTAACATTTGACAACATTCCAGGCGTGTCGGTCCCTACGTCTCGGTGATAACATTACATGCGTCTATAACGGTATATATCCTAATTTAAGGCAACCTAACATCTCGGATGTAACATTTTACCACATTCCAGGCGTGTCGGTCCCTACGTATCGGTGGTAACATTACATGCGTCTATAACGTTATATATCCTAACCTAAGGCCACCTAACTTCTCCTATGTAATATTTGACAATATTCCTGGCGTGTCGGTCCCTACGTCTCGGTGGTAACATTACATGCGTCTATAACGTTATATATCCTAACCTAAGGCCACCTAACATCTCGTATGTAATATTTGACAATATTCCTGGCGTGTCGGTCCCTACGTCTCGGTGGTAACATTACGTGCGTCTATAGCGGTATATATCCTAATCTTAGGCAACCTAACATCTCGGATGTAACATTTTACAACATTCCAGGCCTGTCGGTCCCTACGTCTCGGTGGTAGCATTACATGCGTCTATAACGTTATATATCCTAACCTAAGGCCACCTAACATCTCGTATGTAATATTTGACAACATTTCTGGCGTGTCGAACCCTACTTCTCGGTGGGAACAGTATATACGTCTATAACGTTATATAACCTAACCTAAGGCAACCTAACATCTCGGATGTAATATTTGACAACATTCCTGGCGTGTCGGACCCTACTTCTCGGTGGGAACAGTATATACGTCTGTAACGTCATATATCCTAACCTAAGTCAACCTAACATCTCGGATATAACATTTGACAACATTCCCGGCGTGTTGGAACCCTACGTCTCTGTGGTAACATTACGTGCGTCTATAACGCTATATATGCTAACCTAAGGCAACCTAACATCTCGGATGCAATATTTGACAACATTCCTGGCCTGTCGAACCCTATTTCTCGGAGGGAACGGTATATACGTCTATAACGTTATATATCCTAACCTAAGGCAACCTGACATCTCGGATGTGTTATTCTACAACATTCCAGGCGTGTCGGACCCTACTTCTCGGTGGGAACATTATATGCGTCTATAACGTTGTATATCCTAATCTAAGGCAACCTAACATCTCGGATGCAATATTTGACAACATTCCTGGCCTGTCGAACCCTACATCTCGGAGGGAACAGTATATACGTCTATAGCGGTATATATCCTAACCTAAGGCAACCTAACATCTCGGATGTAACATTTTACAACATTCCTGGCGTGTCGGACCCTACTTCTCGGTGGGAACAGTATATATGTCTGTAACGTCATATATCCTAACCTAAGGCAATCTAACATCCCGGATGTAACATTTGACAACATTCCAGGCGTGTCGGTCCATACGTCTCGGTAGTAACATTACATGCGTCTATAACGTTATATATCATAACCTAAGGCAACCTAACATCTCGGATGCAATATTTGACAACATTCCTGGCCTGTCGAATCCTACTTCTCGGAGGGAACAGCATATACGTCTATAACGTCATATATCCTAACCTAAGGCAACCTAACATCTCGGATGTAACATTTTACAACATTCCTGGCGTGTCGGACCCTACTTCTCGGTGGGAACAGTATATACGTCTGTAACGTCATATATCCTAACCTAAGGCAACCTAACATCTCGGATATAACATTTGACAACATTCCTGGCGTGTCGGACCCTACTTCTCGGTGGGAACAGTATATACGTCTGTAACGTCATATATCCTAACCTAAGGCAACCTAACATCTCGGATATAACATTTGACAACATTCCCGGCGTGTTGGAACCCTATGTCTCGGTGGTAACATTACGTGCGTCTATAACGTTATATATGCTAACCTAAGGCAACCTAACATCTCGGATGCAATATTTGACAACATTCCTGGCCTGTCGAACCCTACTCCTCGGAGGGAACAGCATATACGTCTATAACGACATATATCCTAACCTAAGACAACCTAACAGCTCGGATATAACATTTCACAACATTCCCGGCGTGTTGGAACCCTACGTCTCGGTGGTAACATTACGTGCGTCTATAACGCTATATATGCTAACCTAAGGCAATCTAACATCTCGTATGCAATATTTGACAACATTCCTGGCCTGTCGAACCCTACTTCTCGGAGGGAACAGCATATACGTCTATTACGACATATATCCTAACCTAAGACAACCTAACATCTCGGATATAACATTTGACAACATTCCCGGCGTGTTGGAACCCTACGTCTCGGTGGTAACATTACGTGCGTCTATAACGTTATATATGCTAACCTAAGACACCCTAACATCTCGGATGCAATATTTGACAACATTCCTGGCCTGTCGAACCCTACTTCTCGGAGGGAACAGCATATACGTCTATAACGTCATATATCCTAACCTAAGGCAATCTAACATCTCGGATGTAATATTTGACAACATTCCAGGTGTGTCGGTCCCTACGTCTCGGTGGTAACGTTACATGCGTCTACAACGTTATATATCCTAACCTAAGGCAACCTAACATCTCGAATGTAACATTTGACAACATCCCAGGCGTGTCGGTCCCTACGTCTCGGTGGTAACATTACATGCGTCTATAACGGTATATTTCCTAATCTAAGGCAACCTAACATCTCGGATGTATTATTCTACAACATTCCAGGCGTGTCGGACCCTACTTCTCAGTGGGAACATTATATGCGTCTATAACGTTGTATATCCTAATCTAAGGCAACCTAACATCTCGGATGCAATATTTGACAACATTCCTGGCCTGTCGAATCCTACTTCTCGGAGGGAACAGCATATACGTCTATAACGTCATATATCCTAACCTAAGGCAACCTAACATCTCGGATGTAACATTTGACAACATTCCAGGCGTGTCGGTCCCTACGTCTTGGTGGTAACATTATATGCGTCTATAACGTTATATATCCTTATCTAAGGCAACCTAACATCTCGGATGCAATATTTGACAACATTCCTAGCCTGTCGAACCCTACTTCTCGGAGGGAACAGTATATACGTCTATAACGTTATATATCCTAACCTAAGGCAACCTGACATCTCGGATGTAATATTCTACATCATTCCAGGCGTGTCGGACCCTACTTCTCGGTGATAACATTACATGCGTCTACAGCGGTGTATATCCTAATCTTAGGCAACCTAACATCTCGGATGTAACATTTTACAACATTTCAGGCCTGTCGGTCCCTACGTCACGGTGGTAACATTACATGCGTCTATAACGTTATATATCCTAACCTAAGGCCACCTAACATCTCGTATGTAATATTTGACAACATTCCTGGCGTGTTGGAACCCTACGTGTCGGTGGTAACATTACATGCGTCTATAACGTTATATATCTTAACCTAAGGCCACCTAACATCTCGTATGTAATATTTGACAATATTCCTGGCGTGTCGGTCCCTACGTCTCGGTGGTAACATTACGTGCGTCTATAGCGGTATATATCCTAATCTTAGGCAACCTAACATCTCGGATGTAACATTTTACAACATTCCAGGCCTGTCGGTCCCTACGTCTCGGTGGTAGCATTACATGCGTCTATAACGTTATATATCCTAACCTAAGGCCACCTAACATCTCGTATGTAATATTTGACAACATTCCTGGCGTGTCGAACCCTACTTCTCGGTGGGAACAGTATATACGTCTATAACGTTATATATCCTAACCTAAGGCAACCTAACATCTCGGATGTAATATTTGACAACATTCCTGGCGTGTCGGACCCTACTTCTCGGTGGGAACAGTATATACGTCTGTAACGTCATATATCCTAACCTAAGTCAACCTAACATCTCGGATATAACATTTGACAACATTCCCGGCGTGTTGGAACCCTACGTCTCTGTGGTAACATTACGTGCGTCTATAACGCTATATATGCTAACCTAAGGCAACCTAACATCTCGGATGCAATATTTGACAACATTCCTGGCCTGTCGAACCCTATTTCTCGGAGGGAACGGTATATACGTCTATAACGTTATATATCCTAACCTAAGGCAACCTGACATCTCGGTTGTGTTATTCTACAACATTCCAGGCGTGTCGGACCCTACTTCTCGGTGGGAACATTATATGCGTCTATAACGTTGTATATCCTAATCTAAGGCAACCTAACATCTCGGATGCAATATTCGACAACATTCCTGGCCTGTCGAACCCTACATCTCGGAGGGAACAGTATATACGTCTATAGCGGTATATATCCTAATCTAAGGCCACCCAACATCTCGTATGTAATATTTGACAACATTCCTGGCGTGTCGAATCCTACTTCTCGGTGGGAACAGTATATACGTCTATAACGTTATATATCCTAACGTAAGGCAACCTAACATCTCGGATGTAATATTTGACAACATTCCAGGCGTGTCGGTCCCTACGTCTCGGTGGTAACATTACATGCGTGTATAACGTTATATATCCTAACCTAAGGCAACCTAACATCTCGGATGCAATATTTGACAACATTCCTGGCCTGCCGAATCCTACTTCTCGGAGGGAACAGCATATACGTCTATAACGTCATATATCCTAACCTAAGGCAACCTAACATCTCGGATGTAACATTTTACAACATTCCTGGCGTGTCGGACCCTACTTCTCGGTGGGAACAGTATATATGTCTGTAACGTCATATATCCTAACCTAAGGCAACCTAACATCCCGGATGTAACATTTGACAACATTCCAGGCGTGTCGGTCCATACGTCTCTGTGGTAACATTACATGCGTCTATAACGTTATATATCATAACCTAAGGCAACCTAACATCTCGGATGCAATATTTGACAACATTCCTGGCCTGTCGAACCCTATTTCTCGGAGGGAACGGTATATACGTCTATAACGTTATATATCCTAACCTAAGGCAACCTGACATCTCGGATGTGTTATTCTACAACATTCCAGGCGTGTCGGACCCTACTTCTCGGTGGGAACATTATATGCGTCTATAACGTTGTATATCCTAATCTAAGGCAACCTAACATCTCGGATGCAATATTTGACAACATTCCTGGCCTGTCGAACCCTACATCTCGGAGGGAACAGTATATACGTCTATAGCGGTATATATCCTAATCTAAGGCCACCCAACATCTCGTATGTAATATTTGACAACATTCCTGGCGTGTCGAACCCTACTTCTCGGTGGGAACAGTATATACGTCTATAACGTTATATATCCTAACGTAAGGCAACCTAACATCTCGGATGTAATATTTGACAACATTCCTGGCGTGTCGGACCCTACTTCTCGGTGGGAACAGTATATATGTCTGTAACGTCATATATCCTAACCTAAGGCAACCTAACATCCCGGATGTAACATTTGACAACATTCCAGGCGTGTCGGTCCCTACGTCTCGGTGGTAACATTACATTCGTCTATAACGTTATATATCCTAACCTAAGGCAACCTAACATCTCGGATGCAATATTTGACAACATTCCTGGCCTGTCGAATCCTACTTCTCGGAGGGAACAGCATATACGTCTATAACGTCATATATCCTAACCTAAGGCAACCTAACATCTCGGATGTAACATTTTACAACATTCCTGGCGTGTCGGACCCTACTTCTCGGTGGGAACAGTATATATGTCTGTAACGTCATATATCCTAACCTAAGGCAACCTAACATCCCGGATGTAACATTTGACAACATTCCAGGCGTGTCGGTCCATACGTCTCGGTGGTAACATTACATGCGTCTATAACGTTATATATCATAACCTAAGGCAACCTAACATCTCGGATGCAATATTTGACAAGATTCCTGGCCTGTCGAATCCTATTTCTCGGAGGGAACAGCATATACGTCTATAACGTCATATATCCTAACCTAAGGCAACCTAACATCTCGGATGTAACATTTTACAACATTCCTGGCGTGTCGGACCCTACTTCTCGGTGGGAACAGTATATACGTCTATAACGTTATATATGCTAACCTAAGGCAACCTAACATCTCGGATGCAATATTTGACAACATTCCTGGCCTGTCGAACCCTACTCCTCGGAGGGAACAGCATATACGTCTATAACGACATATATCCTAACCTAAGACAACCTAACAGCTCGGATATAACATTTCACAACATTCCCGGCGTGTTGGAACCCTACGTCTCGGTGGTAACATTACGTGCGTCTATAACGCTATATATGCTAACCTAAGGCAACCTAACATCTCGGATGCAATATTTGACGACATTCCTGGCCTGTCGATCCCTATTTCTCGGAGGGAACAGTATATACGTCTATAACGTTATATATCCTAACCTAAGGCAACCTGACATCTCGGATGTATTATTCTACAACATTCCAGGCGTGTCGGACCCTACTTCTCGGTGGGAACATTATATGCGTCTATAACGTTGTATATCCTAATCTAAGGCAACCTAACATCTCGGATGCAATATTTGACAACATTCCTGGCCTGTCGAACCCTACATCTCGGAGGGAACAGTATATACGTCTATAGCGGTATATATCCTAATCTAAGGCCACCCAACATCTCGTATGTAATATTTGACAACATTCCTGGCGTGTCGAACCCTACTTATCGGTGGGAACAGTATATACGTCTATAACGTTATATATCCTAACGTAAGGCAACCTAACATCTCGGATGTAATATTTGACAACATTCCTGGCGTGTCGGACCCTACTTCTCGGTGGGAACAGTATATATGTCTGTAACGTCATATATCCTAACCTAAGGCAACCTAACATCCCGGATGTAACATTTGACAACATTCCAGGCGTGTCGGTCCCTACGGCTCGGTGGTAACATTACATGCGTCTATAACGTTATATATCCTAACCTAAGGCAACCTAACATCTCGGATGCAATATTTGACAACATTCCTGGCCTGTCGAATCCTACTTCTCGGAGGGAAGAGCATATACGTCTATAACGTCATATATCCTAACCTAAGGCAACCTAACATCTCGGATGTAACATTTTACAACATTCCTGGCGTGTCGGACCCGACTTCTCGGTGGGAACAGTATATACGTCTGTAACGTCATATATCCTAACCTAAGGCAACCTAACATCTCGGATATAACATTTGACAACATTCCAGGCGTGTTGGAACCCTACGTCTCGGTGGTAACATTACGTGCGTCTATAACGTTATATATGCTAACCTAAGGCAACATAACATCTCGGATGCAATATTTGACAACATTCCTGGCCTGTCGAACCCTACTTCTCGGAGGGAAGACTATATATACGTCTATAACGGTATATATCCTAATCTAAGGCAACCTAACATCTCGGATGCAATATTTGACAACATTCCTGGCCTGTCGAATCCTACTTCTCGGAGGGAACATCATATACGTCTATAACGTCATATATCCTAACCTAAGGCAACCTAACATCGCGGATGTAACATTTGACAACATTCCAGGCCTGTCGGTCCCTACGTCACGGTGGTAACATTACATGCGTCTATAACGTTATATATCCTAACCTAAGGCCACCTAACATCTCGTATGTAATATTTGACAACATTCCTGGCGTGTCGAACCCTACTTCTCGGAGGGAACAGCATATACGTCTATAACGTCATATATCCTAACCTAAGGCAACCTAACATCTCGGATATAACATTTGACAACATACCCGGCGTGTTGGAACCCTACGTCTCGGTGGTAACATTACGTGCGTCTATAACGTTATATATGCTAACCTAAGGCAACCTACCATCTCGGATGCAATATTTGACAACATTCCTGGCCTGTCGAACCCTACTTCTCGGAGGGAATAGTATATACGTCTATAACGTTATATATCCTAACCTAAGGCAACCTGACATCTCGGATGTAATATTCTACATGATTCCAGGCGTGTCGTACCCTACTTCTCGGATGGAACTGTATATACGTCTATAACGGTATATATCCTAATCTAAGGCAACCTAACATCTCGGATGTAACATTTGACATCATTCCAGGTGTGTCGGTCCCTACGTCTCGGTGGTAACATTACATGCGTCTATGACGTTATATATCCTAACCTAAGGCAACCTAACATCTCGGATGCAATATTTGACAACATTCCTGGCCTGTCGAACCCTACTTCTCGGAGGGAACTGTATATACGTCTATAACGGTATATATCCTAATCTAAGGCAACCTAACATCTCGGATGTAACACTTGACAACATTCCAGGCGTGTCGGTCCCTACGTCTCGGTGGTAACATTACATGCGTCTATGACGTTATATATCCTAACCTAAGGCAACCTAACATCTCGTATGCAATATTTGACAACATTCCTGGCCTGTCGAACCCTACTTCTCGGAGGGAACAGCATATACGTCTATTATGACATATATCCTAACCTAAGACAACCTAACATCTCGGATATAACATTTGACAACATTCCCGGCGTGTTGGAGCCCTACGTCTCGGTGGTAACATTACGTGCGTCTATAACGTTATATATGCTAACCTAAGACAACCTGACATCTCGGATGTATTATTCTACAACATTCCAGGCGTGTCGGACCCTACTTCTCAGTGGGAACATTATATGCGTCTATAACGTTGTATATCCTAATCTAAGGCAACCTAACATCTCGGATGCAATATTTGACAACATTCCTGGCCTGTCGAATCCTACCTCTCGGAGGGAACAGCATATACGTCTATAACGTCATATATCCTAACCTAAGGCAATCTGACATCTCGGATGTAATATTCTACATCATTCCAGGCGTGTCGAACCATACTTCTCGGATGGAACTGTATATACGTCTATAACGTCATATATTCTAATCTAAGGCAACCTAACATCTCGGATGTAACATTTGACAACATTCCAGGCGTGTCGGTCCCTACGTCTCGGTGATAACATTACATGCGTCTATAGCGGTATATATCCTAATCTTAGGCAACCTAACATCTCGGATGTAACATTTTACAACATTCCAGGCCTGTCGGTCCCTACGTCACGGTGGTAACATTACATGCGTCTATAACGTTATATATCCTAACCTAAGGCCACCTAACATCTCGTATGTAATATTTGATAACATTCCTGGCGTGTCGAACCCTACGTGTCGGTGGTAACATTACGTGCGTCTATAACGTTATATATGCTAACCTAAGGCAACCTAACATCTCGGATCCAATATCTGACAACATTCCTGGCCTGTCGAACCCTACTTCTCGGAGGGAACAGTATATACGTCTATAACGTTATATATCCTAACTTAAGGCAACCTGACATCTCGGATGTAATATTCTACATCATTCCAGGCGTGTCGAACCCTACTTCTCGGATGGAACTGTATATACGTCTATAACGATATATATCCTAATCTAAGGCAACCTAACATCTCGGATGTAACATTTGACAACATTCCAGGCGTGTCGGTCCCTACGTCTCGGTGGTAATATTACATGGGTCTATAACGTTATATATCCTAACCTAAGGCAACCTAACATCTCGGATGCAATATTTGACAACATTCCTGGCCTGTCGAATCCTACTTCTCGGAGGGAACAGCATATACGTCTATAACGTCATATATCCTAACCTAAGGCAACCTAACAACTCGGATATAACATTTGACAACATACCCGGCGTGTTGGAACCCTACGTCTCGGTGGTAACATTACGTGCGTCTATAACGTTATATATGCTAACCTAAGGCAACCTAACATGTCGGATGCAATATTTGACAACATTCCTGGCCTGTCGAACCCTACTTCTCGGAGGGAACAGTATATACGTCTATAACGTTATATATCCTAACCTAAGGCAACCTGATATCTCGGATGTAATATTCTACATCATTCCAGGTGTGTCGAACCCTACTTCTCGGATGGAACTGTATATACGTCTATAACGGTATATATCCTAATCTAAGGCAACCTAACATCTCGGATGTAACATTTGACAACATTCCAGGCGTGTCGGTCCCTACGTCTCGGTGGTAACATTACATGCGTCTATAACGTTATACATCCTAACCTAAGGCAACCTAACATCTCGGATGCAATATTTGACAACATTCCTGGCCTGTCGAATCCTACTTCTCGGAGGGAACAGCATATACGTCTATAACGTCATTATCCTAACCTAAGGCAACCTAACATCTCGGATGTAACATTTGACAACATTCCAGGCGTGTCGGTCCCTACGTCTCGATGATAACATTACATGCGTCTATAGCGTTATATATCCTAATCTTAGGCAACCTGACATCTCGGATGTAACATTTTACAACATTCCAGGCCTGTCGGTCCCTACGTCACGGTGGTAACATTACATGCGTCTATAACGTTATATATCCTAACCTAAGGCCACCTAACATCTCGTATGTAATATTTGATAACATTCCTGGCGTGTCGAACCCTACTTCTCGGAGGGAACAGCATATACGTCTATAACGACATATATCCTAACCTAAGGCAACCTAACATCTCGGATATAACATTTGACAACATACCCGGCGTGTTGGAACCCTACGTCTCGGTGGTAACATTACGTGCGTCTATAATGTTATATATGCTAACCTAAGGCAACCTAACATCTCGGATGCAATATTTGACAACATTCCTGGCCTGTCGAACCCTACTTCTCGGAGGGAACAGTATATACGTCTATAACGTTATATATCCTAACCTAAGGCAACCTGACATCTCGGATGTAATATTCTACATCATTCCAGGCGTGTCGAACCCTACTTCTTGGATGCAACTGTATATACGTCTATAACGGTATATATCCTAATCTAAGGCAACCTAACATCTCGGATGTAACATTTGACAACATTCCAGGCGTGTCGGTCCCTACGTCTCGGTGGTAACATTACATGCGTCTATAACGTTATATATCCTAACCTAAGGCCACCTAACATCTCGTATGTAATATTTGATAACATTCCTGGCGTGTCGAACCCTACTTCTCGGAGGGAACAGCATATACGTCTATAACGTCATATATCCTAACCTAAGGCAACCTAACATCTCGGATATAACATTTGACAACATTCCTGGCCTGTAGAACCCAACTTCTCGGAGGGAACAGCATATACGTCTATAACGTCATATATCCTAACCTAATGCAACCTAACATCTCGGATGTAACATTTGACAACATTCCAGGTGTGTCGGTCCCTACGTCTCGGTGGTAACGTTACATGCGTCTACAACGTTGATTATCCTAACCTAAGGCAACCTAACATCTCGGATGTAACATTTGACAACATTCCAGGCGTGTCGGTCCCTACGTCTCGGTGGTAACATTACATGCGTCTATGACGTTATATATCCTAACCTAAGGCAACCTAACATCTCGGATGCAATATTTGACAACATTCCTGGCCTGTCGAACCCAACTTCTCGGAGGGAACAGCATATACGTCTATAACGTCATATATCCTAACCTAATGCAACCTAACATCTCGGATGTAACATTTGACAACATTCCAGGTGTGTCGGTCCCTACGTCTCGGTGGTAACGTTACATGCGTCTACAACGTTGATTATCCTAACCTAAGGCAACCTAACATCTCGGATGTAACATTTGACAACATTCCAGGCGTGTCGGTCCCTACGTCTCGGTGGTAACGTTACATGCGTCTATAACGGTATATTTCCTAATCTAAGGCAACCTAACATCTCGGATGCAATATTTGACATCATTCCTGGCCTGTCGAACCCTACTTCTCGGAGGGAACAGTTTATACGTCTATAACGTTATATATCCTGACCTAAGGCAACCTGACATCTCGGATGTATTATTCTACAACATTCCAGGCGTGTCGGACCCTACTTCTCAGTGGGAACATTATATGCGTCTATAACGTTGTATATCCTAATCTAAGGCAACCTAACATCTCGGATGCAATATTTGACAACATTCCTGGCCTGTCGAATCCTACCTCTCGGAGGGAACAGCATATACGTCTATAACGTCATATATCCTAACCTAAGGCAATCTGACATCTCGGATGTAATATTCTACATCATTCCAGGCGTGTCGAACCATACTTCTCGGATGGAACTGTATATACGTCTATAACGTCATATATTCTAATCTAAGGCAACCTAACATCTCGGATGTAACATTTGACAACATTCCAGGCGTGTCGGTCCCTACGTCTCGGTGATAACATTACATGCGTCTATAGCGGTATATATCCTAATCTTAGGCAACCTAACATCTCGGATGTAACATTTTACAACATTCCAGGCCTGTCGGTCCCTACGTCACGGTGGTAACATTACATGCGTCTATAACGTTATATATCCTAACCTAAGGCCACCTAACATCTCGTATGTAATATTTGATAACATTCCTGGCGTGTCGAACCCTACTTCTCGGAGGGAACAGCATATACGTCTATAACGTCATATATCCTAACCTAAGGCAACCTAACATCTCGGATATAACATTTGACAACATACCCGGCGTGTTGGAACCCTACGTCTCGGTGGTAACATTACGTGCGTCTATAACATTATATATGCTAACCTAAGGCAACCTAACATCTCGGATGCAATATTTGACAACATTCCTGGCCTGTCGAACCCTACTTCTCGGAGGGAACAGTATATACGTCTATAACGTTATATATCCTAACCTAAGGCAACCTGACATCTCGGATATAACATTTGACAACATTCCAGGTGTGTCGGTCCCTACGTCTCGGTGGTAATGTTACATGCGTCTACAACGTTATATATCCTATCCTAAGGCAACCTAACATCTTGGATGTAACATTTGACAACATTCCAGGCATGTCGGTCCCTACGTCTCGGTGGTAACATTATATGCGTCTATAACGTTATATATCCTTATCTAAGGCAACCTAACATCTCGGATGCAATATTTGACAACATTCCTAGCCTGTCGAACCCTACTTCTCGGAGGGAACGGTATATACGTCTATAACGTTATATATCCTAACCTAAGGCAACCTGACATCTCGGATGTAATATTCTACATCATTCCAGGCGTGTCGAACCCTACTTCTCGGTGGGAACATTATATGAGTCTATAACGTTGTATATCCTAATCTAAGGCAACCTATTATCTCAGACGTAATATTTTACAATATTCCTGGCGTGTCGGTGCATACTTTTCGGTGGGAAAATTATATGCGTCTATAACGGTCGATATCGTAATCTAAGGCAACCTAACATCTCGGATGCAATATTTGACAACATTCCTGGCCTGTCGAACCCTACTTCTCGGAGGGAACTGTATATACGTCTATAACGGTATATATCCTAATCTAAGGCAACCTAACATCTCGGATGCAATATTTGACAACATTCCTGGCCTGTCGAACCCTACTTCTCGGAGGGAACAGCATATACGTCTATTACGACATGTATCCTAACCTAAGACAACCTAACATCTCGGATATAACATTTGACAACATTCCCGGCGTGTTGGAACCCTACATCTCGGAGGGAACAGTATATACGTCTATAGCGGTATATATCCTAATCTAAGGCAACCTAATATCTCGGATGCAATATTTGAGAACATTCCTGGCCTGTCGAACCCTACTTCTCGGAGGGAACAGCATATACGTCTATTACGACATGTATCCTAACCTAAGACAACCTAACATCTCGGATATAACATTTGACAACATTCCCGGCGTGTTGGAACCCTACATCTCGGAGGGAACAGTATATACGTCTATAGCGTTATATATCCTAATCTAAGGCAACCTAACATCTCGGATGCAATATTTGACAACATTCCTGGCGTGTTGGAACCCTACGTGTCGGTGGTAACATTACGTGCGTCTATAACGTTATATATGCTAACCTAAGGCAACCTAACATCTCGGATGCAATATCTGACAACATTCCTGGCCTGTCGAACCCTACTTCTCGGAGGGAACAGTATATACGTCTATAACGTTATATATCCTAACTTAAGGCAACCTGACATCTCGGATGTAATATTCTACATCATTCCAGGCGTGTCGAACCCTACTTCTCGGATGGAACTGTATATACGTCTATAACGATATATATCCTAATCTAAGGCAACCTAACATCTCGGATGTAACATTTGACAACATTCCAGGCGTGTCGGTCCCTACGTCTCGGTGGTAATATTACATGGGTCTATAACGTTATATATCCTAACCTAAGGCAACCTAACATCTCGGATGCAATATTTGACAACATTCCTGGCCTGCCGAATCCTACTTCTCGGAGGGAACAGCATATACGTCTATAACGTCATATATCCTAACCTAAGGCAACCTAACAACTCGGATATAACATTTGACAACATACCCGGCGTGTTGGAACCCTACGTCTCGGTGGTAACATTACGTGCGTCTATAACGTTATATATGCTAACCTAAGGCAACCTAACATCTCGGATGCAATATTTGACAACATTCCTGGCCTGTCGAACCCTACTTCTCGGAGGGAACAGTATATACGTCTATAACGTTATATATCCTAACCTAAGGCAACCTGATATCTCGGATGTAATATTCTACATCATTCCAGGTGTGTCGAACCCTACTTCTCGGATGGAACTGTATATACGTCTATAACGGTATATATCCTAATCTAAGGCAACCTAACATCTCGGATGTAACATTTGACAACATTCCAGGCGTGTCGGTCCCTACGTCTCGGTGGTAACATTACATGCGTCTATAACGTTATATATCCTAACCTAAGGCAACCTAACATCTCGGATGCAATATTTGACAACATTCCTGGCCTGTCGAATCCTACTTCTCGGAGGGAACAGCATATACGTCTATAACGTCATTATCCTAACCTAAGGCAACCTAACATCTCGGATGTAACATTTGACAACATTCCAGGCGTGTCGGTCCCTACGTCTCGGTGATAACATTACATGCGTCTATAGCGTTATATATCCTAATCTTAGGCAACCTGACATCTCGGATGTAACATTTTACAACATTCCAGGCCTGTCGGTCCCTACGTCACGGTGGTAACATTACATGCGTCTATAACGTTATATATCCTAACCTAAGGCCACCTAACATCTCGTATGTAATATCTGATAACATTCCTGGCGTGTCGAACCCTACTTCTCGGAGGGAACAGCATATACGTCTATAACGTCATATATCCTAACCTAAGGCAACCTAACATCTCGGATATAACATTTGACAACATACCCGGCGTGTTGGAACCCTACGTCTCGGTGGTAACATTACGTGCGTCTATAACGTTATATATGCTAACCTAAGGCAACCTAACATCTCGGATGCAATATTTGACAACATTCCTGGCGTGTCGAACCCTACTTCTCGGAGGGAACAGCATATACGTCTATAACGTCATATATCCTAACCTAAGGCAACCTAACATCTCGGATATAACATTTGACAACATTCCTGGCCTGTAGAACCCTACTTCTCGTAGGGAACAGCATATACGTCTATAACGTCATATATCCTAACCTAAGGCAACCTAACATCTCGGATGTATCATTTGACAACATTCCAGGTGTGTCGGTCCCTACGTCTCGGTGGTAACGTTACATGCGTCTACAACGTTATATATCCTAACCTAAGGCAACCTAACATCTTGGATGTAACATTTGACAACATTCCAGGCATGTCGGTCCCTACGTCTCGGTGGTAACATTATATGCGTCTATAACGTTATATATCCTTATCTAAGGCAACCTAACATCTCGGATGCAATATTTGACAACATTCCTAGCCTGTCGAACCCTACTTCTCGGACGGAACAGTATATACGTCTATAACGTTATATATCCTAACCTAAGGCAACCTGACATCTCGGATGTAATATTCTACATCATTCCAGGCGTGTCGAACCCTACTTCTCGGTGGGAACATTATATGAGTCTATAACGTTGTATATCCTAATCTAAGGCAACCTATTATCTCAGACGTAATATTTTACAATATTCCTGGCGTGTCGGTGCATACTTTTCGGTGGGAATATTATATGCGTCTATAACGGTCGATATCGTAATCTAAGGCAACCTAACATCTCGGATGCCAAATTAGACAACATTCCTGGCCTGTCGAACCCTACTTCTCGGATGGAACTGTATATACGTCTATAACGGTATATATCCTAATCTAAGGCAACCTAACATCCCGGATGTAACATTTGACAACATTCCAGGCGTGTCGGTCCCTACGTCTGGGTGGTAACATTACATGCGTCTATGACGTTATATATCCTAACCTAAGGCAACCTAACATCTCGGATGCAATATTTGACAACATTCCTGGCCTGTCGAACCCTACTTCTCGGAGGGAACAGTTTATACGTCTATAACGTTATATATCCTGACCTAAGGCAACCTGACATCTCGGATGTATTATTCTACAACATTCCAGGCGTGTCGGACCCTACTTCTCAGTGGGAACATTATATGCGTCTATAACGTTGTATATCCTAATCTAAGGCAACCTAACATCTCGGATGCAATATTTGACAACATTCCTGGCCTGTCGAATCCTACCTCTCGGAGGGAACAGCATATACGTCTATAACGTCATATATCCTAACCTAAGGCAATCTGACATCTCGGATGTAATATTCTAAATCATTCCAGGCGTGTCGAACCATACTTCTCGGATGGAACTGTATATACGTCTATAACGTCATATATTCTAATCTAAGGCAACCTAACATCTCGGATGTAACATTTGACAACATTCCAGGCGTGTCGGTCCCTACGTCTCGGTGATAACATTACATGCGTCTATAGCGGTATATATCCTAATCTTAGGCAACCTAACATCTCGGATGTAACATTTTACAACATTCCAGGCCTGTCGGTCCCTACGTCACGGTGGTAACATTACATGCGTCTATAACGTTATATATCCTAACCTAAGGCCACCTAACATCTCGTATGTAATATTTGATAACATTCCTGGCGTGTCGAACCCTACTTCTCGGAGGGAACAGCATATACGTCTATAACGTCATATATCCTAACCTAAGGCAACCTAACATCTCGGATATAACATTTGACAACATACCCGGCGTGTTGGAACCCTACGTCTCGGTGGTAACATTACGTGCGTCTATAACATTATATATGCTAACCTAAGGCAACCTAACATCTCGGATGCAATATTTGACAACATTCCTGGCCTGTCGAACCCTACTTCTCGGAGGGAACAGTATATACGTCTATAACGTTATATATCCTAACCTAAGGCAACCTGACATCTCGGATATAACATTTGACAACATTCCAGGTGTGTCGGTCCCTACGTCCCGGTGGTAATGTTACATGCGTCTACAACGTTATATATCCTATCCTAAGGCAACCTAACATCTTGGATGTAACATTTGACAACATTCCAGGCATGTCGGTCCCTACGTCTCGGTGGTAACATTATATGCGTCTATAACGTTATATATCCTTATCTAAGGCAACCTAACATCTCGGATGCAATATTTGACAACATTCCTAGCCTGTCGAACCCTACTTCTCGGAGGGAACGGTATATACGTCTATAACGTTATATATCCTAACCTAAGGCAACCTGACATCTCGGATGTAATATTCTACATCATTCCAGGCGTGTCGAACCCTACTTCTCGGTGGGAACATTATATGAGTCTATAACGTTGTATATCCTAATATAAGGCAACCTATTATCTCAGACGTAATATTTTACAATATTCCTGGCGTGTCGGTGCATACTTTTCGGTGGCAAAATTATATGCGTCTATAACGGTCGATATCGTAATCTAAGGCAACCTAACATCTCGGATGCAATATTTGACAACATTCCTGGCCTGTCGAACCCTACTTCTCGGAGGGAACTGTATATACGTCTATAACGGTATATATCCTAATCTAAGGCAACCTAATATCTCGGATGCAATATTTGAGAACATTCCTGGCCTGTCGAACCCTACTTCTCGGAGGGAACAGCATATACGTCTATTACGACATGTATCCTAACCTAAGACAACCTAACATCTCGGATATAACATTTGACAACATTCCCGGCGTGTTGGAACCCTACATCTCGGAGGGAACAGTATATACGTCTATAGCGTTATATATCCTAATCTAAGGCAACCTAACATCTCGGATGCAATATTTGACAACATTCCTGGCGTGTTGGAACCCTACGTGTCGGTGGTAACATTACGTGCGTCTATAACGTTATATATGCTAACCTAAGGCAACCTAACATCTCGGATGCAATATCTGACAACATTCCTGGCCTGTCGAACCCTACTTCTCGGAGGGAACAGTATATACGTCTATAACGTTATATATCCTAACCTAAGGCAACCTGACATCTCGGATGTAATATTCTACATCATTCCAGGCGTGTCGAACCCTACTTCTCGGATGGAACAGTATATAGGTCTATAACGTAATATATTCTAATCTAAGGCAACCTAACATCTCGGATGTAACATTTGACAACATTCCAGGCGTGTCGGTCCCTACGTCTCGGTGATAACATTACATGCGTCTATAGCGGTATATATCCTAATCTTAGGCAACCTAACATCTCGGATGTAACATTTTACAACATTCCAGGCCTGTCGGTCCCTACGTCACGGTGGTAACATTACATGCGTCTATAACGTTATATATCCTAACCTAAGGCCACCTAACATCTCGTATGTAATATTTGATAACATTCCTGGCGTGTCGAACCCTACTTCTCGGAGGGAACAGCATATACGTCTATAACGTCATATATCCTAACCTAAGGCAACCTAACATCTCGGATATAACATTTGACAACATACCCGGCGTGTTGGTCCCTACGTCTCGGTGGTAACATTACATGCGTCTATAACGTTATATATCCTAACCTAAGGCAACCTAACATCTCGGATGCAATATTTGACAACATTCCTGGCCTGTCGAATCCTACTTCTCGGAGGGAACAGCATATACGTCTATAACGTCATATATCCTAACCTAAGGCAACCTAACATCTCGGATGTAACATTTGACAACATTCCAGGTGTGTCGGTCCCTACGTCTCGGTGGTAATGTTACATGCGTCTACAACGTTATATATCCTATCCTAAGGCAACCTAACATCTTGGATGTAACATTTGACAACATTCCAGGCATGTCGGTCCCTACGTCTCGGTGGTAACATTATATGCGTCTATAACGTTATATATCCTTATCTAAGGCAACCTAACGTCTCGGATGCAATATTTGACAACATTCCTAGCCTGTCGAACCCTACTTCTCGGAGGGAACAGTATATACGTCTATAACGTTATATATCCTAACCTAAGGCAACCTGACATCTCGGATGTAATATTCTACATCATTCCAGGCGTGTCGAACCCTACTTCTCGGTGGGAACATTATGTGAGTCTATAACGTTGTATATCCTAATCTAAGGCAACCTATTATCTCAGACGTAATATTTTACAATATTCCTGGCGTGTCGGTGCATACTTTTCGGTGGGAATATTATATGCGTCTATAACGGTCGATATCGTAATCTAAGGCAACCTAACATCTCGGATGCAATATTTGACAACATTCCTGGCCTGTCGAACCCTACTTCTCGGAGGGAACTGTATATACGTCTATAACGGTATATATCCTAATCTAAGGCAACCTAACATCTCGGATGTAACATTTGTCAACATTCCAGGTGTGTCGGTCCCTACGTCTCGGTGGTAATGTTACATGCGTCTACAACGTTATATATCCTATCCTAAGGCAACCTAACATCTTGGATGTACCATTTGACAACATTCCAGGCATGTCGGTCCCTACGTCTCGGTGGTAACATTATATGCGTCTATAAC
Source organism: Xylocopa violacea (assembly GCA_963969225.1). Taxonomy (NCBI): domain Eukaryota; kingdom Metazoa; phylum Arthropoda; class Insecta; order Hymenoptera; family Apidae; genus Xylocopa; species Xylocopa violacea. The sequence continues at coordinate 20,955,863 of CAXAJV010000002.1, read as the reverse complement.
GTTATATATCCTTATCTAAGGCAACCTAATATCTCGGATGCAATATTCGACAACATTCCTGGCCTGTCGAACCCTACTTCTCGGAGGGAACAGCATATACGTCTATTACGACATGTATCCTAACCTAAGACAACCTAACATCTCGGATATAACATTTGACAACATTCCCGGCGTGTTGGAACCCTACATCTCGGAGGGAACAGTATATACGTCTATAGCGGTATATATCCTAATCTAAGGCAATCTAACATCTCGGATGCAATACTTGACAACATTCCTGGCCTGTCGAACCCTACTTCTCGGAGGGAACAGTATATACGTCTATAACGTTATATATCCTAACCTAAGGCAACCTGACATCTCGGATGTAACATTTGACAACATTCCAGGTGTGTCGGTCCCTACGTCTCGGTGGTAATGTTACATGCGTCTACAACGTTATATATCCTATCCTAAGGCAACCTAACATCTTGGATGTACCATTTGACAACATTCCAGGCATGTCGGTCCCTACGTCTCGGTGGTAACATTATATGCGTCTATAACGTTATATATCCTTATCTAAGGCAACCTAATATCTCGGATGCAATATTTGACAACATTCCTGGCCTGTCGAACCCTACTTCTCGGAGGGAACAGCATATACGTCTATTACGACATGTATCCTAACCTAAGACAACCTAACATCTCGGATATAACATTTGACAACATTCCCGGCGTGTTGGAACCCTACATCTCGGAGGGAACAGTATATACGTCTATAGCGGTATATATCCTAATCTAAGGCAATCTAACATCTCGGATGCAATACTTGACAACATTCCTGGCCTGTCGAACCCTACTTCTCGGAGGGAACAGTATATACGTCTATAACGTTATATATCCTAACCTAAGGCAACCTGACATCTCGGATGTAACATTTGACAACATTCCAGGTGTGTCGGTCCCTACGTCTCGGTGGTAATGTTACATGCGTCTACAACGTTATATATCCTATCCTAAGGCAACCTAACATCTTGGATGTAACATTTGACAACATTCCAGCCATGTCGGTCCCTACGTCTCGGTGGTAACATTATATGCGTCTATAACGTTATATATCCTTATCTAAGGCAACCTAACATCTCGGATGCAATATTTGACAACATTCCTAGCCTGTCGAACCCTACTTCTCGGAGGGAACGGTATATACGTCTATAACGTTATATATCCTAACCTAAGGCAACCTGACATCTCGGATGTAATATTCTACATCATTCCAGGCGTGTCGAACCCTACTTCTCGGTGGGAACATTATATGAGTCTATAACGTTGTATATCCTAATCTAAGGCAACCTATTATCTCAGACGTAATATTTTACAATATTCCTGGCGTGTCGGTGCATACTTTTCGGTGGGAAAATTATATGCGTCTATAACGGTCGATATCGTAATCTAAGGCAACCTAACATCTCGGATGCAATATTTGACAACATTCCTGGCCTGTCGAACCCTACTTCTCGGAGGGAACTGTATATACGTCTATAACGGTATATATCCTAATCTAAGGCAACCTAATATCTCGGATGCAATATTTGAGAACATTCCTGGCCTGTCGAACCCTACTTCTCGGAGGGAACAGCATATACGTCTATTACGACATGTATCCTAACCTAAGACAACCTAACATCTCGGATATAACATTTGACAACATTCCCGGCGTGTTGGAACCCTACATCTCGGAGGGAACAGTATATACGTCTATAGCGTTATATATCCTAATCTAAGGCAACCTAACATCTCGGATGCAATATTTGACAACATTCCTGGCGTGTTGGAACCCTACGTGTCGGTGGTAACATTACGTGCGTCTATAACGTTATATATGCTAACCTAAGGCAACCTAACATCTCGGATGCAATATCTGACAACATTCCTGGCCTGTCGAACCCTACTTCTCGGAGGGAACAGTATATACGTCTATAACGTTATATATCCTAACCTAAGGCAACCTGACATCTCGGATGTAATATTCTACATCATTCCAGGCGTGTCGAACCCTACTTCTCGGATGGAACAGTATATAGGTCTATAACGTAATATATTCTAATCTAAGGCAACCTAACATCTCGGATGTAACATTTGACAACATTCCAGGCGTGTCGGTCCCTACGTCTCGGTGATAACATTACATGCGTCTATAGCGGTATATATCCTAATCTTAGGCAACCTAACATCTCGGATGTAACATTTTACAACATTCCAGGCCTGTCGGTCCCTACGTCACGGTGGTAACATTACATGCGTCTATAACGTTATATATCCTAACCTAAGGCCACCTAACATCTCGTATGTAATATTTGATAACATTCCTGGCGTGTCGAACCCTACTTCTCGGAGGGAACAGCATATACGTCTATAACGTCATATATCCTAACCTAAGGCAACCTAACATCTCGGATATAACATTTGACAACATACCCGGCGTGATGGTCCCTACGTCTCGGTGGTAACATTACATGCGTCTATAACGTTATATATCCTAACCTAAGGCAACCTAACATCTCGGATGCAATATTTGACAACATTCCTGGCCTGTCGAATCCTACTTCTCGGAGGGAACAGCATATACGTCTATAACGTCATATATCCTAACCTAAGGCAACCTAACATCTCGGATGTAACATTTGACAACATTCCAGGTGTGTCGGTCCCTACGTCTCGGTGGTAATGTTACATGCGTCTACAACGTTATATATCCTATCCTAAGGCAACCTAACATCTTGGATGTAACATTTGACAACATTCCAGGCATGTCGGTCCCTACGTCTCGGTGGTAACATTATATGCGTCTATAACGTTATATATCCTTATCTAAGGCAACCTAACATCTCGGATGCAATATTTGACAACATTCCTAGCCTGTCGAACCCTACTTCTCGGAGGGAACAGTATATACGTCTATAACGTTATATATCCTAACCTAAGGCAACCTGACATCTCGGATGTAATATTCTACATCATTCCAGGCGTGTCGAACCCTACTTCTCGGTGGGAACATTATGTGAGTCTATAACGTTGTATATCCTAATCTAAGGCAACCTATTATCTCAGACGTAATATTTTACAATATTCCTGGCGTGTCGGTGCATACTTTTCGGTGGGAATATTATATGCGTCTATAACGGTCGATATCGTAATCTAAGGCAACCTAACATCTCGGATGCAATATTTGACAACATTCCTGGCCTGTCGAACCCTACTTCTCGGAGGGAACTGTATATACGTCTATAACGGTATATATCCTAATCTAAGGCAACCTAACATCTCGGATGTAACATTTGTCAACATTCCAGGTGTGTCGGTCCCTACGTCTCGGTGGTAATGTTACATGCGTCTACAACGTTATATATCCTATCCTAAGGCAACCTAACATCTTGGATGTACCATTTGACAACATTCCAGGCATGTCGGTCCCTACGTCTCGGTGGTAACATTATATGCGTCTATAACGTTATATATCCTTATCTAAGGCAACCTAACATCTCGGATGCAATATTTGACAACATTCCTGGCCTGTCGAACCCTACTTCTCGGAGGGAACTGTATATACGTCTATAACGTTATATATCCTAATCTAAGGCAACCTAACATCTCGGATGTAACATTTGACAACATTCCAGGCTTGTCGGTCCCTACGTCTCCGTGGTAACATTACATGCGTCTATGACGTTATATATCCTAACCTAAGGCAACCTAACATCTCGGATGCAATATTTGACAACATTCCTGGCCTGTCGAACCCTACTTCTCGGAGGGAACAGCATATACGTCTATTACGACATGTATCCTAACCTAAGACAACCTAACATCTCGGATATAACATTTTACAACATTCCCGGCGTGTTGGAACCCTACATCTCGGAGGGAACAGTATATACGTCTATAGCGGTATATATCCTAATCTAAGGCAACCTAATATCTCGGATGCAATATTTGACAACATTCCTGGCCTGTCGAACCCTACTTCTCGGAGGGAACAGCATATACGTCTATTACGACATGTATCCTAACCTAAGACAACCTAACATCTCGGATATAACATTTGACAACATTCCCGGCGTGTTGGAACCCTACATCTCGGAGGGAACAGTATATACGTCTATAGCGGTATATATCCTAATCTAAGGCAACCTAACATCTCGGATGCAATACTTGACAACATTCCTGGCCTGTCGAACCCTACTTCTCGGAGGGAACAGTATATACGTCTATAACGTTATATATCCTAACCTAAGGCAACCTGACATCTCGGATGTAACATTTGACAACATTCCAGGTGTGTCGGTCCCTACGTCTCGGTGGTAATGTTACATGCGTCTACAACGTTATATATCCTATCCTAAGGCAACCTAACATCTTGGATGTAACATTTGACAACATTCCAGGCATGTCGGTCCCTACGTCTCGGTGGTAACATTATATGCGTCTATAACGTTATATATCCTTATCTAAGGCAACCTAACATCTCGGATGCAATATTTGACAACATTCCTAGCCTGTCGAACCCTACTTCTCGGAGGGAACAGTATATACGTCTATAACGTTATATATCCTAACCTAAGGCAACCTGACATCTCGGATGTAATATTCTACATCATTCCAGGCGTGTCGAACCCTACTTCTCGGTGGGAACATTATATGAGTCTATAACGTTGTATATCCTAATCTAAGGCAACCTATTATCTCAGACGTAATATTTTACAATATTCCTGGCGTGTCGGTGCATACTTTTCGGTGGGAATATTATATGCGTCTATAACGGTCGATATCGTAATCTAAGGCAACCTAACATCTCGGATGCAATATTTGACAACATTCCTGGCCTGTCGAATCCTACTTCTCGGAGGGAACAGCATATACGTCTATAACGTCATATATTCTAACCTAAGGCAACCTAACATCTCGGATGTAACATTTGACAACATTCCAGGCGTGTCGGTCCCTACGTCTCGGTGATAACATTACATGCGTCTATAGCGGTATATATCCTAATCTTAGGCAACCTAACATCTCGGATGTAACATTCTACAACATTCCAGGCCTGTCGGCCCCTACGTCACGGTGGTAACATTACATGCGTCTATAACGTTATATATCCTAACCTAAGGCCACCTAACATCTCGTATGTAATATTTGATAACATTCCTGGCGTGTCGAACCCTACTTCTCGGAGGGAACAGCATATACGTCTATAACGTCATATATCCTAACCTAAGGCAACCTAACATCTCGGATATAACATTTGACAACATACCCGGCGTGTTGGAACCCTACGTCTCGGTGGTAACATTACGTGCGTCTATAACGTTATATATGCTAACCTAAGGCAACCTAACATCTCGGATGCAATATTTGACAACATTCCTGGCCTGTCGAACCCTACTTCTCGGAGGGAACAGTATATACGTCTATAACGTTATATATCCTAACCTAAGGCAACCTGACATCTCGGATGTAACATTTGACAACATTCCAGGTGTGTCGGTCCCTACGTCTCGGTGGTAATGTTACATGCGTCTACAACGTTATATATCCTATCCTAAGGCAACCTAACATCTTGGGTGTAACATTTGACAACATTCCTAGCCTGTCGAACCCTACTTCTCGGAGGGAACAGTACATACGTCTATAACGTTATATATCCTAACCTAAGGCAACCTGACATCTCGGATGTAATATTCTACATCATTCCAGGCGTGTCGAACCCTACTTCTCGGTGGGAACATTATATGAGTCTATAACGTTGTATATCCTAATCTAAGGCAACCTATTATCTCAGACGTAATATTTTACAATATTCCTGGCGTGTCGGTGCATACTTTTCGGTGGGAATATTATATGCGTCTATAACGGTCGATATCGTAATCTAAGGCAACCTAACATCTCGGATGCAATATTTGACAACATTCCTGGCCTGTCGAACCCTACTTCTCGGAGGGAACTGTATATACGTCTATAACGGTATATATCCTAATCTAAGGGAACCTAACATCTCGGATGTAACATTTGACAACATTCCAGGCGTGTCGGTCCCTACGTCTCGGTGGTAACATTACATGCGTCTATGACGTTATATATCCTAACCTAAGGCAACCTAACATCTCGGATGCAATATTTGACAACATTCCTGGCCTGTCGAACCCTACTTCTCGGAGGGAACAGCATATACGTCTATTACGACATGTATCCTAACCTAAGACAACCTAACATCTCGGATATAACATTTGACAACATTCCCGCCGTGTTGGAACCCTACATCTCGGAGGGAACAGTATATACGTCTATAGCGGTATATATCCTAATCTAAGGCAACCTAATATCTCGGATGCAATATTTGACAACTTTCCTGGCCTGTCGAACCCTACTTCTCGGAGGGAACAGCATATACGTCTATTACGACATGTATCCTAACCTAAGACAACCTAACATCTCGGATATAACATTTTACAACATTCCCGGCGTGTTGGAACCCTACATCTCGGAGGGAACAGTATATACGTCTATAGCGGTATATATCCTAATCTAAGGCAACCTAATATCTCGGATGCAATATTTGACAACATTCCTGGCCTGTCGAACCCTACTTCTCGGAGGGAACAGCATATACGTCTATTACGACATGTATCCTAACCTAAGACAACCTAACATCTCGGATATAACATTTGACAACATTCCCGGCGTGTTGGAACCCTACATCTCGGAGGGAACAGTATATACGTCTATAGCGGTATATATCCTAATCTAAGGCAACCTAACATCTCGGATGCAATACTTGACAACATTCCTGGCCTGTCGAACCCTACTTCTCGGAGGGAACAGTATATACGTCTATAACGTTATATATCCTAACCTAAGGCAACCTGACATCTCGGATGTAATATTCTACATCATTCCAGGCGTGTCGGACCCTACTTATCGGTGGGAACATTATATGCGTCTATAGCGTTATATATCCTAATCTAAGGCAACCTAACATCTCGGATGTAACACTTGACAACATTCCAGGCGTGTCGGTCCCTACGTCTCGGTGGTAACATTACATGCGTCTATAACGTTATATATCCTAACCTAAGGCAACCTAACATCTCGGATGCAATATTTGACAACATTCCTGGCCTGTCGAATCCTACTTCTCGAAGGGAACAGCATATACGTCTATAACGTCATATATCCTAACCTAAGGCAATCTGACATCTCGGATGTAATATTCTACATCATTCCAGGCGTGTCGAACCCTACTTCTCGGATGGAACTGTATATACGTCTATAACGGTATATATCCTAATCTAAGGCAACCTAACATCTCGGATGTAACATTTGACAACATTCCAGGCGTGTCGGTCCCTACGTCTCGGTGGTAACACTACATGCGTCTATAACGTTATATATCCTAACCTAAGGCAACCTAACATCTCGGATGCAATATTTGACAACATTCCTGGCCTGTCGAATCCTACTTCTCGGAGGGAACAGCATATACGTCTATAACGTCATATAGTCTAACCTAAGGCAACCTAACATCTCGGGTGTAACATTTGACAACATTCCAGGCGTGTCGGTCCCTACGTCTCGGTGGTAACATTACATGCGTCTATAACGTTATATATCCTAACCTAAGGCAACCTAACATCTCGGATGCAATATTTGACAACATTCCTGGCCTGTCGAATCCTACTTCTCGGAGGGAACAGCATATACGTCTATAACGTCATATATCCTAACCTAAGGCAACCTAACATCTCGGATATAACATTTGACAACATTCCAGGCGTGTCGGTCCCTACGTCTCGGTGATAACATTACATGCTTCTATAGCGGTATATATCCTAATCTTAGGCAACCTAACATCTCGGATGTAACATTTTACAACATTCCAGGCCTGTCGGTCCCTACGTCACGTTGGTAACATTACATGCGTCAATAACGTCATATATCCTAACCTAAGGCAACCTAACATCTCGGATATAACATTTGACAACATACCCGGCGTGTTGGAACCCTACGTCTCGGTGGTCACATTACGTGCGTCTATAACGTTATATATGCTAACCTAAGGCAACCTAACATCTCGGATGCAATATTTGACAACATTCCTGGCCTGCCGAACCCTACTTCTCGTAGGGAACAGCATATACGTCTATAACGTCATATATCCTAACCTAAGGCAACCTAACATCTCGGATGTAACATTTGACAACATTCCAGGTGTGTCGGTCCCTACGTCTCGGTGGTAACGTTACATGCGTCTACAACGTTATATATCCTAACCTAAGGCAACCTAACATCTTGGATGTAACATTTGACAACATTCTAGGCATGTCGGTCCCTACGTCTCGGTGGTAACATTATATGCGTCTATAACGTTATATATCCTTATCTAAGGCAACCTAACATCTCGGATGCAATATTTGACAACATTCCTAGCCTGTCGAACCCTACTTCTCGGAGGGAACAGTATATACGTCTATAACGTTATATATCCTAACCTAAGGCAACCTGACATATCGGATGTAATATTCTACATCATTCCAGGCGTCTCGAACCCTACTTCTCGGTGGGAACATTATATGAGTCTATAACGTTGTATATCCTAATCTAAGGCAACCTATTATCTCAGACGTAATATTTTACAATATTCCTGGCGTGTCGGTGCATACTTTTCGGTGGGAATATTATATGCGTCTATAACGGTCGATATCGTAATCTAAGGCAACCTAACATCTCGGATGCAATATTTGACAACATTCCTGGCCTGTCGAACCCTACTTCTCGGATGGAACTGTATATACGTCTATAACGGTATATATCCTAATCTAAGGCAACCTAACATCTCGGATGTAACATTTGACAACATTCCAGGCGTGTCGGTCCCTACGTCTGGGTGGTAACATTACATGCGTCTATGACGTTATATATCCTAACCTAAGGCAACCTAACATCTCGGATGCAATATTTGACAACATTCCTGGCCTGTCGAACCCTACTTCTCGGAGGGAACAGCATATACGTCTATTACGACATGTATCCTAACCTAAGACAACCTAACATCTCGGATATAACATTTGACAACATTCCCGGCGTGTTGGAACCCTACATCTCGGAGGGAACAGTATATACGTCTATGGCGGTATATATCCTAATCTAAGGCAACCTAATATCTCGGATGCAATATTTGACAACATTCCTGGCCTGTCGAACCCTACTTCTCGGAGGGAACAGCATATACGTCTATTACGACATGTATCCTAACCTAAGACAACCTAACATCTCGGATATAACATTTGACAACATTCACGGCGTGTTGGAACCCTACATCTCGGAGGGAACAGTATATACGTCTATAGCGGTATATATCCTAATCTAAGGCAACCTAACATCTCGGATGCAATATTTGACAACATTCCTGGCCTGTCGAACCCTACTTCTCGGAGGGAACAGTATATACGTCTATAACGTTATATATCCTAACCTAAGGCAACCTGACATCTCGGATGTAATATTCTACATCATTCCTGGCCTGTCGAATCCTACTTCTCGGAGGGAACAGCATATACGTCTATAACGTCATATATCCTAACCTAAGGCAACCTAACATCTCGGATGTAACATTTGACAACATTCCAGGCGTGTCGGTTCCTACGTCTCGGTGATAACATTACATGCGTCTATAGCGTTATATATCCTAATCTTAGGCAACCTAACATCTCGGATGCAATATTTGACAACATTCCTGGCCTGTCGAACCCTACTTCTCGGAGGGAACAGTATATACGTCTATAACGTTATATATCCTAACCTAAGGCAACCTGACATCTCGGATGTAACATTTGACAACATTCCAGGTGTGTCGGTCCCTACGTCTCGGTGGTAATGTTACATGCGTCTACAACGTTATATATCCTATCCTAAGGCAACCTAACATCTTGGATGTAACATTTGACAACATTCCTAGCCTGTCGAACCCTACTTCTCGGAGGGAACAGTATATACGTCTATAACGTTATATATCCTAACCTAAGGCAACCTGACATATCGGATGTAATATTCTACATCATTCCAGGCGTCTCGAACCCTACTTCTTGGTGGGAACATTATATGAGTCTATAACGTTGTATATCCTAATCTAAGGCAACCTATTATCTCAAACGTAATATTTTACAATATTCCTGGAGTGTCGGTGCATACTTTTCGGTGGGAATATTATATGCGTCTATAACGGTCGATATCGTAATCTAAGCCAACCTAACATCTCGGATGCAATATTTGACAACATTCCTGGCCTGTCGAACCCTACTTCTCGGAGGGAACTGTATATACGTCTATAACGGTATATATCCTAATCTAAGGCAACCTAACATCTCGGATGTAACATTTGACAACATTCCAGGCGTGTCGGTCCCTACGTCTCGGTGGTAACATTACATGCGTCTATGACGTTATATATCCTAACCTAAGGCAACCTAACATCTCGGATGCAATATTTGACAACATTCCTGGCCTGTCGAACCCTACTTCTCGGAGGGAACAGCATATACGTCTATTACGACATGTATCCTAACCTAAGACAACCTAACATCTCGGATATAACATTTGACAACATTCCCGCCGTGTTGGAACCCTACATCTCGGAGGGAACAGTATATACGTCTATAGCGGTATATATCCTAATCTAAGGCAACCTAATATCTCGGATGCAATATTTGACAACATTCCTGGCCTGTCGAACCCTACTTCTCGGAGGGAACAGCATATACGTCTATTACGACATGTATCCTAACCTAAGACAACCTAACATCTCGGATATAACATTTGACAACATTCCCGGCGTGTTGGAACCCTACATCTCGGAGGGAACAGTATATACGTCTATAGCGGTATGTATCCTAATCTAAGGCAACCTAACATCTCGGATGCAATATTTGACAACATTCCTGGCCTGTCGAACCCTACTTCTCGGAAGGAACAGTATATACGTCTAAAACGTTATATATCCTAACCTAAGGCAACCTGACATCTCGGATGTAATATTCTACATCATTCCAGGCGTGTCGAACCCTACTTCTCGGATGGAACTGTATATACGTCTATAACGGAATATATCCTAATCTAAGGCAACCTAACATCTCGGGTGTAACATTTGACAACATTCCAGGCGTGTCGGTCCCTACGTCTCGGTGGTAACATTACATGCGTCTATAACGTTATATATCCTAACCTAAGGCAACCTAACATCTCGGATGCAATATTTGACAACATTCCTCGCCTGTCGAATCCTACTTCTCGGAGGGAACAGCATATACGTCTATAACGTCATATATCCTAACCTAAGGCAACCTAACATCTCGGATATAACATTTGACAACATACCCGGCGTGTTGGAACCCTACGTCTCGGTGGTAACATTACGTGCGTCTATAACGTTATATATGCTAACCTAAGGCAACCTTACATCTCGGATGCAATATTTGACAACATTCCTGGCCTGTCGAACCCTACTTCTCGGAGGGAACAGTATATACGTCTATAACGTTATATATCCTAACCTAAGGCAACCTGACATCTCGGATGTAATATTCTACATCATTCCTGGCCTGTCGAATCCTACTTCTCGGAGGGAACAGCATATACGTCTATAACGTCATATATCCTAACCTAAGGCAACCTAACATCTCGGATGTAACATTTGACAACATTCCAGGCGTGTCGGTCCCTACGTCTCGGTGATAACATTACATGCGTCTATAGCGTTATATATCCTAATCTTAGGCAACCTAACATCTCGGATGTAACATTTTACAACATTCCTGGCCTGTCGAATCTTACTTCTCGGAGGGAACAGCATATACGTCTATAACGTCATATATCCTAACCTAAGGCAACCTAACATCTCGGATGTAACATTTGACAACATTCCAGGCGTGTCGGTCCCTACGTCTCGGTGATAACATTACATGCGTCTATAGCGGTATATATCCTAATCTTAGGCAACCTAACATCTCGGATGTAACATTTTACAACATTCCAGGCCTGTCGGTCCCTACGTCACGGTGGTAACATTACATGCGTCAATAACGTCATATATCCTAACCTAAGGCAACCTAACATCTCGGATATAACATTTGACAACATACCCGGCGTGTTGGAACCCTACGTCTCGGTGGTCACATTACGTGCGTCTATAACGTTATATATGCTAACCTAAGGCAACCTAACATCTCGGATGCAATATTTGACAACATTCCTGGCCTGCCGAACCCTACTTCTCGTAGGGAACAGCATATACGTCTATAACGTCATATATCCTAACCTAAGGCAACCTAACATCTCGGATGTAACATTTGACAACATTCCAGGTGTGTCGGTCCCTACGTCTCGGTGGTAACGTTACATGCGTCTACAACGTTATATATCCTAACCTAAGGCAACCTAACATCTTGGATGTAACATTTGACAACATTCCAGGCATGTCGGTACCTACGTCTCGGTGGTAACATTATATGCGTCTATAACGTTATATATCCTTATCTAAGGCAACCTAACATCTCGGATGCAATATTTGACAACATTCCTGGCCTGTCGAACCCTACTTCTCGGAGGGAACAGTATATACGTCTATAACGTTATATATCCTAACCTAAGGCAACCTGACATCTCGGATGTAATATTCTACATCATTCCTGGCCTGTCGAATCCTACTTCTCGGAGGGAACAGCATATACGTCTATAACGTCATATATCCTAACCTAAGGCAACCTAACATCTCGGATGTAACATTTGACAACATTCCAGGCGTGTCGGTCCCTACGTCTCGGTGATAACATTACATGCGTCTATAGCGTTATATATCCTAATCTTAGGCAACCTAACATCTCGGATGTAACATTTTACAACATTCCTGGCCTGTCGAATCCTACTTCTCGGAGGGAACAGCATATACGTCTATAACGTCATATATCCTAACCTAAGGCAACCTAACATCTCGGATGTAACATTTGACAACATTCCAGGCGTGTCGGTCCCTACGTCTCGGTGATAACATTACATGCGTCTATAGCGGTATATATCCTAATCTTAGGCAACCTAACATCTCGGATGTAACATTTTACAACATTCCAGGCCTGTCGGTCCCTACGTCACGGTGGTAACATTACATGCGTCAATAACGTCATATATCCTAACCTAAGGCAACCTTACATCTCGGATATAACATTTGACAACATACCCGGCGTGTTGGAACCCTACGTCTCGGTGGTCACATTACGTGCGTCTATAACGTTATATATGCTAACCTAAGGCAACCTAACATCTCGGATGCAATATTTGACAACATTCCTGGCCTGCCGAACCCTACTTCTCGTAGGGAACAGCATATACGTCTATAACGTCATATATCCTAACCTAAGGCAACCTAACATCTCGGATGTAACATTTGACAACATTCCAGGTGTGTCGGTCCCTACGTCTCGGTGGTAACGTTACATGCGTCTACAACGTTATATATCCTAACGTAAGGTAACCTAACATCTCGGATGTAATATTTGACAACATTCCTGGCGTGTCGGACCCTACTTCTCGGTGGGAACAGTATATACGTCTGTAACGTCATATATCCTAACCTAAGGTAACCTAACATCTCGGATATAACATTTGACAACATACCCAGCGTGTCGGTCCCTACGTCTCGGTGGTAACATTACATGCGTCTATAACGGTATATTTCCTAATCTAAGGCAACCTAACATCTCGGATGCAATATTTGACAACATTCCTGGCCTGTCGAACCCTACTCCTCGGTGATAACATTACATGCGTCTATAGCGGTATATATCCTAATCTTAGGCAACCTAACATCTCGGATGTAACATTTTACAACATTCCAGGCCTGTCGGTCCCTACGTCACGGTGGTAACATTACATGCGTCTATAACGTTATATATCCTAACCTAAGGCAACCTAACATCTCGGATGCAATATTTGACAACATTCCTGGCCTGTCGAATCCTACTTCTCGAAGGGAACAGCATATACGTCTATAACGTCATATATCCTAACCTAAGGCAATCTGACATCTCGGATGTAATATTCTACATCATTCCAGGCGTGTCGAACCCTACTTCTCGGATGGAACTGTATATACGTCTATAACGGTATATATCCTAATCTAAGGCAACCTAACATCTCGGATGTAACATTTGACAACATTCCAGGCGTGTCGGTCCCTACGTCTCTGTGGTAACACTACATGCGTCTATAACGTTATATATCCTAACCTAAGGCAACCTAACATCTCGGATGCAATATTTGACAACATTCCTGGCCTGTCGAATCCTACTTCTCGGAGGGAACAGCATATACGTCTATAACGTCATATATCCTAACCTAAGGCAACCTAACATCTCGGATGTATCATTTGACAACATTCCAGGCGTGTCGGTACCTACGTCTCGGTGATAACATTACATGCGTCTATAGCGGTATATATCCTAATCTTAGGCAACCTAACATCTCGGATGTAACATTTTACAACATTCCAGGCCTGTCGGTCCCTACGTCACGGTGGTAACATTACATGCGTCTATAACGTTATATATCCTAACCTAAGGCCACCTAACATCTCGTATGTAATATTTGATAATATTCCTGGCGTGTCGAACCCTACTTCTCGGAGGGAACAGCATATACGTCTATAACGTCATATATCCTAACCTAAGGCAACCTAACATCTCGGATATAACATTTGACAACATACCCGGCGTGTTGGAACCCTACGTCTCGGTGGTAACATTACATGCGTCTATGACGTTATATATCCTAACCTAAGGCAACCTAACATCTCGGATGCAATATTTGACAACATTCCTGTCCTGTCGAACCCTACTTCTCGGAGGGAACAGCATATACGTCTATTACGACATATATCCTAACCTAAGACAACCTAACATCTCGGATATAACATTTGACAACATTCCCGGCCTGTCGAATCCTACGTCTCGGTGGTAACATTAGGTGCGTCTATAACGTTATATATGCTAATCTAAGACAACCTAACATCTCGGATGCAATATTTGACAACATTCCTGGCCTGTCGAACCCTACTTCTCGGAGGGAACAGCATATACGTCTATAACGTCATATATCCTAACCTAAGGCAACCTAACATCTCGGATGTAACATTTGACAACATTCCAGGTGTGTCGGTCCCTACGTCTCGGTGGTAACGTTACATGCGTCTACAACGTTATATATCCTAACCTAAGGCAACCTAACATCTCGGATGTAACATTTGACAACATTCCAGGCGTGTCGGTCCCGACTTCTCGGTGGGAACAGTATATACGTCTATAACGTTATATATCCTAACCGAAGGCAACCTGACATCTCGGATGTAATATTCTACATCATTCAAGGCGTGTCGGACCATACTTCTCGTTGGGAACATTATATGAGTCTATAACGTTGTATATCCTAATCTAAGGCAACCTATTATCTCAGACGTAATATTTTACAATATTCCTCGCGTGTCGGACCCTACTTCTCAGTGGGTACATTATATGCGTCTATAACGTTGTATATCCTAATCTAATGCAACCTAACATCTCGGATGCAATATTTGACAACATTCCTGGTCTGTCGAACCCTACATTTCGGAGGGAACAGTATATACGTCTATAGCGGTATATATCCTAATCTAAGGCAACCTAACATCTCGGATGCAATATTTGATAACATTCCTGGCCTGTCGAACCCTACTTCTCGGTGGGAACAGTATATACGTCTATAACGTTATATATCCTAACGTAAGGCAACCTAACATCTCGGATGTAATATTTGACAACATTCCTGGCGTGTCGGACCCTACGTCTCGCTGGGAACAGTATATACGTCTGTAACGTCATATATCCTAACCTAAGGCAACCTAACATCTCGGATATAACATTTGACAACATTCCCGGCGTGTTGGAACCCTATGTCTCGGTGGTAACATTACGTGCGTCTATAACGTTATATATGCTAACCTAAGGCAACCTAACATCTCGGATGCAATATTTGACAACATTCCTGGCCTGTGGAACCCTACTTCTCGGAGGGAACAGCATATACGTCTATAACGACATATATCCTAACCTAAGACAACCTAACATCTCGGATATAACATTTCACAACATTTCCGGCGTGTTGGAACCCTACGTCTCGGTGGTAACATTACGTGCGTCTATAACGTTATATATGCTAACCTAAGGCAACCTAACATCTCGGATGCAATATTTGACAACATTCCTGGCCTGTCGAACCCTACTTCTCGGAGGGAACAGCATATACGTCTATAACGTCATATATCCAACCTAAGGCAACCTAACATCTCGGATGTAACATTTTACAACATTCCAGGTGTGTCGGTCCCTACGTCTCGGTGGTAACGTTACATGCGTCTACAACGTTATATATCCTATCCTAAGGCAACCTAACATCTTGGATGTAACATTTGACAACATTCCAGGCATGTCGGTCCCTACGTCTCGGTGGTAACATTATATGCGTCTATAACGTTATATATCCTTATCTAAGGCAACCTAACATCTCGGATGCAATATTTGACAACATTCCTAGCCTGTCGAACCCTACTTCTCGGAGGGAACAGTATATACGTCTATAACGGTATATGTCCTAATCTAAGGCAACCTAACATCTCGGATGCAGTATTTGACAACATTCCTTGCCTGTCGAACCCTACTTCTCGGAGGGACCAGTATATACGTCTGTAACGACATATATCCTAACCTAAGACAACCTAACATCCCGGATGTAACATTTGACAACATTCCAGGCGTGTCGGTCCCTACGTCTCGGTGGTAACATTACATGCGTCTATAACGTTATATATCCTAACCTAAGGCCACCTAACATCTCGTATGTAATATTTGACAACATTCCTGGCGTGTCGAACCCTACCTCTCGGTGGGAACAGTATATACGTCTATAACGTTATATATCCTAACGTAAGGTAACCTAACATCTCGGATGCAGTATTTGACAACATTCCTTGCCTGTCGAACCCTACTTCTCGGAGGGACCAGTATATACGTCTGTAACGACATATATCCTAACCTAAGACAACCTAACATCCCGGATGTAACATTTGACAACATTCCAGGCGTGTCGGTCCCTACGTCTCGGTGGTAACATTACATGCGTCTATAACGTTATATATCCTAACCTAAGGCCACCTAACATCTCGTATGTAATATTTGACAACATTCCTGGCGTGTCGAACCCTACCTCTCGGTGGGAACAGTATATACGTCTATAACGTTATATATCCTAACGTAAGGTAACCTAACATCTCGGATGTAATATTTGACAACATTCCTGGCGTGTCGGACCCTACTTCTCGGTGGGAACAGTATATACGTCTGTAACGTCATATATCCTAACCTAAGGTAACCTAACATCTCGGATATAACATTTGACAACATACCCGGCGTGTTGGAACCCTACGTCTCGTTGGTAACATTACGTGCGTCTATAACGTTATATATGCTAACCTAAGGCAACCTAACATCTCGGGTGCAATATTTGACAACATTCCTGGCCTGTCGACCCTACTTCTCGGAGGGAACAGTATATACGTCTATAACGTTATATATCCTAACCTAAGGCAACCTGACATCTCGGATGTAATATTCTACATCATTCCAGGCGTGTCGAACCCTACTTCTCGGTGGGAACATTATATGAGTCTATAACGATATATATCCTAATCTAAGGCAACCTAACATCTCGGATGTAACATTTGACAACATTCCAGGCGTGTCGGTCCCTACGTCTCGGTGGTAACATTACATGCGTCTATAACGTTATATATCCTAACCTAAGGCAACCTAACATCTCGGATGCAATATTTGACAACATTCCTGGCCTGTCGAATCCTACTTCTCGGAGGGAACAGCATATACGTCTATAACGTCATATATCCTAACCTAAGACAACCTAACATCTCGGATGTAACATTTGACAACATTCCAGGCGCGTCGGTCCCTACGTCTCGTTGGTAACATTACATGCGTCTATAGCGGTATATATCCTAATCTTGGCAACGTAACTTCTCGGATGTAACATTTTACAACATTCCAGGCCTGTCGGTCCCTACGTCTCGGTGGTAACATTACATGCGTCTATAACGTTATATATCCTAACCTAAGGCAACCTAACATCTCGGATGCAATATTTGACAACATTCCTGGCCTGTCGAACCCTACTTCTAGGAGGGAACAGTATATACGTCTATAACGTCATATATCCTAACCTAAGGCAACCTAACTTCTCGGATGTAACATTTGACAACATTCCAGGCGTGTCGGTCCCTACGTCTCGGTGGTAACATTACATGCGTCTATAACGGTATATTTCCTAATCTAAGGCAACCTAACATCTCGGATGCAATATTTGACAACATTCCTGGCCTGTCGAACCCTACTTCTCGGAGGGAACAGTATATACGTCTATAACGTTATATATCCTAACCTAAGGCAACCTGACATCTCGGATGTATTATTCTACAACATTCCAGGCGTGTCGGACCCTACTTCTCGGTGGGAACAGTATATACGTCTGTAACGTCATATATCCTAACCTAAGGCAACCTAACATCTCGGATATAACATTTGACAACATTCCCGGCGTGTTGGAACCCTACGTGTCGGTGGTAACATTACGTGCGTCTATAACGTTATATATGCTAACCTAAGGCAACCTAACATCTCGGATGCAATATTTGACAACATTCCTGGCCTGTCGAAACCTACTTCTCGGAGGGAACAGCATATACGTCTATAACGTCATATATCCTAACCTAAGGCAACCTAACATCTCGGATATAACATTTGACAACATTCCCGGCGTGTTGGAACCCTATGTCTCGGTGGTAACATTACGTGCGTCTATAACGTTATATATGCTAACCTAAGGCAACCTAACATCTCGGATGCAATATTTGACAACATTCCTGGCCTGTCGAACCCTACTTCTCGGAGGGAACTGTATATACGTCTATAACGTTATATATCCTAATCTAAGGCAACCTAACATCTCGGATGTAACATTTGACGACATTCCAGGCGTGTCGGTCCCTACGTCTCGGTGGTACCATTACATGCGTCTATAACGTTATATATCCTAACCTAAGGCAACCTAACATCTCGGATGCAATATTTGACAACATTCCTGGCCTGTCGAACCCTACTTCTCGGAGGGAACAGTATATACGTCTATAACGTCATATATCCTAACCTAAGGCAACCTAACTTCTCGGATGTAACATTTGACAACATTCCAGGCGTGTCGGTCCCTACGTCTCGGTGGTAACATTACATGCGTCTATAACGGTATATTTCCTAATCTAAGACAACCTAACATCTCGGATGCAATATTTGACAACATTCCTGGACTGTCGAACCCTACTTCTCGGAGGGAACAGTATATACGTCTATAACGTTATATATCCTAACCTAAGGCAACCTGACATCTCGGATGTATTATTCTACAACATTCCTGGCCTGTCGAACCCTACTTCTCGGAGGGAACAGCATATACGTCTATTACGACATATATCCTAACCTAAGACAACCTAACATCTCGGATATAACATTTGACAACATTCCCGGCGTGTTGGAACCCTACGTCTCGGTGGTTACATTACGTGCGTCTATAACGTTATATATGCTAATCTAAGACAACCTAACATCTCGGATGCAATATTTGACAACATTCCTGGCCTGTCGAACCCTACTTCTCGGAGGGAACAGCATATACGTCTATAACGTCATATATCCTAACCTAAGGCAACCTAACATCTCGGATGTAACATTTGACAACATTCCAGGTGTGTCGGTCCCTACGTCTCGGTGGTAACGTTACATGCGTCTACAACGTTATATAACCTAACCTAAGGCAACCTATCATCTCGGATGTAACATTTGACAACATTCCTGGCGTGTCGGTCCCTACGTCTCGGTGGTAACATTACATGCGTCTATAACGGTATATTTCCTAATCTAAGGCAACCTAACATCTCGGATGCAATATTTGACAACATTCCTGGCCTGTCGAACCCTACTCCTCGGAGGGAACAGTATATACGTCTATAACGTTATATATCCTGACCTAAGGCACCCTGACATCTCGGATGTATTATTCTACAACATTCCAGGCGTGTCGGACCCTACTTCTCAGTGGGAACATTATATGCGTCTATAACGTTGTATATCCTAATCTAAGGCAACCTAACATCTCGGATGCAATATTTGACAACATTCCTGGCCTGTCGAATCCTACTTCTCGGAGGGAACAGAATATACGTCTATAACGTCATATATCCTAACCTAAGGCAACCTAACATCTCGGATGTATCATTTGACAACATTCCAGGCGTGTCGGTCCCTACGTCTCGGTGATAACATTACATGCGTCTATAGCGGTATATATCCTAATCTTAGGCAACCTAACATCTCGGATGTAACATTTTACAACATTCCAGGCCTGTCGGTCCCTACGTCACGGTGGTAACATTACATGCGTCTATAACGTTATATATCCTAACCTAAGGCCACCTAACATCTCGTATGTAATATTTGATAATATTCCTGGCGTGTCGAACCCTACTTCTCGGAGGGAACAGCATATACGTCTATAACGTCATATATCCTAACCTAAGGCAACCTAACATCTCGGATATAACATTTGACAACATACCCGGCGTGTTGGAACCCTACGTCTCGGTGGTAACGTTACATGCGTCTACAACGTTATATATCCTAACCTAAGGCAACCTAACATCTCGGATGTAACATTTGACAACATTCCAGGCGTGTCGGTCCCTACTTCTCGGTGGGAACAGTATATACGTCTATAACGTTATATATCCTAACCGAAGGCAACCTGACATCTCGGATGTAATATTCTACATCATTCAAGGCGTGTCGGACCATACTTCTCGTTGGGAACATTATATGAGTCTATAACGTTGTATATCCTAATCTAAGGCAACCTATCATCTCAGACGTAATATTTTACAATATTCCTCGCGTGTCGGACCCTACTTCTCAGTGGGTACATTATATGCGTCTATAACGTTGTATATCCTAATCTAATGCAACCTAACATCTCGGATGCAATATTTGACAACATTCCTGGTCTGTCGAACCCTACATTTCGGAGGGAACAGTATATACGTCTATAGCGGTATATATCCTAATCTAAGGCAACCTAACATCTCGGATGCAATATTTGATAACATTCGTGGCCTGTCGAACCCTACTTCTCGGTGGGAACAGTATATACGTCTATAACGTTATATATCCTAACGTAAGGCAACCTAACATCTCGGATGTAATATTTGACAACATTCCTGGCGTGTCGGACCCTACTTCTCGCTGGGAACAGTATATACGTCTGTAACGTCATATATCCTAACCTAAGGCAGCCTAACATCTCGGATATAACATTTGACAACATTCCCGGCGTGTTGGAACCCTATGTCTCGGTGGTAACATTACGTGCGTCTATAACGTTATATATGCTAACCTAAGGCAACCTAACATCTCGGATGCAATATTTGACAACATTCCTGGCCTGTCGAACCCTACTTCTCGGAGGGAACAGCATATACGTCTATAACGACATATATCCTAACCTAAGACAACCTAACATCTCGGATGTAACATTTCACAACATTTCCGGCGTGTTGGAACCCTACGTCTCGGTGGTAACATTACGTGCGTCTATAACGTTATATATGCTAACCTAAGGCAACCTAACATCTCGGATGCAATATTTGACAACATTCCTGGCCTGTCGAACCCTACTTCTCGGAGGGAACAGCATATACGTCTATAACGTCATATATCCAACCTAAGGCAACCTAACATCTCGGATGTAACATTTTACAACATTCCAGGTGTGTCGGTCCCTACGTCTCGGTGGTAACGTTACATGCGTCTACAACGTTATATATCCTATCCTAAGGCAACCTAACATCTTGGATGTAACATTTGACAATATTCCAGGCATGTCGGTCCCTACGTCTCGGTGGTAACATTATATGCGTCTATAACGTTATATATCCTTATCTAAGGCAACCTAACATCTCGGATGCAATATTTGACAACATTCCTAGCCTGTCGAACCCTAGTTCTCGGAGGGAACAGTATATACGTCTATAACGGTATACGTCCTAATCTAAGGCAACCTAACATCTCGGATGCAGTATTTGACAACATTCCTTGCCTGTCGAACCCTACTTCTCGGAGGGACCAGTATATACGTCTGTAACGACATATATCCTAACCTAAGACAACCTAACATCCCGGATGTAACATTTGACAACATTCCAGGCGTGTCGGTCCCTACGTCTCGGTGGTAACATTACATGCGTCTATAACGTTATATATCCTAACCTAAGGCCACCTAACATCTCGTATGTAATATTTGACAACATTCCTGGCGTGTCGAACCCTACCTCTCGGTGGGAACAGTATATACGTCTATAACGTTATATATCCTAACGTAAGGTAACCTAACATCTCGGATGTAATATTTGACAACATTCCTGGCGTGTCGGACCCTACTTCTCGGTGGGAACAGTATATACGTCTGTAACGTCATATATCCTAACCTAAGGTAACCTAACATCTCGGATATAACATTTGACAACATACCCGGCGTGTTGGAACCCTACGTCTCGTTGGTAACATTACGTGCGTCTATAACGTTATATATGCTAACCTAAGGCAACCTAACATCTCGGATGCAATATTTGACAACATTCCTGGCCTGTCGACCCTACTTCTCGGAGGGAACAGTATATACGTCTATAACGTTATATATCCTAACCTAAGGCAACCTGACATCTCGGATGTAATATTCTACATCATTCCAGGCGTGTCGAACCCTACTTCTCGGTGGGAACATTATATGAGTCTATAACGATATATATCCTAATCTAAGGCAACCTAACATCTCGGATGTAACATTTGACAACATTCCAGGCGTGTCGGTCCCTACGTCTCGGAGGTAACATTACATGCGTCTATAACGGTATATTTCCTAATCTAAGGCAACCTAACATCTCGTATGTAATATTTGACAACATTCCTGGCGTGTCGAACCCTACTTCTCGGTGGGAACAGTATATATGTCTATAACGTTATATATCCTAACGTAAGGTAACCTAACATCTCGGATGCAATGTTTGACAACATTCCTGGCCTGTCGAACCCTACTTCTCGGAGGGAACAGTATATACGTCTATAACGACATATATCCTAACCTAAGACAACCTAACATCTCGGATATAACATTTGACAAAATTCCCGGCGTGTTGGAACCCTACGTCTCGGTGGTAACATTACGTGCGTCTATAACGTTATATATGCTAACCTAAGGCAACCTAACATCTCGGATGCAATATTTGACAACATTCCTGGCCTGTCGAACCCTACTTCTCGGAGGGAACAGCATATACGTCTATAACGTCATATATCCTAACCTAAGGCAACCTAACATCTCGGATGTAACATTTGACAACATTCCAGGCGTGTCGGTCCCTACGTCTCGGTGGTAACATTACATGCGTCTATAACGGTATATTTCCTAATCTAAGGCAACCTAACATCTCGGATGCAATATTCGACAACATTCCTGGCCTGTCGAACCCTACTTCTCGGAGGGAACAGTATATACGTCTATAACGGTATATGTCCTAATCTAAGGCAACCTAACATCTCGGATGCAGTATTTGACAACATTCCTGGCCTGTCGAACCCTACTTCTCGGAGGGACCAGTATATACGTCTGTAACGACATATATCCTAACCTAAGACAACCTAACATCCCGGATGTAACATTTGACAACATTCCAGGCCTGTCGGTCCCTACGTCTCGGTGGTAACATTACATGCGTCTATAACGTTATATATCCTAACCTAAGGCAACCTAACATCTCGGATGCAATATTTGACAACATTCCTGGCCTGTCGAATCCTACTTCTCGGAGGGAACAGCATATACGTCTATAACGTCATATATCCTAACCTAAGACAACCTAACATCTCGGATGTAACATTTGACAACATTCCAGGCGCGTCGGTCCCTACGTCTCGTTGGTAACATTACATGCGTCTATAGCGGTATATATCCTAATCTTGGCAACGTAACTTCTCGGATGTAACATTTTACAACATTCCAGGCCTGTCGGTCCCTACGTCTCGGTGGTAACATTACATGCGTCTATAACGTTATATATCCTAACCTAAGGCCACCTAACATCTCGTATGTAATATTTGACAACATTCCTGGCGTGTCGAACCCTACCTCTCGGTGGGAACAGTATATACGTCTATAACGTTATATATCCTAACGTAAGGTAACCTAACATCTCGGATGTAATATTTGACAACATTCCTGGCGTGTCGGACCCTACTTCTCGGTCGGAACAGTATATACGTCTGTAACGTTGTATATCCTAATCTAAGGCAACCTAACATCTCGGATGCAATATTTGACAACATTCCTGGCGTGTCGAACCCTACTTCTCAGAGGGAACAGTATATACGTCTATAACGGTATATGTCCTAATCTAAGGCAACCTAACATCTCGGA
Source organism: Xylocopa violacea (assembly GCA_963969225.1). Taxonomy (NCBI): domain Eukaryota; kingdom Metazoa; phylum Arthropoda; class Insecta; order Hymenoptera; family Apidae; genus Xylocopa; species Xylocopa violacea. Next base: position 20,931,167 of record CAXAJV010000002.1, on the reverse strand, counting down.
TGCAATATTTGACAACATTCCTGGCCTGTCGAACCCTACTTCTCGGAGGGACCAGTATATACGTCTGTAACGACATATATCCTAACCTAAGACAACCTAACATCCCGGATGTAACATTTGACAACATTCCAGGCGTGTCGGTCCCTGCGTCTCGGTGGTAACATTACATGCGTCTATAACGTTATATATCCTAACCTAAGGCAACCTAACATCTCGGATGCAATATTTGACAACATTCCTGGCCTGTCGAATCCTACTTCTCGGAGGGAACAGCATATACGTCTATAACGTCATATATCCTAACCTAAGACAACCTAACATCTCGGATGTAACATTTGACAACATTCCAGGCGTGTCGGTCCCTACGTCTCGGCGGTAACATTATGTGCGTCTATTGCGGTATATATCCTAATCTTGGCAACGTAACTTCTCGGATGTAACATTTTACAACTTTCCAGGCCTGTCGGTCCCTACGTCTCGGTGGTAACATTACATGCGTCTATAACGTTATATATCCTAACCTAAGGCCACCTAACATCTCGTATGTAATATTTGACAACATTCCTGGCGTGTCGAACCCTACTTCTCGGTGGGAACAGTATATACGTCTATAACGTTATATATCCTAACGTAAGGTAACCTAACATCTCGGATGTAATACTTGACAACATTCCTGGCGTGTCGGACCCTACTTCTCGGTGGGAACAGTATATACGTCTGTAACGTCATATATCCTAACCTAAGGCAACCTAACATCTCGGATATAACATTTGACAACATACCCGGCGTGTTGGAACCCTACGTCTCGTTGGTAACATTACGTGCGTCTATAACGTTAGATATGCTAACCTAAGGCAACCTAACATCTCGGATGCAATATTTGACAACATTCCTGGCCTGTCGAACCCTACTTCTCGGAGGGAACAGTATATACGTCTATAACGTTATATATCCTAACCTAAGGCAACCTGACATCTCGGATGTAATATTCTACATCATTCCAGGCGTGTCGAACCCTACTTCTCGGTGGGAACATTATATGAGTCTATAACGCTATATATCCTAATCTAAGGCAACCTAACATCTCGGATGTAACATTTGACAACATTCCAGGCGTGTCGGTCCCTACGTCTCGGTGGTAACATTACATGCGTCTATGACGTTATATATCCTAACCTAAGGCAACCTAACATCTCGGATGCAATATTTGACAACATTCCTGGCCTGTCGAACCCTACTTCTAGGAGGGAACAGTATATACGTCTATAACGTGATATATCCTAACCTAAGGCAACCTAACTTCTCGGATGTAACATTTGACAACATTCCAGGCGTGTCGATCCCTACGTCTCGGTGGTAACATTACATGCGTCTATAACGGTATATTTCCTAATCTAAGGCAACCTAACATCTCGGATGCAATATTTGACAACATTCCTGGCCTGTCGAACCCTACTTCTCGGAGGGAACAGTATATACGTCTATAACGTTATATATCCTAACCTAAGGCAACCTGACATCTCGGATGTATTATTCTACAACATTCCAGGCGTGTCGGACCCTACTTCTCGGTGGGAACAGTATATACGTCTGTAACGTCATATATCCTAACCTAAGGCAACCTAACATCTCGGATATAACATTTGACAACATTCCCGGCGTGTTGGAACCCTACGTGTCGGTGGTAACATTACGTGCGTCTATAACGTTATATATGCTAACCTAAGGCAACCTAACATCTCGGATGTAATATTTGACAACATTCCAGGCGCGTCGGTCCCTACGTCTCGTTGGTAACATTACATGCGTCTATAGCGGTATATATCCTAATCTTGGCAACGTAACTTCTCGGATGTAACATTTTACAACATTCCAGGCCTGTCGGTCCCTACGTCTCGGTGGTAACATTACATGCGTCTATAACGTTATATATCCTAACCTAAGGCCACCTAACATCTCGTATGTAATATTTGACAACATTCCTGGCGTGTCGAACCCTACCTCTCGGTGGGAACAGTATATACGTCTATAACGTTATATATCCTAACGTAAGGTAACCTAACATCTCGGATGTAATATTTGACAACATTCCTGGCGTGTCGGACCCTACTTCTCGGTGGGAACAGTATATACGTCTGTAACGTTTTATATCCTAATCTAAGGCAACCTAACATCTCGGATGCAATATATGACAACATTCCTGGCGTGTCGAACCCTACTTCTCAGAGGGAACAGTATATACGTCTATAACGGTATATGTCCTAATCTAAGGCAACCTAACATCTCGGATGCAATATTTGACAACATTCCTGGCCTGTCGAACCCTACTTCTCAGAGGGAACAGTATATACGTCTATAACGGTATATGTCCTAATCTAAGGCAACCTAACATCTCGGATGCAATATTTGACAACATTCCTGGCCTGTCGAACCCTACTTCTCGGAGGGACCAGTATATACGTCTGTAACGACATATATCCTAACCTAAGACAACCTAACATCCCGGATGTAACATTTGACAACATTCCAGGCGTGTCGGTCCCTGCGTCTCGGTGGTAACATTACATGCGTCTATAACGTTATATATCCTAACCTAAGGCAACCTAACATCTCGGATGCAATATTTGACAACATTCCTGGCCTGTCGAATCCTACTTCTCGGAGGGAACAGCATATACGTCTATAACGTCATATATCCTAACCTAAGACAACCTAACATCTCGGATGTAACATTTGACAACATTCCAGGCGTGTCGGTCCCTACGTCTCGGCGGTAACATTATGTGCGTCTATTGCGGTATATATCCTAATCTTGGCAACGTAACTTCTCGGATGTAACATTTTACAACTTTCCAGGCCTGTCGGTCCCTACGTCTCGGTGGTAACATTACATGCGTCTATAACGTTATATATCCTAACCTAAGGCCACCTAACATCTCGTATGTAATATTTGACAACATTCCTGGCGTGTCGAACCCTACTTCTCGGTGGGAACAGTATATACGTCTATAACGTTATATATCCTAACGTAAGGTAACCTAACATCTCGGATGTAATACTTGACAACATTCCTGGCGTGTCGGACCCTACTTCTCGGTGGGAACAGTATATACGTCTGTAACGTCATATATCCTAACCTAAGGCAACCTAACATCTCGGATATAACATTTGACAACATACCCGGCGTGTTGGAACCCTACGTCTCGTTGGTAACATTACGTGCGTCTATAACGTTAGATATGCTAACCTAAGGCAACCTAACATCTCGGATGCAATATTTGACAACATTCCTGGCCTGTCGAACCCTACTTCTCGGAGGGAACAGTATATACGTCTATAACGTTATATATCCTAACCTAAGGCAACCTGACATCTCGGATGTAATATTCTACATCATTCCAGGCGTGTCGAACCCTACTTCTCGGTGGGAACATTATATGAGTCTATAACGCTATATATCCTAATCTAAGGCAACCTAACATCTCGGATGTAACATTTGACAACATTCCAGGCGTGTCGGTCCCTACGTCTCGGTGGTAACATTACATGCGTCTATGACGTTATATATCCTAACCTAAGGCAACCTAACATCTCGGATGCAATATTTGACAACATTCCTGGCCTGTCGAACCCTACTTCTAGGAGGGAACAGTATATACGTCTATAACGTGATATATCCTAACCTAAGGCAACCTAACTTCTCGGATGTAACATTTGACAACATTCCAGGCGTGTCGATCCCTACGTCTCGGTGGTAACATTACATGCGTCTATAACGGTATATTTCCTAATCTAAGGCAACCTAACATCTCGGATGCAATATTTGACAACATTCCTGGCCTGTCGAACCCTACTTCTCGGAGGGAACAGTATATACGTCTATAACGTTATATATCCTAACCTAAGGCAACCTGACATCTCGGATGTATTATTCTACAACATTCCAGGCGTGTCGGACCCTACTTCTCGGTGGGAACAGTATATACGTCTGTAACGTCATATATCCTAACCTAAGGCAACCTAACATCTCGGATATAACATTTGACAACATTCCCGGCGTGTTGGAACCCTACGTGTCGGTGGTAACATTACGTGCGTCTATAACGTTATATATGCTAACCTAAGGCAACCTAACATCTCGGATGTAATATTTGACAACATTCCAGGCGCGTCGGTCCCTACGTCTCGTTGGTAACATTACATGCGTCTATAGCGGTATATATCCTAATCTTGGCAACGTAACTTCTCGGATGTAACATTTTACAACATTCCAGGCCTGTCGGTCCCTACGTCTCGGTGGTAACATTACATGCGTCTATAACGTTATATATCCTAACCTAAGGCCACCTAACATCTCGTATGTAATATTTGACAACATTCCTGGCGTGTCGAACCCTACCTCTCGGTGGGAACAGTATATACGTCTATAACGTTATATATCCTAACGTAAGGTAACCTAACATCTCGGATGTAATATTTGACAACATTCCTGGCGTGTCGGACCCTACTTCTCGGTGGGAACAGTATATACGTCTGTAACGTTTTATATCCTAATCTAAGGCAACCTAACATCTCGGATGCAATATATGACAACATTCCTGGCGTGTCGAACCCTACTTCTCAGAGGGAACAGTATATACGTCTATAACGGTATATGTCCTAATCTAAGGCAACCTAACATCTCGGATGCAATATTTGACAACATTCCTGGCCTGTCGAACCCTACTTCTCGGAGGGACCAGTATATACGTCTGTAACGACATATATCCTAACCTAAGACAACCTAACATCCCGGATGTAACATTTGACAACATTCCAGGCGTGTCGGTCCCTGCGTCTCGGTGGTAACATTACATGCGTCTATAACGTTATATATCCTAACCTAAGGCAACCTAACATCTCGGATGCAATATTTGACAACATTCCTGGCCTGTCGAATCCTACTTCTCGGAGGGAACAGCATATACGTCTATAACGTCATATATCCTAACCTAAGACAACCTAACATCTCGGATGTAACATTTGACAACATTCCAGGCGTGTCGGTCCCTACGTCTCGGCGGTAACATTACGTGCGTCTATTGCGGTATATATCCTAATCTTGGCAACGTAACTTCTCGGATGTAACATTTTACAACTTTCCAGGCCTGTCGGTCCCTACGTCTCGGTGGTAACATTACATGCGTCTATAACGTTATATATCCTAACCTAAGGCCACCTAACATCTCGTATGTAATATTTGACAACATTCCTGGCGTGTCGAACCCTACTTCTCGGTGGGAACAGTATATACGTCTATAACGTTATATATCCTAACGTAAGGTAACCTAACATCTCGGATGTAATATTTGACAACATTCCTGGCGTGTCGGACCCTACTTCTCGGTGGGAACAGTATATACGTCTGTAACGTCATATATCCTAACCTAAGGCAACCTAACATCTCGGATATAACATTTGACAACATACCCGGCGTGTTGGAACCCTACGTCTCGTTGGTAACATTACGTGCGTCTATAACGTTAGATATGCTAACCTAAGGCAACCTAACATCTCGGATGCAATATTTGACAACATTCCTGGCCTGTCGAACCCTACTTCTCGGAGGGAACAGTATATACGTCTATAACGTTATATATCCTAACCTAAGGCAACCTGACATCTCGGATGTAATATTCTACATCATTCCAGGCGTGTCGAACCCTACTTCTCGGTGGGAACATTATATGAGTCTATAACGCTATATATCCTAATCTAAGGCAACCTAACATCTCGGATGTAACATTTGACAACATTCCAGGCGTGTCGGTCCCTACGTCTCGGTGGTAACATTACATGCGTCTATGACGTTATATATCCTAACCTAAGGCAACCTAACATCTCGGATGCAATATTTGACAACATTCCTGGCCTGTCGAACCCTACTTCTAGGAGGGAACAGTATATACGTCTATAACGTGATATATCCTAACCTAAGGCAACCTAACTTCTCGGATGTATCATTTGACAACATTCCAGGCGTGTCGATCCCTACGTCTCGGTGGTAACATTACATGCGTCTATAACGGTATATTTCCTAATCTAAGGCAACCTAACATCTCGGATGCAATATTTGACAACATTCCTGGCCTGTCGAACCCTACTTCTCGGAGGGAACAGTATATACGTCTATAACGTTATATATCCTAACCTAAGGCAACCTGACATCTCGGATGTATTATTCTACAACATTCCAGGCGTGTCGGACCCTACTTCTCGGTGGGAACAGTATATACGTCTGTAACGTCATATATCCTAACCTAAGGCAACCTAACATCTCGGATATAACATTTGACAACATTCCCGGCGTGTTGGAACCCTACGTGTCGGTGGTAACATTACGTGCGTCTATAACGTTATATATGCTAACCTAAGGCAACCTAACATCTCGGATGTAATATTTGACAACATTCCTGGCGTGTCGGACCCTACTTCTCGGTGGGAACAGTATATACGTCTGTAACGTCATATATCCTAACCTAAGGTAACCTAACATCTCGGATATAACATTTGACAACATACCCGGCGTGTTGGAACCCTACGTCTCGTTGGTAACATTACGTGCGTCTATAACGTTATATATGCTAACCTAAGGCAACCTAACATCTCGGATGCAATATTTGACAACATTCCTGGCCTGTCGACCCTACTTCTCGGAGGGAACAGTATATACGTCTATAACGTTATATATCCTAACCTAAGGCAACCTGACATCTCGGATGTAATATTCTACATCATTCCAGGCGTGTCGAACCCTACTTCTCGGTGGGAACATTATATGAGTCTATAACGATATATATCCTAATCTAAGGCAACCTAACATCTCGGATGTAACATTTGACAACATTCCTGGCGTGTCGGTCCCTACGTCTCGGAGGTAACATTACATGCGTCTATAACGGTATATTTCCTAATCTAAGGCAACCTAACATCTCGTATGTAATATTTGACAACATTCCTGGCGTGTCGAACCCTACTTCTCGGTGGGAACAGTATATATGTCTATAACGTTATATATCCTAACGTAAGGTAACCTAACATCTCGGATGCAATGTTTGACAACATTCCTGGCCTGTCGAACCCTACTTCTCGGAGGGAACAGTATATACGTCTATAACGACATATATCCTAACCTAAGACAACCTAACATCTCGGATATAACATTTGACAAAATTCCCGGCGTGTTGGAACCCTACGTCTCGGTGGTAACATTACGTGCGTCTATAACGTTATATATGCTAACCTAAGGCAACCTAACATCTCGGATGCAATATTTGACAACATTCCTGGCCTGTCGAACCCTACTTCTCGGAGGGAACAGCATATACGTCTATAACGTCATATATCCTAACCTAAGGCAACCTAACATCTCGGATGTAACATTTGACAACATTCCAGGCGTGTCGGTCCCTACGTCTCGGTGGTAACATTACATGCGTCTATAACGGTATATTTCCTAATCTAAGGCAACCTAACATCTCGGATGCAATATTCGACAACATTCCTGGCCTGTCGAACCCTACTTCTCGGAGGGAACAGTATATACGTCTATAACGGTATATGTCCTAATCTAAGGCAACCTAACATCTCGGATGCAGTATTTGACAACATTCCTGGCCTGTCGAACCCTACTTCTCGGAGGGACCAGTATATACGTCTGTAACGACATATATCCTAACCTAAGACAACCTAACATCCCGGATGTAACATTTGACAACATTCCAGGCGTGTCGGTCCCTACGTCTCGGTGGTAACATTACATGCGTCTATAACGTTATATATCCTAACCTAAGGCAACCTAACATCTCGGATGCAATATTTGACAACATTCCTGGCCTGTCGAATCCTACTTCTCGGAGGGAACAGCATATACGTCTATAACGTCATATATCCTAACCTAAGACAACCTAACATCTCGGATGTAACATTTGACAACATTCCAGGCGCGTCGGTCCCTACGTCTCGTTGGTAACATTACATGCGTCTATAGCGGTATATATCCTAATCTTGGCAACGTAACTTCTCGGATGTAACATTTTACAACATTCCAGGCCTGTCGGTCCCTACGTCTCGGTGGTAACATTACATGCGTCTATAACGTTATATATCCTAACCTAAGGCCACCTAACATCTCGTATGTAATATTTGACAACATTCCTGGCGTGTCGAACCCTACCTCTCGGTGGGAACAGTATATACGTCTATAACGTTATATATCCTAACGTAAGGTAACCTAACATCTCGGATGTAATATTTGACAACATTCCTGGCGTGTCGGACCCTACTTCTCGGTGGGAACAGTATATACGTCTGTAACGATGTATATCCTAATCTAAGGCAACCTAACATCTCGGATGCAATATTTGACAACATTCCTGGCGTGTCGAACCCTACTTCTCAGAGGGAACAGTATATACGTCTATAACGGTATATGTCCTAATCTAAGGCAACCTAACATCTCGGATGCAATATTTGACAACATTCCTGGCCTGTCGAACCCTACTTCTCGGAGGGACCAGTATATACGTCTATAACGTCATATATCCTAACCTAAGACAACCTAACATCTCGGATGTAACATTTGACAACATTCCAGGCGTGTCGGTCCCTACGTCTCGGCGGTAACATTACGTGCGTCTATTGCGGTATATATCCTAATCTTGGCAACGTAACTTCTCGGATGTAACATTTTACAACTTTCCAGGCCTGTCGGTCCCTACGTCTCGGTGGTAACATTACATGCGTCTATAACGTTATATATCCTAACCTAAGGCCACCTAACATCTCGTATGTAATATTTGACAACATTCCTGGCGTGTCGAACCCTACTTCTCGGTGGGAACAGTATATACGTCTATAACGTTATATATCCTAACGTAAGGTAACCTAACATCTCGGATGTAATATTTGACAACATTCCTGGCGTGTCGGACCCTACTTCTCGGTGGGAACAGTATATACGTCTGTAACGTCATATATCCTAACCTAAGGCAACCTAACATCTCGGATATAACATTTGACAACATACCCGGCGTGTTGGAACCCTACGTCTCGTTGGTAACATTACGTGCGTCTATAACGTTAGATATGCTAACCTAAGGCAACCTAACATCTCGGATGCAATATTTGACAACATTCCTGGCCTGTCGAACCCTACTTCTCGGAGGGAACAGTATATACGTCTATAACGTTATATATCCTAACCTAAGGCAACCTGACATCTCGGATGTAATATTCTACATCATTCCAGGCGTGTCGAACCCTACTTCTCGGTGGGAACATTATATGAGTCTATAACGCTATATATCCTAATCTAAGGCAACCTAACATCTCGGATGTAACATTTGACAACATTCCAGGCGTGTCGGTCCCTACGTCTCGGTGGTAACATTACATGCGTCTATGACGTTATATATCCTAACCTAAGGCAACCTAACATCTCGGATGCAATATTTGACAACATTCCTGGCCTGTCGAACCCTACTTCTAGGAGGGAACAGTATATACGTCTATAACGTGATATATCCTAACCTAAGGCAACCTAACTTCTCGGATGTATCATTTGACAACATTCCAGGCGTGTCGATCCCTACGTCTCGGTGGTAACATTACATGCGTCTATAACGGTATATTTCCTAATCTAAGGCAACCTAACATCTCGGATGCAATATTTGACAACATTCCTGGCCTGTCGAACCCTACTTCTCGGAGGGAACAGTATATACGTCTATAACGTTATATATCCTAACCTAAGGCAACCTGACATCTCGGATGTATTATTCTACAACATTCCAGGCGTGTCGGACCCTACTTCTCGGTGGGAACAGTATATACGTCTGTAACGTCATATATCCTAACCTAAGGCAACCTAACATCTCGGATATAACATTTGACAACATTCCCGGCGTGTTGGAACCCTACGTGTCGGTGGTAACATTACGTGCGTCTATAACGTTATATATGCTAACCTAAGGCAACCTAACATCTCGGATGTAATATTTGACAACATTCCTGGCGTGTCGGACCCTACTTCTCGGTGGGAACAGTATATACGTCTGTAACGTCATATATCCTAACCTAAGGTAACCTAACATCTCGGATATAACATTTGACAACATACCCGGCGTGTTGGAACCCTACGTCTCGTTGGTAACATTACGTGCGTCTATAACGTTATATATGCTAACCTAAGGCAACCTAACATCTCGGATGCAATATTTGACAACATTCCTGGCCTGTCGACCCTACTTCTCGGAGGGAACAGTATATACGTCTATAACGTTATATATCCTAACCTAAGGCAACCTGACATCTCGGATGTAATATTCTACATCATTCCAGGCGTGTCGAACCCTACTTCTCGGTGGGAACATTATATGAGTCTATAACGATATATATCCTAATCTAAGGCAACCTAACATCTCGGATGTAACATTTGACAACATTCCTGGCGTGTCGGTCCCTACGTCTCGGAGGTAACATTACATGCGTCTATAACGGTATATTTCCTAATCTAAGGCAACCTAACATCTCGTATGTAATATTTGACAACATTCCTGGCGTGTCGAACCCTACTTCTCGGTGGGAACAGTATATATGTCTATAACGTTATATATCCTAACGTAAGGTAACCTAACATCTCGGATGCAATGTTTGACAACATTCCTGGCCTGTCGAACCCTACTTCTCGGAGGGAACAGTATATACGTCTATAACGACATATATCCTAACCTAAGACAACCTAACATCTCGGATATAACATTTGACAAAATTCCCGGCGTGTTGGAACCCTACGTCTCGGTGGTAACATTACGTAGCGTCTATAACGTTATATATGCTAACCTAAGGCAACCTAACATCTCGGATGCAATATTTGACAACATTCCTGGCCTGTCGAACCCTACTTCTCGGAGGGAACAGCATATACGTCTATAACGTCATATATCCTAACCTAAGGCAACCTAACATCTCGGATGTAACATTTGACAACATTCCAGGCGTGTCGGTCCCTACGTCTCGGTGGTAACATTACATGCGTCTATAACGGTATATTTCCTAATCTAAGGCAACCTAACATCTCGGATGCAATATTCGACAACATTCCTGGCCTGTCGAACCCTACTTCTCGGAGGGAACAGTATATACGTCTATAACGGTATATGTCCTAATCTAAGGCAACCTAACATCTCGGATGCAGTATTTGACAACATTCCTGGCCTGTCGAACCCTACTTCTCGGAGGGACCAGTATATACGTCTGTAACGACATATATCCTAACCTAAGACAACCTAACATCCCGGATGTAACATTTGACAACATTCCAGGCGTGTCGGTCCCTACGTCTCGGTGGTAACATTACATGCGTCTATAACGTTATATATCCTAACCTAAGGCAACCTAACATCTCGGATGCAATATTTGACAACATTCCTGGCCTGTCGAATCCTACTTCTCGGAGGGAACAGCATATACGTCTATAACGTCATATATCCTAACCTAAGACAACCTAACATCTCGGATGTAACATTTGACAACATTCCAGGCGCGTCGGTCCCTACGTCTCGTTGGTAACATTACATGCGTCTATAGCGGTATATATCCTAATCTTGGCAACGTAACTTCTCGGATGTAACATTTTACAACATTCCAGGCCTGTCGGTCCCTACGTCTCGGTGGTAACATTACATGCGTCTATAACGTTATATATCCTAACCTAAGGCCACCTAACATCTCGTATGTAATATTTGACAACATTCCTGGCGTGTCGAACCCTACCTCTCGGTGGGAACAGTATATACGTCTATAACGTTATATATCCTAACGTAAGGTAACCTAACATCTCGGATGTAATATTTGACAACATTCCTGGCGTGTCGGACCCTACTTCTCGGTGGGAACAGTATATACGTCTGTAACGTTGTATATCCTAATCTAAGGCAACCTAACATCTCGGATGCAATATTTGACAACATTCCTGGCGTGTCGAACCCTACTTCTCAGAGGGAACAGTATATACGTCTATAACGGTATATGTCCTAATCTAAGGCAACCTAACATCTCGGATGCAATATTTGACAACATTCCTGGCCTGTCGAACCCTACTTCTCGGAGGGACCAGTATATACGTCTGTAACGACATATATCCTAACCTAAGACAACCTAACATCCCGGATGTAACATTTGACAACATTCCAGGCGTGTCGGTCCCTGCGTCTCGGTGGTAACATTACATGCGTCTATAACGTTATATATCCTAACCTAAGGCAACCTAACATCTCGGATGCAATATTTGACAACATTCCTGGCCTGTCGAATCCTACTTCTCGGAGGGAACAGCATATACGTCTATAACGTCATATATCCTAACCTAAGACAACCTAACATCTCGGATGTAACATTTGACAACATTCCAGGCGTGTCGGTCCCTACGTCTCGGCGGTAACATTACGTGCGTCTATTGCGGTATATATCCTAATCTTGGCAACGTAACTTCTCGGATGTAACATTTTACAACTTTCCAGGCCTGTCGGTCCCTACGTCTCGGTGGTAACATTACATGCGTCTATAACGTTATATATCCTAACCTAAGGCCACCTAACATCTCGTATGTAATATTTGACAACATTCCTGGCGTGTCGAACCCTACTTCTCGGTGGGAACAGTATATACGTCTATAACGTTATATATCCTAACGTAAGGTAACCTAACATCTCGGATGTAATATTTGACAACATTCCTGGCGTGTCGGACCCTACTTCTCGGTGGGAACAGTATATACGTCTGTAACGTCATATATCCTAACCTAAGGCAACCTAACATCTCGGATATAACATTTGACAACATACCTGGCGTGTTGGAACCCTACGTCTCGTTGGTAACATTACGTGCGTCTATAACGTTAGATATGCTAACCTAAGGCTACCTAACATCTCGGATGCAATATTTGACAACATTCCTGGCCTGTCGAACCCTACTTCTCGGAGGGAACAGTATATACGTCTATAACGTTATATATCCTAACCTAAGGCAACCTGACATCTCGGATGTAATATTCTACATCATTCCAGGCGTGTCGAACCCTACTTCTCGGTGGGAACATTATATGAGTCTATAACGCTATATATCCTAATCTAAGGCAACCTAACATCTCGGATGTAACATTTGACAACATTCCAGGCGTGTCGGTCCCTACGTCTCGGTGGTAACATTACATGCGTCTATGACGTTATATATCCTAACCTAAGGCAACCTAACATCTCGGATGCAATATTTGACAACATTCCTGGCCTGTCGAACCCTACTTCTAGGAGGGAACAGTATATACGTCTATAACGTCATATATCCTAACCTAAGGCAACCTAACTTCTCGGATGTAACATTTGACAACATTCCAGGCGTATCGGTCCCTACGTCTCGGTGGTAACATTACATGCGTCTATAACGGTATATTTCCTAATCTAAGGCAACCTAACATCTCGGATGCAATATTTGACAACATTCCTGGCCTGTCGAACCCTACTTCTCGGAGGGAACAGTATATACGTCTATAACGTTATATATCCTAACCTAAGGCAACCTGACATCTCGGATGTATTATTCTACAACATTCCAGGCGAGTCGGACCCTACTTCTCGGTGGGAACAGTATATACGTCTGTAACGTCATATATCCTAACCTAAGGCAACCTAACATCTCGGATATAACATTTGACAACATTCCCGGCGTGTTGGAACCCTACGTGTCGGTGGTAACATTACGTGCGTCTATAACGTTATATATGCTAACCTAAGGCAACCTAACATCTCGGATGCAATATTTGACAACATTCCTGGCCTGTCGAAACCTACTTCTCGGAGGGACCAGTATATACGTCTGTAACGACATATATCCTAACCTAAGACAACCTAACATCCCGGATGTAACATTTGACAACATTCCAGGCGTGTCGGTCCCTGCGTCTCGGTGGTAACATTACATGCGTCTATAACGTTATATATCCTAACCTAAGGCAACCTAACATCTCGGATGCAATATTTGACAACATTCCTGGCCTGTCGAATCCTACTTCTCGGAGGGAACAGCATATACGTCTATAACGTCATATATCCTAACCTAAGACAACCTAACATCTCGGATGTAACATTTGACAACATTCCAGGCGTGTCGGTCCCTACGTCTCGGCGGTAACATTACGTGCGTCTATTGCGGTATATATCCTAATCTTGGCAACGTAGCTTCTCGGATGTAACATTTTACAACTTTCCAGGCCTGTCGGTCCCTACGTCTCGGTGGTAACATTACATGCGTCTATAACGTTATATATCCTAACCTAAGGCCACCTAACATCTCGTATGTAATATTTGACAACATTCCTGGCGTGTCGAACCCTACTTCTCGGTGGGAACAGTATATACGTCTATAACGTTATATATCCTAACGTAAGGTAACCTAACATCTCGGATGTAATATTTGACAACATTCCTGGCGTGTCGGACCCTACTTTTCGGTGGGAACAGTATATACGTCTGTAACGTCATATATCCTAACCTAAGGCAACCTAACATCTCGGATATAACATTTGACAACATACCCGGCGTGTTGGAACCCTACGTCTCGTTGGTAACATTACGTGCGTCTATAACGTTAGATATGCTAACCTAAGGCAACCTAACATCTCGGATGCAATATTTGACAACATTCCTGGCCTGTCGAACCCTACTTCTCGGAGGGAACAGTATATACGTCTATAACGTTATATATCCTAACCTAAGGCACCCTGACATCTCGGATGTAATATTCTACATCATTCCAGGCGTGTCGAACCCTACTTCTCGGTGGGAACATTATATGAGTCTATAACGCTATATATCCTAATCTAAGGCAACCTAACATCTCGGATGTAACATTTGACAACATTCCAGGCGTGTCGGTCCCTACGTCTCGGTGGTAACATTACATGCGTCTATGACGTTATATATCCTAACCTAAGGCAACCTAACATCTCGGATGCAATATTTGACAACATTCCTGGCCTGTCGAACCCTACTTCTAGGAGGGAACAGTATATACGTCTATAACGTCATATATCCTAACCTAAGGCAACCTAACTTCTCGGATGTAACATTTGACAACATTCCAGGCGTGTCGGTCCCTACGTCTCGGTGGTAACATTACATGCGTCTATAACGGTATATTTCCTAATCTAAGGCAACCTAACATCTCGGATGCAATATTCGACAACATTCCTGGCCTGTCGAACCCTACTTCTCGGAGGGAACAGTATATACGTCTATAACGGTATATGTCCTAATCTAAGGCAACCTAACATCTCGGATGCAGTATTTGACAACATTCCTGGCCTGTCGAACCCTACTTCTCGGAGGGACCAGTATATACGTCTGTAACGACATATATCCTAACCTAAGACAACCTAACATCCCGGATGTAACATTTGACAACATTCCAGGCGTGTCGGTCCCTACGTCTCGGTGGTAACATTACATGCGTCTATAACGTTATATATCCTAACCTAAGGCAACCTAACATCTCGGATGCAATATTTGACAACATTCCTGGCCTGTCGAACCCTACTTCTCGGAGGGAACAGTATATACGTCTATAACGTTATATATCCTAACCTAAGGCAACCTGACATCTCGGATGTATTATTCTACAACATTCCAGGCGTGTCGGACCCTACTTCTCGGTGGGAACAGTATATACGTCTGTAACGTCATATATCCTAACCTAAGGCAACCTAACATCTCGGATATAACATTTGACAACATTCCCGGCGTGTTGGAACCCTACGTGTCGGTGGTAACATTACGTGCGTCTATAACGTTATATATGCTAACCTAAGGCAACCTAACATCTCGGATGCAATATTTGACAACATTCCTGGCCTGTCGAAACCTACTTCTCGGAGGGAACAGCATATACGTCTATAACGTCATATATCCTAACCTAAGGCAACCTAACATCTCGGATATAACATTTGACAACATTCCCGGCGTGTTGGAACCCTATGTCTCGGTGGTAACATTACGTGCGTCTATAACGTTATATATGCTAACCTAAGGCAACCTAACATCTCGGATGCAATATTTGACAACATTCCTGGCCTGTCGAACCCTACTTCTCGGAGGGAACAGCATATACGTCTATAACGACATATATCCTAACCTAAGACAACCTAACATCTCGGATATAACATTTCACAACATTTCCGGCGTGTTGGAACCCTACGTCTCGGTGGTAACATTACGTGCGTCTATAACGTTATATATGCTAACCTAAGGCAACCTAACATCTCGGATGCAATATTTGACAACATTCCTGGCCTGTCGAACCCTACTTCTCGGAGGGAACAGCATATACGTCTATAACGTCATATATCCAACCTAAGGCAACCTAACATCTCGGATGTAACATTTTACAACATTCCAGGTGTGTCGGTCCCTACGTCTCGGTGGTAACGTTACATGCGTCTACAACGTTATATATCCTATCCTAAGGCAACCTAACATCTTGGATGTAACATTTGACAATATTCCAGGCATGTCGGTCCCTACGTCTCGGTGGTGACATTATATGCGTCTATAACGTTATATATCCTTATCTAAGGCAACCTAACATCTCGGATGCAATATTTGACAACATTCCTAGCCTGTCGAACCCTACTTCTCGGAGGGAACAGTATATACGTCTATAACGGTATATGTCCTAATCTAAGGCAACCTAACATCTCGGATGCAGTATTTGACAACATTCCTTGCCTGTCGAACCCTACTTCTCGGAGGGACCAGTATATACGTCTGTAACGACATATATCCTAACCTAAGACAACCTAACATCCCGGATGTAACATTTGACAACATTCCAGGCGTGTCGGTCCCTACGTCTCGGTGGTAACATTACATGCGTCTATAACGTTATATATCCTAACCTAAGGCCACCTAACATCTCGTATGTAATATTTGACAACATTCCTGGCGTGTCGAACCCTACCTCTCGGTGGGAACAGTATATACGTCTATAACGTTATATATCCTAACGTAAGGTAACCTAACATCTCGGATGTAATATTTGACAACATTCCTGGCGTGTCGGACCCTACTTCTCGGTGGGAACAGTATATACGTCTGTAACGTCATATATCCTAACCTAAGGTAACCTAACATCTCGGATATAACATTTGACAACATACCCGGCGTGTTGGAACCCTACGTCTCGTTGGTAACATTACGTGCGTCTATAACGTTATATATGCTAACCTAAGGCAACCTAACATCTCGGATGCAATATTTGACAACATTCCTGGCCTGTCGACCCTACTTCTCGGAGGGAACAGTATATACGTCTATAACGTTATATATCCTAACCTAAGGCAACCTGACATCTCGGATGTAATATTCTACATCATTCCAGGCGTGTCGAACCCTACTTCTCGGTGGGAACATTATATGAGTCTATAACGATATATATCCTAATCTAAGGCAACCTAACATCTCGGATGTAACATTTGACAACATTCCAGGCGTGTCGGTCCCTACGTCTCGGAGGTAACATTACATGCGTCTATAACGGTATATTTCCTAATCTAAGGCAACCTAACATCTCGTATGTAATATTTGACAACATTCCTGGCGTGTCGAACCCTACTTCTCGGTGGGAACGGTATATATGTCTATAACGTTATATATCCTAACGTAAGGTAACCTAACATCTCGGATGCAATGTTTGACAACATTCCTGGCCTGTCGAACCCTACTTCTCGGAGGGAACAGTATATACGTCTATAACGACATATATCCTAACCTAAGACAACCTAACATCTCGGATATAACATTTGACAAAATTCCCGGCGTGTTGGAACCCTACGTCTCGGTGGTAACATTACGTGCGTCTATAACGTTATATATGCTAACCTAAGGCAACCTAACATCTCGGATGCAATATTTGACAACATTCCTGGCCTGTCGAACCCTACTTCTCGGAGGGAACAGCATATACGTCTATAACGTCATATATCCTAACCTAAGGCAACCTAACATCTCGGATGTAACATTTGACAACATTCCAGGCGTGTCGGTCCCTACGTCTCGGTGGTAACATTACATGCGTCTATAACGGTATATTTCCTAATCTAAGGCAACCTAACATCTCGGATGCAATATTCGACAACATTCCTGGCCTGTCGAACCCTACTTCTCGGAGGGAACAGTATATACGTCTATAACGGTATATGTCCTAATCTAAGGCAACCTAACATCTCGGATGCAGTATTTGACAACATTCCTGGCCTGTCGAACCCTACTTCTCGGAGGGACCAGTATATACGTCTGTAACGACATATATCCTAACCTAAGACAACCTAACATCCCGGATGTAACATTTGACAACATTCCAGGCGTGTCGGTCCCTACGTCTCGGTGGTAACATTACATGCGTCTACAACGTTATATATCCTATCCTAAGGCAACCTAACATCTTGGATGTAACATTTGACAATATTCCAGGCATGTCGGTCCCTACGTCTCGGTGGTAACATTATATGCGTCTATAACGTTATATATCCTTATCTAAGGCAACCTAACATCTCGGATGCAATATTTGACAACATTCCTGGCCTGTCGAAACCTACTTCTCGGAGGGAACAGCATATACGTCTATAACGTCATATATCCTAACCTAAGGCAACCTAACATCTCGGATATAACATTTGACAACATTCCCGGCGTGTTGGAACCCTATGTCTCGGTGGTAACATTACGTGCGTCTATAACGTTATATATGCTAACCTAAGGCAACCTAACATCTCGGATGCAATATTTGACAACATTCCTGGCCTGTCGAACCCTACTTCTCGGAGGGAACAGCATATACGTCTATAACGACATATATCCTAACCTAAGACAACCTAACATCTCGGATATAACATTTCACAACATTTCCGGCGTGTTGGAACCCTACGTCTCGGTGGTAACATTACGTGCGTCTATAACGTTATATATGCTAACCTAAGGCAACCTAACATCTCGGATGCAATATTTGACAACATTCCTGGCCTGTCGAACCCTACTTCTCGGAGGGAACAGCATATACGTCTATAACGTCATATATCCAACCTAAGGCAACCTAACATCTCGGATGTAACATTTTACAACATTCCAGGTGTGTCGGTCCCTACGTCTCGGTGGTAACGTTACATGCGTCTACAACGTTATATATCCTATCCTAAGGCAACCTAACATCTTGGATGTAACATTTGACAATATTCCAGGCATGTCGGTCCCTACGTCTCGGTGGTAACATTACATGCGTCTATAACGTTATATATCCTAACCTAAGGCAACCTAACATCTCGGATGCAATATTTGACAACATTCCTGGCCTGTCGAACCCTACTTCTCGGAGGGAACAGTATATACGTCTATAACGTTATATATCCTAACCTAAGGCAACCTGACATCTCGGATGTATTATTCTACAACATTCCAGGCGTGTCGGACCCTACTTCTCGGTGGGAACAGTATATACGTCTGTAACGTCATATATCCTAACCTAAGGCAACCTAACATCTCGGATATAACATTTGACAACATTCCCGGCGTGTTGGAACCCTACGTGTCGGTGGTAACATTACGTGCGTCTATAACGTTATATATGCTAACCTAAGGCAACCTAACATCTCGGATGCAATATTTGACAACATTCCTGGCCTGTCGAAACCTACTTCTCGGAGGGAACAGCATATACGTCTATAACGTCATATATCCTAACCTAAGGCAACCTAACATCTCGGATATAACATTTGACAACATTCCCGGCGTGTTGGAACCCTATGTCTCGGTGGTAACATTACGTGCGTCTATAACGTTATATATGCTAACCTAAGGCAACCTAACATCTCGGATGCAATATTTGACAACATTCCTGGCCTGTCGAACCCTACTTCTCGGAGGGAACAGCATATACGTCTATAACGACATATATCCTAACCTAAGACAACCTAACATCTCGGATATAACATTTCACAACATTTCCGGCGTGTTGGAACCCTACGTCTCGGTGGTAACATTACGTGCGTCTATAACGTTATATATGCTAACCTAAGGCAACCTAACATCTCGGATGCAATATTTGACAACATTCCTGGCCTGTCGAACCCTACTTCTCGGAGGGAACAGCATATACGTCTATAACGTCATATATCCAACCTAAGGCAACCTAACATCTCGGATGTAACATTTTACAACATTCCAGGTGTGTCGGTCCCTACGTCTCGGTGGTAACGTTACATGCGTCTACAACGTTATATATCCTATCCTAAGGCAACCTAACATCTTGGATGTAACATTTGACAATATTCCAGGCATGTCGGTCCCTACGTCTCGGTGGTAACATTATATGCGTCTATAACGTTATATATCCTTATCTAAGGCAACCTAACATCTCGGATGCAATATTTGACAACATTCCTAGCCTGTCGAACCCTACTTCTCGGAGGGAACAGTATATACGTCTATAACGGTATATGTCCTAATCTAAGGCAACCTAACATCTCGGATGCAGTATTTGACAACATTCCTTGCCTGTCGAACCCTACTTCTCGGAGGGACCAGTATATACGTCTGTAACGACATATATCCTAACCTAAGACAACCTAACATCCCGGATGTAACATTTGACAACATTCCAGGCGTGTCGGTCCCTACGTCTCGGTGGTAACATTACATGCGTCTATAACGTTATATATCCTAACCTAAGGCCACCTAACATCTCGTATGTAATATTTGACAACATTCCTGGCGTGTCGAACCCTACCTCTCGGTGGGAACAGTATATACGTCTATAACGTTATATATCCTAACGTAAGGTAACCTAACATCTCGGATGTAATATTTGACAACATTCCTGGCGTGTCGGACCCTACTTCTCGGTGGGAACAGTATATACGTCTGTAACGTCATATATCCTAACCTAAGGTAACCTAACATCTCGGATATAACATTTGACAACATACCCGGCGTGTTGGAACCCTACGTCTCGTTGGTAACATTACGTGCGTCTATAACGTTATATATGCTAACCTAAGGCAACCTAACATCTCGGATGCAATATTTGACAACATTCCTGGCCTGTCGACCCTACTTCTCGGAGGGAACAGTATATACGTCTATAACGTTATATATCCTAACCTAAGGCAACCTGACATCTCGGATGTAATATTCTACATCATTCCAGGCGTGTCGAACCCTACTTCTCGGTGGGAACATTATATGAGTCTATAACGATATATATCCTAATCTAAGGCAACCTAACATCTCGGATGTAACATTTGACAACATTCCAGGCGTGTCGGTCCCTACGTCTCGGAGGTAACATTACATGCGTCTATAACGGTATATTTCCTAATCTAAGGCAACCTAACATCTCGTATGTAATATTTGACAACATTCCTGGCGTGTCGAACCCTACTTCTCGGTGGGAACGGTATATATGTCTATAACGTTATATATCCTAACGTAAGGTAACCTAACATCTCGGATGCAATGTTTGACAACATTCCTGGCCTGTCGAACCCTACTTCTCGGAGGGAACAGTATATACGTCTATAACGACATATATCCTAACCTAAGACAACCTAACATCTCGGATATAACATTTGACAAAATTCCCGGCGTGTTGGAACCCTACGTCTCGGTGGTAACATTACGTGCGTCTATAACGTTATATATGCTAACCTAAGGCAACCTAACATCTCGGATGCAATATTTGACAACATTCCTGGCCTGTCGAACCCTACTTCTCGGAGGGAACAGCATATACGTCTATAACGTCATATATCCTAACCTAAGGCAACCTAACATCTCGGATGTAACATTTGACAACATTCCAGGCGTGTCGGTCCCTACGTCTCGGTGGTAACATTACATGCGTCTATAACGGTATATTTCCTAATCTAAGGCAACCTAACATCTCGGATGCAATATTCGACAACATTCCTGGCCTGTCGAACCCTACTTCTCGGAGGGAACAGTATATACGTCTATAACGGTATATGTCCTAATCTAAGGCAACCTAACATCTCGGATGCAGTATTTGACAACATTCCTGGCCTGTCGAACCCTACTTCTCGGAGGGACCAGTATATACGTCTGTAACGACATATATCCTAACCTAAGACAACCTAACATCCCGGATGTAACATTTGACAACATTCCAGGCGTGTCGGTCCCTACGTCTCGGTGGTAACATTACATGCGTCTACAACGTTATATATCCTATCCTAAGGCAACCTAACATCTTGGATGTAACATTTGACAATATTCCAGGCATGTCGGTCCCTACGTCTCGGTGGTAACATTATATGCGTCTATAACGTTATATATCCTTATCTAAGGCAACCTAACATCTCGGATGCAATATTTGACAACATTCCTGGCCTGTCGAAACCTACTTCTCGGAGGGAACAGCATATACGTCTATAACGTCATATATCCTAACCTAAGGCAACCTAACATCTCGGATATAACATTTGACAACATTCCCGGCGTGTTGGAACCCTATGTCTCGGTGGTAACATTACGTGCGTCTATAACGTTATATATGCTAACCTAAGGCAACCTAACATCTCGGATGCAATATTTGACAACATTCCTGGCCTGTCGAACCCTACTTCTCGGAGGGAACAGCATATACGTCTATAACGACATATATCCTAACCTAAGACAACCTAACATCTCGGATATAACATTTCACAACATTTCCGGCGTGTTGGAACCCTACGTCTCGGTGGTAACATTACGTGCGTCTATAACGTTATATATGCTAACCTAAGGCAACCTAACATCTCGGATGCAATATTTGACAACATTCCTGGCCTGTCGAACCCTACTTCTCGGAGGGAACAGCATATACGTCTATAACGTCATATATCCAACCTAAGGCAACCTAACATCTCGGATGTAACATTTTACAACATTCCAGGTGTGTCGGTCCCTACGTCTCGGTGGTAACGTTACATGCGTCTACAACGTTATATATCCTATCCTAAGGCAACCTAACATCTTGGATGTAACATTTGACAATATTCCAGGCATGTCGGTCCCTACGTCTCGGTGGTAACATTATATGCGTCTATAACGTTATATATCCTTATCTAAGGCAACCTAACATCTCGGATGCAATATTTGACAACATTCCTAGCCTGTCGAACCCTACTTCTCGGAGGGAACAGTATATACGTCTATAATGGTATATGTCCTAATCTAAGGCAACCTAACATCTCGGATGCAGTATTTGACAACATTCCTTGCCTGTCGAACCCTACTTCTCGGAGGGACCAGTATATACGTCTGTAACGACATATATCCTAACCTAAGACAACCTAACATCCCGGATGTAACATTTGACAACATTCCAGGCGTGTCGGTCCCTACGTCTCGGTGGTAACATTACATGCGTCTATAACGTTATATATCCTAACCTAAGGCCACCTAACATCTCGTATGTAATATTTGACAACATTCCTGGCGTGTCGAACCCTACCTCTCGGTGGGAACAGTATATACGTCTATAACGTTATATATCCTAACGTAAGGTAACCTAACATCTCGGATGTAATATTTGACAACATTCCTGGCGTGTCGGACCCTACTTCTCGGTGGGAACAGTATATACGTCTGTAACGTCATATATCCTAACCTAAGGTAACCTAACATCTCGGATATAACATTTGACAACATACCCGGCGTGTTGGAACCCTACGTCTCGTTGGTAACATTACGTGCGTCTATAACGTTATATATGCTAACCTAAGGCAACCTAACATCTCGGATGCAATATTTGACAACATTCCTGGCCTGTCGACCCTACTTCTCGGAGGGAACAGTATATACGTCTATAACGTTATATATCCTAACCTAAGGCAACCTGACATCTCGGATGTAATATTCTACATCATTCCAGGCGTGTCGAACCCTACTTCTCGGTGGGAACATTATATGAGTCTATAACGATATATATCCTAATCTAAGGCAACCTAACATCTCGGATGTAACATTTGACAACATTCCAGGCGTGTCGGTCCCTACGTCTCGGAGGTAACATTACATGCGTCTATAACGGTATATTTCCTAATCTAAGGCAACCTAACATCTCGTATGTAATATTTGACAACATTCCTGGCGTGTCGAACCCTACTTCTCGGTGGGAACGGTATATATGTCTATAACGTTATATATCCTAACGTAAGGTAACCTAACATCTCGGATGCAATGTTTGACAACATTCCTGGCCTGTCGAACCCTACTTCTCGGAGGGAACAGTATATACGTCTATAACGACATATATCCTAACCTAAGACAACCTAACATCTCGGATATAACATTTGACAAAATTCCCGGCGTGTTGGAACCCTACGTCTCGGTGGTAACATTACGTGCGTCTATAACGTTATATATGCTAACCTAAGGCAACCTAACATCTCGGATGCAATATTTGACAACATTCCTGGCCTGTCGAACCCTACTTCTCGGAGGGAACAGCATATACGTCTATAACGTCATATATCCTAACCTAAGGCAACCTAACATCTCGGATGTAACATTTGACAACATTCCAGGCGTGTCGGTCCCTACGTCTCGGTGGTAACATTACATGCGTCTATAACGGTATATTTCCTAATCTAAGGCAACCTAACATCTCGGATGCAATATTCGACAACATTCCTGGCCTGTCGAACCCTACTTCTCGGAGGGAACAGTATATACGTCTATAACGGTATATGTCCTAATCTAAGGCAACCTAACATCTCGGATGCAGTATTTGACAACATTCCTGGCCTGTCGAACCCTACTTCTCGGAGGGACCAGTATATACGTCTGTAACGACATATATCCTAACCTAAGACAACCTAACATCCCGGATGTAACATTTGACAACATTCCAGGCGTGTCGGTCCCTACGTCTCGGTGGTAACATTACATGCGTCTACAACGTTATATATCCTATCCTAAGGCAACCTAACATCTTGGATGTAACATTTGACAATATTCCAGGCATGTCGGTCCCTACGTCTCGGTGGTAACATTATATGCGTCTATAACGTTATATATCCTTATCTAAGGCAACCTAACATCTCGGATGCAATATTTGACAACATTCCTAGCCTGTCGAACCCTACTTCTCGGAGGGAACAGTATATACGTCTATAACGGTATATGTCCTAATCTAAGGCAACCTAACATCTCGGATGCAGT
This sequence comes from Xylocopa violacea, assembly GCA_963969225.1. NCBI lineage: Eukaryota > Metazoa > Arthropoda > Insecta > Hymenoptera > Apidae > Xylocopa > Xylocopa violacea. Next base: position 20,905,860 of record CAXAJV010000002.1, on the reverse strand, counting down.
ATTTGACAACATTCCTTGCCTGTCGAACCCTACTTCTCGGAGGGACCAGTATATACGTCTGTAACGACATATATCCTAACCTAAGACAACCTAACATCCCGGATGTAACATTTGACAACATTCCAGGCGTGTCGGTCCCTACGTCTCGGTGGTAACATTACATGCGTCTATAACGTTATATATCCTAACCTAAGGCCACCTAACATCTCGTATGTAATATTTGACAACATTCCTGGCGTGTCGAACCCTACCTCTCGGTGGGAACAGTATATACGTCTATAACGTTATATATCCTAACGTAAGGTAACCTAACATCTCGGATGTAATATTTGACAACATTCCTGGCGTGTCGGACCCTACTTCTCGGTGGGAACAGTATATACGTCTGTAACGTCATATATCCTAACCTAAGGTAACCTAACATCTCGGATATAACATTTGACAACATACCCGGCGTGTTGGAACCCTACGTCTCGTTGGTAACATTACGTGCGTCTATAACGTTATATATGCTAACCTAAGGCAACCTAACATCTCGGATGCAATATTTGACAACATTCCTGGCCTGTCGACCCTACTTCTCGGAGGGAACAGTATATACGTCTATAACGTTATATATCCTAACCTTAGGCAACCTGACATCTCGGATGTAATATTCTACATCATTCCAGGCGTGTCGAACCCTACTTCTCGGTGGGAACATTATATGAGTCTATAACGATATATATCCTAATCTAAGGCAACCTAACATCTCGGATGTAACATTTGACAACATTCCAGGCGTGTCGGTCCCTACGTCTCGGAGGTAACATTACATGCGTCTATAACGGTATATTTCCTAATCTAAGGCAACCTAACATCTCGTATGTAATATTTGACAACATTCCTGGCGTGTCGAACCCTACTTCTCGGTGGGAACGGTATATATGTCTATAACGTTATATATCCTAACGTAAGGTAACCTAACATCTCGGATGCAATGTTTGACAACATTCCTGGCCTGTCGAACCCTACTTCTCGGAGGGAACAGTATATACGTCTATAACGACATATATCCTAACCTAAGACAACCTAACATCTCGGATATAACATTTGACAAAATTCCCGGCGTGTTGGAACCCTACGTCTCGGTGGTAACATTACGTGCGTCTATAACGTTATATATGCTAACCTAAGGCAACCTAACATCTCGGATGCAATATTTGACAACATTCCTGGCCTGTCGAACCCTACTTCTCGGAGGGAACAGTATATACGTCTATAACGGTATATGTCCTAATCTAAGGCAACCTAACATCTCGGATGCAGTATTTGACAACATTCCTGGCCTGTCGAACCCTACTTCTCGGAGGGACCAGTATATACGTCTGTAACGACATATATCCTAACCTAAGACAACCTAACATCCCGGATGTAACATTTGACAACATTCCAGGCGTGTCGGTCCCTACGTCTCGGTGGTAACATTACATGCGTCTATAACGTTATATATCCTAACCTAAGGCAACCTAACATCTCGGATGCAATATTTGACAACATTCCTGGCCTGTCGAATCCTACTTCTCGGAGGGAACAGCATATACGTCTATAACGTCATATATCCTAACCTAAGACAACCTAACATCTCGGATCTAACATTTGACAACATTCCAGACGCGTCGGTCCCTACGTCTCGTTGGTAACATTACATGCGTCTATAGCGGTATATATCCTAATCTTGGCAACGTAACTTCTCGGATGTAACATTTTACAACATTCCAGGCCTGTCGGTCCCTACGTCTCGGTGGTAACATTACATGCGTCTATAACGTTATATATCCTAACCTAAGGCCACCTAACATCTCGTATGTAATATTTGACAACATTCCTGGCGTGTCGAACCCTACCTCTCGGTGGGAGCAGTATATACGTCTATAACGTTATATATCCTAACGTAAGGTAACCTAACATCTCGGATGTAATATTTGACAACATTCCTGGCGTGTCGGACCCTACTTCTCGGTGGGAACAGTATATACGTCTGTAACGTCATATATCCTAACCTAAGGTAACCTAACATCTCGGATATAACATTTGACAACATACCCGGCGTGTTGGAACCCTACGTCTCGTTGGTAACATTACGTGCGTCTATAACGTTATATATGCTAACCTAAGGCAACCTAACATCTCGGATGCAATATTTGACAACATTCCTGGCCTGTCGACCCTACTTCTCGGAGGGAACAGTATATACGTCTATAACGTTATATATCCTAACCTAAGGCAACCTGACATCTCGGATGTAATATTCTACATCATTCCAGGCGTGTCGAACCCTACTTCTCGGTGGGAACATTATATGAGTCTATAACGATATATATCCTAATCTAAGGCAACCTAACATCTCGGATGTAACATTTGACAACATTCCAGGCGTGTCGGTCCCTACGTCTCGGAGGTAACATTACATGCGTCTATAACGGTATATTTCCTAATCTAAGGCAACCTAACATCTCGTATGTAATATTTGACAACATTCCTGGCGTGTCGAACCCTACTTCTCGGTGGGAACAGTATATATGTCTATAACGTTATATATCCTAACGTAAGGTAACCTAACATCTCGGATGCAATGTTTGACAACATTCCTGGCCTGTCGAACCCTACTTCTCGGAGGGAACAGTATATACGTCTATAACGACATATATCCTAACCTAAGACAACCTAACATCTCGGATATAACATTTGACAAAATTCCCGGCGTGTTGGAACCCTACGTCTCGGTGGTAACATTACGTGCGTCTATAACGTTATATATGCTAACCTAAGGCAACCTAACATCTCGGATGCAATATTTGACAACATTCCTGGCCTGTCGAACCCTACTTCTCGGAGGGAACAGCATATACGTCTATAACGTCATATATCCTAACCTAAGGCAACCTAACATCTCGGATGTAACATTTGACAACATTCCAGGCGTGTCGGTCCCTACGTCTCGGTGGTAACATTACATGCGTCTATAACGGTATATTTCCTAATCTAAGGCAACCTAACATCTCGGATGCAATATTCGACAACATTCCTGGCCTGTCGAACCCTACTTCTCGGAGGGAACAGTATATACGTCTATAACGGTATATGTCCTAATCTAAGGCAACCTAACATCTCGGATGCAGTATTTGACAACATTCCTGGCCTGTCGAACCCTACTTCTCGGAGGGACCAGTATATACGTCTGTAACGACATATATCCTAACCTAAGACAACCTAACATCCCGGATGTAACATTTGACAACATTCCAGGCGTGTCGGTCCCTACGTCTCGGTGGTAACATTACATGCGTCTATAACGTTATATATCCTAACCTAAGGCAACCTAACATCTCGGATGCAATATTTGACAACATTCCTGGCCTGTCGAATCCTACTTCTCGGAGGGAACAGCATATACGTCTATAACGTCATATATCCTAACCTAAGACAACCTAACATCTCGGATGTAACATTTGACAACATTCCAGGCGCGTCGGTCCCTACGTCTCGTTGGTAACATTACATGCGTCTATAGCGGTATATATCCTAATCTTGGCAACGTAACTTCTCGGATGTAACATTTTACAACATTCCAGGCCTGTCGGTCCCTACGTCTCGGTGGTAACATTACATGCGTCTATAACGTTATATATCCTAACCTAAGGCCACCTAACATCTCGTATGTAATATTTGACAACATTCCTGGCGTGTCGAACCCTACCTCTCGGTGGGAACAGTATATACGTCTATAACGTTATATATCCTAACGTAAGGTAACCTAACATCTCGGATGTAATATTTGACAACATTCCTGGCGTGTCGGACCCTACTTCTCGGTGGGAACAGTATATACGTCTGTAACGTTGTATATCCTAATCTAAGGCAACCTAACATCTCGGATGCAATATTTGACAACATTCCTGGCGTGTCGAACCCTACTTCTCAGAGGGAACAGTATATACGTCTATAACGGTATATGTCCTAATCTAAGGCAACCTAACATCTCGGATGCAATATTTGACAACATTCCTGGCCTGTCGAACCCTACTTCTCGGAGGGACCAGTATATACGTCTGTAACGACATATATCCTAACCTAAGACAACCTAACATCCCGGATGTAACATTTGACAACATTCCAGGCGTGTCGGTCCCTGCGTCTCGGTGGTAACATTACATGCGTCTATAACGTTATATATCCTAACCTAAGGCAACCTAACATCTCGGATGCAATATTTGACAACATTCCTGGCCTGTCGAATCCTACTTCTCGGAGGGAACAGCATATACGTCTATAACGTCATATATCCTAACCTAAGACAACCTAACATCTCGGATGTAACATTTGACAACATTCCAGGCGTGTCGGTCCCTACGTCTCGGCGGTAACATTACGTGCGTCTATTGCGGTATATATCCTAATCTTGGCAACGTAACTTCTCGGATGTAACATTTTACAACTTTCCAGGCCTGTCGGTCCCTACGTCTCGGTGGTAACATTACATGCGTCTATAACGTTATATATCCTAACCTAAGGCCACCTAACATCTCGTATGTAATATTTGACAACATTCCTGGCGTGTCGAACCCTACTTCTCGGTGGGAACAGTATATACGTCTATAACGTTATATATCCTAACGTAAGGTAACCTAACATCTCGGATGTAATATTTGACAACATTCCTGGCGTGTCGGACCCTACTTCTCGGTGGGAACAGTATATACGTCTGTAACGTCATATATCCTAACCTAAGGCAACCTAACATCTCGGATATAACATTTGACAACATACCCGGCGTGTTGGAACCCTACGTCTCGTTGGTAACATTACGTGCGTCTATAACGTTAGATATGCTAACCTAAGGCAACCTAACATCTCGGATGCAATATTTGACAACATTCCTGGCCTGTCGAACCCTACTTCTCGGAGGGAACAGTATATACGTCTATAACGTTATATATCCTAACCTAAGGCAACCTGACATCTCGGATGTAATATTCTACATCATTCCAGGCGTGTCGAACCCTACTTCTCGGTGGGAACATTATATGAGTCTATAACGCTATATATCCTAATCTAAGGCAACCTAACATCTCGGATGTAACATTTGACAACATTCCAGGCGTGTCGGTCCCTACGTCTCGGTGGTAACATTACATGCGTCTATGACGTTATATATCCTAACCTAAGGCAACCTAACATCTCGGATGCAATATTTGACAACATTCCTGGCCTGTCGAACCCTACTTCTAGGAGGGAACAGTATATACGTCTATAACGTCATATATCCTAACCTAAGGCAACCTAACTTCTCGGATGTAACATTTGACAACATTCCAGGCGTGTCGGTCCCTACGTCTCGGTGGTAACATTACATGCGTCTATAACGGTATATTTCCTAATCTAAGGCAACCTAACATCTCGGATGCAATATTTGACAACATTCCTGGCCTGTCGAACCCTACTTCTCGGAGGGAACAGTATATACGTCTATAACGTTATATATCCTAACCTAAGGCAACCTGACATCTCGGATGTATTATTCTACAACATTCCAGGCGTGTCGGACCCTACTTCTCGGTGGGAACAGTATATACGTCTGTAACGTCATATATCCTAACCTAAGGCAACCTAACATCTCGGATATAACATTTGACAACATTCCCGGCGTGTTGGAACCCTACGTGTCGGTGGTAACATTACGTGCGTCTATAACGTTATATATGCTAACCTAAGGCAACCTAACATCTCGGATGCAATATTTGACAACATTCCTGGCCTGTCGAAACCTACTTCTCGGAGGGAACAGCATATACGTCTATAACGTCATATATCCTAACCTAAGGCAACCTAACATCTCGGATATAACATTTGACAACATTCCCGGCGTGTTGGAACCCTATGTCTCGGTGGTAACATTACGTGCGTCTATAACGTTATATATGCTAACCTAAGGCAACCTAACATCTCGGATGCAATATTTGACAACATTCCTGGCCTGTCGAACCCTACTTCTCGGAGGGAACTGTATATACGTCTATAACGGTATATATCCTAATCTAAGGCAACCTAACATCTCGGATGTAACATTTGACGACATTCCAGGCGTGTCGGTCCCTACGTCTCGGTGGTACCATTACATGCGTCTATAACGTTATATATCCTAACCTAAGGCAACCTAACATCTCGGATGCAATATTTGACAACATTCCTGGCCTGTCGAACCCTACTTCTCGGAGGGAACAGTATATACGTCTATAACGTCATATATCCTAACCTAAGGCAACCTAACTTCTCGGATGTAACATTTGACAACATTCCAGGCGTGTCGGTCCCTACGTCTCGGTGGTAACATTACATGCGTATATAACGGTATATTTCCTAATCTAAGACAACCTAACATCTCGGATGCAATATTTGACAACATTCCTGGACTGTCGAACCCTACTTCTCGGAGGGAACAGTATATACGTCTATAACGTTATATATCCTAACCTAAGGCAACCTGACATCTCGGATGTATTATTCTACAACATTCCAGGCGTGTCGGACCCTACTTCTCGGTGGGAACAGTATATACGTCTGTAACGTCATATATCCTAACCTAAGGCAACCTAACATCTCGGATATAACATTTGACAACATTCCCGGCGTGTTGGAACCCTACGTGTCGGTGGTAACATTACGTGCGTCTATAACGTTATATATGCTAACCTAAGGCAACCTAACATCTCGGATGCAATATTTGACAACATTCCTGGCCTGTCGAAACCTACTTCTCGGAGGGAACAGCATATACGTCTATAACGTCATATATCCTAACCTAAGGCAACCTAACATCTCGGATATAACATTTGACAACATTCCCGGCGTGTTGGAACCCTATGTCTCGGTGGTAACATTACGTGCGTCTATAACGTTATATATGCTAACCTAAGGCAACCTAACATCTCGGATGCAATATTTGACAACATTCCTGGCCTGTCGAACCCTACTTCTCGGAGGGAACTGTATATACGTCTATAACGGTATATATCCTAATCTAAGGCAACCTAACATCTCGGATGTAACATTTGACGACATTCCAGGCGTGTCGGTCCCTACGTCTCGGTGGTACCATTACATGCGTCTATAACGTTATATATCCTAACCTAAGGCAACCTAACATCTCGGATGCAATATTTGACAACATTCCTGGCCTGTCGAACCCTACTTCTCGGAGGGAACAGTATATACGTCTATAACGTTATATATCCTAACCTAAGGCAACCTGACATCTCGGATGTAATATTCTACATCATTCCAGGCGTGTCGAACCCTACTTCTCGGTGGGAACATTATATGAGTCTATAACGATATATATCCTAATCTAAGGCAACCTAACATCTCGGATGTAACATTTGACAACATTCCAGGCGTGTCGGTCCCTACGTCTCGGAGGTAACATTACATGCGTCTATAACGGTATATTTCCTAATCTAAGGCAACCTAACATCTCGTATGTAATATTTGACAACATTCCTGGCGTGTCGAACCCTACTTCTCGGTGGGAACGGTATATATGTCTATAACGTTATATATCCTAACGTAAGGTAACCTAACATCTCGGATGCAATGTTTGACAACATTCCTGGCCTGTCGAACCCTACTTCTCGGAGGGAACAGTATATACGTCTATAACGACATATATCCTAACCTAAGACAACCTAACATCTCGGATATAACATTTGACAAAATTCCCGGCGTGTTGGAACCCTACGTCTCGGTGGTAACATTACGTGCGTCTATAACGTTATATATGCTAACCTAAGGCAACCTAACATCTCGGATGCAATATTTGACAACATTCCTGGCCTGTCGAACCCTACTTCTCGGAGGGAACAGCATATACGTCTATAACGTCATATATCCTAACCTAAGGCAACCTAACATCTCGGATGTAACATTTGACAACATTCCAGGCGTGTCGGTCCCTACGTCTCGGTGGTAACATTACATGCGTCTATAACGGTATATTTCCTAATCTAAGGCAACCTAACATCTCGGATGCAATATTCGACAACATTCCTGGCCTGTCGAACCCTACTTCTCGGAGGGAACAGTATATACGTCTATAACGGTATATGTCCTAATCTAAGGCAACCTAACATCTCGGATGCAGTATTTGACAACATTCCTGGCCTGTCGAACCCTACTTCTCGGAGGGACCAGTATATACGTCTGTAACGACATATATCCTAACCTAAGACAACCTAACATCCCGGATGTAACATTTGACAACATTCCAGGCGTGTCGGTCCCTACGTCTCGGTGGTAACATTACATGCGTCTACAACGTTATATATCCTATCCTAAGGCAACCTAACATCTTGGATGTAACATTTGACAATATTCCAGGCATGTCGGTCCCTACGTCTCGGTGGTAACATTATATGCGTCTATAACGTTATATATCCTTATCTAAGGCAACCTAACATCTCGGATGCAATATTTGACAACATTCCTAGCCTGTCGAACCCTACTTCTCGGAGGGAACAGTATATACGTCTATAACGGTATATGTCCTAATCTAAGGCAACCTAACATCTCGGATGCAGTATTTGACAACATTCCTTGCCTGTCGAACCCTACTTCTCGGAGGGACCAGTATATACGTCTGTAACGACATATATCCTAACCTAAGACAACCTAACATCCCGGATGTAACATTTGACAACATTCCAGGCGTGTCGGTCCCTACGTCTCGGTGGTAACATTACATGCGTCTATAACGTTATATATCCTAACCTAAGGCCACCTAACATCTCGTATGTAATATTTGACAACATTCCTGGCGTGTCGAACCCTACCTCTCGGTGGGAACAGTATATACGTCTATAACGTTATATATCCTAACGTAAGGTAACCTAACATCTCGGATGTAATATTTGACAACATTCCTGGCGTGTCGGACCCTACTTCTCGGTGGGAACAGTATATACGTCTGTAACGTCATATATCCTAACCTAAGGTAACCTAACATCTCGGATATAACATTTGACAACATACCCGGCGTGTTGGAACCCTACGTCTCGTTGGTAACATTACGTGCGTCTATAACGTTATATATGCTAACCTAAGGCAACCTAACATCTCGGATGCAATATTTGACAACATTCCTGGCCTGTCGACCCTACTTCTCGGAGGGAACAGTATATACGTCTATAACGTTATATATCCTAACCTTAGGCAACCTGACATCTCGGATGTAATATTCTACATCATTCCAGGCGTGTCGAACCCTACTTCTCGGTGGGAACATTATATGAGTCTATAACGATATATATCCTAATCTAAGGCAACCTAACATCTCGGATGTAACATTTGACAACATTCCAGGCGTGTCGGTCCCTACGTCTCGGAGGTAACATTACATGCGTCTATAACGGTATATTTCCTAATCTAAGGCAACCTAACATCTCGTATGTAATATTTGACAACATTCCTGGCGTGTCGAACCCTACTTCTCGGTGGGAACGGTATATATGTCTATAACGTTATATATCCTAACGTAAGGTAACCTAACATCTCGGATGCAATGTTTGACAACATTCCTGGCCTGTCGAACCCTACTTCTCGGAGGGAACAGTATATACGTCTATAACGACATATATCCTAACCTAAGACAACCTAACATCTCGGATATAACATTTGACAAAATTCCCGGCGTGTTGGAACCCTACGTCTCGGTGGTAACATTACGTGCGTCTATAACGTTATATATGCTAACCTAAGGCAACCTAACATCTCGGATGCAATATTTGACAACATTCCTGGCCTGTCGAACCCTACTTCTCGGAGGGAACAGTATATACGTCTATAACGGTATATGTCCTAATCTAAGGCAACCTAACATCTCGGATGCAGTATTTGACAACATTCCTGGCCTGTCGAACCCTACTTCTCGGAGGGACCAGTATATACGTCTGTAACGACATATATCCTAACCTAAGACAACCTAACATCCCGGATGTAACATTTGACAACATTCCAGGCGTGTCGGTCCCTACGTCTCGGTGGTAACATTACATGCGTCTATAACGTTATATATCCTAACCTAAGGCAACCTAACATCTCGGATGCAATATTTGACAACATTCCTGGCCTGTCGAATCCTACTTCTCGGAGGGAACAGCATATACGTCTATAACGTCATATATCCTAACCTAAGACAACCTAACATCTCGGATCTAACATTTGACAACATTCCAGACGCGTCGGTCCCTACGTCTCGTTGGTAACATTACATGCGTCTATAGCGGTATATATCCTAATCTTGGCAACGTAACTTCTCGGATGTAACATTTTACAACATTCCAGGCCTGTCGGTCCCTACGTCTCGGTGGTAACATTACATGCGTCTATAACGTTATATATCCTAACCTAAGGCCACCTAACATCTCGTATGTAATATTTGACAACATTCCTGGCGTGTCGAACCCTACCTCTCGGTGGGAGCAGTATATACGTCTATAACGTTATATATCCTAACGTAAGGTAACCTAACATCTCGGATGTAATATTTGACAACATTCCTGGCGTGTCGGACCCTACTTCTCGGTGGGAACAGTATATACGTCTGTAACGTCATATATCCTAACCTAAGGTAACCTAACATCTCGGATATAACATTTGACAACATACCCGGCGTGTTGGAACCCTACGTCTCGTTGGTAACATTACGTGCGTCTATAACGTTATATATGCTAACCTAAGGCAACCTAACATCTCGGATGCAATATTTGACAACATTCCTGGCCTGTCGACCCTACTTCTCGGAGGGAACAGTATATACGTCTATAACGTTATATATCCTAACCTAAGGCAACCTGACATCTCGGATGTAATATTCTACATCATTCCAGGCGTGTCGAACCCTACTTCTCGGTGGGAACATTATATGAGTCTATAACGATATATATCCTAATCTAAGGCAACCTAACATCTCGGATGTAACATTTGACAACATTCCAGGCGTGTCGGTCCCTACGTCTCGGAGGTAACATTACATGCGTCTATAACGGTATATTTCCTAATCTAAGGCAACCTAACATCTCGTATGTAATATTTGACAACATTCCTGGCGTGTCGAACCCTACTTCTCGGTGGGAACAGTATATATGTCTATAACGTTATATATCCTAACGTAAGGTAACCTAACATCTCGGATGCAATGTTTGACAACATTCCTGGCCTGTCGAACCCTACTTCTCGGAGGGAACAGTATATACGTCTATAACGACATATATCCTAACCTAAGACAACCTAACATCTCGGATATAACATTTGACAAAATTCCCGGCGTGTTGGAACCCTACGTCTCGGTGGTAACATTACGTGCGTCTATAACGTTATATATGCTAACCTAAGGCAACCTAACATCTCGGATGCAATATTTGACAACATTCCTGGCCTGTCGAACCCTACTTCTCGGAGGGAACAGCATATACGTCTATAACGTCATATATCCTAACCTAAGGCAACCTAACATCTCGGATGTAACATTTGACAACATTCCAGGCGTGTCGGTCCCTACGTCTCGGTGGTAACATTACATGCGTCTATAACGGTATATTTCCTAATCTAAGGCAACCTAACATCTCGGATGCAATATTCGACAACATTCCTGGCCTGTCGAACCCTACTTCTCGGAGGGAACAGTATATACGTCTATAACGGTATATGTCCTAATCTAAGGCAACCTAACATCTCGGATGCAGTATTTGACAACATTCCTGGCCTGTCGAACCCTACTTCTCGGAGGGACCAGTATATACGTCTGTAACGACATATATCCTAACCTAAGACAACCTAACATCCCGGATGTAACATTTGACAACATTCCAGGCGTGTCGGTCCCTACGTCTCGGTGGTAACATTACATGCGTCTACAACGTTATATATCCTATCCTAAGGCAACCTAACATCTTGGATGTAACATTTGACAATATTCCAGGCATGTCGGTCCCTACGTCTCGGTGGTAACATTATATGCGTCTATAACGTTATATATCCTTATCTAAGGCAACCTAACATCTCGGATGCAATATTTGACAACATTCCTAGCCTGTCGAACCCTACTTCTCGGAGGGAACAGTATATACGTCTATAACGGTATATGTCCTAATCTAAGGCAACCTAACATCTCGGATGCAGTATTTGACAACATTCCTTGCCTGTCGAACCCTACTTCTCGGAGGGACCAGTATATACGTCTGTAACGACATATATCCTAACCTAAGACAACCTAACATCCCGGATGTAACATTTGACAACATTCCAGGCGTGTCGGTCCCTACGTCTCGGTGGTAACATTACATGCGTCTATAACGTTATATATCCTAACCTAAGGCCACCTAACATCTCGTATGTAATATTTGACAACATTCCTGGCGTGTCGAACCCTACCTCTCGGTGGGAACAGTATATACGTCTATAACGTTATATATCCTAACGTAAGGTAACCTAACATCTCGGATGTAATATTTGACAACATTCCTGGCGTGTCGGACCCTACTTCTCGGTGGGAACAGTATATACGTCTGTAACGTCATATATCCTAACCTAAGGTAACCTAACATCTCGGATATAACATTTGACAACATACCCGGCGTGTTGGAACCCTACGTCTCGTTGGTAACATTACGTGCGTCTATAACGTTATATATGCTAACCTAAGGCAACCTAACATCTCGGATGCAATATTTGACAACATTCCTGGCCTGTCGACCCTACTTCTCGGAGGGAACAGTATATACGTCTATAACGTTATATATCCTAACCTTAGGCAACCTGACATCTCGGATGTAATATTCTACATCATTCCAGGCGTGTCGAACCCTACTTCTCGGTGGGAACATTATATGAGTCTATAACGATATATATCCTAATCTAAGGCAACCTAACATCTCGGATGTAACATTTGACAACATTCCAGGCGTGTCGGTCCCTACGTCTCGGAGGTAACATTACATGCGTCTATAACGGTATATTTCCTAATCTAAGGCAACCTAACATCTCGTATGTAATATTTGACAACATTCCTGGCGTGTCGAACCCTACTTCTCGGTGGGAACGGTATATATGTCTATAACGTTATATATCCTAACGTAAGGTAACCTAACATCTCGGATGCAATGTTTGACAACATTCCTGGCCTGTCGAACCCTACTTCTCGGAGGGAACAGTATATACGTCTATAACGACATATATCCTAACCTAAGACAACCTAACATCTCGGATATAACATTTGACAAAATTCCCGGCGTGTTGGAACCCTACGTCTCGGTGGTAACATTACGTGCGTCTATAACGTTATATATGCTAACCTAAGGCAACCTAACATCTCGGATGCAATATTTGACAACATTCCTGGCCTGTCGAACCCTACTTCTCGGAGGGAACAGTATATACGTCTATAACGGTATATGTCCTAATCTAAGGCAACCTAACATCTCGGATGCAGTATTTGACAACATTCCTGGCCTGTCGAACCCTACTTCTCGGAGGGACCAGTATATACGTCTGTAACGACATATATCCTAACCTAAGACAACCTAACATCCCGGATGTAACATTTGACAACATTCCAGGCGTGTCGGTCCCTACGTCTCGGTGGTAACATTACATGCGTCTATAACGTTATATATCCTAACCTAAGGCAACCTAACATCTCGGATGCAATATTTGACAACATTCCTGGCCTGTCGAATCCTACTTCTCGGAGGGAACAGCATATACGTCTATAACGTCATATATCCTAACCTAAGACAACCTAACATCTCGGATCTAACATTTGACAACATTCCAGACGCGTCGGTCCCTACGTCTCGTTGGTAACATTACATGCGTCTATAGCGGTATATATCCTAATCTTGGCAACGTAACTTCTCGGATGTAACATTTTACAACATTCCAGGCCTGTCGGTCCCTACGTCTCGGTGGTAACATTACATGCGTCTATAACGTTATATATCCTAACCTAAGGCCACCTAACATCTCGTATGTAATATTTGACAACATTCCTGGCGTGTCGAACCCTACCTCTCGGTGGGAGCAGTATATACGTCTATAACGTTATATATCCTAACGTAAGGTAACCTAACATCTCGGATGTAATATTTGACAACATTCCTGGCGTGTCGGACCCTACTTCTCGGTGGGAACAGTATATACGTCTGTAACGTCATATATCCTAACCTAAGGTAACCTAACATCTCGGATATAACATTTGACAACATACCCGGCGTGTTGGAACCCTACGTCTCGTTGGTAACATTACGTGCGTCTATAACGTTATATATGCTAACCTAAGGCAACCTAACATCTCGGATGCAATATTTGACAACATTCCTGGCCTGTCGACCCTACTTCTCGGAGGGAACAGTATATACGTCTATAACGTTATATATCCTAACCTAAGGCAACCTGACATCTCGGATGTAATATTCTACATCATTCCAGGCGTGTCGAACCCTACTTCTCGGTGGGAACATTATATGAGTCTATAACGATATATATCCTAATCTAAGGCAACCTAACATCTCGGATGTAACATTTGACAACATTCCAGGCGTGTCGGTCCCTACGTCTCGGAGGTAACATTACATGCGTCTATAACGGTATATTTCCTAATCTAAGGCAACCTAACATCTCGTATGTAATATTTGACAACATTCCTGGCGTGTCGAACCCTACTTCTCGGTGGGAACAGTATATATGTCTATAACGTTATATATCCTAACGTAAGGTAACCTAACATCTCGGATGCAATGTTTGACAACATTCCTGGCCTGTCGAACCCTACTTCTCGGAGGGAACAGTATATACGTCTATAACGACATATATCCTAACCTAAGACAACCTAACATCTCGGATATAACATTTGACAAAATTCCCGGCGTGTTGGAACCCTACGTCTCGGTGGTAACATTACGTGCGTCTATAACGTTATATATGCTAACCTAAGGCAACCTAACATCTCGGATGCAATATTTGACAACATTCCTGGCCTGTCGAACCCTACTTCTCGGAGGGAACAGCATATACGTCTATAACGTCATATATCCTAACCTAAGGCAACCTAACATCTCGGATGTAACATTTGACAACATTCCAGGCGTGTCGGTCCCTACGTCTCGGTGGTAACATTACATGCGTCTATAACGGTATATTTCCTAATCTAAGGCAACCTAACATCTCGGATGCAATATTCGACAACATTCCTGGCCTGTCGAACCCTACTTCTCGGAGGGAACAGTATATACGTCTATAACGGTATATGTCCTAATCTAAGGCAACCTAACATCTCGGATGCAGTATTTGACAACATTCCTGGCCTGTCGAACCCTACTTCTCGGAGGGACCAGTATATACGTCTGTAACGACATATATCCTAACCTAAGACAACCTAACATCCCGGATGTAACATTTGACAACATTCCAGGCGTGTCGGTCCCTACGTCTCGGTGGTAACATTACATGCGTCTATAACGTTATATATCCTAACCTAAGGCAACCTAACATCTCGGATGCAATATTTGACAACATTCCTGGCCTGTCGAATCCTACTTCTCGGAGGGAACAGCATATACGTCTATAACGTCATATATCCTAACCTAAGACAACCTAACATCTCGGATGTAACATTTGACAACATTCCAGGCGCGTCGGTCCCTACGTCTCGTTGGTAACATTACATGCGTCTATAGCGGTATATATCCTAATCTTGGCAACGTAACTTCTCGGATGTAACATTTTACAACATTCCAGGCCTGTCGGTCCCTACGTCTCGGTGGTAACATTACATGCGTCTATAACGTTATATATCCTAACCTAAGGCCACCTAACATCTCGTATGTAATATTTGACAACATTCCTGGCGTGTCGAACCCTACCTCTCGGTGGGAACAGTATATACGTCTATAACGTTATATATCCTAACGTAAGGTAACCTAACATCTCGGATGTAATATTTGACAACATTCCTGGCGTGTCGGACCCTACTTCTCGGTGGGAACAGTATATACGTCTGTAACGTTGTATATCCTAATCTAAGGCAACCTAACATCTCGGATGCAATATTTGACAACATTCCTGGCGTGTCGAACCCTACTTCTCAGAGGGAACAGTATATACGTCTATAACGGTATATGTCCTAATCTAAGGCAACCTAACATCTCGGATGCAATATTTGACAACATTCCTGGCCTGTCGAACCCTACTTCTCGGAGGGACCAGTATATACGTCTGTAACGACATATATCCTAACCTAAGACAACCTAACATCCCGGATGTAACATTTGACAACATTCCAGGCGTGTCGGTCCCTGCGTCTCGGTGGTAACATTACATGCGTCTATAACGTTATATATCCTAACCTAAGGCAACCTAACATCTCGGATGCAATATTTGACAACATTCCTGGCCTGTCGAATCCTACTTCTCGGAGGGAACAGCATATACGTCTATAACGTCATATATCCTAACCTAAGACAACCTAACATCTCGGATGTAACATTTGACAACATTCCAGGCGTGTCGGTCCCTACGTCTCGGCGGTAACATTACGTGCGTCTATTGCGGTATATATCCTAATCTTGGCAACGTAACTTCTCGGATGTAACATTTTACAACTTTCCAGGCCTGTCGGTCCCTACGTCTCGGTGGTAACATTACATGCGTCTATAACGTTATATATCCTAACCTAAGGCCACCTAACATCTCGTATGTAATATTTGACAACATTCCTGGCGTGTCGAACCCTACTTCTCGGTGGGAACAGTATATACGTCTATAACGTTATATATCCTAACGTAAGGTAACCTAACATCTCGGATGTAATATTTGACAACATTCCTGGCGTGTCGGACCCTACTTCTCGGTGGGAACAGTATATACGTCTGTAACGTCATATATCCTAACCTAAGGCAACCTAACATCTCGGATATAACATTTGACAACATACCCGGCGTGTTGGAACCCTACGTCTCGTTGGTAACATTACGTGCGTCTATAACGTTAGATATGCTAACCTAAGGCAACCTAACATCTCGGATGCAATATTTGACAACATTCCTGGCCTGTCGAACCCTACTTCTCGGAGGGAACAGTATATACGTCTATAACGTTATATATCCTAACCTAAGGCAACCTGACATCTCGGATGTAATATTCTACATCATTCCAGGCGTGTCGAACCCTACTTCTCGGTGGGAACATTATATGAGTCTATAACGCTATATATCCTAATCTAAGGCAACCTAACATCTCGGATGTAACATTTGACAACATTCCAGGCGTGTCGGTCCCTACGTCTCGGTGGTAACATTACATGCGTCTATGACGTTATATATCCTAACCTAAGGCAACCTAACATCTCGGATGCAATATTTGACAACATTCCTGGCCTGTCGAACCCTACTTCTAGGAGGGAACAGTATATACGTCTATAACGTCATATATCCTAACCTAAGGCAACCTAACTTCTCGGATGTAACATTTGACAACATTCCAGGCGTGTCGGTCCCTACGTCTCGGTGGTAACATTACATGCGTCTATAACGGTATATTTCCTAATCTAAGGCAACCTAACATCTCGGATGCAATATTTGACAACATTCCTGGCCTGTCGAACCCTACTTCTCGGAGGGAACAGTATATACGTCTATAACGTTATATATCCTAACCTAAGGCAACCTGACATCTCGGATGTATTATTCTACAACATTCCAGGCGTGTCGGACCCTACTTCTCGGTGGGAACAGTATATACGTCTGTAACGTCATATATCCTAACCTAAGGCAACCTAACATCTCGGATATAACATTTGACAACATTCCCGGCGTGTTGGAACCCTACGTGTCGGTGGTAACATTACGTGCGTCTATAACGTTATATATGCTAACCTAAGGCAACCTAACATCTCGGATGCAATATTTGACAACATTCCTGGCCTGTCGAAACCTACTTCTCGGAGGGAACAGCATATACGTCTATAACGTCATATATCCTAACCTAAGGCAACCTAACATCTCGGATATAACATTTGACAACATTCCCGGCGTGTTGGAACCCTATGTCTCGGTGGTAACATTACGTGCGTCTATAACGTTATATATGCTAACCTAAGGCAACCTAACATCTCGGATGCAATATTTGACAACATTCCTGGCCTGTCGAACCCTACTTCTCGGAGGGAACTGTATATACGTCTATAACGGTATATATCCTAATCTAAGGCAACCTAACATCTCGGATGTAACATTTGACGACATTCCAGGCGTGTCGGTCCCTACGTCTCGGTGGTACCATTACATGCGTCTATAACGTTATATATCCTAACCTAAGGCAACCTAACATCTCGGATGCAATATTTGACAACATTCCTGGCCTGTCGAACCCTACTTCTCGGAGGGAACAGTATATACGTCTATAACGTCATATATCCTAACCTAAGGCAACCTAACTTCTCGGATGTAACATTTGACAACATTCCAGGCGTGTCGGTCCCTACGTCTCGGTGGTAACATTACATGCGTATATAACGGTATATTTCCTAATCTAAGACAACCTAACATCTCGGATGCAATATTTGACAACATTCCTGGACTGTCGAACCCTACTTCTCGGAGGGAACAGTATATACGTCTATAACGTTATATATCCTAACCTAAGGCAACCTGACATCTCGGATGTATTATTCTACAACATTCCAGGCGTGTCGGACCCTACTTCTCGGTGGGAACAGTATATACGTCTGTAACGTCATATATCCTAACCTAAGGCAACCTAACATCTCGGATATAACATTTGACAACATTCCCGGCGTGTTGGAACCCTACGTGTCGGTGGTAACATTACGTGCGTCTATAACGTTATATATGCTAACCTAAGGCAACCTAACATCTCGGATGCAATATTTGACAACATTCCTGGCCTGTCGAAACCTACTTCTCGGAGGGAACAGCATATACGTCTATAACGTCATATATCCTAACCTAAGGCAACCTAACATCTCGGATATAACATTTGACAACATTCCCGGCGTGTTGGAACCCTATGTCTCGGTGGTAACATTACGTGCGTCTATAACGTTATATATGCTAACCTAAGGCAACCTAACATCTCGGATGCAATATTTGACAACATTCCTGGCCTGTCGAACCCTACTTCTCGGAGGGAACTGTATATACGTCTATAACGGTATATATCCTAATCTAAGGCAACCTAACATCTCGGATGTAACATTTGACGACATTCCAGGCGTGTCGGTCCCTACGTCTCGGTGGTACCATTACATGCGTCTATAACGTTATATATCCTAACCTAAGGCAACCTAACATCTCGGATGCAATATTTGACAACATTCCTGGCCTGTCGAACCCTACTTCTCGGAGGGAACAGTATATACGTCTATAACGTCATATATCCTAACCTAAGGCAACCTAACTTCTCGGATGTAACATTTGACAACATTCCAGGCGTGTCGGTCCCTACGTCTCGGTGGTAACATTACATGCGTCTATAACGGTATATTTCCTAATCTAAGACAACCTAACCTCTCGGATGCAATATTTGACAACATTCCTGGCCTGTCGAACCCTACTTCTAGGAGGGAACAGTATATACGTCTATAACGTCATATATCCTAACCTAAGGCAACCTAACTTCTCGGATGTAACATTTGACAACATTCCAGGCGTGTCGGTCCCTACGTCTCGGTGGTAACATTACATGCGTCTATGACGTTATATATCCTAACCTAAGGCAACCTAACATCTCGGATGCAATATTTGACAACATTCCTGGCCTGTCGAACCCTACTTCTAGGAGGGAACAGTATATACGTCTATAACGTCATATATCCTAACCTAAGGCAACCTAACTTCTCGGATGTAACATTTGACAACATTCCAGGCGTGTCGGTCCCTACGTCTCGGTGGTAACATTACATGCGTCTATAACGGTATATTTCCTAATCTAAGGCAACCTAACATCTCGGATGCAATATTTGACAACATTCCTGGCCTGTCGAACCCTACTTCTCGGAGGGAACAGTATATACGTCTATAACGTTATATATCCTAACCTAAGGCAACCTGACATCTCGGATGTATTATTCTACAACATTCCAGGCGTGTCGGACCCTACTTCTCGGTGGGAACAGTATATACGTCTGTAACGTCATATATCCTAACCTAAGGCAACCTAACATCTCGGATATAACATTTGACAACATTCCCGGCGTGTCGGTCCCTGCGTCTCGGTGGTAACATTACATGCGTCTATAACGTTATATATCCTAACCTAAGGCAACCTAACATCTCGGATGCAATATTTGACAACATTCCTGGCCTGTCGAATCCTACTTCTCGGAGGGAACAGCATATACGTCTATAACGTCATATATCCTAACCTAAGACAACCTAACATCTCGGATGTAACATTTGACAACATTCCAGGCGTGTCGGTCCCTACGTCTCGGCGGTAACATTACGTGCGTCTATTGCGGTATATATCCTAATCTTGGCAACGTAACTTCTCGGATGTAACATTTTACAACTTTCCAGGCCTGTCGGTCCCTACGTCTCGGTGGTAACATTACATGCGTCTATAACGTTATATATCCTAACCTAAGGCCACCTAACATCTCGTATGTAATATTTGACAACATTCCTGGCGTGTCGAACCCTACTTCTCGGTGGGAACAGTATATACGTCTATAACGTTATATATCCTAACGTAAGGTAACCTAACATCTCGGATGTAATATTTGACAACATTCCTGGCGTGTCGGACCCTACTTCTCGGTGGGAACAGTATATACGTCTGTAACGTCATATATCCTAACCTA
Source organism: Xylocopa violacea (assembly GCA_963969225.1). Classification (NCBI taxonomy): domain Eukaryota; kingdom Metazoa; phylum Arthropoda; class Insecta; order Hymenoptera; family Apidae; genus Xylocopa; species Xylocopa violacea. The sequence continues at coordinate 20,884,949 of CAXAJV010000002.1, read as the reverse complement.
AGGCAACCTAACATCTCGGATATAACATTTGACAACATACCCGGCGTGTTGGAACCCTACGTCTCGTTGGTAACATTACGTGCGTCTATAACGTTAGATATGCTAACCTAAGGCAACCTAACATCTCGGATGCAATATTTGACAACATTCCTGGCCTGTCGAACCCTACTTCTCGGAGGGAACAGTATATACGTCTATAACGTTATATATCCTAACCTAAGGCAACCTGACATCTCGGATGTAATATTCTACATCATTCCAGGCGTGTCGAACCCTACTTCTCGGTGGGAACATTATATGAGTCTATAACGCTATATATCCTAATCTAAGGCAACCTAACATCTCGGATGTAACATTTGACAACATTCCAGGCGTGTCGGTCCCTACGTCTCGGTGGTAACATTACATGCGTCTATGACGTTATATATCCTAACCTAAGGCAACCTAACATCTCGGATGCAATATTTGACAACATTCCTGGCCTGTCGAACCCTACTTCTAGGAGGGAACAGTATATACGTCTATAACGTCATATATCCTAACCTAAGGCAACCTAACTTCTCGGATGTAACATTTGACAACATTCCAGGCGTGTCGGTCCCTACGTCTCGGTGGTAACATTACATGCGTCTATAACGGTATATTTCCTAATCTAAGGCAACCTAACATCTCGGATGCAATATTTGACAACATTCCTGGCCTGTCGAACCCTACTTCTCGGAGGGAACAGTATATACGTCTATAACGTTATATATCCTAACCTAAGGCAACCTGACATCTCGGATGTATTATTCTACAACATTCCAGGCGTGTCGGACCCTACTTCTCGGTGGGAACAGTATATACGTCTGTAACGTCATATATCCTAACCTAAGGCAACCTAACATCTCGGATATAACATTTGACAACATTCCAGGCGTGTCGGTCCCTACGTCTCGGTGGTAACATTACATGCGTCTACAACGTTATATATCCTATCCTAAGGCAACCTAACATCTTGGATGTAACATTTGACAATATTCCAGGCATGTCGGTCCCTACGTCTCGGTGGTAACATTATATGCGTCTATAACGTTATATATCCTTATCTAAGGCAACCTAACATCTCGGATGCAATATTTGACAACATTCCTAGCCTGTCGAACCCTACTTCTCGGAGGGAACAGTATATACGTCTATAACGGTATATGTCCTAATCTAAGGCAACCTAACATCTCGGATGCAGTATTTGACAACATTCCTTGCCTGTCGAACCCTACTTCTCGGAGGGACCAGTATATACGTCTGTAACGACATATATCCTAACCTAAGACAACCTAACATCCCGGATGTAACATTTGACAACATTCCAGGCGTGTCGGTCCCTACGTCTCGGTGGTAACATTACATGCGTCTATAACGTTATATATCCTAACCTAAGGCCACCTAACATCTCGTATGTAATATTTGACAACATTCCTGGCGTGTCGAACCCTACCTCTCGGTGGGAACAGTATATACGTCTATAACGTTATATATCCTAACGTAAGGTAACCTAACATCTCGGATGTAATATTTGACAACATTCCTGGCGTGTCGGACCCTACTTCTCGGTGGGAACAGTATATACGTCTGTAACGTCATATATCCTAACCTAAGGTAACCTAACATCTCGGATATAACATTTGACAACATACCCGGCGTGTTGGAACCCTACGTCTCGTTGGTAACATTACGTGCGTCTATAACGTTATATATGCTAACCTAAGGCAACCTAACATCTCGGATGCAATATTTGACAACATTCCTGGCCTGTCGACCCTACTTCTCGGAGGGAACAGTATATACGTCTATAACGTTATATATCCTAACCTTAGGCAACCTGACATCTCGGATGTAATATTCTACATCATTCCAGGCGTGTCGAACCCTACTTCTCGGTGGGAACATTATATGAGTCTATAACGATATATATCCTAATCTAAGGCAACCTAATATCTCGGATGTAACATTTGACAACATTCCAGGCGTGTCGGTCCCTACGTCTCGGAGGTAACATTACATGCGTCTATAACGGTATATTTCCTAATCTAAGGCAACCTAACATCTCGTATGTAATATTTGACAACATTCCTGGCGTGTCGAACCCTACTTCTCGGTGGGAACGGTATATATGTCTATAACGTTATATATCCTAACGTAAGGTAACCTAACATCTCGGATGCAATGTTTGACAACATTCCTGGCCTGTCGAACCCTACTTCTCGGAGGGAACAGTATATACGTCTATAACGACATATATCCTAACCTAAGACAACCTAACATCTCGGATATAACATTTGACAAAATTCCCGGCGTGTTGGAACCCTACGTCTCGGTGGTAACATTACGTGCGTCTATAACGTTATATATGCTAACCTAAGGCAACCTAACATCTCGGATGCAATATTTGACAACATTCCTGGCCTGTCGAACCCTACTTCTCGGAGGGAACAGTATATACGTCTATAACGGTATATGTCCTAATCTAAGGCAACCTAACATCTCGGATGCAGTATTTGACAACATTCCTGGCCTGTCGAACCCTACTTCTCGGAGGGACCAGTATATACGTCTGTAACGACATATATCCTAACCTAAGACAACCTAACATCCCGGATGTAACATTTGACAACATTCCAGGCGTGTCGGTCCCTACGTCTCGGTGGTAACATTACATGCGTCTATAACGTTATATATCCTAACCTAAGGCAACCTAACATCTCGGATGCAATATTTGACAACATTCCTGGCCTGTCGAATCCTACTTCTCGGAGGGAACAGCATATACGTCTATAACGTCATATATCCTAACCTAAGACAACCTAACATCTCGGATCTAACATTTGACAACATTCCAGGCGCGTCGGTCCCTACGTCTCGTTGGTAACATTACATGCGTCTATAGCGGTATATATCCTAATCTTGGCAACGTAACTTCTCGGATGTAACATTTTACAACATTCCAGGCCTGTCGGTCCCTACGTCTCGGTGGTAACATTACATGCGTCTATAACGTTATATATCCTAACCTAAGGCCACCTAACATCTCGTATGTAATATTTGACAACATTCCTGGCGTGTCGAACCCTACCTCTCGGTGGGAGCAGTATATACGTCTATAACGTTATATATCCTAACGTAAGGTAACCTAACATCTCGGATGTAATATTTGACAACATTCCTGGCGTGTCGGACCCTACTTCTCGGTGGGAACAGTATATACGTCTGTAACGTCATATATCCTAACCTAAGGTAACCTAACATCTCGGATATAACATTTGACAACATACCCGGCGTGTTGGAACCCTACGTCTCGTTGGTAACATTACGTGCGTCTATAACGTTATATATGCTAACCTAAGGCAACCTAACATTTCGGATGCAATATTTGACAACATTCCTGGCCTGTCGACCCTACTTCTCGGAGGGAACAGTATATACGTCTATAACGTTATATATCCTAACCTAAGGCAACCTGACATCTCGGATGTAATATTCTACATCATTCCAGGCGTGTCGAACCCTACTTCTCGGTGGGAACATTATATGAGTCTATAACGATATATATCCTAATCTAAGGCAACCTAACATCTCGGATGTAACATTTGACAACATTCCAGGCGTGTCGGTCCCTACGTCTCGGAGGTAACATTACATGCGTCTATAACGGTATATTTCCTAATCTAAGGCAACCTAACATCTCGTATGTAATATTTGACAACATTCCTGGCGTGTCGAACCCTACTTCTCGGTGGGAACAGTATATATGTCTATAACGTTATATATCCTAACGTAAGGTAACCTAACATCTCGGATGCAATGTTTGACAACATTCCTGGCCTGTCGAACCCTACTTCTCGGAGGGAACAGTATATACGTCTATAACGACATATATCCTAACCTAAGACAACCTAACATCTCGGATATAACATTTGACAAAATTCCCGGCGTGTTGGAACCCTACGTCTCGGTGGTAACATTACGTGCGTCTATAACGTTATATATGCTAACCTAAGGCAACCTAACATCTCGGATGCAATATTTGACAACATTCCTGGCCTGTCGAACCCTACTTCTCGGAGGGAACAGCATATACGTCTATAACGTCATATATCCTAACCTAAGGCAACCTAACATCTCGGATGTAACATTTGACAACATTCCAGGCGTGTCGGTCCCTACGTCTCGGTGGTAACATTACATGCGTCTATAACGGTATATTTCCTAATCTAAGGCAACCTAACATCTCGGATGCAATATTCGACAACATTCCTGGCCTGTCGAACCCTACTTCTCGGAGGGAACAGTATATACGTCTATAACGGTATATGTCCTAATCTAAGGCAACCTAACATCTCGGATGCAGTATTTGACAACATTCCTGGCCTGTCGAACCCTACTTCTCGGAGGGACCAGTATATACGTCTGTAACGACATATATCCTAACCTAAGACAACCTAACATCCCGGATGTAACATTTGACAACATTCCAGGCGTGTCGGTCCCTACGTCTCGGTGGTAACATTACATGCGTCTATAACGTTATATATCCTAACCTAAGGCAACCTAACATCTCGGATGCAATATTTGACAACATTCCTGGCCTGTCGAATCCTACTTCTCGGAGGGAACAGCATATACGTCTATAACGTCATATATCCTAACCTAAGACAACCTAACATCTCGGATGTAACATTTGACAACATTCCAGGCGCGTCGGTCCCTACGTCTCGTTGGTAACATTACATGCGTCTATAGCGGTATATATCCTAATCTTGGCAACGTAACTTCTCGGATGTAACATTTTACAACATTCCAGGCCTGTCGGTCCCTACGTCTCGGTGGTAACATTACATGCGTCTATAACGTTATATATCCTAACCTAAGGCCACCTAACATCTCGTATGTAATATTTGACAACATTCCTGGCGTGTCGAACCCTACCTCTCGGTGGGAACAGTATATACGTCTATAACGTTATATATCCTAACGTAAGGTAACCTAACATCTCGGATGTAATATTTGACAACATTCCTGGCGTGTCGGACCCTACTTCTCGGTGGGAACAGTATATACGTCTGTAACGTTGTATATCCTAATCTAAGGCAACCTAACATCTCGGATGCAATATTTGACAACATTCCTGGCGTGTCGAACCCTACTTCTCAGAGGGAACAGTATATACGTCTATAACGGTATATGTCCTAATCTAAGGCAACCTAACATCTCGGATGCAATATTTGACAACATTCCTGGCCTGTCGAACCCTACTTCTCGGAGGGACCAGTATATACGTCTGTAACGACATATATCCTAACCTAAGACAACCTAACATCCCGGATGTAACATTTGACAACATTCCAGGCGTGTCGGTCCCTGCGTCTCGGTGGTAACATTACATGCGTCTATAACGTTATATATCCTAACCTAAGGCAACCTAACATCTCGGATGCAATATTTGACAACATTCCTGGCCTGTCGAATCCTACTTCTCGGAGGGAACAGCATATACGTCTATAACGTCATATATCCTAACCTAAGACAACCTAACATCTCGGATGTAACATTTGACAACATTCCAGGCGTGTCGGTCCCTACGTCTCGGCGGTAACATTACGTGCGTCTATTGCGGTATATTTCCTAATCTTGGCAACGTAACTTCTCGGATGTAACATTTTACAACTTTCCAGGCCTGTCGGTCCCTACGTCTCGGTGGTAACATTACATGCGTCTATAACGTTATATATCCTAACCTAAGGCCACCTAACATCTCGTATGTAATATTTGACAACATTCCTGGCGTGTCGAACCCTACTTCTCGGTGGGAACAGTATATACGTCTATAACGTTATATATCCTAACGTAAGGTAACCTAACATCTCGGATGTAATATTTGACAACATTCCTGGCGTGTCGGACCCTACTTCTCGGTGGGAACAGTATATACGTCTGTAACGTCATATATCCTAACCTAAGGCAACCTAACATCTCGGATATAACATTTGACAACATACCCGGCGTGTTGGAACCCTACGTCTCGTTGGTAACATTACGTGCGTCTATAACGTTAGATATGCTAACCTAAGGCAACCTAACATCTCGGATGCAATATTTGACAACATTCCTGGCCTGTCGAACCCTACTTCTCGGAGGGAACAGTATATACGTCTATAACGTTATATATCCTAACCTAAGGCAACCTGACATCTCGGATGTAATATTCTACATCATTCCAGGCGTGTCGAACCCTACTTCTCGGTGGGAACATTATATGAGTCTATAACGCTATATATCCTAATCTAAGGCAACCTAACATCTCGGATGTAACATTTGACAACATTCCAGGCGTGTCGGTCCCTACGTCTCGGTGGTAACATTACATGCGTCTGTGACGTTATATATCCTAACCTAAGGCAACCTAACATCTCGGATGCAATATTTGACAACATTCCTGGCCTGTCGAACCCTACTTCTAGGAGGGAACAGTATATACGTCTATAACGTCATATATCCTAACCTAAGGCAACCTAACTTCTCGGATGTAACATTTGACAACATTCCAGGCGTGTCGGTCCCTACGTCTCGGTGGTAACATTACATGCGTCTATAACGGTATATTTCCTAATCTAAGGCAACCTAACATCTCGGATGCAATATTTGACAACATTCCTGGCCTGTCGAACCCTACTTCTCGGAGGGAACAGTATATACGTCTATAACGTTATATATCCTAACCTAAGGCAACCTGACATCTCGGATGTATTATTCTACAACATTCCAGGCGTGTCGGACCCTACTTCTCGGTGGGAACAGTATATACGTCTGTAACGTCATATATCCTAACCTAAGGCAACCTAACATCTCGGATATAACATTTGACAACATTCCCGGCGTGTTGGAACCCTACGTGTCGGTGGTAACATTACGTGCGTCTATAACGTTATATATGCTAACCTAAGGCAACCTAACATCTCGGATGCAATATTTGACAACATTCCTGGCCTGTCGAAACCTACTTCTCGGAGGGAACAGCATATACGTCTATAACGTCATATATCCTAACCTAAGGCAACCTAACATCTCGGATATAACATTTGACAACATTCCCGGCGTGTTGGAACCCTATGTCTCGGTGGTAACATTACGTGCGTCTATAACGTTATATATGCTAACCTAAGGCAACCTAACATCTCGGATGCAATATTTGACAACATTCCTGGCCTGTCGAACCCTACTTCTCGGAGGGAACTGTATATACGTCTATAACGGTATATATCCTAATCTAAGGCAACCTAACATCTCGGATGTAACATTTGACGACATTCCAGGCGTGTCGGTCCCTACGTCTCGGTGGTACCATTACATGCGTCTATAACGTTATATATCCTAACCTAAGGCAACCTAACATCTCGGATGCAATATTTGACAACATTCCTGGCCTGTCGAACCCTACTTCTCGGAGGGAACAGTATATACGTCTATAACGTCATATATCCTAACCTAAGGCAACCTAACTTCTCGGATGTAACATTTGACAACATTCCAGGCGTGTCGGTCCCTACGTCTCGGTGGTAACATTACATGCGTATATAACGGTATATTTCCTAATCTAAGACAACCTAACATCTCGGATGCAATATTTGACAACATTCCTGGACTGTCGAACCCTACTTCTCGGAGGGAACAGTATATACGTCTATAACGTTATATATCCTAACCTAAGGCAACCTGACATCTCGGATGTATTATTCTACAACATTCCAGGCGTGTCGGACCCTACTTCTCGGTGGGAACAGTATATACGTCTGTAACGTCATATATCCTAACCTAAGGCAACCTAACATCTCGGATATAACATTTGACAACATTCCCGGCGTGTTGGAACCCTACGTGTCGGTGGTAACATTACGTGCGTCTATAACGTTATATATGCTAACCTAAGGCAACCTAACATCTCGGATGCAATATTTGACAACATTCCTGGCCTGTCGAAACCTACTTCTCGGAGGGAACAGCATATACGTCTATAACGTCATATATCCTAACCTAAGGCAACCTAACATCTCGGATATAACATTTGACAACATTCCCGGCGTGTTGGAACCCTATGTCTCGGTGGTAACATTACGTGCGTCTATAACGTTATATATGCTAACCTAAGGCAACCTAACATCTCGGATGCAATATTTGACAACATTCCTGGCCTGTCGAACCCTACTTCTCGGAGGGAACTGTATATACGTCTATAACGGTATATATCCTAATCTAAGGCAACCTAACATCTCGGATGTAACATTTGACGACATTCCAGGCGTGTCGGTCCCTACGTCTCGGTGGTACCATTACATGCGTCTATAACGTTATATATCCTAACCTAAGGCAACCTAACATCTCGGATGCAATATTTGACAACATTCCTGGCCTGTCGAACCCTACTTCTCGGAGGGAACAGTATATACGTCTATAACGTCATATATCCTAACCTAAGGCAACCTAACTTCTCGGATGTAACATTTGACAACATTCCAGGCGTGTCGGTCCCTACGTCTCGGTGGTAACATTACATGCGTCTATAACGGTATATTTCCTAATCTAAGACAACCTAACCTCTCGGATGCAATATTTGACAACATTCCTGGCCTGTCGAACCCTACTTCTAGGAGGGAACAGTATATACGTCTATAACGTCATATATCCTAACCTAAGGCAACCTAACTTCTCGGATGTAACATTTGACAACATTCCAGGCGTGTCGGTCCCTACGTCTCGGTGGTAACATTACATGCGTCTATGACGTTATATATCCTAACCTAAGGCAACCTAACATCTCGGATGCAATATTTGACAACATTCCTGGCCTGTCGAACCCTACTTCTAGGAGGGAACAGTATATACGTCTATAACGTCATATATCCTAACCTAAGGCAACCTAACTTCTCGGATGTAACATTTGACAACATTCCAGGCGTGTCGGTCCCTACGTCTCGGTGGTAACATTACATACGTCTATAACGGTATATTTCCTAATCTAAGGCAACCTAACATCTCGGATGCAATATTTGACAACATTCCTGGCCTGTCGAACCCTACTTCTCGGAGGGAACAGTATATACGTCTATAACGTTATATATCCTAACCTAAGGCAACCTGACATCTCGGATGTATTATTCTACAACATTCCAGGCGTGTCGGACCCTACTTCTCGGTGGGAACAGTATATACGTCTGTAACGTCATATATCCTAACCTAAGGCAACCTAACATCTCGGATATAACATTTGACAACATTCCCGGCGTGTCGGTCCCTGCGTCTCGGTGGTAACATTACATGCGTCTATAACGTTATATATCCTAACCTAAGGCAACCTAACATCTCGGATGCAATATTTGACAACATTCCTGGCCTGTCGAATCCTACTTCTCGGAGGGAACAGCATATACGTCTATAACGTCATATATCCTAACCTAAGACAACCTAACATCTCGGATGTAACATTTGACAACATTCCAGGCGTGTCGGTCCCTACGTCTCGGCGGTAACATTACGTGCGTCTATTGCGGTATATATCCTAATCTTGGCAACGTAACTTCTCGGATGTAACATTTTACAACTTTCCAGGCCTGTCGGTCCCTACGTCTCGGTGGTAACATTACATGCGTCTATAACGTTATATATCCTAACCTAAGGCCACCTAACATCTCGTATGTAATATTTGACAACATTCCTGGCGTGTCGAACCCTACTTCTCGGTGGGAACAGTATATACGTCTATAACGTTATATATCCTAACGTAAGGTAACCTAACATCTCGGATGTAATATTTGACAACATTCCTGGCGTGTCGGACCCTACTTCTCGGTGGGAACAGTATATACGTCTGTAACGTCATATATCCTAACCTAAGGCAACCTAACATCTCGGATATAACATTTGACAACATACCCGGCGTGTTGGAACCCTACGTCTCGTTGGTAACATTACGTGCGTCTATAACGTTAGATATGCTAACCTAAGGCAACCTAACATCTCGGATGCAATATTTGACAACATTCCTGGCCTGTCGAACCCTACTTCTCGGAGGGAACAGTATATACGTCTATAACGTTATATATCCTAACCTAAGGCAACCTGACATCTCGGATGTAATATTCTACATCATTCCAGGCGTGTCGAACCCTACTTCTCGGTGGGAACATTATATGAGTCTATAACGCTATATATCCTAATCTAAGGCAACCTAACATCTCGGATGTAACATTTGACAACATTCCAGGCGTGTCGGTCCCTACGTCTCGGTGGTAACATTACATGCGTCTATGACGTTATATATCCTAACCTAAGGCAACCTAACATCTCGGATGCAATATTTGACAACATTCCTGGCCTGTCGAACCCTACTTCTAGGAGGGAACAGTATATACGTCTATAACGTCATATATCCTAACCTAAGGCAACCTAACTTCTCGGATGTAACATTTGACAACATTCCAGGCGTGTCGGTCCCTACGTCTCGGTGGTAACATTACATGCGTCTATAACGGTATATTTCCTAATCTAAGGCAACCTAACATCTCGGATGCAATATTTGACAACATTCCTGGCCTGTCGAACCCTACTTCTCGGAGGGAACAGTATATACGTCTATAACGTTATATATCCTAACCTAAGGCAACCTGACATCTCGGATGTATTATTCTACAACATTCCAGGCGTGTCGGACCCTACTTCTCGGTGGGAACAGTATATACGTCTGTAACGTCATATATCCTAACCTAAGGCAACCTAACATCTCGGATATAACATTTGACAACATTCCCGGCGTGTCGGTCCCTGCGTCTCGGTGGTAACATTACATGCGTCTATAACGTTATATATCCTAACCTAAGGCAACCTAACATCTCGGATGCAATATTTGACAACATTCCTGGCCTGTCGAATCCTACTTCTCGGAGGGAACAGCATATACGTCTATAACGTCATATATCCTAACCTAAGACAACCTAACATCTCGGATGTAACATTTGACAACATTCCAGGCGTGTCGGTCCCTACGTCTCGGCGGTAACATTACGTGCGTCTATTGCGGTATATATCCTAATCTTGGCAACGTAACTTCTCGGATGTAACATTTTACAACTTTCCAGGCCTGTCGGTCCCTACGTCTCGGTGGTAACATTACATGCGTCTATAACGTTATATATCCTAACCTAAGGCCACCTAACATCTCGTATGTAATATTTGACAACATTCCTGGCGTGTCGAACCCTACTTCTCGGTGGGAACAGTATATACGTCTATAACGTTATATATCCTAACGTAAGGTAACCTAACATCTCGGATGTAATATTTGACAACATTCCTGGCGTGTCGGACCCTACTTCTCGGTGGGAACAGTATATACGTCTGTAACGTCATATATCCTAACCTAAGGCAACCTAACATCTCGGATATAACATTTGACAACATACCCGGCGTGTTGGAACCCTACGTCTCGTTGGTAACATTACGTGCGTCTATAACGTTAGATATGCTAACCTAAGGCAACCTAACATCTCGGATGCAATATTTGACAACATTCCTGGCCTGTCGAACCCTACTTCTCGGAGGGAACAGTATATACGTCTATAACGTTATATATCCTAACCTAAGGCAACCTGACATCTCGGATGTAATATTCTACATCATTCCAGGCGTGTCGAACCCTACTTCTCGGTGGGAACATTATATGAGTCTATAACGCTATATATCCTAATCTAAGGCAACCTAACATCTCGGATGTAACATTTGACAACATTCCAGGCGTGTCGGTCCCTACGTCTCGGTGGTAACATTACATGCGTCTATGACGTTATATATCCTAACCTAAGGCAACCTAACATCTCGGATGCAATATTTGACAACATTCCTGGCCTGTCGAACCCTACTTCTAGGAGGGAACAGTATATACGTCTATAACGTCATATATCCTAACCTAAGGCAACCTAACTTCTCGGATGTAACATTTGACAACATTCCAGGCGTGTCGGTCCCTACGTCTCGGTGGTAACATTACATGCGTCTATAACGGTATATTTCCTAATCTAAGGCAACCTAACATCTCGGATGCAATATTTGACAACATTCCTGGCCTGTCGAACCCTACTTCTCGGAGGGAACAGTATATACGTCTATAACGTCATATATCCTAACCTAAGGCAACCTAACTTCTCGGATGTAACATTTGACAACATTCCAGGCGTGTCGGTCCCTACGTCTCGGTGGTAACATTACATGCGTCTATAACGGTATATTTCCTAATCTAAGGCAACCTAACATCTCGGATGCAATATTTGACAACATTCCTGGCCTGTCGAACCCTACTTCTCGGAGGGAACAGTATATACGTCTATAACGTTATATATCCTAACCTAAGGCAACCTGACATCTCGGATGTATTATTCTACAACATTCCAGGCGTGTCGGACCCTACTTCTCGGTGGGAACAGTATATACGTCTGTAACGTCATATATCCTAACCTAAGGCAACCTAACATCTCGGATATAACATTTGACAACATTCCAGGCGTGTCGGTCCCTACGTCTCGGTGGTAACATTACATGCGTCTACAACGTTATATATCCTATCCTAAGGCAACCTAACATCTTGGATGTAACATTTGACAATATTCCAGGCATGTCGGTCCCTACGTCTCGGTGGTAACATTATATGCGTCTATAACGTTATATATCCTTATCTAAGGCAACCTAACATCTCGGATGCAATATTTGACAACATTCCTAGCCTGTCGAACCCTACTTCTCGGAGGGAACAGTATATACGTCTATAACGGTATATGTCCTAATCTAAGGCAACCTAACATCTCGGATGCAGTATTTGACAACATTCCTTGCCTGTCGAACCCTACTTCTCGGAGGGACCAGTATATACGTCTGTAACGACATATATCCTAACCTAAGACAACCTAACATCCCGGATGTAACATTTGACAACATTCCAGGCGTGTCGGTCCCTACGTCTCGGTGGTAACATTACATGCGTCTATAACGTTATATATCCTAACCTAAGGCCACCTAACATCTCGTATGTAATATTTGACAACATTCCTGGCGTGTCGAACCCTACCTCTCGGTGGGAACAGTATATACGTCTATAACGTTATATATCCTAACGTAAGGTAACCTAACATCTCGGATGTAATATTTGACAACATTCCTGGCGTGTCGGACCCTACTTCTCGGTGGGAACAGTATATACGTCTGTAACGTCATATATCCTAACCTAAGGTAACCTAACATCTCGGATATAACATTTGACAACATACCCGGCGTGTTGGAACCCTACGTCTCGTTGGTAACATTACGTGCGTCTATAACGTTATATATGCTAACCTAAGGCAACCTAACATCTCGGATGCAATATTTGACAACATTCCTGGCCTGTCGACCCTACTTCTCGGAGGGAACAGTATATACGTCTATAACGTTATATATCCTAACCTTAGGCAACCTGACATCTCGGATGTAATATTCTACATCATTCCAGGCGTGTCGAACCCTACTTCTCGGTGGGAACATTATATGAGTCTATAACGATATATATCCTAATCTAAGGCAACCTAATATCTCGGATGTAACATTTGACAACATTCCAGGCGTGTCGGTCCCTACGTCTCGGAGGTAACATTACATGCGTCTATAACGGTATATTTCCTAATCTAAGGCAACCTAACATCTCGTATGTAATATTTGACAACATTCCTGGCGTGTCGAACCCTACTTCTCGGTGGGAACGGTATATATGTCTATAACGTTATATATCCTAACGTAAGGTAACCTAACATCTCGGATGCAATGTTTGACAACATTCCTGGCCTGTCGAACCCTACTTCTCGGAGGGAACAGTATATACGTCTATAACGACATATATCCTAACCTAAGACAACCTAACATCTCGGATATAACATTTGACAAAATTCCCGGCGTGTTGGAACCCTACGTCTCGGTGGTAACATTACGTGCGTCTATAACGTTATATATGCTAACCTAAGGCAACCTAACATCTCGGATGCAATATTTGACAACATTCCTGGCCTGTCGAACCCTACTTCTCGGAGGGAACAGTATATACGTCTATAACGGTATATGTCCTAATCTAAGGCAACCTAACATCTCGGATGCAGTATTTGACAACATTCCTGGCCTGTCGAACCCTACTTCTCGGAGGGACCAGTATATACGTCTGTAACGACATATATCCTAACCTAAGACAACCTAACATCCCGGATGTAACATTTGACAACATTCCAGGCGTGTCGGTCCCTACGTCTCGGTGGTAACATTACATGCGTCTATAACGTTATATATCCTAACCTAAGGCAACCTAACATCTCGGATGCAATATTTGACAACATTCCTGGCCTGTCGAATCCTACTTCTCGGAGGGAACAGCATATACGTCTATAACGTCATATATCCTAACCTAAGACAACCTAACATCTCGGATCTAACATTTGACAACATTCCAGGCGCGTCGGTCCCTACGTCTCGTTGGTAACATTACATGCGTCTATAGCGGTATATATCCTAATCTTGGCAACGTAACTTCTCGGATGTAACATTTTACAACATTCCAGGCCTGTCGGTCCCTACGTCTCGGTGGTAACATTACATGCGTCTATAACGTTATATATCCTAACCTAAGGCCACCTAACATCTCGTATGTAATATTTGACAACATTCCTGGCGTGTCGAACCCTACCTCTCGGTGGGAGCAGTATATACGTCTATAACGTTATATATCCTAACGTAAGGTAACCTAACATCTCGGATGTAATATTTGACAACATTCCTGGCGTGTCGGACCCTACTTCTCGGTGGGAACAGTATATACGTCTGTAACGTCATATATCCTAACCTAAGGTAACCTAACATCTCGGATATAACATTTGACAACATACCCGGCGTGTTGGAACCCTACGTCTCGTTGGTAACATTACGTGCGTCTATAACGTTATATATGCTAACCTAAGGCAACCTAACATCTCGGATGCAATATTTGACAACATTCCTGGCCTGTCGACCCTACTTCTCGGAGGGAACAGTATATACGTCTATAACGTTATATATCCTAACCTAAGGCAACCTGACATCTCGGATGTAATATTCTACATCATTCCAGGCGTGTCGAACCCTACTTCTCGGTGGGAACATTATATGAGTCTATAACGATATATATCCTAATCTAAGGCAACCTAACATCTCGGATGTAACATTTGACAACATTCCAGGCGTGTCGGTCCCTACGTCTCGGAGGTAACATTACATGCGTCTATAACGGTATATTTCCTAATCTAAGGCAACCTAACATCTCGTATGTAATATTTGACAACATTCCTGGCGTGTCGAACCCTACTTCTCGGTGGGAACAGTATATATGTCTATAACGTTATATATCCTAACGTAAGGTAACCTAACATCTCGGATGCAATGTTTGACAACATTCCTGGCCTGTCGAACCCTACTTCTCGGAGGGAACAGTATATACGTCTATAACGACATATATCCTAACCTAAGACAACCTAACATCTCGGATATAACATTTGACAAAATTCCCGGCGTGTTGGAACCCTACGTCTCGGTGGTAACATTACGTGCGTCTATAACGTTATATATGCTAACCTAAGGCAACCTAACATCTCGGATGCAATATTTGACAACATTCCTGGCCTGTCGAACCCTACTTCTCGGAGGGAACAGCATATACGTCTATAACGTCATATATCCTAACCTAAGGCAACCTAACATCTCGGATGTAACATTTGACAACATTCCAGGCGTGTCGGTCCCTACGTCTCGGTGGTAACATTACATGCGTCTATAACGGTATATTTCCTAATCTAAGGCAACCTAACATCTCGGATGCAATATTCGACAACATTCCTGGCCTGTCGAACCCTACTTCTCGGAGGGAACAGTATATACGTCTATAACGGTATATGTCCTAATCTAAGGCAACCTAACATCTCGGATGCAGTATTTGACAACATTCCTGGCCTGTCGAACCCTACTTCTCGGAGGGACCAGTATATACGTCTGTAACGACATATATCCTAACCTAAGACAACCTAACATCCCGGATGTAACATTTGACAACATTCCAGGCGTGTCGGTCCCTACGTCTCGGTGGTAACATTACATGCGTCTATAACGTTATATATCCTAACCTAAGGCAACCTAACATCTCGGATGCAATATTTGACAACATTCCTGGCCTGTCGAATCCTACTTCTCGGAGGGAACAGCATATACGTCTATAACGTCATATATCCTAACCTAAGACAACCTAACATCTCGGATGTAACATTTGACAACATTCCAGGCGCGTCGGTCCCTACGTCTCGTTGGTAACATTACATGCGTCTATAGCGGTATATATCCTAATCTTGGCAACGTAACTTCTCGGATGTAACATTTTACAACATTCCAGGCCTGTCGGTCCCTACGTCTCGGTGGTAACATTACATGCGTCTATAACGTTATATATCCTAACCTAAGGCCACCTAACATCTCGTATGTAATATTTGACAACATTCCTGGCGTGTCGAACCCTACCTCTCGGTGGGAACAGTATATACGTCTATAACGTTATATATCCTAACGTAAGGTAACCTAACATCTCGGATGTAATATTTGACAACATTCCTGGCGTGTCGGACCCTACTTCTCGGTGGGAACAGTATATACGTCTGTAACGTTGTATATCCTAATCTAAGGCAACCTAACATCTCGGATGCAATATTTGACAACATTCCTGGCGTGTCGAACCCTACTTCTCAGAGGGAACAGTATATACGTCTATAACGGTATATGTCCTAATCTAAGGCAACCTAACATCTCGGATGCAATATTTGACAACATTCCTGGCCTGTCGAACCCTACTTCTCGGAGGGACCAGTATATACGTCTGTAACGACATATATCCTAACCTAAGACAACCTAACATCCCGGATGTAACATTTGACAACATTCCAGGCGTGTCGGTCCCTGCGTCTCGGTGGTAACATTACATGCGTCTATAACGTTATATATCCTAACCTAAGGCAACCTAACATCTCGGATGCAATATTTGACAACATTCCTGGCCTGTCGAATCCTACTTCTCGGAGGGAACAGCATATACGTCTATAACGTCATATATCCTAACCTAAGACAACCTAACATCTCGGATGTAACATTTGACAACATTCCAGGCGTGTCGGTCCCTACGTCTCGGCGGTAACATTACGTGCGTCTATTGCGGTATATTTCCTAATCTTGGCAACGTAACTTCTCGGATGTAACATTTTACAACTTTCCAGGCCTGTCGGTCCCTACGTCTCGGTGGTAACATTACATGCGTCTATAACGTTATATATCCTAACCTAAGGCCACCTAACATCTCGTATGTAATATTTGACAACATTCCTGGCGTGTCGAACCCTACTTCTCGGTGGGAACAGTATATACGTCTATAACGTTATATATCCTAACGTAAGGTAACCTAACATCTCGGATGTAATATTTGACAACATTCCTGGCGTGTCGGACCCTACTTCTCGGTGGGAACAGTATATACGTCTGTAACGTCATATATCCTAACCTAAGGCAACCTAACATCTCGGATATAACATTTGACAACATACCCGGCGTGTTGGAACCCTACGTCTCGTTGGTAACATTACGTGCGTCTATAACGTTAGATATGCTAACCTAAGGCAACCTAACATCTCGGATGCAATATTTGACAACATTCCTGGCCTGTCGAACCCTACTTCTCGGAGGGAACAGTATATACGTCTATAACGTTATATATCCTAACCTAAGGCAACCTGACATCTCGGATGTAATATTCTACATCATTCCAGGCGTGTCGAACCCTACTTCTCGGTGGGAACATTATATGAGTCTATAACGCTATATATCCTAATCTAAGGCAACCTAACATCTCGGATGTAACATTTGACAACATTCCAGGCGTGTCGGTCCCTACGTCTCGGTGGTAACATTACATGCGTCTGTGACGTTATATATCCTAACCTAAGGCAACCTAACATCTCGGATGCAATATTTGACAACATTCCTGGCCTGTCGAACCCTACTTCTAGGAGGGAACAGTATATACGTCTATAACGTCATATATCCTAACCTAAGGCAACCTAACTTCTCGGATGTAACATTTGACAACATTCCAGGCGTGTCGGTCCCTACGTCTCGGTGGTAACATTACATGCGTCTATAACGGTATATTTCCTAATCTAAGGCAACCTAACATCTCGGATGCAATATTTGACAACATTCCTGGCCTGTCGAACCCTACTTCTCGGAGGGAACAGTATATACGTCTATAACGTTATATATCCTAACCTAAGGCAACCTGACATCTCGGATGTATTATTCTACAACATTCCAGGCGTGTCGGACCCTACTTCTCGGTGGGAACAGTATATACGTCTGTAACGTCATATATCCTAACCTAAGGCAACCTAACATCTCGGATATAACATTTGACAACATTCCCGGCGTGTTGGAACCCTACGTGTCGGTGGTAACATTACGTGCGTCTATAACGTTATATATGCTAACCTAAGGCAACCTAACATCTCGGATGCAATATTTGACAACATTCCTGGCCTGTCGAAACCTACTTCTCGGAGGGAACAGCATATACGTCTATAACGTCATATATCCTAACCTAAGGCAACCTAACATCTCGGATATAACATTTGACAACATTCCCGGCGTGTTGGAACCCTATGTCTCGGTGGTAACATTACGTGCGTCTATAACGTTATATATGCTAACCTAAGGCAACCTAACATCTCGGATGCAATATTTGACAACATTCCTGGCCTGTCGAACCCTACTTCTCGGAGGGAACTGTATATACGTCTATAACGGTATATATCCTAATCTAAGGCAACCTAACATCTCGGATGTAACATTTGACGACATTCCAGGCGTGTCGGTCCCTACGTCTCGGTGGTACCATTACATGCGTCTATAACGTTATATATCCTAACCTAAGGCAACCTAACATCTCGGATGCAATATTTGACAACATTCCTGGCCTGTCGAACCCTACTTCTCGGAGGGAACAGTATATACGTCTATAACGTCATATATCCTAACCTAAGGCAACCTAACTTCTCGGATGTAACATTTGACAACATTCCAGGCGTGTCGGTCCCTACGTCTCGGTGGTAACATTACATGCGTATATAACGGTATATTTCCTAATCTAAGACAACCTAACATCTCGGATGCAATATTTGACAACATTCCTGGACTGTCGAACCCTACTTCTCGGAGGGAACAGTATATACGTCTATAACGTTATATATCCTAACCTAAGGCAACCTGACATCTCGGATGTATTATTCTACAACATTCCAGGCGTGTCGGACCCTACTTCTCGGTGGGAACAGTATATACGTCTGTAACGTCATATATCCTAACCTAAGGCAACCTAACATCTCGGATATAACATTTGACAACATTCCCGGCGTGTTGGAACCCTACGTGTCGGTGGTAACATTACGTGCGTCTATAACGTTATATATGCTAACCTAAGGCAACCTAACATCTCGGATGCAATATTTGACAACATTCCTGGCCTGTCGAAACCTACTTCTCGGAGGGAACAGCATATACGTCTATAACGTCATATATCCTAACCTAAGGCAACCTAACATCTCGGATATAACATTTGACAACATTCCCGGCGTGTTGGAACCCTATGTCTCGGTGGTAACATTACGTGCGTCTATAACGTTATATATGCTAACCTAAGGCAACCTAACATCTCGGATGCAATATTTGACAACATTCCTGGCCTGTCGAACCCTACTTCTCGGAGGGAACTGTATATACGTCTATAACGGTATATATCCTAATCTAAGGCAACCTAACATCTCGGATGTAACATTTGACGACATTCCAGGCGTGTCGGTCCCTACGTCTCGGTGGTACCATTACATGCGTCTATAACGTTATATATCCTAACCTAAGGCAACCTAACATCTCGGATGCAATATTTGACAACATTCCTGGCCTGTCGAACCCTACTTCTCGGAGGGAACAGTATATACGTCTATAACGTCATATATCCTAACCTAAGGCAACCTAACTTCTCGGATGTAACATTTGACAACATTCCAGGCGTGTCGGTCCCTACGTCTCGGTGGTAACATTACATGCGTCTATAACGGTATATTTCCTAATCTAAGACAACCTAACCTCTCGGATGCAATATTTGACAACATTCCTGGCCTGTCGAACCCTACTTCTAGGAGGGAACAGTATATACGTCTATAACGTCATATATCCTAACCTAAGGCAACCTAACTTCTCGGATGTAACATTTGACAACATTCCAGGCGTGTCGGTCCCTACGTCTCGGTGGTAACATTACATGCGTCTATGACGTTATATATCCTAACCTAAGGCAACCTAACATCTCGGATGCAATATTTGACAACATTCCTGGCCTGTCGAACCCTACTTCTAGGAGGGAACAGTATATACGTCTATAACGTCATATATCCTAACCTAAGGCAACCTAACTTCTCGGATGTAACATTTGACAACATTCCAGGCGTGTCGGTCCCTACGTCTCGGTGGTAACATTACATGCGTCTATAACGGTATATTTCCTAATCTAAGGCAACCTAACATCTCGGATGCAATATTTGACAACATTCCTGGCCTGTCGAACCCTACTTCTCGGAGGGAACAGTATATACGTCTATAACGTTATATATCCTAACCTAAGGCAACCTGACATCTCGGATGTATTATTCTACAACATTCCAGGCGTGTCGGACCCTACTTCTCGGTGGGAACAGTATATACGTCTGTAACGTCATATATCCTAACCTAAGGCAACCTAACATCTCGGATATAACATTTGACAACATTCCCGGCGTGTCGGTCCCTGCGTCTCGGTGGTAACATTACATGCGTCTATAACGTTATATATCCTAACCTAAGGCAACCTAACATCTCGGATGCAATATTTGACAACATTCCTGGCCTGTCGAATCCTACTTCTCGGAGGGAACAGCATATACGTCTATAACGTCATATATCCTAACCTAAGACAACCTAACATCTCGGATGTAACATTTGACAACATTCCAGGCGTGTCGGTCCCTACGTCTCGGCGGTAACATTACGTGCGTCTATTGCGGTATATATCCTAATCTTGGCAACGTAACTTCTCGGATGTAACATTTTACAACTTTCCAGGCCTGTCGGTCCCTACGTCTCGGTGGTAACATTACATGCGTCTATAACGTTATATATCCTAACCTAAGGCCACCTAACATCTCGTATGTAATATTTGACAACATTCCTGGCGTGTCGAACCCTACTTCTCGGTGGGAACAGTATATACGTCTATAACGTTATATATCCTAACGTAAGGTAACCTAACATCTCGGATGTAATATTTGACAACATTCCTGGCGTGTCGGACCCTACTTCTCGGTGGGAACAGTATATACGTCTGTAACGTCATATATCCTAACCTAAGGCAACCTAACATCTCGGATATAACATTTGACAACATACCCGGCGTGTTGGAACCCTACGTCTCGTTGGTAACATTACGTGCGTCTATAACGTTAGATATGCTAACCTAAGGCAACCTAACATCTCGGATGCAATATTTGACAACATTCCTGGCCTGTCGAACCCTACTTCTCGGAGGGAACAGTATATACGTCTATAACGTTATATATCCTAACCTAAGGCAACCTGACATCTCGGATGTAATATTCTACATCATTCCAGGCGTGTCGAACCCTACTTCTCGGTGGGAACATTATATGAGTCTATAACGCTATATATCCTAATCTAAGGCAACCTAACATCTCGGATGTAACATTTGACAACATTCCAGGCGTGTCGGTCCCTACGTCTCGGTGGTAACATTACATGCGTCTATGACGTTATATATCCTAACCTAAGGCAACCTAACATCTCGGATGCAATATTTGACAACATTCCTGGCCTGTCGAACCCTACTTCTAGGAGGGAACAGTATATACGTCTATAACGTCATATATCCTAACCTAAGGCAACCTAACTTCTCGGATGTAACATTTGACAACATTCCAGGCGTGTCGGTCCCTACGTCTCGGTGGTAACATTACATGCGTCTATAACGGTATATTTCCTAATCTAAGGCAACCTAACATCTCGGATGCAATATTTGACAACATTCCTGGCCTGTCGAACCCTACTTCTCGGAGGGAACAGTATATACGTCTATAACGTTATATATCCTAACCTAAGGCAACCTAACATCTCGGATGCAATATTTGACAACATTCCTGGCCTGTCGAATCCTACTTCTCGGAGGGAACAGCATATACGTCTATAACGTCATATATCCTAACCTAAGACAACCTAACATCTCGGATGTAACATTTGACAACATTCCAGGCGTGTCGGTCCCTACGTCTCGGCGGTAACATTACGTGCGTCTATTGCGGTATATATCCTAATCTTGGCAACGTAACTTCTCGGATGTAACATTTTACAACTTTCCAGGCCTGTCGGTCCCTACGTCTCGGTGGTAACATTACATGCGTCTATAACGTTATATATCCTAACCTAAGGCCACCTAACATCTCGTATGTAATATTTGACAACATTCCTGGCGTGTCGAACCCTACTTCTCGGTGGGAACAGTATATACGTCTATAACGTTATATATCCTAACGTAAGGTAACCTAACATCTCGGATGTAATATTTGACAACATTCCTGGCGTGTCGGACCCTACTTCTCGGTGGGAACAGTATATACGTCTGTAACGTCATATATCCTAACCTAAGGCAACCTAACATCTCGGATATAACATTTGACAACATACCCGGCGTGTTGGAACCCTACGTCTCGTTGGTAACATTACGTGCGTCTATAACGTTAGATATGCTAACCTAAGGCAACCTAACATCTCGGATGCAATATTTGACAACATTCCTGGCCTGTCGAACCCTACTTCTCGGAGGGAACAGTATATACGTCTATAACGTTATATATCCTAACCTAAGGCAACCTGACATCTCGGATGTAATATTCTACATCATTCCAGGCGTGTCGAACCCTACTTCTCGGTGGGAACATTATATGAGTCTATAACGCTATATATCCTAATCTAAGGCAACCTAACATCTCGGATGTAACATTTGACAACATTCCAGGCGTGTCGGTCCCTACGTCTCGGTGGTAACATTACATGCGTCTATGACGTTATATATCCTAACCTAAGGCAACCTAACATCTCGGATGCAATATTTGACAACATTCCTGGCCTGTCGAACCCTACTTCTAGGAGGGAACAGTATATACGTCTATAACGTCATATATCCTAACCTAAGGCAACCTAACTTCTCGGATGTAACATTTGACAACATTCCAGGCGTGTCGGTCCCTACGTCTCGGTGGTAACATTACATGCGTCTATAACGGTATATTTCCTAATCTAAGGCAACCTTACATCTCGGATGCAATATTTGACAACATTCCTGGCCTGTCGAACCCTACTTCTCGGAGGGAACAGTATATACGTCTATAACGTCATATATCCTAACCTAAGGCAACCTAACATCTCGGATATAACATTTGACAACATTCCCGGCGTGTTGGAACCCTATGTCTCGGTGGTAACATTACGTGCGTCTATAACGTTATATATGCTAACCTAAGGCAACCTAACATCTCGGATGCAATATTTGACAACATTCCTGGCCTGTCGAACCCTACTTCTCGGAGGGAACTGTATATACGTCTATAACGGTATATATCCTAATCTAAGGCAACCTAACATCTCGGATGTAACATTTGACGACATTCCAGGCGTGTCGGTCCCTACGTCTCGGTGGTACCATTACATGCGTCTATAACGTTATATATCCTAACCTAAGGCAACCTAACATCTCGGATGCAATATTTGACAACATTCCTGGCCTGTCGAACCCTACTTCTCGGAGGGAACAGTATATACGTCTATAACGTCATATATCCTAACCTAAGGCAACCTAACTTCTCGGATGTAACATTTGACAACATTCCAGGCGTGTCGGTCCCTACGTCTCGGTGGTAACATTACATGCGTCTATAACGGTATATTTCCTAATCTAAGACAACCTAACATCTCGGATGCAATATTTGACAACATTCCTGGCCTGTCGAACCCTACTTCTAGGAGGGAACAGTATATACGTCTATAACGTCATATATCCTAACCTAAGGCAACCTAACTTCTCGGATGTAACATTTGACAACATTCCAGGCGTGTCGGTCCCTACGTCTCGGTGGTAACATTACATGCGTCTATGACGTTATATATCCTAACCTAAGGCAACCTAACATCTCGGATGCAATATTTGACAACATTCCTGGCCTGTCGAACCCTACTTCTAGGAGGGAACAGTATATACGTCTATAACGTCATATATCCTAACCTAAGGCAACCTAACTTCTCGGATGTAACATTTGACAACATTCCAGGCGTGTCGGTCCCTACGTCTCGGTGGTAACATTACATGCGTCTATAACGGTATATTTCCTAATCTAAGGCAAACTAACATCTCGGATGCAATATTTGACAACATTCCTGGCCTGTCGAAACCTACTTCTCGGAGGGAACAGCATATACGTCTATAACGTCATATATCCTAACCTAAGGCAACCTAACATCTCGTATATAACATTTGACAACATTCCCGGCGTGTTGGAACCCTATGTCTCGGTGGTAACATTACGTGCGTCTATAACGTTATATATGCTAACCTAAGGCAACCTAACATCTCGGATGCAATATTTGACAACATTCCTGGCCTGTCGAACCCTACTTCTCGGAGGGAACTGTATATACGTCTATAACGGTATATATCCTAATCTAAGGCAACCTAACATCTCGGATGTAACATTTGACGACATTCCAGGCGTGTCGGTCCCTACGTCTCGGTGGTACCATTACATGCGTCTATAACGTTATATATCCTAACCTAAGGCAACCTAACATCTCGGATGCAATATTTGACAACATTCCTGGCCTGTCGAACCCTACTTCTCGGAGGGAACAGTATATACGTCTATAACGTCATATATCCTAACCTAAGGCAACCTAACTTCTCGGATGTAACATTTGACAACATTCCAGGCGTGTCGGTCCCTACGTCTCGGTGGTAACATTACATGCGTCTATAACGGTATATTTCCTAATCTAAGACAACCTAACATCTCGGATGCAATATTTGACAACATTCCTGGCCTGTCGAACCCTACTTCTAGGAGGGAACAGTATATACGTCTATAACGTCATATATCCTAGCCTAAGGCAACCTAACATCTCGGATGTAACATTTGACAACATTCCAGGCGTGTCGGTCCCTACGTCTCGGTGGTAACATTACATGCGTCTATAACGGTATATTTCCTAATCTAAGGCAACCTAACATCTCGGATGCAATATTTGACAACATTCCTGGCCTGTCGAACCCTACTTCTCGGAGGGAACAGTATATACGTCTATAACGTTATATATCCTAACCTAAGGCAACCTGACATCTCGGATGTATTATTCTACAACATTCCAGGCGTGTCGGACCCTACTTCTCGGTGGGAACAGTATATACGTCTGTAACGTCATATATCCTAACCTAAGGCAACCTAACATCTCGGATATAACATTTGACAACATTCCCGGCGTGTTGGAACCCTACGTGTCGGTGGTAACATTACGTGCGTCTATAACGTTATATATGCTAACCTAAGGCAACCTAACATCTTGGATGCAATATTTGACAACATTCCAGGCCTGTCGAACCCTACTTCTAGGAGGGAACTGTATATACGTCTATAACGCTATATATCCTAATCTAAGGCAACCTAACATCTCGGATGTAACATTTGACAACATTCCAGGCGTGTCGGTCCCTACGTCTCGGTGGTACCATTACATGCGTCTATAACGTTATATATCCTAACCTAAGGCAACCTAACATCTCGGATGCAATATTTGACAACATTCCTGGCCTGTCGAACCCTACTTCTCGGAGGGAACAGTATATACGTCTATAACGTCATATATCCTAACCTAAGGCAACCTAACATCTCGAATGTAACATTTGACAACATTCCAGGCGTGTCGAACCCTACGTCTCGGTGGGAACAGTATATACGTCTATAACGTTATATATCCTAACGTAAGGCAACCTAACATCTCGGATGTAATATTTGATAACATTCCTGGCGTGTCGGACCCTACTTCTCGGTGGGAACAGTATATACGTCTGTAACGTCATATATCCTAACCTAAGGCAACCTAACATCTCGGATATAACATTTGACAACATTCCCGGCGTGTTGGAACCCTATGTCTCGGTGGTAACATTACGTGCGTCTATAACGTTATATATGCTAACCTAAGGCAACCTAACATCTCGGATGCAATATTTGACAACATTCCTGGCGTGTCGAACCCTACTTCTCAGAGGGAACAGTATATACGTCTATAACGGTATATGTCCTAATCTAAGGCAACCTAACATCTCGGATGCAATATTTGACAACATTCCTGGCCTGTCGAACCCTACTTCTCGGAGGGACCAGTATATACGTCTGTGACGACATATATCCTAACCTAAGACAACCTAACATCCCGGATGTAACATTTGACAACATTCCAGGCGTGTCGGTCCCTGCGTCTCGGTGGTAACATTACATGCGTCTATAACGTTATATATCCTAACCTAAGGCAACCTAACATCTCGGATGCAATATTTGACAACATTCCTGGCCTGTCGAATCCTACTTCTCGGAGGGAACAGCATATACGTCTATAACGTCATATATCCTAACCTAAGGCAACCTAACATCTCGGATGCAATATTTGACAACATTCCTGGCCTGTCGAACCCTACTTCTCGGAGGGAACAGTATATACGTCTATAACGTCATATATCCTAACCTAAGGCAACCTAACATCTCGAATGTAACATTTGACAACATTCCAGGCGTGTCGAACCCTACGTCTCGGTGGGAACAGTATATACGTCTATAACGTTATATATCCTAACGTAAGGCAACCTAACATCTCGGATGTAATATTTGACAACATTCCTGGCGTGTCGGACCCTACTTCTCGGTGGGAACAGTATATACGTCTGTAACGTCATATATCCTAACCTAAGGCAACCTAACATCTCGGATATAACATTTGACAACATTCCCGGCGTGTTGGAACCCTATGTCTCGGTGGTAACATTACGTGCGTCTATAACGTTATATATGCTAACCTAAGGCAACCTAACATCTCGGATGCAATATTTGACAACATTCCTGGCGTGTCGAACCCTACTTCTCAGAGGGAAGAGTATATACGTCTATAACGGTATATGTCCTAATCTAAGGCAACCTAACATCTCGGATGCAATATTTGACAACATTCCTGGCCTGTCGAACCCTACTTCTCGGAGGGACCAGTATATACGTCTGTGACGACATATATCCTAACCTAAGACAACCTAACATCCCGGATGTAACATTTGACAACATTCCAGGCGTGTCGGTCCCTGCGTCTCGGTGGTAACATTACATGCGTCTATAACGTTATATATCCTAACCTAAGGCAACCTAACATCTCGGATGCAATATTTGACAACATTCCTGGCCTGTCGAATCCTACATCTCGGAGGGAACAGCATATACGTCTATAACGTCATATATCCTAACCTAAGACAACCTAACATCTCGGATATAACATTTGACAACATTCCCGGCGTGTTGGAACCCTATGTCTCGGTGGTAACATTACGTGCGTCTATAACGTTATATATGCTAACCTAAGGCAACCTAACATATTGGATGCAATATTTGACAACATTCCTGACCTGTCGAACCCTACTTCTCGGAGGGAACTGTATATACGTCTATAACGCTATATATCCTAATCTAAGGCAACCTAACATCTCGGATGTAACATTTGACAACATTCCAGGCGTGTCGGTCCCTACGTCTCGGTGGTACCATTACGTGCGTCTATAACGTTATATATCCTAACCTAAGGCAACCTAACATCTCGGATGCAATATTTGACAACATTCCTGGCCTGTCGAACCCTACTTCTCGGAGGGAACAGTATATACGTCTATAACGTCATATATCCTAACCTAAGGCAACCTAACATCTCGAATGTAACATTTGACAACATTCCAGGCGTGTCGAACCCTACTTCTCGGAGGGAACAGTATATACGTCTATAACGTCATATATCCTAACCTAAGGCAACCTAACATCTCGGATATAACATTTGACAACATTCCCGGCGTGTTGGAACCCTATGTCTCGGTGGTAACATTACGTGCGTCTATAACGTTATATATGCTAACCTAAGGCAACCTAACATCTCGGATGCAATATTTGACAACATTCCTGGCCTGTCGAACCCTACTTCTCGGAGGGAACTGTATATACGTCTATAACGGTATATATCCTAATCTAAGGCAACCTAACATCTCGGATGTAACATTTGACGACATTCCAGGCGTGTCGGTCCCTACGTCTCGGTGGTACCATTACATGCGTCTATAACGTTATATATCCTAACCTAAGGCAACCTAACATCTCGGATGCAATATTTGACAACATTCCTGGCCTGTCGAACCCTACTTCTCGGAGGGAACAGTATATACGTCTATAACGTCATATATCCTAACCTAAGGCAACCTAACTTCTCGGATGTAACATTTGACAACATTCCAGGCGTGTCGGTCCCTACGTCTCGGTGGTAACATTACATGCGTCTATAACGGTATATTTCCTAATCTAAGACAACCTAACATCTCGGATGCAATATTTGACAACATTCCTGGCCTGTCGAACCCTACTTCTAGGAGGGAACAGTATATACGTCTATAACGTCATATATCCTAACCTAAGGCAACCTAACTTCTCGGATGTAACATTTGACAACATTCCAGGCGTGTCGGTCCCTACGTCTCGGTGGTAACATTACATGCGTCTATGACGTTATATATCCTAACCTAAGGCAACCTAACATCTCGGATGCAATATTTGACAACATTCCTGGCCTGTCGAACCCTACTTCTCGGAGGGAACTGTATATACGTCTATAACGGTATATATCCTAATCTAAGGCAACCTAACATCTCGGATGTAACATTCGACGACATTCCAGGCGTGTCGGTCCCTACGTCTCGGTGGTACCATTACATGCGTCTATAACGTTATATATCCTAACCTAAGGCAACCTAACATCTCGGATGCAATATTTGACAACATTCCTGGCCTGTCGAACCCTACTTCTCGGAGGGAACAGTATATACGTCTATAACGTCATATATCCTAACCTAAGGCAACCTAACTTCTCGGATGTAACATTTGACAACATTCCAGGCGTGTCGGTCCCTACGTCTCGGTGGTAACATTACATGCGTCTATAACGTTATATATCCTAACCTAAGGCAACCTAACATCTCGGATGCAATATTTGACAACATTCCTGGCCTGTCGAATCCTACTTCTCGGAGGGAACAGCATATACGTCTATAACGTCATATATCCTAACCTAAGGCAACCTAACATCTCGGATGCAATATTTGACAACATTCCTGGCCTGTCGAACCCTACTTCTCGGAGGGAACAGTATATACGTCTATAACGTCATATATCCTAACCTAAGGCAACCTAACATCTCGAATGTAACATTTGACAACATTCCAGGCGTGTCGAACCCTACGTCTCGGTGGGAACAGTATATACGTCTATAACGTTATATATCCTAACGTAAGGCAACCTAACATCTCGGATGTAATATTTGACAACATTCCTGGCGTGTCGGACCCTACTTCTCGGTGGGAACAGTATATACGTCTGTAACGTCATATATCCTAACCTAAGGCAACCTAACATCTCGGATATAACATTTGACAACATTCCCGGCGTGTTGGAACCCTATGTCTCGGTGGTAACATTACGTGCGTCTATAACGTTATATATGCTAACCTAAGGCAACCTAACATCTCGGATGCAATATTTGACAACATTCCTGGCGTGTCGAACCCTACTTCTCAGAGGGAAGAGTATATACGTCTATAACGGTATATGTCCTAACCTAAGGCAACCTAACATCTCGGATGCAATATTTGACAACATTCCTGGCCTGTCGAACCCTACATCTCGGAGGGAACAGCATATACGTCTATAACGTCATATATCCTAACCTAAGACAACCTAACATCTCGGAAATAACATTTGACAACATTCCCGGCGTGTTGGAACCCTATGTCTCGGTGGTAACATTACGTGCGTCTATAACGTTATATATGCTAACCTAAGGCAACCTAACATATTGGATGCAATATTTCACAACATTCCTGACCTGTCGAACCCTACTTCTCGGAGGGAACTGTATATACGTCTATAACGCTATATATCCTAATCTAAGGCAACCTAACATCTCGGATGTAACATTTGACAACATTCCAGGCGTGTCGGTCCCTACGTCTCGGTGGTACCATTACGTGCGTCTATAACGTTATATATCCTAACCTAAGGCAACCTAAGATCTCGGATGCAATATTTGACAACATTCCTGGCCTGTCGAACCCTACTTCTCGGAGGGAACAGTATATACGTCTATAACGTCATATATCCTAACCTAAGGCAACCTAACATCTCGAATGTAACATTTGACAACATTCCAGGCGTGTTGAACCCTACGTCTCGGTGGGAACAGTATATACGTCTATAACGTTATATATCCTAACGTAAGGCAACCTAACATCTCGGATGTAATATTTGACAACATTCCTGGCGTGTCGGACCCTACTTCTCGGTGGGAACAGTATATACGTCTGTAACGTCATATATCCTAACCTAAGGCAACCTAACATCTCGGATATAACATTTGACAACATTCCCGGCGTGTTGGAACCCTATGTCTCGGTGGTAACATTACGTGCGTCTATAACGTTATATATGCTAACCTAAGGCAACCTAACATCTCGGATGCAATATTTGACAACATTCCTGGCGTGTCGAACCCTACTTCTCAGAGGGAACAGTATATACGTCTATAACGGTATATGTCCTAATCTAAGGCAACCTAACATCTCGGATGCAATATTTGACAACATTCCTGGCCTGTCGAACCCTACTTCTCGGAGGGAACAGCATATACGTCTATAACGTCATATATCCTAACCTAAGACAACCTAACATCTCGGATGTAACATTTGACAACATTCCAGGCGTGTCGGTCCCTACGTCTCGGCGGTAACATTACGTGCGTCTATTGCGGTATATATCCTAATCTTGGCAACGTAACTTCTAGGATGTAACATTTTACAACTTTCCAGGCCTGTCGGTCCCTACGTCTCGGTGGTAACATTACATGCGTCTATAACGGTATATTTCCTAATCTAAGGCAACCTAACATCTCGGATGCAATATTTGACAACATTCCAGGCCTGTCGAACCCTACTTCTAGGAGGGAACTGTATATACGTCTATAACGCTATATATCCTAATCTAAGGCAACCTAACATCTCGGATGTAACATTTGACAACATTCCAGGCGTGTCGGTCCCTACGTCTCGGTGGTACCATTACATGCGTCTATAACGTTATATATCCTAACCTAAGGCAACCTAACATCTCGGATGCAATATTTGACAACATTCCTGGCCTGTCGAACCCTACTTCTCGGAGGGAACAGTATATACGTCTATAACGTCATATATCCTAACCTAAGGCAACCTAACATCTCGAATGTAACATTTGACAACATTCCAGGCGTGTCGAACCCTACGTCTCGGTGGGAACAGTATATACGTCTATAACGTTATATATCCTAACGTAAGGCAACCTAACATCTCGGATGTAATATTTGATAACATTCCTGGCGTGTCGGACCCTACTTCTCGGTGGGAACAGTATATACGTCTGTAACGTCATATATCCTAACCTAAGGCAACCTAACATCTCGGATATAACATTTGACAACATTCCCGGCGTGTTGGAACCCTATGTCTCGGTGGTAACATTACGTGCGTCTATAACGTTATATATGCTAACCTAAGGCAACCTAACATCTCGGATGCAATATTTGACAACATTCCTGGCGTGTCGAACCCTACTTCTCAGAGGGAACAGTATATACGTCTATAACGGTATATGTCCTAATCTAAGGCAACCTAACATCTCGGATGCAATATTTGACAACATTCCTGGCCTGTCGAACCCTACTTCTCGGAGGGACCAGTATATACGTCTGTGACGACATATATCCTAACCTAAGACAACCTAACATCCCGGATGTAACATTTGACAACATTCCAGGCGTGTCGGTCCCTGCGTCTCGGTGGTAACATTACATGCGTCTATAACGTTATATATCCTAACCTAAGGCAACCTAACATCTCGGATGCAATATTTGACAACATTCCTGGCCTGTCGAATCCTACTTCTCGGAGGGAACAGCATATACGTCTATAACGTCATATATCCTAACCTAAGGCAACCTAACATCTCGGATGCAATATTTGACAACATTCCTGGCCTGTCGAACCCTACTTCTCGGAGGGAACAGTATATACGTCTATAACGTCATATATCCTAACCTAAGGCAACCTAACATCTCGAATGTAACATTTGACAACATTCCAGGCGTGTCGAACCCTACGTCTCGGTGGGAACAGTATATACGTCTATAACGTTATATATCCTAACGTAAGGCAACCTAACATCTCGGATGTAATATTTGACAACATTCCTGGCGTGTCGGACCCTACTTCTCGGTGGGAACAGTATATACGTCTGTAACGTCATATATCCTAACCTAAGGCAACCTAACATCTCGGATATAACATTTGACAACATTCCCGGCGTGTTGGAACCCTATGTCTCGGTGGTAACATTACGTGCGTCTATAACGTTATATATGCTAACCTAAGGCAACCTAACATCTCGGATGCAATATTTGACAACATTCCTGGCGTGTCGAACCCTACTTCTCAGAGGGAAGAGTATATACGTCTATAACGGTATATGTCCTAATCTAAGGCAACCTAACATCTCGGATGCAATATTTGACAACATTCCTGGCCTGTCGAACCCTACTTCTCGGAGGGACCAGTATATACGTCTGTGACGACATATATCCTAACCTAAGACAACCTAACATCCCGGATGTAACATTTGACAACATTCCAGGCGTGTCGGTCCCTGCGTCTCGGTGGTAACATTACATGCGTCTATAACGTTATATATCCTAACCTAAGGCAACCTAACATCTCGGATGCAATATTTGACAACATTCCTGGCCTGTCGAATCCTACATCTCGGAGGGAACAGCATATACGTCTATAACGTCATATATCCTAACCTAAGACAACCTAACATCTCGGATATAACATTTGACAACATTCCCGGCGTGTTGGAACCCTATGTCTCGGTGGTAACATTACGTGCGTCTATAACGTTATATATGCTAACCTAAGGCAACCTAACATATTGGATGCAATATTTGACAACATTCCTGACCTGTCGAACCCTACTTCTCGGAGGGAACTGTATATACGTCTATAACGCTATATATCCTAATCTAAGGCAACCTAACATCTCGGATGTAACATTTGACAACATTCCAGGCGTGTCGGTCCCTACGTCTCGGTGGTACCATTACGTGCGTCTATAACGTTATATATCCTAACCTAAGGCAACCTAACATCTCGGATGCAATATTTGACAACATTCCTGGCCTGTCGAACCCTACTTCTCGGAGGGAACAGTATATACGTCTATAACGTCATATATCCTAACCTAAGGCAACCTAACATCTCGAATGTAACATTTGACAACATTCCAGGCGTGTCGAACCCTACTTCTCGGAGGGAACAGTATATACGTCTATAACGTCATATATCCTAACCTAAGGCAACCTAACATCTCGGATATAACATTTGACAACATTCCCGGCGTGTTGGAACCCTATGTCTCGGTGGTAACATTACGTGCGTCTATAACGTTATATATGCTAACCTAAGGCAACCTAACATCTCGGATGCAATATTTGACAACATTCCTGGCCTGTCGAACCCTACTTCTCGGAGGGAACTGTATATACGTCTATAACGGTATATATCCTAATCTAAGGCAACCTAACATCTCGGATGTAACATTTGACGACATTCCAGGCGTGTCGGTCCCTACGTCTCGGTGGTACCATTACATGCGTCTATAACGTTATATATCCTAACCTAAGGCAACCTAACATCTCGGATGCAATATTTGACAACATTCCTGGCCTGTCGAACCCTACTTCTCGGAGGGAACAGTATATACGTCTATAACGTCATATATCCTAACCTAAGGCAACCTAACTTCTCGGATGTAACATTTGACAACATTCCAGGCGTGTCGGTCCCTACGTCTCGGTGGTAACATTACATGCGTCTATAACGGTATATTTCCTAATCTAAGACAACCTAACATCTCGGATGCAATATTTGACAACATTCCTGGCCTGTCGAACCCTACTTCTAGGAGGGAACAGTATATACGTCTATAACGTCATATATCCTAACCTAAGGCAACCTAACTTCTCGGATGTAACATTTGACAACATTCCAGGCGTGTCGGTCCCTACGTCTCGGTGGTAACATTACATGCGTCTATGACGTTATATATCCTAACCTAAGGCAACCTAACATCTCGGATGCAATATTTGACAACATTCCTGGCCTGTCGAACCCTACTTCTCGGAGGGAACTGTATATACGTCTATAACGGTATATATCCTAATCTAAGGCAACCTAACATCTCGGATGTAACATTCGACGACATTCCAGGCGTGTCGGTCCCTACGTCTCGGTGGTACCATTACATGCGTCTATAACGTTATATATCCTAACCTAAGGCAACCTAACATCTCGGATGCAATATTTGACAACATTCCTGGCCTGTCGAACCCTACTTCTCGGAGGGAACAGTATATACGTCTATAACGTCATATATCCTAACCTAAGGCAACCTAACTTCTCGGATGTAACATTTGACAACATTCCAGGCGTGTCGGTCCCTACGTCTCGGTGGTAACATTACATGCGTCTATAACGTTATATATCCTAACCTAAGGCAACCTAACATCTCGGATGCAATATTTGACAACATTCCTGGCCTGTCGAATCCTACTTCTCGGAGGGAACAGCATATACGTCTATAACGTCATATATCCTAACCTAAGGCAACCTAACATCTCGGATGCAATATTTGACAACATTCCTGGCCTGTCGAACCCTACTTCTCGGAGGGAACAGTATATACGTCTATAACGTCATATATCCTAACCTAAGGCAACCTAACATCTCGAATGTAACATTTGACAACATTCCAGGCGTGTCGAACCCTACGTCTCGGTGGGAACAGTATATACGTCTATAACGTTATATATCCTAACGTAAGGCAACCTAACATCTCGGATGTAATATTTGACAACATTCCTGGCGTGTCGGACCCTACTTCTCGGTGGGAACAGTATATACGTCTGTAACGTCATATATCCTAACCTAAGGCAACCTAACATCTCGGATATAACATTTGACAACATTCCCGGCGTGTTGGAACCCTATGTCTCGGTGGTAACATTACGTGCGTCTATAACGTTATATATGCTAACCTAAGGCAACCTAACATCTCGGATGCAATATTTGACAACATTCCTGGCGTGTCGAACCCTACTTCTCAGAGGGAAGAGTATATACGTCTATAACGGTATATGTCCTAACCTAAGGCAACCTAACATCTCGGATGCAATATTTGACAACATTCCTGGCCTGTCGAACCCTACATCTCGGAGGGAACAGCATATACGTCTATAACGTCATATATCCTAACCTAAGACAACCTAACATCTCGGAAATAACATTTGACAACATTCCCGGCGTGTTGGAACCCTATGTCTCGGTGGTAACATTACGTGCGTCTATAACGTTATATATGCTAACCTAAGGCAACCTAACATATTGGATGCAATATTTCACAACATTCCTGACCTGTCGAACCCTACTTCTCGGAGGGAACTGTATATACGTCTATAACGCTATATATCCTAATCTAAGGCAACCTAACATCTCGGATGTAACATTTGACAACATTCCAGGCGTGTCGGTCCCTACGTCTCGGTGGTACCATTACGTGCGTCTATAACGTTATATATCCTAACCTAAGGCAACCTAAGATCTCGGATGCAATATTTGACAACATTCCTGGCCTGTCGAACCCTACTTCTCGGAGGGAACAGTATATACGTCTATAACGTCATATATCCTAACCTAAGGCAACCTAACATCTCGAATGTAACATTTGACAACATTCCAGGCGTGTTGAACCCTACGTCTCGGTGGGAACAGTATATACGTCTATAACGTTATATATCCTAACGTAAGGCAACCTAACATCTCGGATGTAATATTTGACAACATTCCTGGCGTGTCGGACCCTACTTCTCGGTGGGAACAGTATATACGTCTGTAACGTCATATATCCTAACCTAAGGCAACCTAACATCTCGGATATAACATTTGACAACATTCCCGGCGTGTTGGAACCCTATGTCTCGGTGGTAACATTACGTGCGTCTATAACGTTATATATGCTAACCTAAGGCAACCTAACATCTCGGATGCAATATTTGACAACATTCCTGGCGTGTCGAACCCTACTTCTCAGAGGGAACAGTATATACGTCTATAACGGTATATGTCCTAATCTAAGGCAACCTAACATCTCGGATGCAATATTTGACAACATTCCTGGCCTGTCGAACCCTACTTCTCGGAGGGAACAGCATATACGTCTATAACGTCATATATCCTAACCTAAGACAACCTAACATCTCGGATGTAACATTTGACAACATTCCAGGCGTGTCGGTCCCTACGTCTCGGCGGTAACATTACGTGCGTCTATTGCGGTATATATCCTAATCTTGGCAACGTAACTTCTAGGATGTAACATTTTACAACTTTCCAGGCCTGTCGGTCCCTACGTCTCGGTGGTAACATTACATGCGTCTATAACGGTATATTTCCTAATCTAAGGCAACCTAACATCTCGGATGCAATATTTGACAACATTCCTGGCCTGTCGAACCCTACTTCTCGGAGGGAACAGTATATACGTCTATAACGTTATATATCCTAACCTAAGGCAACCTGACATCTCGGATGTATTATTCTACAACATTCCAGGCGTGTCGGACCCTACTTCTCGGTGGGAACAGTATATACGTCTGTAACGTCATATATCCTAACCTAAGGCAACCTAACATCTCGGATATAACATTTGACAACATTCCCGGCGTGTTGGAACCCTACGTGTCGGTGGTAACATTACGTGCGTCTACAACGTTATATATGCTAACCTAAGGCAACCTAACATCTCGGATGCAATATTTGACAACATTCCTGGCCTGTCGAAACCTACTTCTCGGAGGGAACAGCATATACGTCTATAACGTCATATATCCTAACCTAAGGCAACCTAACATCTCGGATATAACATTTGACAACATTCCCGGCGTGTTGGAACCCTATGTCTCGGTGGTAACATTACGTGCGTCTATAACGTTATATATGCTAACCTAAGGCAACCTAACATCTCGGATGCAATATTTGACAACATTCCTGGCCTGTCGAACCCTACTTCTCGGAGGGAACTGTATATACGTCTATAACGGTATATATCCTAATCTAAGGCAACCTAACATCTCGGATGTAACATTTGACAACATTCCAGGCGTGTCGGTCCCTACGTCTCGGTGGTACCATTACATGCGTCTATAACGTTATATATCCTAACCTAAGGCAACCTAACATCTCGGATGCAATATTTGACAACATTCCTGGCCTGTCGAACCCTACTTCTCGGAGGGAACAGTATATACGTCTATAACGTCATATATCCTAACCTAAGGCAACCTAACATCTCGAATGTAACATTTGACAACATTCCAGGCGTGTCGAACCCTACGTCTCGGTGGGAACAGTATATACGTCTATAACATTATATATCCTAACGTAAGGCAACCTAACATCTCGGATGTAATATTTGACAACATTCCTGGCGTGTCGGACCCTACTTCTCGGTGGGAACAGTATATACGTCTGTAACGTCATATATCCTAACCTAAGGCAACCTAACATCTCGGATATAACATTTGACAACATTCCCGGCGTGTTGGAACCCTATGTCTCGGTGGTAACATTACGTGCGTCTATAACGTTATATATGCTAACCTAAGGAAACCTAACATCTCGGATGCAATATTTGACAACATTCCTGGCCTGTCGAAACCTACTTCTCGGGGGGAACAGCATATACGTCTATAACGCTATATATCCTAATCTAAGGCAACCTAACATCTCGGATGTAACATTTGACAACATTCCAGGCGTGTCGGTCCCTACGTCTCGGTGGTACCATTACGTGCGTCTATAACGTTATATATCCTAACCTAAGGCAACCTAACATCTCGGATGCAATATTTGACAACATTCCTGGCCTGTCGAACCCTACTTCTCGGAGGGAACAGTATATACGTCTATAACGTCATATATCCTAACCTAAGGCAACCTAACATCTCGAATGTAACATTTGACAATATTCCAGGCGTGTCGAACCCTACGTCTCGGTGGGAACAGTATATACGTCTATAACGTTATATATCCTAACGTAAGGCAACCTAACATCTCGGATGTAATATTTGACAACATTCCTGGCGTGTCGGACCCTACTTCTCGGTGGGAACAGTATATACGTCTGTAACGTCATATATCCTAACCTAAGGCAACCTAACATCTCGGATATAACATTTGACAACATTCCCGGCGTGTTGGAACCCTATGTCTCGGTGGTAACATTACGTGCGTCTATAACGTTATATATGCTAACCTAAGGCAACCTAACATCTCGGATGCAATATTTGACAACATTCCTGGCGTGTCGAACCCTACTTCTCAGAGGGAACAGTATATACGTCTATAACGGTATATGTCCTAATCTAAGGCAACCTAACATCTCGGATGCAATATTTGACAACATTCCTGGCCTGTGGAACCCTACTTCTCGGAGGGAACAGCATATACGTCTATAACGTCATATATCCTAACCTAAGACAACCTAACATCTCGGATGTAACATTTGACAACATTCCAGGCGTGTCGGTCCCTACGTCTCGGCGGTAACATTACGTGCGTCTATTGCGGTATATATCCTAATCTTGGCAACGTAACTTCTAGGATGTAACATTTTACAACTTTCCAGGCCTGTCGGTCCCTACGTCTCGGTGGTAACATTACATGCGTCTATAACGGTATATTTCCTAATCTAAGGCAACCTAACATCTCGGATGCAATATTTGACAACATTCCTGGCCTGTCGAACCCTACTTCTCGGAGGGAACAGTATATACGTCTATAACGTTATATATCCTAACCTAAGGCAACCTGACATCTCGGATGTATTATTCTACAACATTCCAGGCGTGTCGGACCCTACTTCTCGGTGGGAACAGTATATACGTCTGTAACGTCATATATCCTAACCTAAGGCAACCTAACATCTCGGATATAACATTTGACAACATTCCCGGCGTGTTGGAACCCTACGTGTCGGTGGTAACATTACGTGCGTCTACAACGTTATATATGCTAACCTAAGGCAACCTAACATCTCGGATGCAATATTTGACAACATTCCTGGCCTGTCGAAACCTACTTCTCGGAGGGAACAGCATATACGTCTATAACGTCATATATCCTAACCTAAGGCAACCTAACATCTCGGATATAACATTTGACAACATTCCCGGCGTGTTGGAACCCTATGTCTCGGTGGTAACATTACGTGCGTCTATAACGTTATATATGCTAACCTAAGGCAACCTAACATCTCGGATGCAATATTTGACAACATTCCTGGCCTGTCGAACCCTACTTCTCGGAGGGAACTGTATATACGTCTATAACGGTATATATCCTAATCTAAGGCAACCTAACATCTCGGATGTAACATTTGACAACATTCCAGGCGTGTCGGTCCCTACGTCTCGGTGGTACCATTACATGCGTCTATAACGTTATATATCCTAACCTAAGGCAACCTAACATCTCGGATGCAATATTTGACAACATTCCTGGCCTGTCGAACCCTACTTCTCGGAGGGAACAGTATATACGTCTATAACGTCATATATCCTAACCTAAGGCAACCTAACATCTCGAATGTAACATTTGACAACATTCCAGGCGTGTCGAACCCTACGTCTCGGTGGGAACAGTATATACGTCTATAACGTTATATATCCTAACGTAAGGCAACCTAACATCTCGGATGTAATATTTGACAACATTCCTGGCGTGTCGGACCCTACTTCTCGGTGGGAACAGTATATACGTCTGTAACGTCATATATCCTAACCTAAGGCAACCTAACATCTCGGATATAACATTTGACAACATTCCCGGCGTGTTGGAACCCTATGTCTCGGTGGTAACATTACGTGCGACTATAACGTTATATATGCTAACCTAAGGAAACCTAACATCTCGGATGCAATATTTGACAACATTCCTGGCCTGTCGAAACCTACTTCTCGGAGGGAACAGCATATACGTCTATAACGACATATATCCTAACCTAAGACAACCTAACATCTCGGATATAACATTTGACAAAATTCCCGGCGTGTTGGAACCCTACGTCTCGGTGGTAACATTACGTGCGTCTATAACGTTATATATGCTAACCTAAGGCAACCTAACATCTCGGATGCAATATTTGACAACATTCCTGGCCTGTCGAACCCTACTTCTCGGAGGGAACAGCATATACGTCTACAACGTCATATATCCTAACCTAAGGCAACCTAACATCTCGGATGTAACATTTGACAACATTCCAGGTGTGTCGGTCCCTACGTCTCGGTGGTAACGTTACATGCGTCTACAACGTTATATATCCTAACCTAAGGCAACCTAACATCTCAGATGTAACATTTGACAACATTCCAGGCGTGTCGGTCCCCACGTCTCGGTGGTAACATTACATGCGTCTATAACGTTATATATCCTAACCTAAGGCCACCTAACATCTCGTATGTAATATTTGACTACATTCCTGGCGTGTCGAACCCTACTTCTCGGTGGGAACAGTATATACGTCTATAACGTTATATATCCTAACGTAAGGTAACCTAACATC
Source organism: Xylocopa violacea (assembly GCA_963969225.1). Classification (NCBI taxonomy): domain Eukaryota; kingdom Metazoa; phylum Arthropoda; class Insecta; order Hymenoptera; family Apidae; genus Xylocopa; species Xylocopa violacea. The sequence goes on along the minus strand of CAXAJV010000002.1, from coordinate 20,843,592 downwards.
TCGGATGTAATATTCGACAACATTCCTGGCGTGTCGGACCCTACTTCTCGGTGGGAACAGTATATACGTCTGTAACGTCATATATCCTAACCTAAGGCAACCCAACATCTCGGATATAACATTTGACAACATACGCGGCGTGTTGGAACCCTACGTCTCGGTGGTAACATTACGTGCGTCTATAACGTTATATATGCTAACCTAAGGCAACCTAACATCTCGGATGCAATATTTGACAACATTCCTGGCCTGTCGAACCCTACTTCTCGGAGCGAACAGTATATACGTCTATAACGTCATATATGCTAACCTAAGGCAACCTAACATCTCGGATGTAACATTTGACAACATTCCAGGCGTGTCGGTCCCTACGTCTCGGTGGTAACATTACATGCGTCTATAACGGTATGTTTCCTTATCTAAGGCAACCTAACATCTCGGATGCAATATTTGACAACATTCCTGGCGTGTCGAACCCTACTTCTCAGAGGGAACAGTATATACGTCTATAACGGTATATGTCCTAATCTAAGGCAACCTAACATCTCGGATGCAATATTTGACAACATTCCAGGCGTGTCGGTCCCTACGTCTCGGTGGTAACATTACATGCGTCTATAACGGTATATTTCCTAATCTAAGACAACCTAACATCTCGGATGCAATATTTGACAACATTCCTGGCCTGTCGAACCCTACTTCTAGGAGGGAACAGTATATACGTCTATAACGTCATATATCCTAACCTAAGGCAACCTAACTTCTCGGATGTAACATTTGACAACATTCCAGGCGTGTCGGTCCCTACGTCTCGGTGGTAACATTACATGCGTCTATGACGTTATATATCCTAACCTAAGGCAACCTAACATCTCGGATGCAATATTTGACAACATTCCTGGCCTGTCGAACCCTACTTCTAGGAGGGAACAGTATATACGTCTATAACGTCATATATCCTAACCTAAGGCAACCTAACTTCTCGGATGTAACATTTGACAACATTCCAGGCGTGTTGGAACCCTATGTCTCGGTGGTAACATTACGTGCGTCTATAACGTTATATATGCTAACCGAAGGCAACCTAACATCTCGGATGCAATATTTGACAACATTCCTGGCCTGTCGAACCCTACTTCTCGGAGGGAACTGTATATACGTCTATAACGGTATATATCCTAATCTAAGGCAACCTAACATCTCGGATGTAACATTTGACAACATTCCAGGCGTGTCGGTCCCTACGTCTCGGTGGTACCATTACATGCGTCTATAACGTTATATATCCTAACCTAAGGCAACCTAACATCTCGGATGCAATATTTGACAACATTCCTGGCCTGTCGAACCCTACTTCTCGGAGGGAACAGTATATACGTCTATAACGTCATATATCCTAACCTAAGGCAACCTAACATCTCGAATGTAACATTTGACAACATTCCAGGCGTGTCGAACCCTACGTCTCGGTGGGAACAGTATATACGTCTATAACGTTATATATCCTAACGTAAGGCAACCTAACATCTCGGATGTAATATTTGACAACATTCCTGGCGTGTCGGACCCTACTTCTCGGTGGGAACAGTATATACGTCTGTAACGTCATATATCCTAACCTAAGGCAACCTAACATCTCGGATATAACATTTGACAACATTCCCGGCGTGTTGGAACCCTATGTCTCGGTGGTAACATTACGTGCGTCTATAACGTTATATATGCTAACCTAAGGAAACCTAACATCTCGGATGCAATATTTGACAAGATTCCTGGCCTGTCGAAACCTACTTCTCGGAGGGAACAGCATATACGTCTATAACGTCATATATCCTAACCTAAGGCAACCTAACATCTCGGATGTAACATTTGACAACATTCCAGGCGTGTCGGTCCCCACGTCTCGGTGGTAACATTACATGCGTCTATAACGTTATATATCCTAACCTAAGGCCACCTAACATCTCGTATGTAATATTTGACTACATTCCTGGCGTGTCGAACCCTACTTCTCGGTGGGAACAGTATATACGTCTATAACGTTATATATCCTAACGTAAGGTAACCTAACATCTCGGATGTAATATTCGACAACATTCCTGGCGTGTCGGACCCTACTTCTCGGTGGGAACAGTATATACGTCTGTAACGTCATATATCCTAACCTAAGGCAACCCAACATCTCGGATATAACATTTGACAACATACGCGGCGTGTTGGAACCCTACGTCTCGGTGGTAACATTACGTGCGTCTATAACGTTATATATGCTAACCTAAGGCAACCTAACATCTCGGATGCAATATTTGACAACATTCCTGGCCTGTCGAATCCTACTTCTCGGAGGGAACAGCATATACGTCTATAACGTCATATATCCTAACCTAAGACAACCTAACATCTCGGATGTAACATTTGACAACATTCCAGGCGTGTCGGTCCCTACGTCTCGGCGGTAACATTACGTGCGTCTATAGCGGTATATATCCTAATCTCGTCAACGTAACTTCTCGGATGTAACATTTTACAACATTCCAGGCCTGTCGGTCCCTACGTCTCGGTGGTAACATTACATGCGTCTATAACGTTATATATGCTAACCTAAGGAAACCTAACATCTCGGATGCAATATTTGACAACATTCCTGGCCTGTCGAAACCTACTTCTCGGAGGGAACAGCATATACGTCTATAACGACATATATCCTAACCTAAGACAACCTAACATCTCGGATATAACATTTGACAAAATTCCAGGCGTGTTGGAACCCTACGTCTCGGTGGTAACATTACGTGCGTCTATAACGTTATATATGCTAACCTAAGGCAACCTAACATCTCGGATGCAATATTTGACAACATTCCTGGCCTGTCGAACCCTACTTCTCGGAGGGAACAGCATATACGTCTATAACGTCATATATCCTAACCTAAGGCAACCTAACATCTCGGATGTAACATTTGACAACATACCAGGTGTGTCGGTCCCTACGTCTCGGTGGTAACGTTACATGCGTCTACAACGTTATATATCCTAACCTAAGGCAACCTAACATCTCGGATGTAACATTTGACAACATTCCAGGCGTGTCGGTCCCTACGTCTCGGTGGTAACATTACATGCGTCTATAACGTTATATATCCTAACCTAAGGCCACCTAACATCTCGTATGTAATATTTGACAACATTCCTGGCGTGTCGAACCCTACTTCTCGGTGGGAACAGTATATACGTCTATAACGTTATATATCCTAACGTAAGGTAACCTAACATCTCGGATGTAACATTTGACAACATTCCAGGTGTGTCGGTCCCTACGTCTCGGTGGTAACGTTACATGCGTCTACAACGTTATATATCCTAACCTAAGGCAACCTAACATCTCAGATGTAACATTTGACAACATTCCAGGCGTGTCGGTCCCCACGTCTCGGTGGTAACATTACATGCGTCTATAACGTTATATATCCTAACCTAAGGCCACCTAACATCTCGTATGTAATATTTGACTACATTCCTGGCGTGTCGAACCCTACTTCTCGGTGGGAACAGTATATACGTCTATAACGTTATATATCCTAACGTAAGGTAACCTAACATCTCGGATGTAATATTCGACAACATTCCTGGCGTGTCGGACCCTACTTCTCGGTGGGAACAGTATATACCTCTGTAACGTCATATATCCTAACCTAAGGCAACCCAACATCTCGGATATAACATTTGACAACATACGCGGCGTGTTGGAACCCTACGTCTCGGTGGTAACATTACGTGCGTCTATAACGTTATATATGCTAACCTAAGGCAACCTAACATCTCGGATGCAATATTTGACAACATTCCTGGCCTGTCGAACCCTACTTCTCGGAGCGAACAGTATATACGTCTATAACGTCATATATGCTAACCTAAGGCAACCTAACATCCCGGATGTAACATTTGACAACATTCCACGCGTGTCGGTCCCTACGCCTCGGTGGTAACATTACATGCGTCTATAACGTTATATATCCTAACCTAAGGCAACCTAACATCTCGGATGCAATATTTGACAACATTCCTGGCCTGTCGAATCCTACTTCTCGGAGGGAACAGCATATACGTCTATAACGTCATATATCCTAACCTAAGACAACCTAACATCTCGGATGTAACATTTGACAACATTCCAGGCGTGTCGGTCCCTACGTCTCGGCGGTAACATTACGTGCGTCTATAGCGGTATATATCCTAATCTCGGCAACGTAACTTCTCGGATGTAACATTTTACAACATTCCAGGCCTGTCGGTCCCTACGTCTCGGTGGTAACATTACATGCGTCTATAACGTTATATATGCTAACCTAAGGAAACCTAACATCTCGGATGCAATATTTGACAACATTCCTGGCCTGTCGAACCCTACTTCTCGGAGGGAACAGCATATACGTCTATAACGTCATATATCCTAACCTAAGGCAACCTAACATCTCGGATGTAACATTTGACAACATTCCAGGTGTGTCGGTCCCTACGTCTCGGTGGTAACGTTACATGCGTCTACAACGTTATATATCCTAACCTAAGGCAACCTAACATCTCGGATGTAACATTTGACAACATTCCAGGCGTGTCAGTCCCTACGTCTCGGTGGTAACATTACATGCGTCTATAACGTTATATATCCTAACCTAAGGCCACCTAACATCTCGTATGTAATATTTGACAACATTCCTGGCGTGTCGAACCCTACTTCTCGGTGGGAACAGTATATACGTCTATAACGTTATATATCCTAACGTAAGGTAACCTAACATCTCGGATGTAATATTCGACAACATTCCTGGCGTGTTGGACCCTACTTCTCGGTGGGTACAGTATATGCGTCTATAACGTTGTATATCCTAATCTAAGGCAACCTAACACCTCGGATGCAATATTTGACAACATTCCTGGCCTGTCGAACCCTACATCTCGGAGGGAACAGTATATACGTCTATAGCGGTATATATCCTAACCTAAGGCAACCTAACATTTCGGATGCAATATTTGACAACATTCCTGGCCTGTCGAACCCTGCTTCTCGGAGGGAACAGTATATACGTCTATAACGTCATATATCCTAACCTAAGGCAACCTAACATCTCGGATGTAACATTTGACAACATTCCAGGCGTGTCGGTCCCTACGTCTCGGCGGTAACATTACGTGCGTCTATAGCGGTATATATCCTAATCTCGGCAACGTAACTTCTCGGATGTAACATTTTACAACATTCCAGGCCTGTCGGTCCCTACGTCTGGGTGGTAACATTACATGCGTCTATAACGTTATATATGCTAACCTAAGGAAACCTAACATCTCGGATGCAATATTTGACAACATTCCTGGCCTGTCGAAACCTACTTCTCGGAGGGAACAGCATATACGTCTATAACGACATATATCCTAACCTAAGACAACCTAACATCTCGGATATAACATTTGACAAAATTCCCGGCGTGTTGGAACCCTACGTCTCGGTGGTAACATTACGTGCGTCTATAACGTTATATATGCTAACCTAAGGCAACCTAACATCTCGGATGCAATATTTGACAACATTCCTGTCCTGTCGAACCCTACTTCTCGGAGGGAACAGCATATACGTCTATAACGTCATATATCCTAACCTAAGGCAACCTAACATCTCGGATGTAACATTTGACAACATTCCAGGTGTGTCGGTCCCTACGTCTCGGTGGTAACGTTACATGCGTCTACAACGTTATATATCCTAACCTAAGGCAACCTAACATCTCGGATGTAACATTTGACAACATTCCAGGCGTGTCGGTCCCTACGTCTCGGTGGTAACATTACATGCGTCTATAACGTTATATTTCCTAATCTAAGGCAACCTAACATCTCGGATGCAATATTTGACAACATTCCTGGCCTGTCGAACCCTACTTCTCGGAGGGAACAGTATATACGTCTATAACGGTATATGTCCTAATCTAAGGCAACCTAACATCTCGGATGCAATATTTGACAACATTCCTGGCCTGTCGAACCCTACTTCTCGGAGGGACCAGTATATACGTCTGTAACGACATATATCCTAACCTAAGACAACCTAACATCCCGGATGTAACATTTGACAACATTCCAGGCGTGTCGGTCCCTACGTCTCGGTGGTACCATTACATGCGTCTATAACGTTATATATCCTAACCTAAGGCAACCTAACATCTCGGATGCAATATTTGACAACATTCCTGGCCTGTCGAACCCTACTTCTCGGAGGGAACAGTATATACGTCTATAACGTCATATATCCTAACCTAAGGCAACCTAACATCTCGAATGTAACATTTGACAACATTCCAGGCGTGTCGAACCCTACGTCTCGGTGGGAACAGTATATACGTCTATAACGTTATATATCCTAACGTAAGGCAACCTAACATCTCGGATGTAATATTTGACAACATTCCTGGCGTGTCGGACCCTACTTCTCGGTGGGAACAGTATATACGTCTGTAACGTCATATATCCTAACCTAAGGCAACCTAACATCTCGGATATAACATTTGACAACATTCCCGGCGTGTTGGAACCCTATGTCTCGGTGGTAACATTACGTGCGTCTATAACGTTATATATGCTAACCTAAGGAAACCTAACATCTCGGATGCAATATTTGACAACATTCCTGGCCTGTCGAAACCTACTTCTCGGAGGGAACAGCATATACGTCTATAACGACATATATCCTAACCTAAGACAACCTAACATCTCGGATATAACATTTGACAAAATTCCCGGCGTGTTGGAACCCTACGTCTCGGTGGTAACATTACGTGCGTCTATAACGTAATATATGCTAACCTAAGGCAACCTAACATCTCGGATGCAATATTTGACAACATTCCTGGCCTGTCGAACCCTACTTCTCGGAGGGAACAGCATATACGTCTACAACGTCATATATCCTAACCTAAGGCAACCTAACATCTCGGATGTAACATTTGACAACATTCCAGGTGTGTCGGTCCCTACGTCTCGGTGGTAACGTTACATGCGTCTACAACGTTATATATCCTAACCTAAGGCAACCTAACATCTCAGATGTAACATTTGACAACATTCCAGGCGTGTCGGTCCCCACGTCTCGGTGGTAACATTACATGCGTCTATAACGTTATATATCCTAACCTAAGGCCACCTAACATCTCGTATGTAATATTTGACTACATTCCTGGCGTGTCGAACCCTACTTCTCGGTGGGAACAGTATATACGTCTATAACGTTATATATCCTAACGTAAGGTAACCTAACATCTCGGATGTAATATTCGACAACATTCCTGGCGTGTCGGACCCTACTTCTCGGTGGGAACAGTATATACGTCTGTAACGTCATATATCCTAACCTAAGGCAACCCAACATCTCGGATATAACATTTGACAACATACGCGGCGTGTTGGAACCCTACGTCTCGGTGGTAACATTACGTGCGTCTATAACGTTATATATGCTAACCTAAGGCAACCTAACATCTCGGATGCAATATTTGACAACATTCCTGGCCTGTCGAACCCTACTTCTCGGAGCGAACAGTATATACGTCTATAACGTCATATATGCTAACCTAAGGCAACCTAACATCTCGGATGTAACATTTGACAACATTCCAGGCGTGTCGGTCCCTACGTCTCGGTGGTAACATTACATGCGTCTATAACGGTATGTTTCCTTATCTAAGGCAACCTAACATCTCGGATGCAATATTTGACAACATTCCTGGCGTGTCGAACCCTACTTCTCAGAGGGAACAGTATATACGTCTATAACGGTATATGTCCTAATCTAAGGCAACCTAACATCTCGGATGCAATATTTGACAACATTCCAGGCGTGTCGGTCCCTACGTCTCGGTGGTAACATTACATGCGTCTATAACGGTATATTTCCTAATCTAAGACAACCTAACATCTCGGATGCAATATTTGACAACATTCCTGGCCTGTCGAACCCTACTTCTAGGAGGGAACAGTATATACGTCTATAACGTCATATATCCTAACCTAAGGCAACCTAACTTCTCGGATGTAACATTTGACAACATTCCAGGCGTGTCGGTCCCTACGTCTCGGTGGTAACATTACATGCGTCTATGACGTTATATATCCTAACCTAAGGCAACCTAACATCTCGGATGCAATATTTGACAACATTCCTGGCCTGTCGAACCCTACTTCTAGGAGGGAACAGTATATACGTCTATAACGTCATATATCCTAACCTAAGGCAACCTAACTTCTCGGATGTAACATTTGACAACATTCCAGGCGTGTTGGAACCCTATGTCTCGGTGGTAACATTACGTGCGTCTATAACGTTATATATGCTAACCGAAGGCAACCTAACATCTCGGATGCAATATTTGACAACATTCCTGGCCTGTCGAACCCTACTTCTCGGAGGGAACTGTATATACGTCTATAACGGTATATATCCTAATCTAAGGCAACCTAACATCTCGGATGTAACATTTGACAACATTCCAGGCGTGTCGGTCCCTACGTCTCGGTGGTACCATTACATGCGTCTATAACGTTATATATCCTAACCTAAGGCAACCTAACATCTCGGATGCAATATTTGACAACATTCCTGGCCTGTCGAACCCTACTTCTCGGAGGGAACAGTATATACGTCTATAACGTCATATATCCTAACCTAAGGCAACCTAACATCTCGAATGTAACATTTGACAACATTCCAGGCGTGTCGAACCCTACGTCTCGGTGGGAACAGTATATACGTCTATAACGTTATATATCCTAACGTAAGGCAACCTAACATCTCGGATGTAATATTTGACAACATTCCTGGCGTGTCGGACCCTACTTCTCGGTGGGAACAGTATATACGTCTGTAACGTCATATATCCTAACCTAAGGCAACCTAACATCTCGGATATAACATTTGACAACATTCCCGGCGTGTTGGAACCCTATGTCTCGGTGGTAACATTACGTGCGTCTATAACGTTATATATGCTAACCTAAGGAAACCTAACATCTCGGATGCAATATTTGACAAGATTCCTGGCCTGTCGAAACCTACTTCTCGGAGGGAACAGCATATACGTCTATAACGTCATATATCCTAACCTAAGGCAACCTAACATCTCGGATGTAACATTTGACAACATTCCAGGCGTGTCGGTCCCCACGTCTCGGTGGTAACATTACATGCGTCTATAACGTTATATATCCTAACCTAAGGCCACCTAACATCTCGTATGTAATATTTGACTACATTCCTGGCGTGTCGAACCCTACTTCTCGGTGGGAACAGTATATACGTCTATAACGTTATATATCCTAACGTAAGGTAACCTAACATCTCGGATGTAATATTCGACAACATTCCTGGCGTGTCGGACCCTACTTCTCGGTGGGAACAGTATATACGTCTGTAACGTCATATATCCTAACCTAAGGCAACCCAACATCTCGGATATAACATTTGACAACATACGCGGCGTGTTGGAACCCTACGTCTCGGTGGTAACATTACGTGCGTCTATAACGTTATATATGCTAACCTAAGGCAACCTAACATCTCGGATGCAATATTTGACAACATTCCTGGCCTGTCGAATCCTACTTCTCGGAGGGAACAGCATATACGTCTATAACGTCATATATCCTAACCTAAGACAACCTAACATCTCGGATGTAACATTTGACAACATTCCAGGCGTGTCGGTCCCTACGTCTCGGCGGTAACATTACGTGCGTCTATAGCGGTATATATCCTAATCTCGGCAACGTAACTTCTCGGATGTAACATTTTACAACATTCCAGGCCTGTCGGTCCCTACGTCTGGGTGGTAACATTACATGCGTCTATAACGTTATATATGCTAACCTAAGGAAACCTAACATCTCGGATGCAATATTTGACAACATTCCTGGCCTGTCGAAACCTACTTCTCGGAGGGAACAGCATATACGTCTATAACGACATATATCCTAACCTAAGACAACCTAACATCTCGGATATAACATTTGACAAAATTCCCGGCGTGTTGGAACCCTACGTCTCGGTGGTAACATTACGTGCGTCTATAACGTTATATATGCTAACCTAAGGCAACCTAACATCTCGGATGCAATATTTGACAACATTCCTGGCCTGTCGAACCCTACTTCTCGGAGGGAACAGCATATACGTCTATAACGTCATATATCCTAACCTAAGGCAACCTAACATCTCGGATGTAACATTTGACAACATACCAGGTGTGTCGGTCCCTACGTCTCGGTGGTAACGTTACATGCGTCTACAACGTTATATATCCTAACCTAAGGCAACCTAACATCTCGGATGTAACATTTGACAACATTCCAGGCGTGTCGGTCCCTACGTCTCGGTGGTAACATTACATGCGTCTATAACGTTATATATCCTAACCTAAGGCCACCTAACATCTCGTATGTAATATTTGACAACATTCCTGGCGTGTCGAACCCTACTTCTCGGTGGGAACAGTATATACGTCTATAACGTTATATATCCTAACGTAAGGTAACCTAACATCTCGGATGTAACATTTGACAACATTCCAGGTGTGTCGGTCCCTACGTCTCGGTGGTAACGTTACATGCGTCTACAACGTTATATATCCTAACCTAAGGCAACCTAACATCTCAGATGTAACATTTGACAACATTCCAGGCGTGTCGGTCCCCACGTCTCGGTGGTAACATTACATGCGTCTATAACGTTATATATCCTAACCTAAGGCCACCTAACATCTCGTATGTAATATTTGACTACATTCCTGGCGTGTCGAACCCTACTTCTCGGTGGGAACAGTATATACGTCTATAACGTTATATATCCTAACGTAAGGTAACCTAACATCTCGGATGTAATATTCGACAACATTCCTGGCGTGTCGGACCCTACTTCTCGGTGGGAACAGTATATACGTCTGTAACGTCATATATCCTAACCTAAGGCAACCCAACATCTCGGATATAACATTTGACAACATACGCGGCGTGTTGGAACCCTACGTCTCGGTGGTAACATTACGTGCGTCTATAACGTTATATATGCTAACCTAAGGCAACCTAACATCTCGGATGCAATATTTGACAACATTCCTGGCCTGTCGAACCCTACTTCTCGGAGCGAACAGTATATACGTCTATAACGTCATATATCCTAACCTAAGGCAACCTAACATCTCGGATGTAACATTTGACAACATTCCAGGCGTGTCGGTCCCTACGTCTCGGTGGTAACATTACATGCGTCTATAACGGTATGTTTCCTTATCTAAGGCAACCTAACATCTCGGATGCAATATTTGACAACATTCCTGGCGTGTCGAACCCTACTTCTCAGAGGGAACAGTATATACGTCTATAACGGTATATGTCCTAATCTAAGGCAACCTAACATCTCGGATGCAATACTTGACAACATTCCTGGCCTGTCGAACCCTACTTCTCGGAGGGAACAGCATATACGTCTATAACGTCATATATCCTAACCTAAGGCAACCTAACATCTCGGATGTAACATTTGACAACATTCCAGGCGTGTCGGCCCCTACGTCTCGGTGGTAACATTACATGCGTCTATAACGGTATGTTTCCTTATCTAAGGCAACCTAACATCTCGGATGCAATATTTGACAACATTCCTGGCGTGTCGAACCCTACTTCTCAGAGGGAACAGTATATACGTCTATAACGGTATATGTCCTAATCTAAGGCAACCTAACATCTCGGATGCAATATTTGACAACATTCCTGGCCTGTCGAACCCTACTTCTCGGAGGGACCAGTATATACGTCTGTAACGACATATATCCTAACCTAAGACAACCTAACATCCCGGATGTAACATTTGACAACATTCCACGCGTGTCGGTCCCTACGTCTCGGTGGTAACATTACATGCCTCTATAACGTTATATATCCTAACCTAAGGCCACCTAACATCTCGTATGTAATATTTGACTACATTCCTGGCGTGTCGAACCCTACTTCTCGGTGGGAACAGTATATACGTCTATAACGTTATATATCCTAACGTAAGGTAACCTAACATCTCGGATGTAATATTCGACAACATTCCTGGCGTGTCGGACCCTACTTCTCGGTGGGAACAGTATATACCTCTGTAACGTCATATATCCTAACCTAAGGCAACCCAACATCTCGGATATAACATTTGACAACATACGCGGCGTGTTGGAACCCTACGTCTCGGTGGTAACATTACGTGCGTCTATAACGTTATATATGCTAACCTAAGGCAACCTAACATCTCGGATGCAATATTTGACAACATTCCTGGCCTGTCGAACCCTACTTCTCGGAGCGAACAGTATATACGTCTATAACGTCATATATGCTAACCTAAGGCAACCTAACATCCCGGATGTAACATTTGACAACATTCCACGCGTGTCGGTCCCTACGCCTCGGTGGTAACATTACATGCGTCTATAACGTTATATATCCTAACCTAAGGCAACCTAACATCTCGGATGCAATATTTGACAACATTCCTGGCCTGTCGAATCCTACTTCTCGGAGGGAACAGCATATACGTCTATAACGTCATATATCCTAACCTAAGACAACCTAACATCTCGGATGTAACATTTGACAACATTCCAGGCGTGTCGGTCCCTACGTCTCGGCGGTAACATTACGTGCGTCTATAGCGGTATATATCCTAATCTCGGCAACGTAACTTCTCGGATGTAACATTTTACAACATTCCAGGCGTGTCGGTCCCTACGTCTCGGTGGTAACATTACATGCGTCTATAACGTTATATATCCTAACCTAAGGCCACCTAACATCTCGTATGTAATATTTGACAACATTCCTGGCGTGTCGAACCCTACTTCTCGGTGGGAACAGTATATACGTCTATAACGTTATATATCCTAACGTAAGGTAACCTAACATCTCGGATGTAATATTCGACAACATTCCTGGCGTGTTGGACCCTACTTCTCGGTGGGTACAGTATATGCGTCTATAACGTTGTATATCCTAATCTAAGGCAACCTAACACCTCGGATGCAATATTTGACAACATTCCTGGCCTGTCGAACCCTACATCTCGGAGGGAACAGTATATACGTCTATAGCGGTATATATCCTAACCTAAGGCAACCTAACATTTCGGATGCAATATTTGACAACATTCCTGGCCTGTCGAACCCTGCTTCTCGGAGGGAACAGTATATACGTCTATAACGTCATATATCCTAACCTAAGGCAACCTAACATCTCGGATGTAACATTTGACAACATTCCAGGCGTGTCGGTCCCTACGTCTCGGCGGTAACATTACGTGCGTCTATAGCGGTATATATCCTAATCTCGGCAACGTAACTTCTCGGATGTAACATTTTACAACATTCCAGGCCTGTCGGTCCCTACGTCTGGGTGGTAACATTACATGCGTCTATAACGTTATATATGCTAACCTAAGGAAACCTAACATCTCGGATGCAATATTTGACAACATTCCTGGCCTGTCGAAACCTACTTCTCGGAGGGAACAGCATATACGTCTATAACGACATATATCCTAACCTAAGACAACCTAACATCTCGGATATAACATTTGACAAAATTCCCGGCGTGTTGGAACCCTACGTCTCGGTGGTAACATTACGTGCGTCTATAACGTTATATATGCTAACCTAAGGCAACCTAACTTCTCGGATGCAATATTTGACAACATTCCTGTCCTGTCGAACCCTACTTCTCGGAGGGAACAGCATATACGTCTATAACGTCATATATCCTAACCTAAGGCAACCTAACATCTCGGATGTAACATTTGACAACATTCCAGGTGTGTCGGTCCCTACGTCTCGGTGGTAACGTTACATGCGTCTACAACGTTATATATCCTAACCTAAGGCAACCTAACATCTCGGATGTAACATTTGACAACATTCCAGGCGTGTCGGTCCCTACGTCTCGGTGGTAACATTACATGCGTCTATAACGTTATATTTCCTAATCTAAGGCAACCTAACATCTCGGATGCAATATTTGACAACATTCCTGGCCTGTCGAACCCTACTTCTCGGAGGGAACAGTATATACGTCTATAACGGTATATGTCCTAATCTAAGGCAACCTAACATCTCGGATGCAATATTTGACAACATTCCTGGCCTGTCGAACCCTACTTCTCGGAGGGACCAGTATATACGTCTGTAACGACATATATCCTAACCTAAGACAACCTAACATCCCGGATGTAACATTTGACAACATTCCAGGCGTGTCGGTCCCTACGTCTCGGTGGTAACATTACATGCGTCTATAACGTTATATATCCTAACCTAAGGCAACCTAACATCTCGGATGCAATATTTGACAACATTCCTGGCCTGTCGAACCCTACTTCTCGGAGGGAACAGCATATACGTCTATAACGTCATATATCCTAACCTAAGGCAACCTAACATCTCGGATGTAACATTTGACAACATTCCAGGTGTGTCGGTCCCTACGTCTCGGTGGTAACGTTACATGCGTCTACAACGTTATATATCCTAACCTAAGGCAACCTAACATCTCAGATGTAACATTTGACAACATTCCAGGCGTGTCGGTCCCCACGTCTCGGTGGTAACATTACATGCGTCTATAACGTTATATATCCTAACCTAAGGCCACCTAACATCTCGTATGTAATATTTGACTACATTCCTGGCGTGTCGAACCCTACTTCTCGGTGGGAACAGTATATACGTCTATAACGTTATATATCCTAACGTAAGGTAACCTAACATCTCGGATGTAATATTCGACAACATTCCTGGCGTGTCGGACCCTACTTCTCGGTGGGAACAGTATATACGTCTGTAACGTCATATATCCTAACCTAAGGCAACCCAACATCTCGGATATAACATTTGACAACATACGCGGCGTGTTGGAACCCTACGTCTCGGTGGTAACATTACGTGCGTCTATAACGTTATATATGCTAACCTAAGGCAACCTAACATTTCGGATGCAATATTTGACAACATTCCTGGCCTGTCGAACCCTACTTCTCGGAGCGAACAGTATATACGTCTATAACGTCATATATCCTAACCTAAGGCAACCTAACATCTCGGATGTAACATTTGACAACATTCCAGGCGTGTCGGTCCCTACGTCTCGGTGGTAACATTACATGCGTCTATAACGGTATGTTTCCTTATCTAAGGCAACCTAACATCTCGGATGCAATATTTGACAACATTCCTGGCGTGTCGAACCCTACTTCTCAGAGGGAACAGTATATACGTCTATAACGGTATATGTCCTAATCTAAGGCAACCTAACATCTCGGATGCAATATTTGACAACATTCCTGGCCTGTCGAACCCTACTTCTCGGAGGGAACAGCATATACGTCTATAACGTCATATATCCTAACCTAAGGCAACCTAACGTCTCGGATGTAACATTTGACAACATTCCAGGCGTGTCGGTCCCTACGTCTCGGTGGTAACATTACATGCGTCTATAACGGTATGTTTCCTTATCTAAGGCAACCTAACATCTCGGATGCAATATTTGACAACATTCCTGGCGTGTCGAACCCTACTTCTCAGAGGGAACAGTATATACGTCTATAACGGTATATGTCCTAATCTAAGGCAACCTAACATCTCGGATGCAATATTTGACAACATTCCTGGCCTGTCGAACCCTACTTCTCGGAGGGACCAGTATATACGTCTGTAACGACATATATCCTAACCTAAGACAACCTAACATCCCGGATGTAACATTTGACAACATTCCAGGCGTGTCGGTCCCTACGTCTCGGTGGTAACATTACATGCGTCTATAACGTTATATATCCTAACCTAAGGCAACCTAACATCTCGGATGCAATATTTGACAACATTCCTGGCCTGTCGAACCCTACTTCTCGGAGGGAACAGTATATACGTCTATAACGACATATATCCTAACCTAAGACAACCTAACATCTCGGATGTAACATTTGACAAAATTCCCGGCGTGTTGGAACCCTACGTCTCGTTGGTAACATTACGTGCGTCTATAACGTTATATATGCTAACCTAAGGCAACCTAACATCTCGGATGCAATATTTGACAACATTCCTGGCCTGTCGAACCCTACTTCTCGGAGGGAACAGTATATACGTCTATAACGACATATATCCTAACCTAAGACAACCTAACATCTCGGATGTAACATTTGACAACATTCCAGGTGTGTCGGTCCCTACGTCTCGGTGGTAACGTTACATGCGTCTACAACGTTATATATCCTAACCTAAGGCAACCTAACATCTCGGATGTAACATTTGACAACATTCCAGGCGTGTCGGTCCCTACGTCTCGGTGGTAACATTACATGCGTCTATAACGTTATATATCCTAACCTAAGGCCACCTAACTTCTCGTATGTAATATTTGACAACATTCCTGGCGTGTCGAACCCTACTTCTCGGTGGGAACAGTATATACGTCTATAACGTTATATATCCTAACGTAAGGTAACCTAACATCTCGGATGTAATATTCGACAACATTCCTGGCGTGTCGGACCCTACTTCTCGGTGGGTACAGTATATGCGTCTATAACGTTG
This sequence comes from Xylocopa violacea, assembly GCA_963969225.1. Lineage (NCBI taxonomy): Eukaryota > Metazoa > Arthropoda > Insecta > Hymenoptera > Apidae > Xylocopa > Xylocopa violacea. Next base: position 20,826,931 of record CAXAJV010000002.1, on the reverse strand, counting down.
TATATCCTAACCTAAGGCAACCTAACATCTCGGATATAACATTTGACAACATACCCGGCGTGTTGGAACCCTACGTCTCGTTGGTAACATTACGTGCGTCTATAACGTTATATATGCTAACCTAAGGCAACCTAACATCTCGGATGCAATATTTGACAACATTCCTGGCCTGTCGAACCCTACTTCTCGGAGGGAACAGCATATACGTCTATAACGTCATATATCCTAACCTAAGGCAACCTAACATCTCGGATGTAACATTTGACAACATTCCAGGTGTGTCGGTCCCTACGTCTCGGTGGTAACGTTACATGCGTCTACAACGTTATATATCCTAACCTAAGGCAACCTAACATCTCGGATGTAACATTTGACAACATTCCAGGCGTGTCGGTCCCTACGTCTCGGTGGTAACATTACATGCGTCTATAACGGTATATTTCCTAATCTAAGGCAACCTAACATCTCGGATGCAATATTTGACAACATTCCTGGCCTGTCGAACCCTACTTCTCGGAGGGAACAGTATATACGTCTATAACGGTATATGTCCTAATCTAAGGCAACCTAACATCTCGGATGCAATATTTGACAACATTCCTGGCCTGTCGAACCCTACTTCTCGGAGGGACCAGTATATACGTCTGTAACGACATATATCCTAACCTAAGACAACCTAACATCCCGGATGTAACATTTGACAACATTCCAGGCGTGTCGGTCCCTACGTCTCGGTGGTAACATTACATGCGTCTATAACGTTATATATCCTAACCTAAGGCAACCTAACATCTCGGATGCAATATTTGACAACATTCCTGGCCTGTCGAACCCTACTTCTCGGAGGGAACAGCATATACGTCTATAACGTCATATATCCTAACCTAAGGCAACCTAACATCTCGGATGTAACATTTGACAACATTCCAGGTGTGTCGGTCCCTACGTCTCGGTGGTAACGTTACATGCGTCTACAACGTTACATATCCTAACCTAAGGCAACCTAACATCTCAGATGTAACATTTGACAACATTCCAGGCGTGTCGGTCCCCACGTCACGGTGGTAACATTACATGCGTCTATAACGTTATATATCCTAACCTAAGGCCACCTAACATCTCGTATGTAATATTTGACTACATTCCTGGCGTGTCGAACCCTACTTCTCGGTGGGAACAGTATATACGTCTATAACGTTATATATCCTAACGTAAGGTAACCTAACATCTCGGATGTAATATTCGACAACATTCCTGGCGTGTCGGACCCTACTTCTCGGTGGGAACAGTATATACGTCTGTAACGTCATATATCCTAACCTAAGGCAACCCAACATCTCGGATATAACATTTGACAACATACGCGGCGTGTTGGAACCCTACGTCTCGGTGGTAACATTACGTGCGTCTATAACGTTATATATGCTAACCTAAGGCAACCTAACATTTCGGATGCAATATTTGACAACATTCCTGGCCTGTCGAACCCTACTTCTCGGAGCGAACAGTATATACGTCTATAACGTCATATATCCTAACCTAAGGCAACCTAACATCTCGGATGTAACATTTGACAACATTCCAGGCGTGTCGGTCCCTACGTCTCGGTGGTAACATTACATGCGTCTATAACGGTATGTTTCCTTATCTAAGGCAACCTAACATCTCGGATGCAATATTTGACAACATTCCTGGCGTGTCGAACCCTACTTCTCAGAGGGAACAGTATATACGTCTATAACGGTATATGTCCTAATCTAAGGCAACCTAACATCTCGGATGCAATATTTGACAACATTCCTGGCCTGTCGAACCCTACTTCTCGGAGGGAACAGCATATACGTCTATAACGTCATATATCCTAACCTAAGGCAACCTAACGTCTCGGATGTAACATTTGACAACATTCCAGGCGTGTCGGTCCCTACGTCTCGGTGGTAACATTACATGCGTCTATAACGGTATGTTTCCTTATCTAAGGCAACCTAACATCTCGGATGCAATATTTGACAACATTCCTGGCGTGTCGAACCCTACTTCTCAGAGGGAACAGTATATACGTCTATAACGGTATATGTCCTAATCTAAGGCAACCTAACATCTCGGATGCAATATTTGACAACATTCCTGGCCTGTCGAACCCTACTTCTCGGAGGGAACAGTATATACGTCTGTAACGACATATATCCTAACCTAAGACAACCTAACATCCCGGATGTAACATTTGACAACATTCCAGGCGTGTCGGTCCCGACGTCTCGGTGGTAACATTACATGCGTCTATAACGTTATATATCCTAACCTAAGGCAACCTAACATCTCGGATGCAATATTTGACAACATTCCTGGCCTGTCGAACCCTACTTCTCGGAGGGAACAGTATATACGTCTATAACGACATATATCCCAACCTAAGACAACCTAACATCTCGGATGTAACATTTGACAAAATTCCCGGCGTGTTGGAACCCTACGTCTCGTTGGTAACATTACGTGCGTCTATAACGTTATATATGCTAACCTAAGGCAACCTAACATCTCGGATGCAATATTTGACAACATTCCTGGCCTGTCGAACCCTACTTCTCGGAGGGAACAGTATATACGTCTATAACGACATATATCCTAACCTAAGACAACCTAACATCTCGGATATAACATTTGACAAAATTCCCGGCGTGTTGGAACCCTACGTCTCGGTGGTAACATTACGTGCGTCTATAACGTTATATATGCTAACCTAAGGCAACCTAACATCTCGGATGCAATATTTGACAACATTCCCGGCCTGTCGAACCCTACTTCTCGGAGGGAACAGCATATACGTCTATAACGTCATATATCCTAACCTAAGGCAACCTAACATCTCGGATGTAACATTTGACAACATTCCAGGCGTGTCGGTCCCTACGTCTCGGTGGTAACATTACATGCGGCTATAACGGTATGTTTCCTTATCTAAGGCAACCTAACATCTCGGATGCAATATTTGACAACATTCCTGGCGTGTCGAACCCTACTTCTCAGAGGGAACAGTATATACGTCTATAACGGTATATGTCCTAATCTAAGGCAACCTAACATCTCGGATGCAATATTTGACAACATTCCTGGCCTGTCGAACCCTACTTCTCGGAGGGACCAGTATATACGTCTGTAACGACATATATCCTAACCTAAGACAACCTAACATCCCGGATGTAACATTTGACAACATTCCAGGCGTGTCGGTCCCTACGTCTCGGTGGTAACATTACATGCGTCTATAACGTTATATATCCTAACCTAAGGCAACCTAACATCTCGGATGCAATATTTGACAACATTCCTGGCCTGTCGAACCCTACTTCTCGGAGGGAACAGTATATACGTCTATAACGACATATATCCTAACCTAAGGCAACCTAACATCTCGGATGTAACATTTGACAAAATTCCCGGCGTGTTGGAACCCTACGTCTCGGTGGTAACATTACGTGCGTCTATAACGTTATATATGCTAACCTAAGGCAACCTAACATCTCGGATGCAATATTTGACAACATTCCTGGCCTGTCGAACCCTACTTCTCGGAGGGAACAGCATATACGTCTATAACGTCATATATCCTAACCTAAGGCAACCTAACATCTCGGATGTAACATTTGACAACATTCCAGGTGTGTCGGTCCCTACGTCTCGGTGGTAACGTTACATGCGTCTACAACGTTATATATCCTAACCTAAGGCAACCTAACATCTCGGATGTAACATTTGACAACATTCCAGGCGTGTCGGTCCCTACGTCTCGGTGGTAACATTACATGCGTCTATAACGGTATATTTCCTAATCTAAGGCAACCTAACATCTCGGATGCAATATTTGACAACATTCCTGGCCTGTCGAACCCTACTTCTCGGAGGGAACAGTATATACGTCTATAACGGTATATGTCCTAATCTAAGGCAACCTAACATCTCGGATGCAATATTTGACAACATTCCTGGCCTGTCGAACCCTACTTCTCGGAGGGACCAGTATATACGTCTGTAACGACATATATCCTAACCTAAGACAACCTAACATCCCGGATGTAACATTTGACAACATTCCAGGCGTGTCGGTCCCTACGTCTCGGTGGTAACATTACATGCGTCTATAACGTTATATATCCTAACCTAAGGCAACCTAACATCTCGGATGCAATATTTGACAACATTCCTGGCCTGTCGAACCCTACTTCTCGGAGGGAACAGCATATACGTCTATAACGTCATATATCCTAACCTAAGGCAACCTAACATCTCGGATGTAACATTTGACAACATTCCAGGTGTGTCGGTCCCTACGTCTCGGTGGTAACGTTACATGCGTCTACAACGTTATATATCCTAACCTAAGGCAACCTAACATCTCAGATGTAACATTTGACAACATTCCAGGCGTGTCGGTCCCCACGTCTCGGTGGTAACATTACATGCGTCTATAACGTTATATATCCTAACCTAAGGCCACCTAACATCTCGTATGTAATATTCGACTACATTCCTGGCGTGTCGAACCCTACTTCTCGGTGGGAACAGTATATACGTCTATAACGTTATATACCCTAACGTAAGGTAACCTAACATCTCGGATGTAATATTCGACAACATTCCTGGCGTGTCGGACCCTACTTCTCGGTGGGAACAGTATATACGTCTGTAACGTCATATATCCTAACCTAAGGCAACCCAACATCTCGGATATAACATTTGACAACATACGCGGCGTGTTGGAACCCTACGTCTCGGTGGTAACATTACGTGCGTCTATAACGTTATATATGCTAACCTAAGGCAACCTAACATTTCGGATGCAATATTTGACAACATTCCTGGCCTGTCGAACCCTACTTCTCGGAGCGAACAGTATATACGTCTATAACGTCATATATCCTAACCTAAGGCAACCTAACATCTCGGATGTAACATTTGACAACATTCCAGGCGTGTCGGTCCCTACGTCTCGGTGGTAACATTACATGCGTCTATAACGGTATGTTTCCTTATCTAAGGCAACCTAACATCTCGGATGCAATATTTGACAACATTCCTGGCGTGTCGAACCCTACTTCTCAGAGGGAACAGTATATACGTCTATAACGGTATATGTCCTAATCTAAGGCAACCTAACATCTCGGATGCAATATTTGACAACATTCCTGGCCTGTCGAACCCTACTTCTCGGAGGGAACAGCATATACGTCTATAACGTCATATATCCTAACCTAAGGCAACCTAACGTCTCGGATGTAACATTTGACAACATTCCAGGCGTGTCGGTCCCTACGTCTCGGTGGTAACATTACATGCGTCTATAACGGTATGTTTCCTTATCTAAGGCAACCTAACATCTCGGATGCAATATTTGACAACATTCCTGGCGTGTCGAACCCTACTTCTCAGAGGGAACAGTATATACGTCTATAACGGTATATGTCCTAATCTAAGGCAACCTAACATCTCGGATGCAATATTTGACAACATTCCTGGCCTGTCGAACCCTACTTCTCGGAGGGACCAGTATATACGTCTGTAACGACATATATCCTAACCTAAGACAACCTAACATCCCGGATGTAACATTTGACAACATTCCAGGCGTGTCGGTCCCTACGTCTCGGTGGTAACATTACATGCGTCTATAACGTTATATATCCTAACCTAAGGCAACCTAACATCTCGGATGCAATATTTGACAACATTCCTGGCCTGTCGAACCCTACTTCTCGGAGGGAACAGTATATACGTCTATAACGACATATATCCTAACCTAAGACAACCTAACATCTCGGATGTAACATTTGACAAAATTCCCGGCGTGTTGGAACCCTACGTCTCGTTGGTAACATTACGTGCGTCTATAACGTTATATATGCTAACCTAAGGCAACCTAACATCTCGGATGCAATATTTGACAACATTCCTGGCCTGTCGAACCCTACTTCTCGGAGGGAACAGTATATACGTCTATAACGACATATATCCTAACCTAAGACAACCTAACATCTCGGATATAACATTTGACAAAATTCCCGGCGTGTTGGAACCCTACGTCTCGGTGGTAACATTACGTGCGTCTATAACGTTATATATGCTAACCTAAGGCAACCTAACATCTCGGATGCAATATTTGACAACATTCCCGGCCTGTCGAACCCTACTTCTCGGAGGGAACAGCATATACGTCTATAACGTCATATATCCTAACCTAAGGCAACCTAACATCTCGGATGCAATATTTGACAACATTCCTGGCCTGTCGAACCCTACTTCTCGGAGGGACCAGTATATACGTCTGTAACGACATATATCCTAACCTAAGACAACCTAACATCCCGGATGTAACATTTGACAACATTCCAGGCGTGTCGGTCCCTACGTCTCGGTGGTAACATTACATGCGTCTATAACGTTATATATCCTAACCTAAGGCAACCTAACATCTCGGATGCAATATTTGACAACATTCCTGGCCTGTCGAACCCTACTTCTCGGAGGGAACAGTATATACGTCTATAACGACATATATCCTAACCTAAGGCAACCTAACATCTCGGATGTAACATTTGACAAAATTCCCGGCGTGTTGGAACCCTACGTCTCGGTGGTAACATTACGTGCGTCTATAACGTTATATATGCTAACCTAAGGCAACCTAACATCTCGGATGCAATATTTGACAACATTCCTGGCCTGTCGAACCCTACTTCTCGGAGGGAACAGCATATACGTCTATAACGTCATATATCCTAACCTAAGGCAACCTAACATCTCGGATGTAACATTTGACAAAATTCCCGGCGTGTTGGAACCCTACGTCTCGTTGGTAACATTACGTGCGTCTATAACGTTATATATGCTAACCTAAGGCAACCTAACATCTCGGATGCAATATTTGACAACATTCCTGGCCTGTCGAACCCTACTTCTCGGAGGGAACAGTATATACGTCTATAACGACATATATCCTAACCTAAGACAACCTAACATCTCGGATATAACATTTGACAAAATTCCCGGCGTGTTGGAACCCTACGTCTCGGTGGTAACATTACGTGCGTCTATAACGTTATATATGCTAACCTAAGGCAACCTAACATCTCGGATGCAATATTTGACAACATTCCCGGCCTGTCGAACCCTACTTCTCGGAGGGAACAGCATATACGTCTATAACGTCATATATCCTAACCTAAGGCAACCTAACATCTCGGATGTAACATTTGACAACATTCCAGGCGTGTCGGTCCCTACGTCTCGGTGGTAACATTACATGCGGCTATAACGGTATGTTTCCTTATCTAAGGCAACCTAACATCTCGGATGCAATATTTGACAACATTCCTGGCGTGTCGAACCCTACTTCTCAGAGGGAACAGTATATACGTCTATAACGGTATATGTCCTAATCTAAGGCAACCTAACATCTCGGATGCAATATTTGACAACATTCCTGGCCTGTCGAACCCTACTTCTCGGAGGGACCAGTATATACGTCTGTAACGACATATATCCTAACCTAAGACAACCTAACATCCCGGATGTAACATTTGACAACATTCCAGGCGTGTCGGTCCCTACGTCTCGGTGGTAACATTACATGCGTCTATAACGTTATATATCCTAACCTAAGGCAACCTAACATCTCGGATGCAATATTTGACAACATTCCTGGCCTGTCGAACCCTACTTCTCGGAGGGAACAGTATATACGTCTATAACGACATATATCCTAACCTAAGGCAACCTAACATCTCGGATGTAACATTTGACAAAATTCCCGGCGTGTTGGAACCCTACGTCTCGGTGGTAACATTACGTGCGTCTATAACGTTATATATGCTAACCTAAGGCAACCTAACATCTCGGATGCAATATTTGACAACATTCCTGGCCTGTCGAACCCTACTTCTCGGAGGGAACAGCATATACGTCTATAACGTCATATATCCTAACCTAAGGCAACCTAACATCTCGGATGTAACATTTGACAACATTCCAGGTGTGTCGGTCCCTACGTCTCGGTGGTAACGTTACATGCGTCTACAACGTTATATATCCTAACCTAAGGCAACCTAACATCTCGGATGTAACATTTGACAACATTCCAGGCGTGTCGGTCCCTACGTCTCGGTGGTAACATTACATGCGTCTATAACGTTATATATCCTAACCTAAGGCCACCTAACTTCTCGTATGTAATATTTGACAACATTCCTGGCGTGTCGAACCCTACTTCTCGGTGGGAACAGTATATACGTCTATAACGTTATATATCCTAACGTAAGGTAACCTAACATCTCGGATGTAATATTCGACAACATTCCTGGCGTGTCGGACCCTACTTCTCGGTGGGTACAGTATATGCGTCTATAACGTTGTATATCCTAACCTAAGGCAACCTAACATCTCGGATATAACATTTGACAACATACCCGGCGTGTTGGAACCCTACGTCTCGTTGGTAACATTACGTGCGTCTATAACGTTATATATGCTAACCTAAGGCAACCTAACATCTCGGATGCAATATTTGACAACATTCCTGGCCTGTCGAACCCTACTTCTCGGAGGGAACAGCATATACGTCTATAACGTCATATATCCTAACCTAAGGCAACCTAACATCTCGGATGTAACATTTGACAACATTCCAGGTGTGTCGGTCCCTACGTCTCGGTGGTAACGTTACATGCGTCTACAACGTTATATATCCTAACCTAAGGCAACCTAACATCTCGGATGTAACATTTGACAACATTCCAGGCGTGTCGGTCCCTACGTCTCGGTGGTAACGTTACATGCGTCTACAACGTTATATATCCTAACCTAAGGCAACCTAACATCTCAGATGTAACATTTGACAACATTCCAGGCGTGTCGGTCCCCACGTCTCGGTGGTAACATTACATGCGTCTATAACGTTATATATCCTAACCTAAGGCCACCTAACATCTCGTATGTAATATTTGACAACATTCCTGGCGTGTCGAACCCTACTTCTCGGTGGGAACAGTATATACGTCTATAACGTTATATATCCTAACGTAAGGTAACCTAACATCTCGGATGTAATATTCGACAACATTCCTGGCGTGTTGGACCCTACTTCTCGGTGGGTACAGTATATGCGTCTATAACGTTGTATATCCTAATCTAAGGCAACCTAACACCTCGGATGCAATATTTGACAACATTCCTGGCCTGTCGAACCCTACATCTCGGAGGGAACAGTATATACGTCTATAGCGGTATATATCCTAACCTAAGGCAACCTAACATTTCGGATGCAATATTTGACAACATTCCTGGCCTGTCGAACCCTGCTTCTCGGAGGGAACAGTATATACGTCTATAACGTCATATATCCTAACCTAAGGCAACCTAACATCTCGGATGTAATATTTGACAACATTCCAGGCGTGTCGGTCCCTACGTCTCGGCGGTAACATTACGTGCGTCTATAGCGGTATATATCCTAATCTCGGCAACGTAACTTCTCGGATGTAACATTTTACAACATTCCAGGCCTGTCGGTCCCTACGTCTCGGTGGTAACATTACATGCGTCTATAACGTTATATATGCTAACCTAAGGAAACCTAACATCTCGGATGCAATATTTGACAACATTCCTGGCCTGTCGAAACCTACTTCTCGGAGGGAACAGCATATACGTCTATAACGACATATATCCTAACCTAAGACAACCTAACATCTCGGATATAACATTTGACAAAATTCCCGGCGTGTTGGAACCCTACGTCTCGGTGGTAACATTACGTGCGTCTATAACGTTATATATGCTAACCTAAGGCAACCTAACATCTCGGATGCAATATTTGACAACATTCCTGGCCTGTCGAACCCTACTTCTCGGAGGGAACAGCATATACGTCTATAACGTCATATATCCTAACCTAAGGCAACCTAACATCTCGGATGTAACATTTGACAACATTCCAGGTGTGTCGGTCCCTACGTCTCGGTGGTAACGTTACATGCGTCTACAACGTTATATATCCTAACCTAAGGCAACCTAACATCTCGGATGTAACATTTGACAACATTCCAGGCGTGTCGGTCCCTACGTCTCGGTGGTAACATTACATGCGTCTATAACGTTATATATCCTAACCTAAGGCCACCTAACTTCTCGTATGTAATATTTGACAACATTCCTGGCGTGTCGAACCCTACTTCTCGGTGGGAACAGTATATACGTCTATAACGTTATATATCCTAACGTAAGGTAACCTAACATCTCGGATGTAATATTCGACAACATTCCTGGCGTGTCGGACCCTACTTCTCGGTGGGTACAGTATATGCGTCTATAACGTTGTATATCCTAACCTAAGGCAACCTAACATCTCGGATATAACATTTGACAACATACCCGGCGTGTTGGAACCCTACGTCTCGTTGGTAACATTACGTGCGTCTATAACGTTATATATGCTAACCTAAGGCAACCTAACATCTCGGATGCAATATTTGACAACATTCCTGGCCTGTCGAACCCTACTTCTCGGAGGGAACAGCATATACGTCTATAACGTCATATATCCTAACCTAAGGCAACCTAACATCTCGGATGTAACATTTGACAACATTCCAGGTGTGTCGGTCCCTACGTCTCGGTGGTAACGTTACATGCGTCTACAACGTTATATATCCTAACCTAAGGCAACCTAACATCTCGGATGTAACATTTGACAACATTCCAGGCGTGTCGGTCCCTACGTCTCGGTGGTAACGTTACATGCGTCTACAACGTTATATATCCTAACCTAAGGCAACCTAACATCTCAGATGTAACATTTGACAACATTCCAGGCGTGTCGGTCCCCACGTCTCGGTGGTAACATTACATGCGTCTATAACGTTATATATCCTAACCTAAGGCCACCTAACATCTCGTATGTAATATTTGACAACATTCCTGGCGTGTCGAACCCTACTTCTCGGTGGGAACAGTATATACGTCTATAACGTTATATATCCTAACGTAAGGTAACCTAACATCTCGGATGTAATATTCGACAACATTCCTGGCGTGTTGGACCCTACTTCTCGGTGGGTACAGTATATGCGTCTATAACGTTGTATATCCTAATCTAAGGCAACCTAACACCTCGGATGCAATATTTGACAACATTCCTGGCCTGTCGAACCCTACATCTCGGAGGGAACAGTATATACGTCTATAGCGGTATATATCCTAACCTAAGGCAACCTAACATTTCGGATGCAATATTTGACAACATTCCTGGCCTGTCGAACCCTGCTTCTCGGAGGGAACAGTATATACGTCTATAACGTCATATATCCTAACCTAAGGCAACCTAACATCTCGGATGTAACATTTGACAACATTCCAGGCGTGTCGGTCCCTACGTCTCGGCGGTAACATTACGTGCGTCTATAGCGGTATATATCCTAATCTCGGCAACGTAACTTCTCGGATGTAACATTTTACAACATTCCAGGCCTGTCGGTCCCTACGTCTCGGTGGTAACATTACATGCGTCTATAACGTTATATATGCTAACCTAAGGAAACCTAACATCTCGGATGCAATATTTGACAACATTCCTGGCCTGTCGAAACCTACTTCTCGGAGGGAACAGCATATACGTCTATAACGACATATATCCTAACCTAAGGCAACCTAACATCTCGGATGTAACATTTGACAAAATTCCCGGCGTGTTGGAACCCTACGTCTCGGTGGTAACATTACGTGCGTCTATAACGTTATATATGCTAACCTAAGGCAACCTAACATCTCGGATGCAATATTTGACAACATTCCTGGCCTGTCGAACCCTACTTCTCGGAGGGAACAGCATATACGTCTATAACGTCATATATCCTAACCTAAGGCAACCTAACATCTCGGATGTAACATTTGACAACATTCCAGGTGTGTCGGTCCCTACGTCTCGGTGGTAACGTTACATGCGTCTACAACGTTATATATCCTAACCTAAGGCAACCTAACATCTCGGATGTAACATTTGACAACATTCCAGGCGTGTCGGTCCCTACGTCTCGGTGGTAACATTACATGCGTCTATAACGTTATATATCCTAACCTAAGGCCACCTAACTTCTCGTATGTAATATTTGACAACATTCCTGGCGTGTCGAACCCTACTTCTCGGTGGGAACAGTATATACGTCTATAACGTTATATATCCTAACGTAAGGTAACCTAACATCTCGGATGTAATATTCGACAACATTCCTGGCGTGTCGGACCCTACTTCTCGGTGGGTACAGTATATGCGTCTATAACGTTGTATATCCTAACCTAAGGCAACCTAACATCTCGGATATAACATTTGACAACATACCCGGCGTGTTGGAACCCTACGTCTCGTTGGTAACATTACGTGCGTCTATAACGTTATATATGCTAACCTAAGGCAACCTAACATCTCGGATGCAATATTTGACAACATTCCTGGCCTGTCGAACCCTACTTCTCGGAGGGAACAGCATATACGTCTATAACGTCATATATCCTAACCTAAGGCAACCTAACATCTCGGATGTAACATTTGACAACATTCCAGGTGTGTCGGTCCCTACGTCTCGGTGGTAACGTTACATGCGTCTACAACGTTATATATCCTAACCTAAGGCAACCTAACATCTCGGATGTAACATTTGACAACATTCCAGGCGTGTCGGTCCCTACGTCTCGGTGGTAACGTTACATGCGTCTACAACGTTATATATCCTAACCTAAGGCAACCTAACATCTCAGATGTAACATTTGACAACATTCCAGGCGTGTCGGTCCCCACGTCTCGGTGGTAACATTACATGCGTCTATAACGTTATATATCCTAACCTAAGGCCACCTAACATCTCGTATGTAATATTTGACAACATTCCTGGCGTGTCGAACCCTACTTCTCGGTGGGAACAGTATATACGTCTATAACGTTATATATCCTAACGTAAGGTAACCTAACATCTCGGATGTAATATTCGACAACATTCCTGGCGTGTTGGACCCTACTTCTCGGTGGGTACAGTATATGCGTCTATAACGTTGTATATCCTAATCTAAGGCAACCTAACACCTCGGATGCAATATTTGACAACATTCCTGGCCTGTCGAACCCTACATCTCGGAGGGAACAGTATATACGTCTATAGCGGTATATATCCTAACCTAAGGCAACCTAACATTTCGGATGCAATATTTGACAACATTCCTGGCCTGTCGAACCCTGCTTCTCGGAGGGAACAGTATATACGTCTATAACGTCATATATCCTAACCTAAGGCAACCTAACATCTCGGATGTAATATTTGACAACATTCCAGGCGTGTCGGTCCCTACGTCTCGGCGGTAACATTACGTGCGTCTATAGCGGTATATATCCTAATCTCGGCAACGTAACTTCTCGGATGTAACATTTTACAACATTCCAGGCCTGTCGGTCCCTACGTCTCGGTGGTAACATTACATGCGTCTATAACGTTATATATGCTAACCTAAGGAAACCTAACATCTCGGATGCAATATTTGACAACATTCCTGGCCTGTCGAAACCTACTTCTCGGAGGGAACAGCATATACGTCTATAACGACATATATCCTAACCTAAGACAACCTAACATCTCGGATATAACATTTGACAAAATTCCCGGCGTGTTGGAACCCTACGTCTCGGTGGTAACATTACGTGCGTCTATAACGTTATATATGCTAACCTAAGGCAACCTAACATCTCGGATGCAATATTTGACAACATTCCTGGCCTGTCGAACCCTACTTCTCGGAGGGAACAGCATATACGTCTATAACGTCATATATCCTAACCTAAGGCAACCTAACATCTCGGATGTAACATTTGACAACATTCCAGGTGTGTCGGTCCCTACGTCTCGGTGGTAACGTTACATGCGTCTACAACGTTATATATCCTAACCTAAGGCAACCTAACATCTCGGATGTAACATTTGACAACATTCCAGGCGTGTCGGTCCCTACGTCTCGGTGGTAACATTACATGCGTCTATAACGTTATATATCCTAACCTAAGGCCACCTAACTTCTCGTATGTAATATTTGACAACATTCCTGGCGTGTCGAACCCTACTTCTCGGTGGGAACAGTATATACGTCTATAACGTTATATATCCTAACGTAAGGTAACCTAACATCTCGGATGTAATATTCGACAACATTCCTGGCGTGTCGGACCCTACTTCTCGGTGGGTACAGTATATGCGTCTATAACGTTGTATATCCTAACCTAAGGCAACCTAACATCTCGGATATAACATTTGACAACATACCCGGCGTGTTGGAACCCTACGTCTCGTTGGTAACATTACGTGCGTCTATAACGTTATATATGCTAACCTAAGGCAACCTAACATCTCGGATGCAATATTTGACAACATTCCTGGCCTGTCGAACCCTACTTCTCGGAGGGAACAGCATATACGTCTATAACGTCATATATCCTAACCTAAGGCAACCTAACATCTCGGATGTAACATTTGACAACATTCCAGGTGTGTCGGTCCCTACGTCTCGGTGGTAACGTTACATGCGTCTACAACGTTATATATCCTAACCTAAGGCAACCTAACATCTCGGATGTAACATTTGACAACATTCCAGGCGTGTCGGTCCCTACGTCTCGGTGGTAACGTTACATGCGTCTACAACGTTATATATCCTAACCTAAGGCAACCTAACATCTCAGATGTAACATTTGACAACATTCCAGGCGTGTCGGTCCCCACGTCTCGGTGGTAACATTACATGCGTCTATAACGTTATATATCCTAACCTAAGGCCACCTAACATCTCGTATGTAATATTTGACAACATTCCTGGCGTGTCGAACCCTACTTCTCGGTGGGAACAGTATATACGTCTATAACGTTATATATCCTAACGTAAGGTAACCTAACATCTCGGATGTAATATTCGACAACATTCCTGGCGTGTTGGACCCTACTTCTCGGTGGGTACAGTATATGCGTCTATAACGTTGTATATCCTAATCTAAGGCAACCTAACACCTCGGATGCAATATTTGACAACATTCCTGGCCTGTCGAACCCTACATCTCGGAGGGAACAGTATATACGTCTATAGCGGTATATATCCTAACCTAAGGCAACCTAACATTTCGGATGCAATATTTGACAACATTCCTGGCCTGTCGAACCCTGCTTCTCGGAGGGAACAGTATATACGTCTATAACGTCATATATCCTAACCTAAGGCAACCTAACATCTCGGATGTAACATTTGACAACATTCCAGGCGTGTCGGTCCCTACGTCTCGGCGGTAACATTACGTGCGTCTATAGCGGTATATATCCTAATCTCGGCAACGTAACTTCTCGGATGTAACATTTTACAACATTCCAGGCCTGTCGGTCCCTACGTCTCGGTGGTAACATTACATGCGTCTATAACGTTATATATGCTAACCTAAGGAAACCTAACATCTCGGATGCAATATTTGACAACATTCCTGGCCTGTCGAAACCTACTTCTCGGAGGGAACAGCATATACGTCTATAACGACATATATCCTAACCTAAGACAACCTAACATCTCGGATATAACATTTGACAAAATTCCCGGCGTGTTGGAACCCTACGTCTCGGTGGTAACATTACGTGCGTCTATAACGTTATATATGCTAACCTAAGGCAACCTAACATCTCGGATGCAATATTTGACAACATTCCTGGCCTGTCGAACCCTACTTCTCGGAGGGAACAGCATATACGTCTATAACGTCATATATCCTAACCTAAGGCAACCTAACATCTCGGATGTAACATTTGACAACATTCCAGGTGTGTCGGTCCCTACGTCTCGGTGGTAACGTTACATGCGTCTACAACGTTATATATCCTAACCTAAGGCAACCTAACATCTCAGATGTAACATTTGACAACATTCCAGGCGTGTCGGTCCCCACGTCTCGGTGGTAACATTACATGCGTCTATAACGTTATATATCCTAACCTAAGGCCACCTAACATCTCGTATGTAATATTTGACTACATTCCTGGCGTGTCGAACCCTACTTCTCGGTGGGAACAGTATATACGTCTATAACGTTATATATCCTAACGTAAGGTAACCTAACATCTCGGATGTAATATTCGACAACATTCCTGGCGTGTCGGACCCTACTTCTCGGTGGGTACAGTATATGCGTCTATAACGTTGTATATCCTAATCTAAGGCAACCTAACACCTCGGATGCAATATTTGACAACATTCCTGGCCTGTCGAACCCTACATCTCGGAGGGAACAGTATATACGTCTATAGCGGTATATATCCTAACCTAAGGCAACCTAACATCTCGGATGTAACATTTGACAACATTCCAGGCGTGTCGGTCCCTACGTCTCGGTGGTAACATTACATGCGTCTATAACGGTATATTTCCTAATCTAAGGCAACCTAACATCTCGGATGCAATATTTGACAACATTCCTGGCCTGTCGAACCCTACTTCTCGGAGGGAACAGTATATACGTCTATAACGGTATATGTCCTAATCTAAGGCAACCTAACATCTCGGATGCAATATTTGACAACATTCCTGGCCTGTCGAACCCTACTTCTCGGAGGGACCAGTATATACGTCTGTAACGACATATATCCTAACCTAAGACAACCTAACATCCCGGATGTAACATTTGACAACATTCCAGGCGTGTCGGTCCCTACGTCTCGGTGGTAACATTACATGCGTCTATAACGTTATATATCCTAACCTAAGGCAACCTAACATCTCGGATGCAATATTTGACAACATTCCTGGCCTGTCGAACCCTACTTCTCGGAGGGAACAGCATATACGTCTATAACGTCATATATCCTAACCTAAGGCAACCTAACATCTCGGATGTAACATTTGACAACATTCCAGGTGTGTCGGTCCCTACGTCTCGGTGGTAACGTTACATGCGTCCACAACGTTATATATCCTAACCTAAGGCAACCTAACATCTCAGATGTAACATTTGACAACATTCCAGGCGTGTCGGTCCCCACGTCTCGGTGGTAACATTACATGCGTCTATAACGTTATATATCCTAACCTAAGGCCACCTAACATCTCGTATGTAATATTTGACTACATTCCTGGCGTGTCGATCCCTACTTCTCGGTGGGAACAGTATATACGTCTATAACGTTATATATCCTAACGTAAGGTAACCTAACATCTCGGATGTAATATTCGACAACATTCCTGGCGTGTCGGACCCTACTTCTCGGTGGGAACAGTATATACGTCTGTAACGTCATATATCCTAACCTAAGGCAACCCAACATCTCGGATATAACATTTGACAACATACGCGGCGTGTTGGAACCCTACGTCTCGGTGGTAACATTACGTGCGTCTATAACGTTATATATGCTAACCTAAGGCAACCTAACATTTCGGATGCAATATTTGACAACATTCCTGGCCTGTCGAACCCTACTTCTCGGAGCGAACAGTATATACGTCTATAACGTCATATATCCTAACCTAAGGCAACCTAACATCTCGGATGTAACATTTGACAACATTCCAGGCGTGTCGGTCCCTACGTCTCGGTGGTAACATTACATGCGTCTATAACGGTATGTTTCCTTATCTAAGGCAACCTAACATCTCGGATGCAATATTTGACAACATTCCTGGCGTGTCGAACCCTACTTCTCAGAGGGAACAGTATATACGTCTATAACGGTATATGTCCTAATCTAAGGCAACCTAACATCTCGGATGCAATATTTGACAACATTCCTGGCCTGTCGAACCCTACTTCTCGGAGGGAACAGCATATACGTCTATAACGTCATATATCCTAACCTAAGGCAACCTAACGTCTCGGATGTAACATTTGACAACATTCCAGGCGTG
Organism: Xylocopa violacea; assembly: GCA_963969225.1. Taxonomy (NCBI): domain Eukaryota; kingdom Metazoa; phylum Arthropoda; class Insecta; order Hymenoptera; family Apidae; genus Xylocopa; species Xylocopa violacea. The sequence goes on along the minus strand of CAXAJV010000002.1, from coordinate 20,808,976 downwards.
TCGGTCCCTACGTCTCGGTGGTAACATTACATGCGTCTATAACGGTATGTTTCCTTATCTAAGGCAACCTAATATCTCGGATGCAATATTTGACAACATTCCTGGCGTGTCGAACCCTACTTCTCAGAGGGAACAGTATATACGTCTATAACGGTATATGTCCTAATCTAAGGCAACCTAACATCTCGGATGCAATATTTGACAACATTCCTGGCCTGTCGAAACCTACTTCTCGGAGGGACCAGTATATACGTCTGTAACGACATATATCCTAACCTAAGACAACCTAACATCCCGGATGTAACATTTGACAACATTCCAGGCGTGTCGGTCCCTACGTCTCGGTGGTAACATTACATGCGTCTATAACGTTATATATCCTAACCTAAGGCAACCTAACATCTCGGATGCAATATTTGACAACATTCCTGGCCTGTCGAACCCTACTTCTCGGAGGGAACAGTATATACGTCTATAACGACATATATCCTAACCTAAGACAACCTAACATCTCGGATGTAACATTTGACAAAATTCCCGGCGTGTTGGAACCCTACGTCTCGTTGGTAACATTACGTGCGTCTATAACGTTATATATGCTAACCTAAGGCAACCTAACATCTCGGATGCAATATTTGACAACATTCCTGGCCTGTCGAACCCTACTTCTCGGAGGGAACAGCATATACGTCTATAACGTCATATATCCTAACCTAAGGCAACCTAACATCTCGGATGTAACATTTGACAACATTCCAGGCGTGTCGGTCCCTACGTCTCGGTGGTAACATTACATGCGGCTATAACGGTATGTTTCCTTATCTAAGGCAACCTAACATCTCGGATGCAATATTTGACAACATTCCTGGCGTGTCGAACCCTACTTCTCAGAGGGAACAGTATATACGTCTATAACGGTATATGTCCTAATCTAAGGCAACCTAACATCTCGGATGCAATATTTGACAACATTCCTGGCCTGTCGAACCCTACTTCTCGGAGGGACCAGTATATACGTCTGTAACGACATATATCCTAACCTAAGACAACCTAACATCCCGGATGTAACATTTGACAACATTCCAGGCGTGTCGGTCCCTACGTCTCGGTGGTAACATTACATGCGTCTATAACGTTATATATCCTAACCTAAGGCAACCTAACATCTCGGATGCAATATTTGACAACATTCCTGGCCTGTCGAACCCTACTTCTCGGAGGGAACAGCATATACGTCTATAACGTTATATATCCTAACCTAAGGCAACCTGACATCTCGGATGTAATATTCTACATCATTCCAGGCGTGTCGAACCCTACTTCTCGGTGGGAACATTATATGAGTATATAACGTTGTATATCCTAATCTAAGGCAACCTATTATCTCAGACGTAATATTTTACAATATTCCTGGCGTGTCGGTGCATACTTTTCGGTGGGAATATTATATGCGTCTATAACGGTCGATATCGTAATCTAAGGCAACCTAACATCGCGGGTGCAATATCTGACAACATTCCTGGCCTGTCGAACCCTACTTCTCGGAGGGAACTGTATATACGTCTATAACGGTATATATCCTAATCTAAGGCAACCCAACATCTCGGATGTAACATTTGACAACATACCCGGCGTGTTGGAACCCTACGTCTCGGTGGTAACATTACGTGCGTCTATAACGTTATATATGCTAACCTAAGGCAACCTAACATCTCGGATGCAATATTTGACAACATTCCTGGCCTGTCGAACCCTACTTCTCGGAGGGAACAGTATATACGTCTATAACGTTATATATCCTAACGTAAGGCAACTTAACATCTCGGATGTAACATTTGACAACATTCCAGGTGTGTCGGTCCCTACGTCTCGGTGGTAATGTTACATGCGTCTACAACGTTATATATCCTATCCTAAGGCAACCTAACATCTTGGATGTAACATTTGACAACATTCCAGGCATGTCGGTCCCTACGTCTCGGTGGTAACATTATATGCGTCTATAACGTTATATATCCTTATCTAAGGCAACCTAACATCTCGGATGCAATATTTGACAACATTCCTAGCCTGTCGAACCCTACTTCTCGGAGGGAACAGTATATACGTCTATAACGTTATATATCCTAACCTAAGGCAACCTGACATCTCGGATGTAATATTCTACATCATTCCAGGCGTGTCGAACCCTACTTCTCGGTGGGAACATTATATGAGTCTATAACGTTGTATATCCTAATCTAAGGCAACCTATTATCTCAGACGTAATATTTTACAATATTCCTGGCGTGTCGGTGCATACTTTTCGGTGGGAATATTATATGCGTCTATAACGGTCGATATCGTAATCTAAGGCAACCTAACATCTCGGATGCAATATTTGACAACATTCCTGGCCTGTCGAACCCTACTTCTCGGAGGGAACAGCATATACGTCTATAACGTCATATATCCTAACCTAAGGTAACCTAACATCTCGGATGTAACATTTGACAACATTCCAGGTGTGTCGGTCCCTACGTCTCGGTGGTAACGTTACATGCGTCTACAACGTTATATATCCTAACCTAAGGCAACCTAACATCTCGGATGTAACATTTGACAACATTCCAGGCGTGTCGGTCCCTACGTCTCGGTGGTAACATTACATGCGTCTATAACGTTATATATCATAACCTAAGGCCACCTAACATCTCGTATGTAATATTTGACAACATTCCTGGCGTGTCGAACCCTACTTCTCGGTGGGAACAGTATATACGTCTATAACGTTATATATCCTAACGTACGGTAACCTAACATCTCGGATGTAATATTTGACAACATTCCTGGCGTGTCGGACCCTACTTCTCGGTGGGAACAGTATATACGTCTGTAGCGTCATATATCCTAACCTAAGGCAACCTAACATCTCGGATATAACATTTGACAACATACCCGGCGTGTTGGAACCCTACGTCTCGGTGGTAACATTACGTGCGTCTATAACGTTATATATGCTAACCTAAGGCAACCTAACATCTCGGATGCAATATTTGACAACATTCCTGGCCTGTCGAACCCTACTTCTCGGAGGGAACAGTATATACGTCTGTAACGTCATATATCCTAACCTAAGGCAACCTAACATCTCGGATGTAACATTTGACGACATTCCAGGCGTGTCAGTCCGTGCGTCTCGGTGATAACATTACATGCGTCTATAGCGGTATATATCCTAATCTTAGGCAACCTAACATCTCGGATGTAACACTTTACAACATTCCAGGCCTGTCGGTCCCTACGTCACGGTGGTAACATTACATGCGTCTATAACGTTATATATCCTAACCTAAGGCCACCTAACATCTCGTATGTAATATTTGATAACATTCCTGGCGTGTCGAACCCTACTTCTCGGAGGGAACAGCATATACGTCTATAACGTCATATATCCTAGCCTAAGGCAGCCTAACATCTCGGATATAACATTTGACAACATACCCGGCGTGTTGGAACCCTACGTCTCGGTGGTAACATTACGTGCGTCTATAACGTTATATATGCTAACCTAAGGCTACCTAACATCTCGGATGCAATATTTGACAACATTCCTGGCCTGTCGAACCCTACTTCTCGGAGGGAACAGTATATACGTCTATAACGTTATATATCCTAACCTAAGGCAACCTGACATCTCGGATGTAATATTCTACATCATTCCAGGCGTGTCGAACCCTACTTCTCGGATGGAACTGTATATACGTCTATAACGGTATATATCCTAATCTAAGGCAACCTAACATCTCGGATGTAACATTTGACAACATTCCAGGCGTGTCGGTCCCTACGTCTCGGTGCTAACATTACGTGCGTCTATAACGTTATATATGCTAACCTAAGGCAACCTAGCATCTCGGATGCAATATTTGACAACATTCCTGGCCTGTCGAACCCTACTTCTCGGAGGGAACAGCATATACGTCTATAACGTCATATATCCTAACCTAAGGCAACCTAACATCTCGGATGTAACATTTGACAACATTCCAGGTGTGTCGGTCCCTACGTCTCGGTGGTAACGTTACATGCGTCTACAACGTTATATATGCTAATCTAAGACACCCTAACATCTCGGATGCAATATCTGACAACATTCCTGGCCTGTCGAACCCTACTTCTCGGAGGGAACAGCATATACGTCTATAACGTCATATATCCTAACCTAAGGCAACTTAACATCTCGGATGTAACATTTGACAACATTCCAGGCATGTCGGTCCCTACGTCTCTGTGGTAACATTATATGCGTCTATAACGTTATATATCCTTATCTAAGGCAACCTAACATCTCGGATGCAATATTTGACAACATTCCTAGCCTGTCGAACCCTACTTCTCGGAGGGAACAGTATATACGTCTATAACGTTATATATCCTAACCTAAGGCAACCTGACATCTCGGATGTAATATTCTACATCATTCCAGGCGTGTCGAACCCTACTTCTCGGTGGGAACATTATATGAGTATATAACGTTGTATATCCTAATCTAAGGCAACCTATTATCTCAGACGTAATATTTTACAATATTCCTGGCGTGTCGGTGCATACTTTTCGGTGGGAATATTATATGCGTCTATAACGGTCGATATCGTAATCTAAGGCAACCTAACATCTCGGATGCAATATTTGACAACATTCCTGGCCTGTCGAACCCTACTTCGCGGAGGGAACAGCATATACGTCTATAACGACATATATCCTAACCTAAGACAACCTAACATCTCGGATATAACATTTGACAAAATTCCCGGCGTGTTGGAACCCTACGTCTCGGTGGTAACATTACGTGCGTCTATAACGTTATATATGCTAACCTAAGGCAACCTAACATCTCGGATGCAATATTTGACAACATTCCTGGCCTGTCGAACCCTACTTCTCGGAGGGAACAGCATATACGTCTATAACGTCATATATCCTAACCTAAGGTAACCTAACATCTCGGATGTAACATTTGACAACATTCCAGGTGTGTCGGTCCCTACGTCTCGGTGGTAACGTTACATGCGTCTACAACGTTATATATCCTAACCTAAGGCAACCTAACATCTCGGATGTAACATTTGACAACATTCCAGGCGTGTCGGTCCCTACGTCTCGGTGGTAACATTACATGCGTCTATAACGTTATATATCCTAACCTAAGGCCACCTAACATCTCGTATGTAATATTTGACAACATTCCTGGCGTGTCGAACCCTACTTCTCGGTGGGAACAGTATATACGTCTATAACGTTATATATCCTAACGTACGGTAACCTAACATCTCGGATGTAATATTTGACAACATTCCTGGCGTGTCGGACCCTACTTCTCGGTGGGAACAGTATATACGTCTGTAGCGTCATATATCCTAACCTAAGGCAACCTAACATCTCGGATATAACATTTGACAACATACCCGGCGTGTTGGAACCCTACGTCTCGGTGGTAACATTACGTGCGTCTATAACGTTATATATGCTAACCTAAGGCAACCTAACATCTCGGATGCAATATTTGACAACATTCCTGGCCTGTCGAACCCTACTTCTCGGAGGGAACAGTATATACGTCTGTAACGTCATATATCCTAACCTAAGGCAACCTAACATCTCGGATGTAACATTTGACGACATTCCAGGCGTGTCAGTCCGTACGTCTCGGTGATAACATTACATGCGTCTATAGCGGTATATATCCTATTCTTAGGCAACCTAACATCTCGGATGTAACATTTTACAACATTCCAGGCCTGTCGGTCCCTACGTCACGGTGGTAACATTACATGCGTCTATAACGTTATATATCCTAACCTAAGGCCACCTAACATCTCGTATGTAATATTTGATAACATTCCTGGCGTGTCGAACCCTACTTCTCGGAGGGAACAGCATATACGTCTATAACGTCATATATCCTAGCCTAAGGCAGCCTAACATCTCGGATATAACATTTGACAACATACCCGGCGTGTTGGAACCCTACGTCTCGGTGGTAACATTACGTGCGTCTATAACGTTATATATGCTAACCTAAGGCTACCTAACATCTCGGATGCAATATTTGACAACATTCCTGGCCTGTCGAACCCTACTTCTCGGAGGGAACAGTATATACGTCTATAACGTTATATATCCTAACCTAAGGCAACCTGACATCTCGGATGTAATATTCTACATCATTCCAGGCGTGTCGAACCCTACTTCTCGGATGGAACTGTATATACGTCTCTAACGGTATATATCCTAATCTAAGGCAACCTAACATCTCGGATGTAACATTTGACAACATTCCAGGCGTGTCGGTCCCTACGTCTCGGTGCTAACATTACGTGCGTCTATAACGTTATATATGCTAACCTAAGGCAACCTAACATCTCGGATGCAATATTTGACAACATTCCTGGCCTGTCGATCCCTACTTCTCGGAGGGAACAGCATATACGTCTATAACGTCATATATCCTAACCTAAGGCAACCTAACATCTCGGATGTAACATTTGACAACATTCCAGGTGTGTCGGTCCCTACGTCTCGGTGGTAACGTTACATGCGTCTACAACGTTATATATCCTAACCTAAGGCAACCTAACATCTCGGATGCAATATTTGACAACATTCCTGGCCTGTCGAACCCTACATTTCGGAGGGAACAGTATATACGTCTATAGCGGTATATATCCTAATCTAAGGCAACCTAACATCTCGGATGCAATATTTGATAACATTCCTGGCCTGTCGAACCCTACTTCTCGGTGGGAACAGTATATACGTCTATAACGTTATATATCCTAACGTAAGGCAACCTAACATCTCGGATGTAATATTTGACAACATTCCTGGCGTGTCGGACCCTACTTCTCGGTGGGAACAGTATATACGTCTGTAACGTCATATATCCTAAACTAAGGCAACCTAACATCTCGGATATAACATTTGACAACATTCCCGGCGTGTTGGAACCCTATGTCTCGGTGGTAACATTACGTGCGTCTATAACGTTATATATGCTAACCTAAGGCAACCTAACATCTCGGATGCAATATTTGACAACATTCCTGGCCTGTCGAACCCTACTTCTCGGAGGGAACAGCATATACGTCTATAACGTCATATATCCTAACCTAAGGCAACTTAACATCTCGGATGTAACATTTGACAACATTCCAGGTGTGTCGGTCCCTACGTCTCGGTGGTAATGTTACATGCGTCTACAACGTTATATATCCTATCCTAAGGCAACCTAACGTCTTGGATGTAACATTTGACAACATTCCAGGCATGTCGGTCCCTACGTCTCGGTGGTAACATTATATGCGTCTATAACGTTATATATCCTTATCTAAGGCAACCTAACATCTCGGATGCAATATTTGACAACATTCCTAGCCTGTCGAACCCTACTTCTCGGAGGGAACAGTATATACGTCTATAACGTTATATATCCTAACCTAAGGCAACCTGACATCTCGGATGTAATATTCTACATCATTCCAGGCGTGTCGAACCCTACTTCTCGGTGGGAACATTATATGAGTCTATAACGTTGTATATCCTAATCTAAGGCAACCTATTATCTCAGACGTAATATTTTACAATATTCCTGGCGTGTCGGTGCATACTTTTCGGTGGGAATATTATATGCGTCTATAACGGTCGATATCGTAATCTAAGGCAACCTAACATCTCGGATGCAATATTTGACAACATTCCTGGCCTGTCGAACCCTACTTCGCGGAGGGAACAGCATATACGTCTATAACGACATATATCCTAACTTAAGACAACCTAACATCTCGGATATAACATTTGACAAAATTCCCGGCGTGTTGGAACCCTACGTCTCGGTGGTAACATTACGTGCGTCTATAACGTTATATATGCTAACCTAAGGCAACCTAACATCTCGGATGCAATATTTGACAACATTCCTGGCCTGTCGAACCCTACTTCTCGGAGGGAACAGCATATACGTCTATAACGTCATATATCCTAACCTAAGGTAACCTAACATCTCGGATGTAACATTTGACAACATTCCAGGTGTGTCGGTCCCTACGTCTCGGTGGTAACGTTACATGCGTCTACAACGTTATATATCCTAACCTAAGGCAACCTAACATCTTAGATGTAACATTTGACAACATTCCAGGCGTGTCGGTCCCCACGTCTCGGTGGTAACATTACATGCGTCTATAACGTTATATATCCTAACCTAAGGCCACCTAACATCTCGTATGTAATATTTGACTACATTCCTGGCGTGTCGATCCCTACTTCTCGGTGGGAACAGTATATACGTCTATAACGTTATATATCCTAACGTAAGGTAACCTAACATCTCGGATGTAATATTCGACAACATTCCTGGCGTGTCGGACCCTACTTCTCGGTGGGAACAGTATATGCGTCTGTAACGTCATATATCCTAACCTAAGGCAACCCAACATCTCGGATATAACATTTGACAACATACGCGGCGTGTTGGAACCCTACGTCTCGGTGGTAACATTACGTGCGTCTATAACGTTATATATGCTAACCTAAGGCAACCTAACATTTCGGATGCAATATTTGACAACATTCCTGGCCTGTCGAACCCTACTTCTCGGAGCGAACAGTATATACGTCTATAACGTCATATATCCTAACCTAAGGCAACCTAACATCTCGGATGTAACATTTGACAACATTCCAGGCGTGTCGGTCCCTACGTCTCGGTGGTAACATTACATGCGTCTATAACGGTATGTTTCCTTATCTAAGGCAACCTAACATCTCGGATGCAATATTTGACAACATTCCTGGCGTGTCGAACCCTACTTCTCAGAGGGAACAGTATATACGTCTATAACGGTATATGTCCTAATCTAAGGCAACCTAACATCTCGGATGCAATATTTGACAACATTCCTGGCCTGTCGAACCCTACTTCTCGGAGGGAACAGCATATACGTCTATAACGTCATATATCCTAACCTAAGGCAACCTAACGTCTCGGATGTAACATTTGACAACATTCCAGGCGTGTCGGTCCCTACGTCTCGGTGGTAACATTACATGCGTCTATAACGGTATGTTTCCTTATCTAAGGCAACCTAACATCTCGGATGCAATATTTGACAACATTCCTGGCGTGTCGAACCCTACTTCTCAGAGGGAACAGTATATACGTCTATAACGGTATATGTCCTAATCTAAGGCAACCTAACATCTCGGATGCAATATTTGACAACATTCCTGGCCTGTCGAACCCTACTTCTCGGAGGGACCAGTATATACGTCTGTAACGACATATATCCTAACCTAAGACAACCTAACATCCCGGATGTAACATTTGACAACATTCCAGGCGTGTCGGTCCCTACGTCTCGGTGGTAACATTACATGCGTCTATAACGTTATATATCCTAACCTAAGGCAACCTAACATCTCGGATGCAATATTTGACAACATTCCTGGCCTGTCGAACCCTACTTCTCGGAGGGAACAGTATATACGTCTATAACGACATATATCCTAACCTAAGACAACCTAACATCTCGGATGTAACATTTGACAAAATTCCCGGCGTGTTGGAACCCTACGTCTCGTTGGTAACATTACGTGCGTCTATAACGTTATATATGCTAACCTAAGGCAACCTAACATCTCGGATGCAATATTTGACAACATTCCTGGCCTGTCGAACCCTACTTCTCGGAGGGAACAGTATATACGTCTATAACGACATATATCCTAACCTAAGACAACCTAACATCTCGGATATAACATTTGACAAAATTCCCGGCGTGTTGGAACCCCACGTCTCGGTGGTAACATTACGTGCGTCTATAACGTTATATATGCTAACCTAAGGCAACCTAACATCTCGGATGCAATATTTGACAACATTCCTGGCCTGTCGAACCCTACTTCTCGGAGGGAACAGCATATACGTCTATAACGTCATATATCCTAACCTAAGGCAACCTAACATCTCGGATGTAACATTTGACAACATTCCAGGCGTGTCGGTCCCTACGTCTCGGTGGTAACATTACATGCGGCTATAACGGTATGTTTCCTTATCTAAGGCAACCTAACATCTCGGATGCAATATTTGACAACATTCCTGGCGTGTCGAACCCTACTTCTCAGAGGGAACAGTATATACGTCTATAACGGTATATGTCCTAATCTAAGGCAACCTAACATCTCGGATGCAATATTTGACAACATTCCTGGCCTGTCGAACCCTACTTCTCGGAGGGACCAGTATATACGTCTGTAACGACATATATCCTAACCTAAGACAACCTAACATCCCGGATGTAACATTTGACAACATTCCAGGCGTGTCGGTCCCTACGTCTCGGTGGTAACATTACATGCGTCTATAACGTTATATATCCTAACCTAAGGCAACCTAACATCTCGGATGCAATATTTGACAACATTCCTGGCCTGTCGAACCCTACTTCTCGGAGGGAACAGTATATACGTCTATAACGACATATATCCTAACCTAAGACAACCTAACATCTCGGATGTAACATTTGACAAAATTCCCGGCGTGTTGGAACCCTACGTCTCGGTGGTAACATTACGTGCGTCTATAACGTTATATATGCTAACCTAAGGCAACCTAACATCTCGGATGCAATATTTGACAACATTCCTGGCCTGTCGAACCCTACTTCTCGGAGGGAACAGCACATACGTCTATAACGTCATATATCCTAACCTAAGGCAACCTAACATCTCGGATGTAACATTTGACAACATTCCAGGTGTGTCGGTCCCTACGTCTCGGTGGTAATGTTACATGCGTCTACAACGTTATATATCCTATCCTAAGGCAACCTAACATCTTGGATGTAACATTTGACAACATTCCAGGCATGTCGGTCCCTACGTCTCGGTGGTAACATTATATGCGTCTATAACGTTATATATCCTTATCTAAGGCAACCTAACATCTCGGATGCAATATTTGACAACATTCCTAGCCTGTCGAACCCTACTTCTCGGAGGGAACAGTATATACGTCTATAACGTTATATATCCTAACCTAAGGCAACCTGACATCTCGGATGTAATATTCTACATCATTCCAGGCGTGTCGAACCCTACTTCTCGGTGGGAACATTATATGAGTCTATAACGTTGTATATCCTAATCTAAGGCAACCTATTATCTCAGACGTAATATTTTACAATATTCCTGGCGTGTCGGTGCATACTTTTCGGTGGGAATATTATATGCGTCTATAACGGTCGATATCGTAATCTAAGGCAACCTAACATCTCGGATGCAATATTTGACAACATTCCTGGCCTGTCGAACCCTACTTCGCGGAGGGAACAGCATATACGTCTATAACGACATATATCCTAACCTAAGACAACCTAACATCTCGGATATAACATTTGACAAAATTCCCGGCGTGTTGGAACCCTACGTCTCGGTGGTAACATTACGTGCGTCTATAACGTTATATATGCTAACCTAAGGCAACCTAACATCTCGGATGCAATATTTGACAACATTCCTGGCCTGTCGAACCCTACTTCTCGGAGGGAACAGCATATACGTCTATAACGTCATATATCCTAACCTAAGGTAACCTAACATCTCGGATGTAACATTTGACAACATTCCAGGTGTGTCGGTCCCTACGTCTCGGTGGTAACGTTACATGCGTCTACAACGTTATATATCCTAACCTAAGGCAACCTAACATCTTAGATGTAACATTTGACAACATTCCAGGCGTGTCGGTCCCCACGTCTCGGTGGTAACATTACATGCGTCTATAACGTTATATATCCTAACCTAAGGCCACCTAACATCTCGTATGTAATATTTGACTACATTCCTGGCGTGTCGATCCCTACTTCTCGGTGGGAACAGTATATACGTCTATAACGTTATATATCCTAACGTAAGGTAACCTAACATCTCGGATGTAATATTCGACAACATTCCTGGCGTGTCGGACCCTACTTCTCGGTGGGAACAGTATATGCGTCTGTAACGTCATATATCCTAACCTAAGGCAACCCAACATCTCGGATATAACATTTGACAACATACGCGGCGTGTTGGAACCCTACGTCTCGGTGGTAACATTACGTGCGTCTATAACGTTATATATGCTAACCTAAGGCAACCTAACATTTCGGATGCAATATTTGACAACATTCCTGGCCTGTCGAACCCTACTTCTCGGAGCGAACAGTATATACGTCTATAACGTCATATATCCTAACCTAAGGCAACCTAACATCTCGGATGTAACATTTGACAACATTCCAGGCGTGTCGGTCCCTACGTCTCGGTGGTAACATTACATGCGTCTATAACGGTATGTTTCCTTATCTAAGGCAACCTAACATCTCGGATGCAATATTTGACAACATTCCTGGCGTGTCGAACCCTACTTCTCAGAGGGAACAGTATATACGTCTATAACGGTATATGTCCTAATCTAAGGCAACCTAACATCTCGGATGCAATATTTGACAACATTCCTGGCCTGTCGAACCCTACTTCTCGGAGGGAACAGCATATACGTCTATAACGTCATATATCCTAACCTAAGGCAACCTAACGTCTCGGATGTAACATTTGACAACATTCCAGGCGTGTCGGTCCCTACGTCTCGGTGGTAACATTACATGCGTCTATAACGGTATGTTTCCTTATCTAAGGCAACCTAACATCTCGGATGCAATATTTGACAACATTCCTGGCGTGTCGAACCCTACTTCTCAGAGGGAACAGTATATACGTCTATAACGGTATATGTCCTAATCTAAGGCAACCTAACATCTCGGATGCAATATTTGACAACATTCCTGGCCTGTCGAACCCTACTTCTCGGAGGGACCAGTATATACGTCTGTAACGACATATATCCTAACCTAAGACAACCTAACATCCCGGATGTAACATTTGACAACATTCCAGGCGTGTCGGTCCCTACGTCTCGGTGGTAACATTACATGCGTCTATAACGTTATATATCCTAACCTAAGGCAACCTAACATCTCGGATGCAATATTTGACAACATTCCTGGCCTGTCGAACCCTACTTCTCGGAGGGAACAGTATATACGTCTATAACGACATATATCCTAACCTAAGACAACCTAACATCTCGGATGTAACATTTGACAAAATTCCCGGCCTGTTGGAACCCTACGTCTCGGTGGTAACATTACGTGCGTCTATAACGTTATATATGCTAACCTAAGGCAACCTAACATCTCGGATGCAATATTTGACAACATTCCTGGCCTGTCGAACCCTACTTCTCGGAGGGAACAGCATATACGTCTATAACGTCATATATCCTAACCTAAGGCAACCTAACATCTCGGATGTAACATTTGACAACATTCCAGGTGTGTCGGTCCCTACGTCTCGGTGGTAACGTTACATGCGTCTACAACGTTATATATCCTAACCTAAGGCCACCTAACATCTCGTATGTAATATTTGACTACATTCCTGGCGTGTCGATCCCTACTTCTCGGTGGGAACAGTATATACGTCTATAACGTTATATATCCTAACGTAAGGTAACCTAACATCTCGGATGTAATATTCGACAACATTCCTGGCGTGTCGGACCCTACTTCTCGGTGGGAACAGTATATGCGTCTGTAACGTCATATATCCTAACCTAAGGCAACCCAACATCTCGGATATAACATTTGACAACATACGCGGCGTGTTGGAACCCTACGTCTCGGTGGTAACATTACGTGCGTCTATAACGTTATATATGCTAACCTAAGGCAACCTAACATTTCGGATGCAATATTTGACAACATTCCTGGCCTGTCGAACCCTACTTCTCGGAGCGAACAGTATATACGTCTATAACGTCATATATCCTAACCTAAGGCAACCTAACATCTCGGATGTAACATTTGACAACATTCCAGGCGTGTCGGTCCCTACGTCTCGGTGGTAACATTACATGCGTCTATAACGGTATGTTTCCTTATCTAAGGCAACCTAACATCTCGGATGCAATATTTGACAACATTCCTGGCGTGTCGAACCCTACTTCTCAGAGGGAACAGTATATACGTCTATAACGGTATATGTCCTAATCTAAGGCAACCTAACATCTCGGATGCAATATTTGACAACATTCCTGGCCTGTCGAACCCTACTTCTCGGAGGGAACAGCATATACGTCTATAACGTCATATATCCTAACCTAAGGCAACCTAACGTCTCGGATGTAACATTTGACAACATTCCAGGCGTGTCGGTCCCTACGTCTCGGTGGTAACATTACATGCGTCTATAACGGTATGTTTCCTTATCTAAGGCAACCTAACATCTCGGATGCAATATTTGACAACATTCCTGGCGTGTCGAACCCTACTTCTCAGAGGGAACAGTATATACGTCTATAACGGTATATGTCCTAATCTAAGGCAACCTAACATCTCGGATGCAATATTTGACAACATTCCTGGCCTGTCGAACCCTACTTCTCGGAGGGACCAGTATATACGTCTGTAACGACATATATCCTAACCTAAGACAACCTAACATCCCGGATGTAACATTTGACAACATTCCAGGCGTGTCGGTCCCTACGTCTCGGTGGTAACATTACATGCGTCTATAACGTTATATATCCTAACCTAAGGCAACCTAACATCTCGGATGCAATATTTGACAACATTCCTGGCCTGTCGAACCCTACTTCTCGGAGGGAACAGTATATACGTCTATAACGACATATATCCTAACCTAAGACAACCTAACATCTCGGATGTAACATTTGACAAAATTCCCGGCGTGTTGGAACCCTACGTCTCGTTGGTAACATTACGTGCGTCTATAACGTTATATATGCTAACCTAAGGCAACCTAACATCTCGGATGCAATATTTGACAACATTCCTGGCCTGTCGAACCCTACTTCTCGGAGGGAACAGTATATACGTCTATAACGACATATATCCTAACCTAAGACAACCTAACATCTCGGATATAACATTTGACAAAATTCCCGGCGTGTTGGAACCCCACGTCTCGGTGGTAACATTACGTGCGTCTATAACGTTATATATGCTAACCTAAGGCAACCTAACATCTCGGATGCAATATTTGACAACATTCCTGGCCTGTCGAACCCTACTTCTCGGAGGGAACAGCATATACGTCTATAACGTCATATATCCTAACCTAAGGCAACCTAACATCTCGGATGTAACATTTGACAACATTCCAGGCGTGTCGGTCCCTACGTCTCGGTGGTAACATTACATGCGGCTATAACGGTATGTTTCCTTATCTAAGGCAACCTAACATCTCGGATGCAATATTTGACAACATTCCTGGCGTGTCGAACCCTACTTCTCAGAGGGAACAGTATATACGTCTATAACGGTATATGTCCTAATCTAAGGCAACCTAACATCTCGGATGCAATATTTGACAACATTCCTGGCCTGTCGAACCCTACTTCTCGGAGGGACCAGTATATACGTCTGTAACGACATATATCCTAACCTAAGACAACCTAACATCCCGGATGTAACATTTGACAACATTCCAGGCGTGTCGGTCCCTACGTCTCGGTGGTAACATTACATGCGTCTATAACGTTATATATCCTAACCTAAGGCAACCTAACATCTCGGATGCAATATTTGACAACATTCCTGGCCTGTCGAAACCTACTTCTCGGAGGGAACAGTATATACGTCTATAACGACATATATCCTAACCTAAGACAACCTAACATCTCGGATGTAACATTTGACAAAATTCCCGGCGTGTTGGAACCCTACGTCTCGGTGGTAACATTACGTGCGTCTATAACGTTATATATGCTAACCTAAGGCAACCTAACATCTCGGATGCAATATTTGACAACATTCCTGGCCTGTCGAACCCTACTTCTCGGAGGGAACAGCATATACGTCTATAACGTCATATATCCTAACCTAAGGCAACCTAACATCTCGGATGTAACATTTGACAACATTCCAGGTGTGTCGGTCCCTACGTCTCGGTGGTAACGTTACATGCGTCTACAACGTTATATATCCTAACCTAAGGCAACCTAACATCTCGGATGTAACATTTGACAACATTCCAGGCGTGTCGGTCCCTACGTCTCGGTGGTAACATTACATGCGTCTATAACGTTATATATCCTAACCTAAGGCCACCTAACATCTCGTATGTAATATTTGACAACATTCCTGGCGTGTCGAACCCTACTTCTCGGTGGGAACAGTATATACGTCTATAACGTTATATATCCTAACGTAAGGTAACCTAACATCTCGGATGTAATATTCGACAACATTCCTGGCGTGTCGGACCCTACTTCTCGGTGGGTACAGTATATGCGTCTATAACGTTGTATATCCTAACCTAAGGCAACCTAACATCTCGGATATAACATTTGACAACATACCCGGCGTGTTGGAACCCTACGTCTCGTTGGTAACATTACGTGCGTCTATAACGTTATATATGCTAACCTAAGGCAACCTAACATCTCGGATGCAATATTTGACAACATTCCTGGCCTGTCGAACCCTACTTCTCGGAGGGAACAGTATATACGTCTATAACGTTATATATCCTAACCTAAGGCAACCTGACATCTCGGATGTAATATTCTACATCATTCCAGGCGTGTCGAACCCTACTTCTCGGTGGGAACATTATATGAGTATATAACGTTGTATATCCTAATCTAAGGCAACCTATTATCTCAGACGTAATATTTTACAATATTCCTGCGCGTGTCGGTGCATACTTTTCGGTGGGAATATTATATGCGTCTATAACGGTCGATATCGTAATCTAAGGCAACCTAACATCGCGGATGCAATATTTGACAACATTCCTGGCCTGTCGAACCCTACTTCTCGGAGGGAACTGTATATACGTCTATAACGGTATATATCCTAATCTAAGGCAACCTAACATCTCGGATGTAACATTTGACAACATTCCAGGCGTGTCGGTCCCTACGTCTCGGTGGTAACATTACATGCGTCTATGACGTTATATATCCTAACCTAAGGCAACTTGACATCTCGGATATATTATTCTACAACATTCCAGGCGTGTCGGACCCTACTTCTCGGTGGGAACAGTATATACGTCTGTAACGTCATATATCCTAACCTAAGGCAACCTAACATCTCGGATATAACATTTGACAACATACCCGGCGTGTTGGAACCCTACGTCTCGGTGGTAACATTACGTGCGTCTATAACGTTATATATGCTAACCTAAGGCAACCTAACATCTCGGATGCAATATTTGACAACATTCCTGGCCTTTCGAACCCTACTTCTCGGAGGGAACAGCATATACGTCTATAACGTCATATATCCTAACCTAAGGCAACCTAACATCTCGGATGTAACATTTGACAACATTCCAGGCGTGTCGGTCCCTACGTCTCGGTGGTAACATTACATGCGGCTATAACGGTATGTTTCCTTATCTAAGGCAACCTAACATCTCGGATGCAATATTTGACAACATTCCTGGCGTGTCGAACCCTACTTCTCAGAGGGAACAGTATATACGTCTATAACGGTATATGTCCTAATCTAAGGCAACCTAACATCTCGGATGCAATATTTGACAACATTCCTGGCCTGTCGAACCCTACTTCTCGGAGGGACCAGTATATACGTCTGTAACGACATATATCCTAACCTAAGACAACCTAACATCCCGGATGTAACATTTGACAACATTCCAGGCGTGTCGGTCCCTACGTCTCGGTGGTAACATTACATGCGTCTATAACGTTATATATCCTAACCTAAGGCAACCTAACATCTCGGATGCAATATTTGACAACATTCCTGGCCTGTCGAACCCTACTTCTCGGAGGGAACAGTATATACGTCTATAACGACATATATCCTAACCTAAGACAACCTAACATCTCGGATGTAACATTTGACAAAATTCCCGGCGTGTTGGAACCCTACGTCTCGGTGGTAACATTACGTGCGTCTATAACGTTATATATGCTAACCTAAGGCAACCTAACATCTCGGATGCAATATTTGACAACATTCCTGGCCTGTCGAACCCTACTTCTCGGAGGGAACAGCATATACGTCTATAACGTCATATATCCTAACCTAAGGCAACCTAACATCTCGGATGTAACATTTGACAACATTCCAGGTGTGTCGGTCCCTACGTCTCGGTGGTAACGTTACATGCGTCTACAACGTTATATATCCTAACCTAAGGCAACCTAACATCTCGGATGTAACATTTGACAACATTCCAGGCGTGTCGGTCCCTACGTCTCGGTGGTAACATTACATGCGTCTATAACGTTATATATCCTAACCTAAGGCCACCTAACATCTCGTATGTAATATTTGACAACATTCCTGGCGTGTCGAACCCTACTTCTCGGTGGGAACAGTATATACGTCTATAACGTTATATATCCTAACGTAAGGTAACCTAACATCTCGGATGTAATATTCGACAACATTCCTGGCGTGTCGGACCCTACTTCTCGGTGGGTACAGTATATGCGTCTATAACGTTGTATATCCTAACCTAAGGCAACCTAACATCTCGGATATAACATTTGACAACATACCCGGCGTGTTGGAACCCTACGTCTCGTTGGTAACATTACGTGCGTCTATAACGTTATATATGCTAACCTAAGGCAACCTAACATCTCGGATGCAATATTTGACAACATTCCTGGCCTGTCGAACCCTACTTCTCGGAGGGAACAGTATATACGTCTATAACGTTATATATCCTAACCTAAGGCAACCTGACATCTCGGATGTAATATTCTACATCATTCCAGGCGTGTCGAACCCTACTTCTCGGTGGGAACATTATATGAGTATATAACGTTGTATATCCTAATCTAAGGCAACCTATTATCTCAGACGTAATATTTTACAATATTCCTGGCGTGTCGGTGCATACTTTTCGGTGGGAATATTATATGCGTCTATAACGGTCGATATCGTAATCTAAGGCAACCTAACATCGCGGGTGCAATATCTGACAACATTCCTGGCCTGTCGAACCCTACTTCTCGGAGGGAACTGTATATACGTCTATAACGGTATATATCCTAATCTAAGGCAACCTAACATCTCGGATGCAATATTTGACAACATTCCTGGCCTGTCGAACCCTACTTCTCGGAGGGAACAGTATATACGTCTATAACGTTATATATCCTAACGTAAGGCAACCTAACATCTCGGATGTAATATTTGACAACATTCCTGGCGTGTCGGACCCTACTTCTCGGTGGGAACAGTATATACGTCTGTAACGTCATATATCCTAACCTAAGACAACCTAACATCTCGGATATAACATTTCACAACATTCCCGGCGTGTTGGAACCCTACGTCTCGGTGGTAACATTACGTGCGTCTATAACGTTATATATGCTAACCTAAGGCAACCTAACACCTCGGATGCAATATTTAACAACATTCCTGGCCTGTCGAACCCTACTTCTCGGAGGGAACAGCATATACGTCTATAACGTCATATATCCTAACCTAAGGCAACTTAACATCTCGGATGTAACATTTGACAACATTCCAGGTGTGTCGGTCCCTACGTCTCGGTGGTAATGTTACATGCGTCTACAACGTTATATATCCTATCCTAAGGCAACCTAACATCTTGGATGCAATATTTGACAACATTCCTAGCCTGTCGAACCCTACTTCTCGGAGGGAACAGTATATACGTCTATAACGTTATATATCCTAACCTAAGGCAACCTGACATCTCGGATGTAATATTCTACATCATTCCAGGCGTGTCGAACCCTACTTCTCGGTGGGAACATTATATGAGTCTATAACGTTGTATATCCTAATCTAAGGCAACCTATTATCTCAGACGTAATATTTTACAATATTCCTGGCGTGTCGGTGCATACTTTTCGGTGGGAATATTATATGCGTCTATAACGGTCGATATCGTAATCTAAGGCAACCTAACATCTCGGATGTAACATTTGACAACATTCCAGGTGTGTCGGTCCCTACGTCTCGGTGGTAACGTTACATGCGTCTACAACGTTATATATCCTAACCTAAGGCAACCTAACATCTCGGATGTAACATTTGACAACATTCCAGGCGTGTCGGTCCCTACGTCTCGGTGGTAACATTACATGCGTCTATAACGTTATATATCCTAACCTAAGGCCACCTAACATCTCGTATGTAATATTTGACAACATTCCTGGCGTGTCGAACCCTACTTCTCGGTGGGAACAGTATATACGTCTATAACGTTATATATCCTAACGTACGGTAACCTAACATCTCGGATGTAATATTTGACAACATTCCTGGCGTGTCGGACCCTACTTCTCGGTGGGAACAGTATATACGTATGTAGCGTCATATATCCTAACCTAAGGCAACCTAACATCTCGGATATAACATTTGACAACATACCCGGCGTGTTGGAACCCTACGTCTCGGTGGTAACATTACGTGCGTCTATAACGTTATATATGCTAACCTAAGGCAACCTAACATCTCGGATGCAATATTTGACAACATTCCTGGCCTGTCGAACCCTACTTCTCGGAGGGAACAGTATATACGTCTGTAACGTCATATATCCTAACCTAAGGCAACCTAACATCTCGGATGTAACATTTGACGACATTCCAGGCGTGTCAGTCCGTACGTCTCGGTGATAACATTACATGCGTCTATAGCGGTATATATCCTAATCTTAGGCAACCTAACATCTCGGATGTAACATTTTACAACATTCCAGGCCTGTCGGTCCCTACGTCACGGTGGTAACATGACATGCGTCTATAACGTTATATATCCTAACCTAAGGCCACCTAACATCTCGTATGTAATATTTGATAACATTCCTGGCGTGTCGAACCCTACTTCTCGGAGGGAACAGCATATACGTCTATAACGTCATATATCCTAGCCTAAGGCAGCCTAACATCTCGGATATAACATTTGACAACATACCCGGCGTGTTGGAACCCTACGTCTCGGTGGTAACATTACGTGCGTCTATAACGTTATATATGCTAACCTAAGGCTACCTATTATCTCAGACGTAATATTTTACAATATTCCTGGCGTGTCGGTGCATACTTTTCGGTGGGAATATTATATGCGTCTATAACGGTCGATATCGTAATCTAAGGCAACCTAACATCGCGGGTGCAATATCTGACAACATTCCTGGCCTGTCGAACCCTACTTCTCGGAGGGAACTGTATATACGTCTATAACGGTATATATCCTAATCTAAGGCAACCTAACATCTCGGATGTAACATTTGACAACATACCCGGCGTGTTGGAACCCTACGTCTCGGTGGTAACATTACGTGCGTCTATAACGTTATATATGCTAACCTAAGGCAACCTAACATCTCGGATGCAATATTTGACAACATTCCTGGCCTGTCGAACCCTACTTCTCGGAGGGAACAGCATATACGTCTATAACGTCATATATCCTAACCTAAGGCAACCTAACATCTCGGATGTAACATTTGACAACATTCCAGGTGTGTCGGTCCCTACGTCTCGGTGGTAACATTACATGCGTCTACAACGTTATATATCCTATCCTAAGACAACCTAACATCTCGGATATAACATTTGACAACATTCCCGGCCTGTCGAACCCTACGTCTCGGTGGTAACCTTACGTGCGTCTATAACGTTATATATGCTAATCTAAGACACCCTAACATCTCGGATGCAATATCTGACAACATTCCTGGCCTGTCGAACCCTACTTCTCGGAGGGAACAGCATATACGTCTATAACGTCATATATCCTAACCTAAGGCAACCTAACATCTCGGATGTAACATTTGACAACATTCCAGGTGTGTCGGTCCCTACGTCTCGGTGGTAACGTTACATGCGTCTACAACGTTATATATCCTAACCTAAGGCAACCTAACATCTCGGATGCAATATTTGACAACATTCCTGGCCTGTCGAACCCTACATTTCGGAGGGAACAGTATATACGTCTATAGCGGTATATATCCTAATCTAAGGCAACCTAACATCTCGGATGCAATATTTGATAACATTCCTGGCCTGTCGAACCCTACTTCTCGGTGGGAACAGTATATACGTCTATAACGTTATATATCCTAACGTAAGGCAACCTAACATCTCGGATGTAATATTTGACAACATTCCTGGCGTGTCGGACCCTACTTCTCGGTGGGAACAGTATATACGTCTGTAACGTCATATATCCTAAACTAAGGCAACCTAACATCTCGGATATAACATTTGACAACATTCCCGGCGTGTTGGAACCCTATGTCTCGGTGGTAACATTACGTGCGTCTATAACGTTATATATGCTAACCTAAGGCAACCTAACATCTCGGATGCAATATTTGACAACATTCCTGGCCTGTCGAACCCTACTTCTCGGAGGGAACAGCATATACGTCTATAACGTCATATATCCTAACCTAAGGCAACTTAACATCTCGGATGTAACATTTGACAACATTCCAGGTGTGTCGGTCCCTACGTCTCGGTGGTAATGTTACATGCGTCTACAACGTTATATATCCTATCCTAAGGCAACCTAACATCTTGGATGTAACATTTGACAACATTCCTGGCATGTCGGTCCCTACGTCTCGGTGGTAACATTATATGCGTCTATAACGTTATATATCCTTATCTAAGGCAACCTAACATCTCGGATGCAATATTTGACAACATTCCTAGCCTGTCGAACCCTACTTCTCGGAGGGAACAGTATATACGTCTATAACGTTATATATCCTAACCTAAGGCAACCTGACATCTCGGATGTAATATTCTACATCATTCCAGGCGTGTCGAACCCTACTTCTCGGTGGGAACATTATATGAGTCTATAACGTTGTATATCCTAATCTAAGGCAACCTATTATCTCAGACGTAATATTTTACAATATTCCTGGCGTGTCGGTGCATACTTTTCGGTGGGAATATTATATGCGTCTATAACGGTCGATATCGTAATCTAAGGCAACCTAACATCTCGGATGCAATATTTGACAACATTCCTGTCCTGTCGAACCCTACTTCGCGGAGGGAACAGCATATACGTCTATAACGACATATATCCTAACCTAAGACAACCTAACATCTCGGATATAACATTTGACAAAATTCCCGG
The DNA here is from genome assembly GCA_963969225.1 of Xylocopa violacea. Taxonomy (NCBI): domain Eukaryota; kingdom Metazoa; phylum Arthropoda; class Insecta; order Hymenoptera; family Apidae; genus Xylocopa; species Xylocopa violacea. The sequence goes on along the minus strand of CAXAJV010000002.1, from coordinate 20,785,733 downwards.
CGTGTTGGAACCCTACGTCTCGGTGGTAACATTACGTGCGTCTATAACGTTATATATGCTAACCTAAGGCAACCTAACATCTCGGATGCAATATTTGACAACATTCCTGGCCTGTCGAACCCTACTTCTCGGAGGGAACAGCATATACGTCTATAACGTCATATATCCTAACCTAAGGTAACCTAACATCTCGGATGTAACATTTGACAACATTCCAGGTGTGTCGGTCCCTACGTCTCGGTGGTAACGTTACATGCGTCTACAACGTTATATATCCTAACCTAAGGCAACCTAACATCTCGGATGTAACATTTGACAACATTCCAGGCGTGTCGGTCCCTACGTCTCGGTGGTAACATTACATGCGTCTATAACGTTATATATCCTATCCTAAGGCAACCTAACATCTCGGATGCAATATTTGACAACATTCCTGGCGTGTCGAACCCTACTTCTCGGTGGGAACATTATATGAGTCTATAACGTTGTATATCCTAATCTAAGGCAACCTATTATCTCAGACGTAATATTTTACAATATTCCTGGCGTGTCGGTGCATACTTTTCGGTGGGAATATTATATGCGTCTATAACGGTCGATATCGTAATCTAAGGCAACCTAACATCTCGGATGCAATATTTGACAACATTCCTGGCCTGTCGAACCCTACTTCGCGGAGGGAACAGCATATACGTCTATAACGACATATATCCTAACCTAAGACAACCTAACATCTCGGATATAACATTTGACAAAATTCCCGGCGAGTTGGAACCCTACGTCTCGGTGGTAACATTACGTGCGTCTATAACGTTATATATGCTAACCTAAGGCAACCTAACATCTCGGATGCAATATTTGACAACATTCCTGGCCTGTCGAACCCTACATTTCGGAGGGAACAGTATATACGTCTATAGCGGTATATATCCTAATCTAAGGCAACCTAACATCTCGGATGCAATATTTGATAACATTCCTGGCCTGTCGAACCCTACTTCTCGGTGGGAACAGTATATACGTCTATAACGTTATATATCCTAACGTAAGGCAACCTAACATCTCGGATGTAATATTTGACAACATTCCTGGTGTGTCGGACCCTACTTCTCGGTGGGAACAGTATATACGTCTGTAACGTCATATATCCTAACCTAAGGCAACCTAACATCTCGGATATAACATTTGACAACATTCCCGGCGTGTTGGAACCCTATGTCTCGGTGGTAACATTACGTGCGTCTATAACGTTATATATGCTAACCTAAGGCAACCTAACATCTCGGATGCAATATTTGACAACATTCCTGGCCTGTCGAACCCTACTTCTCGGAGGGAACAGCATATACGTCTATAACGTCATATATCCAACCTAAGGCAACCTAACATCTCGGATGTAACATTTGACAACATTCCAGGTGTGTCGGTCCCTACGTCTCGGTGGTAACGTTACATGCGTCTACAACGTTATATATCCTATCATAAGGCAACCTAACATCTTGGATGTAACATTTGACAACATTCCAGGCATGTCGGTCCCTACGTCTCGGTGGTAACATTATATGCGTCTATAACGTTATATATCCTTATCTAAGGCAACCTAACATCTCGGATGCAATATTTGACAACATTCCTAGCCTGTCGAACCCTACTTCTCGGAGGGAACAGTATATACGTCTATAACGTTATATATCCTAACCTAAGGCAACCTGACATCTCGGATGTAATATTCTACATCATTCCAGGCGTGTCGAACCCTACTTCTCGGTGGGAACATTATATGAGTCTATAACGTTGTATATCCTAATCTAAGGCAACCTATTATCTCAGACGTAATATTTTACAATATTCCTGGCGTGTCGGTGCATACTTTTCGGTGGGAATATTATATGCGTCTATAACGGTCGATATCTTAATCTAAGGCAACCTAACATCTCGGATGCAATATTTGACAACATTCCTGGCCTGTCGAAACCTACTTCTCGGAGGGAACTGTATATACGTCTATAACGGTATATATCCTAATCTAAGGCAACCTAACATCTCGGATGTAACATTTGACAACATTCCAGGCGTGTCGGTCCCTACGTCTCGGTGGTAACATTACATGCGTCTATGACGTTATATATCCTAACCTAAGGCAACCTAACATCTCGGATGCAATATTTGACAACATTCCTGGCATGTCGAACCCTACTGCTCGGAGGGAACAGCATATACGTCTATTACGACATATATCCTAACCTAAGACAACCTAACATCTCGGATATAACATTTGACAACATTCCCGGCGTGATGGAACCCTACGTCTCGGTGGTAACATTACGTGCGTCTATAACGTTATATATGCTAATCTAAGACAACCTAACATCTCGGATGCAATATTTGACAACATTCCTGGCCTGTCGAACCCTACTTCTCGGAGGGAACAGCATATACGTCTATAACGTCATATATCCTAACCTAAGGCAACCTAACATCTCGGATGTAACATTTGACAACATTCCAGGTGTGTCGGTCCCTACGTCTCGGTGGTAACGTTACATGCGTCTACAACGTTATATATCCTAACCTAAGGCAACCTAACATCTCGGATGTAACATTTGACAACATTCCTGGCGTGTCGGTGCATACTTTTCGGTGGGAATATTCTATGCGTCTATAACGTTATATATGCTAACCTAAGGCAACCTAACATCTCGGATGCAATATTTGACAACATTCCTGGCCTGTCGAAACCTACTTCTCGGAGGGAACAGCATATACGTCTATAACGACATATATCCTAACCTAAGACAACCTAACATCTCGGATATAACATTTGACAAAATTCCCGGCGTGTTGGAACCCTACGTCTCGGTGGGAATATTATATGCGTCTATAACGTTATATATGCTAATCTAAGGCAACCTAACATCTCGGATGCAATATTTGACAACATTCCTGGCCTGTCGAACCCTACTTCTCGGAGGGAACTGTATATACGTCTATAACGGTATATATCCTAATCTAAGGCAACCTAACATCTCGGATGTAACATTTGACAACATTCCTGGCCTGTCGAACCCTACTTCTCGGAGGGAACAGTATATACGTCTATAACGGTATATGTCCTAATCTAAGGCAACCTAACATCTCGGATGCAATATTTGACAACATTCCTGGCCTGTCGAACCCTACTTCTCGGAGGGACCAGTATATACGTCTGTAACGACATATATCCTAACCTAAGACAACCTAACATCCCGGATGTAACATTTGACAACATTCCAGGCGTGTCGGTCCCTACGTCTCGGTGGTAACATTACATGCGTCTATAACGTTATATATCCTAACCTAAGGCAACCTAACATCTCGGATGCAATATTTGACAACATTCCTGGCCTGTCGAATCCTACTTCTCGGAGGGAACAGCATATACGTCTATAACGTCATATATCCTAACCTAAGACAACCTAACATCTCGGATGTAACATTTGACAACATTCCAGGCGTGTCGGTCCCTACGTCTCGGTGGTAACATTACATGCGTCTATAGCGGTATACATCCTAATCTTGGCAACGTAACTTCTCGGATGTAACATTTTACAACATTCCAGGCCTGTCGGTCCCTACGTCTCGGTGGTAACATTACATGCGTCTATAACGTTATATATCCTAACCTAAGGCCACCTAACATCTCGTATGTAATATTTGACAACATTCCTGGCGTGTCGAACCCTACTTCTCGGTGGGAACAGTATATACGTCTATAACGTTATATATCCTAACGTAAGGTAACCTAACATCTCGGATGTAATATTCGACAACATTCCTGGCGTGTCGGACCCTACTTCTCGGTGGGTACAGTATATGCGTCTATAACGTTGTATATCCTAACCTAAGGCAACCTAACATATCGGATATAACATTTGACAACATACCCGGCGTGTTGGAACCCTACGTCTCGTTGGTAACATTACGTGCGTCTATAACGTTATATATGCTAACCTAAGGCAACCTAACATCTCGGATGCAATATTTGACAACATTCCTGGCCTGTCGAACCCTACATTTCGGAGGGAACAGTATATACGTCTATAGCGGTATATATCCTAACCTAAGGCAACCTGACATCTCGGATGTAATATTCTACATCATTCCAGGCGTGTCGAACCCTACTTCTCGGATGGAACTGTATATACGTCTATAACGGTATATATCCTAATCTAAGGCAACATAACATCTCGGATGTAACATTTGACAACATTCCAGGCGTGTCGGTCCCTACGTCTCGGTGCTAACATTACGTGCGTCTATAACGTTATATATGCTAACCTAAGGCAACCTAACATCTCGGATGCAATATTTGACAACATTCCTGGCCTGTCGAACCCTATTTCTCGGAGGGAACAGCATATACGTCTATAACGTCATATATCCTAACCTAAGGCAACCTAACATCTCGGATGTAACATTTGACAACATTCCAGGTGTGTCGGTCCCTACGTCTCGGTGGTAACGTTACATGCGTCTACAACGTTATATATCCTATCCTAAGGCAACCTAACATCTTGGATGTAACATTTGACAACATTCCAGGCATGTCGGTCCCTACGTCTCGGTGGTAACATTATATGCGTCTATAACGTTATATATCCTTATCTAAGGCAACCTAACATCTCGGATGCAATATTTGACAACATTCCTGGCCTGTCGAACCCTACTTCTCGGAGGGAACAGTATATACGTCTATAACGTTATATATCCTAACCTAAGGCAACCTGACATCTCGGATGTAATATTCTACATCATTCCAGGCGTGTCGAACCCTACTTCTCGGTGGGAACATTATATGAGTCTATAACGTTGTATATCCTAATCTAAGGCAACCTATTATCTCAGACGTAATATTTTACAATCTTCCTGGCGTGTCGGTGCATACTTTTCGGTGGGAATATTATATGCGTCTATAACGGTCGATATCGTAATCTAAGGCAACCTAACATCTCGGATGCAATATTTGACAACATTCCTGTCCTGTCGAACCCTACTTCTCGGAGGGAACAGCGTATACGTCTATTACGACATATATCCTAACCTAAGACAACCTAACATCTCGGATATAACATTTGACAACATTCCCGGCCTGTCGAATCCTACGTCTCGGTGGTAACCTTACGTGCGTCTATAACGTTATATATGCTAATCTAAGACACCCTAACATCTCGGATGCAATATCTGACAACATTCCTGGCCTGTCGAACCCTACTTCTCGGAGGGAACAGCATATACGTCTATAACGTCATATATCCTAACCTAAGGCAACCTAACATCTCGGATGTAACATTTGACAACATTCCAGGTGTGTCGGTCCCTACGTCTCGGTGGTAACGTTACATGCGTCTACAACGTTATATATCCTAACCTAAGGCAACCTAACATCTCGGATGCAATATTTGACAACATTCCTGGCCTGTCGAACCCTACATTTCGGAGGGAACAGTATATACGTCTATAGCGGTATATATCCTAATCTAAGGCAACCTAACATCTCGGATGCAATATTTGATAACATTCCTGGCCTGTCGAACCCTACTTCTCGGTGGGAACAGTATATACGTCTATAACGTTATATATCCTAACGTAAGGCAACCTAACATCTCGGATGTAATATTTGACAACATTCCTGGCGTGTCGGACCCTACTTCTCGGTGGGAACAGTATATAAGTCTGTAACGTCATATATCCTAACCTAAGGCAACCTAACATCTCGGATATAACATTTGACAACATTCCCGGCGTGTTGGAACCCTATGTCTCGGTGGTAACATTACGTGCGTCTATAACGTTATATATGCTAACCTAAGGCAACCTAACATCTCGGATGCAATATTTGACAACATTCCTGGCCTGTCGAACCCTACTTCTCGGAGGGAACAGCATATACGTCTATAACGACATATATCCTAACCTAAGACAACCTAACATCTCGGATATAACATTTCACAACATTCCCGGAGTGTTGGAACCCTACGTCTCGGTGGTAACATTACGTGCGTCTATAACGTTATATATGCTAACCTAAGGCAACCTAACATCTCGGATGCAATATTTGACAACATTCCTGGCCTGTCGAACCCTACTTCTCGGAGGGAACAGCATATACGTCTATAACGTCATATATCCAACCTAAGGCAACCTAACATCTCGGATGTAACATTTGACAACATTCCAAGTGTGTCGGTCCCTACGTCTCGGTGGTAACGTTACATGCGTCTACAACGTTATATATCCTATCATAAGGCAACCTAACATCTTGGATGTAACATTTGACAACATTCCAGGCATGTCGGTCCCTACGTCTCGGTGGTAACATTATATGCGTCTATAACGTTATATATCCTTATCTAAGGCAACCTAACATCTCGGATGCAATATTTGACAACATTCCTAGCCTGTCGAACCCTACTTCTCGGAGGGAACAGTATATACGTCTATAACGTTATATATCCTAACCTAAGGCAACCTGACATCTCGGATGTAATATTCTACATCATTCCAGGCGTGTCGAACCCTACTTCTCGGTGGGAACATTATATGAGTCTATAACGTTGTATATCCTAATCTAAGGCAACCTATTATCTCAGACGTAATATTTTACAATATTCCTGGCGTGTCGGTGCATACTTTTCGGTGGGAATATTATATGCGTCTATAACGGTCGATATCGTAATCTAAGGCAACCTAACATCTCGGATGCAATATTTGACAACATTCCTGGCCTGTCGAACCCTACTTCTCGGGGGGAACTGTATATACGTCTATAACGGTATATATCCTAATCTAAGGCAACCTAACATCTCGGATGTAACATTTGACAACATTCCAGGCGTGTCGGTCCCTACGTCTCGGTGGTAAAATTACATGCGTCTATGACGTTATATATCCTAACCTAAGGCAACCTAACATCTCGGATGCAATATTTGACAACATTCCTGGCATGTCGAACCCTACTGCTCGGAGGGAACAGCATATACGTCTATTACGACATATATCCTAACCTAAGACAACCTAACATCTCGGATATAACATTTGACAACATTCCCGGCGTGATGGAACCCTACGTCTCGGTGGTAACATTACGTGCGTCTATAACGTTATATATGCTAATCTAAGACAACCTAACATCTCGGATGCAATATTTGACAACATTCCTGGCCTGTCGAACCCTACTTCTCGGAGGGAACAGCATATACGTCTATAACGTCATATATCCTAACCTAAGGCAACCTAACATCTCGGATGTAACATTTGACAACATTCCAGGTGTGTCGGTCCCTACGTCTCGGTGGTAACGTTACATGCGTCTACAACGTTATATATCCTAACCTAAGGCAACCTAACATCTCGGATGTAACATTTGACAACATTCCTGGCGTGTCGGTGCATACTTTTCGGTGGGAATATTCTATGCGTCTATAACGTTATATATGCTAACCTAAGGCAACCTAACACCTCGGATGCAATATTTGACAACATTCCTGGCCTGTCGAAACCTACTTCTCGGAGGGAACAGCATATACGTCTATAACGACATATATCCTAACCTAAGACAACCTAACATTTCGGATATAACATTTGACAAAATTCCCGGCGTGTTGGAACCCTACGTCTCGGTGGGAATATTATATGCGTCTATAACGTTATATATGCTAATCTAAGGCAACCTAACATCTCGGATGCAATATTTGACAACATTCCTGGCCTGTCGAACCCTACTTCTCGGAGGGAACTGTATATACGTCTATAACGGTATATATCCTAATCTAAGGCAACCTAACATCTCGGATGTAACATTTGACAACATTCCTGGCCTGTCGAACCCTACTTCTCGGAGGGAACAGTATATACGTCTATAACGGTATATGTCCTAATCTAAGGCAACCTAACATCTCGGATGCAATATTTGACAACAGTCCTGGCCTGTCGAACCCTACTTCTCGGAGGGACCAGTATATACGTCTGTAACGACATATATCCTAACCTAAGACAACCTAACATCCCGGATGTAACATTTGACAACATTCCAGGCGTGTCGGTCCCTACGTCTCGGTGGTAACATTACATGCGTCTATAACGTTATATATCCTAACCTAAGGCAACCTAACATCTCGGATGCAATATTTGACAACATTCCTGGCCTGTCGTATCCTACTTCTCGGAGGGAACAGCATATACGTCTATAACGTCATATATCCTAACCTAAGACAACCTAACATCTCGGATGTAACATTTGACAACATTCCAGGCGTGTCGGTCCCTACGTCTCGGTGGTAACATTACATGCGTCTATAGCGGTATACATCCTAATCTTGGCAACATAACTTCTCGGATGTAACATTTTACAACATTCCAGGCCTGTCGGTCCCTACGTCTCGGTGGTAACATTACATGCGTCTATAACGTTATATATCCTAACCTAAGGCCACCTAACATCTCGTATGTAATATTTGACAACATTCCTGGCGTGTCGAACCCTACTTCTCGGTGGGAACAGTATATACGTCTATAACGTTATATATCCTAACGTAAGGTAACCTAACATCTCGGATGTAATATTCGACAACATTCCTGGCGTGTCGGACCCTACTTCTCGGTGGGTACAGTATATGCGTCTATAACGTTGTATATCCTAACCTAAGGCAACCTAACATCTCGGATATAACATTTGACAACATACCCGGCGTGTTGGAACCCTACGTCTCGTTGGTAACATTACGTGCGTCTATAACGTTATATATGCTAACCTAAGGCAACCTAACATCTCGGATGCAATATTTGACAACATTCCTGGCCTGTCGAACCCTACATTTCGGAGGGAACAGTATATACGTCTATAGCGGTATATATCCTAACCTAAGGCAACCTGACATCTCGGATGTAATATTCTACATCATTCCAGGCGTGTCGAACCCTACTTCTCGGATGGAACTGTATATACGTCTATAACGGTATATATCCTAATCTAAGGCAACATAACATCTCGGATGTAACATTTGACAACATTCCAGGCGTGTCGGTCCCTACGTCTCGGTGCTAACATTACGTGCGTCTATAACGTTATATATGCTAACCTAAGGCAACCTAACATCTCGGATGCAATATTTGACAACATTCCTGGCCTGTCGAACCCTATTTCTCGGAGGGAACAGCATATACGTCTATAACGTCATATATCCTAACCTAAGGCAACCTAACATCTCGGATGTAACATTTGACAACATTCCAGGTGTGTCGGTCCCTACGTCTCGGTGGTAACGTTACATGCGTCTACAACGTTATATATCCTATCCTAAGGCAACCTAACATCTTGGATGTAACATTTGACAACATTCCAGGCATGTCGGTCCCTACGTCTCGGTGGTAACATTATATGCGTCTATAACGTTATATATCCTTATCTAAGGCAACCTAACATCTCGGATGCAATATTTGACAAAATTCCTGGCCTGTCGAACCCTACTTCTCGGAGGGAACAGCATATACGTCTATAACGTCATATATCCTAACCTAAGGCAACCTAACGTCTTGGATGTAACATTTGACAACATTCCAGGCACGTCGGTCCCTACGTCTCGGTGGTAACATTACATGCGTCTATAACGGTATATTTCATAATCTAAGGCAACCTAACATCTCGGATGCAATATTTGACAACATTCCTGGCCTGTCGAACCCTACTTCTCGGAGGGAACAGTATATACGTCTATAACGTTATATATCCTAACCTAAGGCAACCTGACATCTCGGATGTAATATTCTACATCATTCCAGGCGTGTCGAACCCTACTTCTCGGTGGGAACATTATATGAGTCTATAACGTTGTATATCCTAATCTAAGGCAACCTATTATCTCAGACGTAATATTTTACAATATTCCTGGCGTGTCGGTGCATACTTTTCGGTGGGAATATTATATGCGTCTATAACGGTCGATATCGTAATCTAAGGCAACCTAACATCTCGGATGCAATATTTGACAACATTCCTGTCCTGTCGAACCCTACTTCTCGGAGGGAACAGCGTATACGTCTATTACGACATATATCCTAACCTAAGACAACCTAACATCTCGGATATAACATTTGACAACATTCCCGGCCTGTCGAATCCTACGTCTCGGTGGTAACCTTACGTGCGTCTATAACGTTATATATGCTAATCTAAGACACCCTAACATCTCGGATGCAATATCTGACAACATTCCTGGCCTGTCGAACCCTACTTCTCGGAGGGAACAGCATATACGTCTATAACGTCATATATCCTAACCTAAGGCAACCTAACATCTCGGATGTAACATTTGACAACATTCCAGGTGTGTCGGTCCCTACGTCTCGGTGGTAACGTTACATGCGTCTACAACGTTATATATCCTATCCTAAGGCAACCTAACATCTTGGATGTAACATTTGACAACATTCCAGGCATGTCGGTCCCTACGTCTCGGTGGTAACATTATATGCGTCTATAACGTTATATATCCTTATCTAAGGCAACCTAACATCTCGGATGCAATATTTGACAAAATTCCTGGCCTGTCGAACCCTACTTCTCGGAGGGAACAGCATATACGTCTATAACGTCATATATCCTAACCTAAGGCAACCTAACGTCTTGGATGTAACATTTGACAACATTCCAGGCACGTCGGTCCCTACGTCTCGGTGGTAACATTACATGCGTCTATAACGGTATATTTCATAATCTAAGGCAACCTAACATCTCGGATGCAATATTTGACAACATTCCTGGCCTGTCGAACCCTACTTCTCGGAGGGAACAGTATATACGTCTATAACGTTATATATCCTAACCTAAGGCAACCTGACATCTCGGATGTAATATTCTACATCATTCCAGGCGTGTCGAACCCTACTTCTCGGTGGGAACATTATATGAGTCTATAACGTTGTATATCCTAATCTAAGGCAACCTATTATCTCAGACGTAATATTTTACAATATTCCTGGCGTGTCGGTGCATACTTTTCGGTGGGAATATTATATGCGTCTATAACGGTCGATATCGTAATCTAAGGCAACCTAACATCTCGGATGCAATATTTGACAACATTCCTGTCCTGTCGAACCCTACTTCTCGGAGGGAACAGCGTATACGTCTATTACGACATATATCCTAACCTAAGACAACCTAACATCTCGGATATAACATTTGACAACATTCCCGGCCTGTCGAATCCTACGTCTCGGTGGTAACCTTACGTGCGTCTATAACGTTATATATGCTAATCTAAGACACCCTAACATCTCGGATGCAATATCTGACAACATTCCTGGCCTGTCGAACCCTACTTCTCGGAGGGAACAGCATATACGTCTATAACGTCATATATCCTAACCTAAGGCAACCTAACATCTCGGATGTAACATTTGACAACATTCCAGGTGTGTCGGTCCCTACGTCTCGGTGGTAACGTTACATGCGTCTACAACGTTATATATCCTAACCTAAGGCAACCTAACATCTCGGATGCAATATTTGACAACATTCCTGGCCTGTCGAACCCTACATTTCGGAGGGAACAGTATATACGTCTATAGCGGTATATATCCTAATCTAAGGCAACCTAACATCTCGGATGCAATATTTGATAACATTCCTGGCCTGTCGAACCCTACTTCTCGGTGGGAACAGTATATACGTCTATAACGTTATATATCCTAACGTAAGGCAACCTAACATCTCGGATGTAATATTTGACAACATTCCTGGCGTGTCGGACCCTACTTCTCGGTGGGAACAGTATATAAGTCTGTAACGTCATATATCCTAACCTAAGGCAACCTAACATCTCGGATATAACATTTGACAACATTCCCGGCGTGTTGGAACCCTATGTCTCGGTGGTAACATTACGTGCGTCTATAACGTTATATATGCTAACCTAAGGCAACCTAACATCTCGGATGCAATATTTGACAACATTCCTGGCCTGTCGAACCCTACTTCTCGGAGGGAACAGCATATACGTCTATAACGACATATATCCTAACCTAAGACAACCTAACATCTCGGATATAACATTTCACAACATTCCCGGAGTGTTGGAACCCTACGTCTCGGTGGTAACATTACGTGCGTCTATAACGTTATATATGCTAACCTAAGGCAACCTAACATCTCGGATGCAATATTTGACAACATTCCTGGCCTGTCGAACCCTACTTCTCGGAGGGAACAGCATATACGTCTATAACGTCATATATCCAACCTAAGGCAACCTAACATCTCGGATGTAACATTTGACAACATTCCAAGTGTGTCGGTCCCTACGTCTCGGTGGTAACGTTACATGCGTCTACAACGTTATATATCCTATCATAAGGCAACCTAACATCTTGGATGTAACATTTGACAACATTCCAGGCATGTCGGTCCCTACGTCTCGGTGGTAACATTATATGCGTCTATAACGTTATATATCCTTATCTAAGGCAACCTAACATCTCGGATGCAATATTTGACAACATTCCTAGCCTGTCGAACCCTACTTCTCGGAGGGAACAGTATATACGTCTATAACGTTATATATCCTAACCTAAGGCAACCTGACATCTCGGATGTAATATTCTACATCATTCCAGGCGTGTCGAACCCTACTTCTCGGTGGGAACATTATATGAGTCTATAACGTTGTATATCCTAATCTAAGGCAACCTATTATCTCAGACGTAATATTTTACAATATTCCTGGCGTGTCGGTGCATACTTTTCGGTGGGAATATTATATGCGTCTATAACGGTCGATATCGTAATCTAAGGCAACCTAACATCTCGGATGCAATATTTGACAACATTCCTGGCCTGTCGAACCCTACTTCTCGGGGGGAACTGTATATACGTCTATAACGGTATATATCCTAATCTAAGGCAACCTAACATCTCGGATGTAACATTTGACAACATTCCAGGCGTGTCGGTCCCTACGTCTCGGTGGTAACATTACATGCGTCTATGACGTTATATATCCTAACCTAAGGCAACCTAACATCTCGGATGCAATATTTGACAACATTCCTGGCCTGTCGAACCCTACTTCTCGGAGGGAACAGCATATACGTCTATAACGTCATATATCCTAACCTAAGGCAACCTAACGTCTTGGATGTAACATTTGACAACATTCCAGGCATGTCGGTCCCTACGTCTCGGTGGTAACATTACATGCGTCTATAACGGTATATTTCATAATCTAAGGCAACCTAACATCTCGGATGCAATATTTGACAACATTCCTGGCCTGTCGAACCCTACTTCTCGGAGGGAACAGTATATACGTCTATAACGTTATATATCCTAACCTAAGGCAACCTGACATCTCGGATGTAATATTCTACATCATTCCAGGCGTGTCGAACCCTACTTCTCGGTGGGAACATTATATGAGTCTATAACGTTGTATATCCTAATCTAAGGCAACCTATTATCTCAGACGTAATATTTTACAATATTCCTGGCGTGTCGGTGCATACTTTTCGGTGGGAATATTATATGCGTCTATAACGGTCGATATCGTAATCTAAGGCAACCTAACATCTCGGATGCAATATTTGACAACATTCCTGTCCTGTCGAACCCTACTTCTCGGAGGGAACAGCGTATACGTCTATTACGACATATATCCTAACCTAAGACAACCTAACATCTCGGATATAACATTTGACAACATTCCCGGCCTGTCGAATCCTACGTCTCGGTGGTAACCTTACGTGCGTCTATAACGTTATATATGCTAATCTAAGACACCCTAACATCTCGGATGCAATATCTGACAACATTCCTGGCCTGTCGAACCCTACTTCTCGGAGGGAACAGCATATACGTCTATAACGTCATATATCCTAACCTAAGGCAACCTAACATCTCGGATGTAACATTTGACAACATTCCAGGTGTGTCGGTCCCTACGTCTCGGTGGTAACGTTACATGCGTCTACAACGTTATATATCCTAACCTAAGGCAACCTAACATCTCGGATGCAATATTTGACAACATTCCTGGCCTGTCGAACCCTACATTTCGGAGGGAACAGTATATACGTCTATAGCGGTATATATCCTAATCTAAGGCAACCTAACATCTCGGATGCAATATTTGATAACATTCCTGGCCTGTCGAACCCTACTTCTCGGTGGGAACAGTATATACGTCTATAACGTTATATATCCTAACGTAAGGCAACCTAACATCTCGGATGTAATATTTGACAACATTCCTGGCGTGTCGGACCCTACTTCTCGGTGGGAACAGTATATAAGTCTGTAACGTCATATATCCTAACCTAAGGCAACCTAACATCTCGGATATAACATTTGACAACATTCCCGGCGTGTTGGAACCCTATGTCTCGGTGGTAACATTACGTGCGTCTATAACGTTATATATGCTAACCTAAGGCAACCTAACATCTCGGATGCAATATTTGACAACATTCCTGGCCTGTCGAACCCTACTTCTCGGAGGAAACAGCATATACGTCTATAACGACATATATCCTAACCTAAGACAACCTAACATCTCGGATATAACATTTCACAACATTCCCGGAGTGTTGGAACCCTACGTCTCGGTGGTAACATTACGTGCGTCTATAACGTTATATATGCTAACCTAAGGCAACCTAACATCTCGGATGCAATATTTGACAACATTCCTGGCCTGTCGAACCCTACTTCTCGGAGGGAACAGCATATACGTCTATAACGTCATATATCCAACCTAAGGCAACCTAACATCTCGGATGTAACATTTGACAACATTCCAGGTGTGTCGGTCCCTACGTCTCGGTGGTAACGTTACATGCGTCTACAACGTTATGTATCCTATCATAAGGCAACCTAACATCTTGGATGTAACATTTGACAACATTCCAGGCATGTCGGTCCCTACGTCTCGGTGGTAACATTATATGCGTCTATAACGTTATATATCCTTATCTAAGGCAACCTAACATCTCGGATGCAATATTTGACAACATTCCTGGCCTGTCGAACCCTACTTCTCGGGGGGAACTGTATATACGTCTATAACGGTATATATCCTAATCTAAGGCAACCTAACATCTCGTATGTAACATTTGACAACATTCCAGGCGTGTCGGTCCCTACGTCTCGGTGGTAACATTACATGCGTCTATGACGTTATATATCCTAACCTAAGGCAACCTAACATCTCGGATGCAATATTTGACAACATTCCTGGCCTGTCGAACACTACTGCTCGGAGGGAACAGCATATACGTCTATTGCGACATATATCCTAACCTAAGACAACCTAACATCTCGGATATAACATTTGACAACATTCCCGGCGTGTTGGAACCCTACGTCTCGGTGGTAACATTACGTGCGTCTATAACGTTATATATGCTAATCTAAGACAACCTAACATCTCGGATGCAATATTTGACAACATTCCTGGCCTGTCGAACCCTGCTTCTCGGAGGGAACAGCATATACGTCTATAACGTCATATATCCTAACCTAAGGCAACCTAACATCTCGGATGTAACATTTGACAACATTCCAGGTGTGTCGGTCCCTACGTCTCGGTGGTAACGTTACATGCGTCTACAACGTTATATATCCTAACCTAAGGCAACCTAACATCTCGGATGTAACATTTGACAACATTCCTGGCGTGTCGGTGCATACTTTTCGGTGGGAATATTCTATGCGTCTATAACGTTATATATGCTAACCTAAGGCAACCTAACATCTCGGATGCAATATTTGACAACATTCCTGGCCTGTCGAAACCTACTTCTCGGAGGGAACAGCATATACGTCTATAACGACATATATCCTAACCTAAGACAACCTAACATCTCGGATATAACATTTGACAAAATTCCCGGCGTGTTGGAACCCTACGTCTCGGTGGGAATATTATATGCGTCTATAACGTTATATATGCTAATCTAAGGCAACCTAACATCTCGGATGCAATATTTGACAACATTCCTGGCCTGTCGAACCCTACTTCTCGGAGGGAACTGTACATACGTCTATAACGGTATATATCCTAATCTAAGGCAACCTAACATCTCGGATGTAACATTTGACAACATTCCTGGCCTGTCGAACCCTACTTCTCGGAGGGAACAGTATATACGTCTATAACGGTATATGTCCTAATCTAAGGCAACCTAACATCTCGGATGCAATATTTGACAACATTCCTGGCCTGTCGAACCCTACTTCTCGGAGGGACCAGTATATACGTCTGTAACGACATATATCCTAACCTAAGACAACCTAACATCCCGGATGTAACATTTGACAACATTCCAGGCGTGTCGGTCCCTACGTCTCGGTGGTAACATTACATGCGTCTATAACGTTATATATCCTAACCTAAGGCAACCTAACATCTCGGATGCAATATTTGACAACATTCCTGGCCTGTCGAATCCTACTTCTCGGAGGGAACAGCATATACGTCTATAACGTCATATATCCTAACCTAAGACAACCTAACATCTCGGATGTAACATTTGACAACATTCCAGGCGTGTCGGTCCCTACGTCTCGGTGGTAACATTACATGCGTCTATAGCGGTATATATCCTAATCTTGGCAACGTAACTTCTCGGATGTAACATTTTACAACATTCCAGGCCTGTCGGTCCCTACGTCTCGGTGGTAACATTACATGCGTCTATAACGTTATATATCCTAACCTAAGGCCACCTAACATCTCGTATGTAATATTTGACAACATTCCTGGCGTGTCGAACCCTACTTCTCGGTGGGAACAGTACATACGTCTATAACGTTATATATCCTAACGTAAGGTAACCTAACATCTCGGATGTAATATTCGACAACATTCCTGGCGTGTCGGACCCTACTTCTCGGTGGGTACAGTATATGCGTCTATAACGTTGTATATCCTAACCTAAGGCAACCTAACATCTCGGATATAACATTTGACAACATACCCGGCGTGTTGGAACCCTACGTCTCGTTGGTAACATTACGTGCGTCTATAACGTTATATATGCTAACCTAAGGCAACCTAACATCTCGGATGCAATATTTGACAACATTCCTGGCCTGTCGAACCCTACATTTCGGAGGGAACAGTATATACGTCTATAGCGGTATATATCCTAACCTAAGGCAACCTGACATCTCGGATGTAATATTCTACATCATTCCAGGCGTGTCGAACCCTACTTCTCGGATGGAACTGTATATACGTCTATAACGGTATATATCCTAATCTAAGGCAACCTAACATCTCGGATGTAACATTTGACAACATTCCAGGCGTGTCGGTCCCTACGTCTCGGTGCTAACATTACGTGCGTCTATAACGTTATATATGC
Source organism: Xylocopa violacea (assembly GCA_963969225.1). NCBI lineage: Eukaryota > Metazoa > Arthropoda > Insecta > Hymenoptera > Apidae > Xylocopa > Xylocopa violacea. The sequence continues at coordinate 20,768,333 of CAXAJV010000002.1, read as the reverse complement.
TAACCTAAGGCAACCTAACATCTCGGATGCAATATTTGACAACATTCCTGGCCTGTCGAACCCTACTTCTCGGAGGGAACAGCATATACGTCTATAACGTCATATATCCTAACCTAAGGCAACCTAACATCTCGGATGTAACATTTGACAACATTCCAGGTGTGTCGGTCCCTACGTCTCGGTGGTAACGTTACATGCGTCTACAACGTTATATATCCTATCCTAAGGCAACCTAACATCTCGTATGTAACATTTGACAACATTCCAGGCGTGTCGGTCCCTACGTCTCGGTGGTAACATTACATGCGTCTATGACGTTATATATCCTAACCTAAGGCAACCTAACATCTCGGATGCAATATTTGACAACATTCCTGGCCTGTCGAACACTACTGCTCGGAGGGAACAGCATATACGTCTATTGCGACATATATCCTAACCTAAGACAACCTAACATCTCGGATATAACATTTGACAACATTCCCGGCGTGTTGGAACCCTACGTCTCGGTGGTAACATTACGTGCGTCTATAACGTTATATATGCTAATCTAAGACAACCTAACATCTCGGATGCAATATTTGACAACATTCCTGGCCTGTCGAACCCTGCTTCTCGGAGGGAACAGCATATACGTCTATAACGTCATATATCCTAACCTAAGGCAACCTAACATCTCGGATGTAACATTTGACAACATTCCAGGTGTGTCGGTCCCTACGTCTCGGTGGTAACGTTACATGCGTCTACAACGTTATATATCCTAACCTAAGGCAACCTAACATCTCGGATGTAACATTTGACAACATTCCTGGCGTGTCGGTGCATACTTTTCGGTGGGAATATTCTATGCGTCTATAACGTTATATATGCTAACCTAAGGCAACCTAACATCTCGGATGCAATATTTGACAACATTCCTGGCCTGTCGAATCCTACTTCTCGGAGGGAACAGCATATACGTCTATAACGTCATATATCCTAACCTAAGACAACCTAACATCTCGGATGTAACATTTGACAACATTCCAGGCGTGTCGGTCCCTACGTCTCGGTGGTAACATTACATGCGTCTATAGCGGTATATATCCTAATCTTGGCAACGTAACTTCTCGGATGTAACATTTTACAACATTCCAGGCCTGTCGGTCCCTACGTCTCGGTGGTAACATTACATGCGTCTATAACGTTATATATCCTAACCTAAGGCCACCTAACATCTCGTATGTAATATTTGACAACATTCCTGGCGTGTCGAACCCTACTTCTCGGTGGGAACAGTACATACGTCTATAACGTTATATATCCTAACGTAAGGTAACCTAACATCTCGGATGTAATATTCGACAACATTCCTGGCGTGTCGGACCCTACTTCTCGGTGGGTACAGTATATGCGTCTATAACGTTGTATATCCTAACCTAAGGCAACCTAACATCTCGGATATAACATATGACAACATACCCGGCGTGTTGGAACCCTACGTCTCGTTGGTAACATTACGTGCGTCTATAACGTTATATATGCTAACCTAAGGCAACCTAACATCTCGGATGCAATATTTGACAACATTCCTGGCCTGTCGAACCCTACATTTCGGAGGGAACAGTATATACGTCTATAGCGGTATATATCCTAACCTAAGGCAACCTGACATCTCGGATGTAATATTCTACATCATTCCAGGCGTGTCGAACCCTACTTCTCGGATGGAACTGTATATACGTCTATAACGGTATATATCCTAATCTAAGGCAACCTAACATCTCGGATGTAACATTTGACAACATTCCAGGCGTGTCGGTCCCTACGTCTCGGTGCTAACATTACGTGCGTCTATAACGTTATATATGCTAACCTAAGGCAACCTAACATCTCGGATGCAATATTTGACAACATTCCTGGCCTGTCGAACCCTACTTCTCGGAGGGAACAGCATATACGTCTATAACGTCATATATCCTAACCTAAGGCAACCTAACATCTCGGATGTAACATTTGACAACATTCCAGGTGTGTCGGTCCCTACGTCTCGGTGGTAACGTTACATGCGTCTACAACGTTATATATCCTATCCTAAGGCAACCTAACATCTTGGATGTAACATTTGACAACATTCCAGGCATGTCGGTCCCTACGTCTCGGTGGTAACATTATATGCGTCTATAACGTTATATATCCTTATCTAAGGCAACCTAACATCTCGGATGCAATATTTGACAACATTCCTAGCCTGTCGAACCCTACTTCTCGGAGGGAACAGTATATACGTCTATAACGTTATATATCCTAACCTAGGGCAACCTGACATCTCGGATGTAATATTCTACATCATTCCAGGCGTGTCGAACCCTACTTCTCGGTGGGAACATTATATGAGTCTATAACGTTGTATATCCTAATCTAAGGCAACCTATTATCTCAGACGTAATATTTTACAATATTCCTGGCGCGTCGGTGCATACTTTTCGGTGGGAATATTATATGCGTCTATAACGGTCGATATCGTAATCTAAGGCAACCTAACATCTCGGATGCAATATTTGACAACATTCCTGGCCTGTCGAACCCTACTTCTCGGAGGGAACAGCATATACGTCTATAACGTCATATATCCTAACCTAAGGCAACCTAACGTCTTGGATGTAACATTTGACAACATTCCAGGCATGTCGGTCCCTACGTCTCGGTGGTAACATTACATGCGTCTATAACGGTATATTTCATAATCTAAGGCAACCTAACATCTCGGATGCAATATTTGACAACATTGCTGGCCTGTCGAACCCTACTTCTCGGAGGGAACAGTATATACGTCTATAACGTTATATATCCTAACCTAAGGCAACCTGACATCTCGGATGTAATATTCTACATCATTCCAGGCGTGTCGAACCCTACTTCTCGGTGGGAACATTATATGAGTCTATAACGTTGTATATCCTAATCTAAGGCAACCTATTATCTCAGACGTAATATTTTACAATATTCCTGGCGTGTCGGTGCATACTTTTCGGTGGGAATATTATATGCGTCTATAACGGTCGATATCGTAATCTAAGGCAACCTAACATCTCGGATGCAATATTTGACAACATTCCTGGCCTGTCGAACCCTACATTTCGGAGGGAACAGTATATACGTCTATAGCGGTATATATCCTAATCTAAGGCAACCTAACATCTCGGATGCAATATTTGATAACATTCCTGGCCTGTCGAACCCTACTTCTCGGTGGGAACAGTATATACGTCTATAACGTTATATATCCTGACGTAAGGCAACCTAACATCTCGGATGTAATATTTGACAACATTCCTGGCGTGTCGGACCCTACTTCTCGGTGGGAACAGTATATACGTCTGTAACGTCATATATGCTAACCTAAGGCAACCTAACATCTCGGATGTAACATTTGACAACATTCCAGGCGTGTCGGTCCCTACGTCTCGGTGGTAACATTACATGCGTCTATAACGGTATATTTCCTAATCTAAGGCAACCTAACATCTCGGATGCAATATTTGACAACATTCCTGGCCTGTCGAACCCTACTTCTCGGAGGGAACAGTATATACGTCTATAACGGTATATGTCCTAATCTAAGGCAATCTAACATCTCGGATGCAATATTTGACAGCATTCCTGGCTTGTCGAACCCTACTTCTCGGAGGGACCAGTATATACGTCTGTAACGACATATATCCTAACCTAAGACAACCTAACATCCCGGATGTAACATTTGACAACATTCCAGGCGTGTCGGTCCCTACGTCTCGGTGGTAACATTACATGCGTCTATAACGTTATATATCCTAACCTAAGGCAACCTAACATCTCGGATGCAATATTTGACAACATTCCTTGCCTGTCGAATCCTACTTCTCGGAGGGAACAGCATATACGTCTATAACGTCATATATCCTAACCTAAGACAACCTAACATCTCGGATGTAACATTTGACAACATTCCAGGCGTGTCGGTCCCTACGTCTCGGTGGTAACATTACATGCGTCTATAGCGGTATATATCCTAATCTTGGCAACGTAACTTCTCGGATGTAACATTTTACAACATTCCAGGCCTGTCGGTCCCTACGTCTCGGTGGTAACATTACATGCGTCTATAACGTTATATATCCTAACCTAAGGCCACCTAACATCTCGTATGTAATATTTGACAACATTCCTGGCGTGTCGAACCTTACCTCTCGGTGGGAACAGTATATACGTCTATAACGTTATATGTCCTAACGTAAGGTAACCTAACGTCTCGGATGTAATATTTGACAACATTCCTGGCGTGTCGGACCCTACTTCTCGGTGGGAACAGTATATACGTCTGTAACGTCATATATCCTAACCTAAGGCAACCTAACATCTCGGATATAACATTTGACAACATACCCGGCGTGTTGGAACCCTACGTCTCGTTGGTAACATTACGTGCGTCTATAACGTTATATATGCTAACCTAAGGCAACCTAACATCTCGGATGCAATATTTGACAACATTCCTGGCCTGTCGAACCCTACTTCTCGGAGGGAACAGTATATACGTCTATAACGTTATATATCCTAACCTAAGGCAACCTGACATCTCCGATGTAATATTCTACATCATTCCAGGCGTGTCGAACCCTACTTCTCGGTGGGAACATTATATGAGTCTATAACGTTGTATATCCTAATCTAAGGCAACCTATTATTTCAGTCGTAATATTTTACAATATTCCTGGCGTGTCGGTGCATACTTTTCGGTGGGAATATTATATGCGTCTATAACGGTCGATATCGTAATCTAAGGCAACCTAACATCGCGGATGCAATATTTGACAACATTCCTGGCCTGTCGAACCCTACTTCTCGAAGGGAACTGTATGTACGTCTATAACGGTATATATCCTAATCTAAGGCAACCTAACATCTCGGATGTAACATTTGACAACATTCCAGGCGTGTCGGTCCCTACGTTTCGGTGGTAACATTACATGCGTCTATGACGTTATATATGCTAACCTAAGGCAACCTAACATCTCGGATGCAATATTTGACAACATTCCTGGCCTGTCGAACCCTACTTCTCGGAGGGAACAGCATATACGTCTATAACGACATATATCCTAACCTAAGACAACCTAACATCTCGGATGTAACATTTGACAACATTCCAGGTGTGTCGGTCCCTACGTCTCGGTGGTAACGTTACATGCGTCTACAACGTTATATATCCTAACCTAAGGCAACCTAACATCTCGGATGTAACGTTTGACAACATTCCAGGCGTGTCGGTCCCTACGCCTCGGTGGTAACATTACATGCGTCTATAACGTTGTATATCCTAATCTAAGGCAACCTAACATCTCGGATGCAATATTTGACAACATTCCTGGCCTGTCGAACCCTACATCTCGGAGGGAACAGTATATACGTCTATAGCGGTATATATCCTAATCTAAGGCAACCTAACATCTCGGATGCAATATTTGATAACATTCCTGGCCTGTCGAACCCTACTTCTCGGAGGGAACAGTATATACGTCTATAACGTTATATATCCTAACCGAAGGCAACCTGACATCTCGGATGTAATATTCTACATCATTCCAGGCGTGTCGGACATTACTTCTCGGTGGGAACATTATATGAGTCTATAACGTTGTGTATCCTAACCTAAGGCAACCTAACATCTCGGATGTAACATTTGACAACATTCCAGGCGTGTCGGTCCCTACGTCTCGGTGGTAACATTACATGCGTCTATAACGTTATATATCCTAACCTAAGGCCACCTAACATCTCGTATGTAATATTTGACAACATTCCTGGCTTGTCGAACCCTACTTCTCGGTGGGAACAGTATATACGTCTATAACGTTATATATCCTCACGTAAGGTAACCTAACATCTCGGATGTAATATTCGACAACATTCCTGGCGTGTCGGACCCTACTTCTCGGTGGGAACAGTATATACGTCTGTAACGTCATATATCCTAACCTAAGGCAACCTAACATCTCGGATATAACATTTGACAACATACCCGACGTGTTGGAACCCTACGTCTCGGTGGTAACATTACGTGCGTCTATAACGTTATATATGCTAACCTAAGGCAACCTAACATCTCGGATGCAATATTTGACAACATTCCTGGCCTGTCGAACCCTACTTCTCGGAGGGAACAGTATATACGTCTATAACGTCATATATGCTAACCTAAGGCAACCTAACATCTCGGATGTAACATTTGACAACATTCCAGGCGTGTCGGTCCCTACGTCTCGGTGGTAACATTACATGCGTCTATAACGGTATATTTCCTAATCTAAGGCAACCTAACATCTCGGATGCAATATTTGACAACATTCCTGGCCTGTCGAACCCTACTTCTCGGAGGGAACAGTATATACGTCTATAACGGTATATGTCCTAATCTAAGGCAATCTAACATCTCGGATGCAATATTTGACAGCATTCCTGGCATGTCGAACCCTACTTCTCGGAGGGACCAGTATATACGTCTGTAACGACATATATCCTAACCTAAGACAACCTAACATCCCGGATGTAACATTTGACAACATTCCAGGCGTGTCGGTCCCTACGTCTCGGTGGTAACATTACATGCGTCTATAACGTTATATATCCTAACCTAAGGCAACCTAACATCTCGGATGCAATATTTGACAACATTCCTGGCCTGTCGAATCCTACTTCTCGGAGGGAACAGTATATACGTCTATAACGTTATATATCCTAACCTAAGGCAACCTGACATCTCGGATGTAATATTCTACATCATTCCAGGCGTGTCGAACCCTACTTCTCGGTGGGAACATTATATGAGTCTATAACGTTGTATATCCTAATCTAAGGCAACCTATTATTTCAGTCGTAATATTTTACAATATTCCTGGCGTGTCGGTGCATACTTTTCGGTGGGAATATTATATGCGTCTATAACGGTCGATATCGTAATCTAAGGCAACCTAACATCGCGGATGCAATATTTGACAACATTCCTGGCCTGTCGAACCCTACTTCTCGAAGGGAACTGTATATACGTCTATAACGTCATATATCCTAACCTAAGGCAACCTAACATCTCGGATATAACATTTGACAACATTCCCGGCGTGTTGGAACCCTACGTGTCGGTGGTAACATTACGTGAGTCTATAACGTTATATATGCTAACCTAAGGCAACTTAACATCTCGGATGCAATATTTGACAACATTCCTGGCCTGTCGAAACCTACTTCTCGGAGGGAACAGCATATACGTCTATAACGTCATATATCCTAACCTAAGGCAACCTAACCTCTCGGATATAACATTTGACAACATTCCCGGCGTGTTGGAACCCTATGTCTCGGTGGTAACATTACGTGCGTCTATAACGTTATATATGCTAACCTAAGGCAACCTAACATCTCGGATGCAATATTTGACAACATTCCTGGCCTGTCGAACCCTACTTCTCGGAGGGAACAGCATATACGTCTATAACGACATATATCCTAACCTAAGACAACCTAACATCTCGGATGTAACATTTGACAACATTCCAGGTGTGTCGGTCCCTACGTCTCGGTGGTAACGTTACATGCGTCTACAACGTTATATATCCTAACCTAAGGCAACCGAACATCTCGGATGTAACGTTTGACAACATTCCAGGCGTGTCGGTCCCTACGTCTCGGTGGTAACATTACATGCGTCTATAACGGTATATTTCCTAATCTAAGGCAACCTAACATCTCGGATGCAATATTTGACAACATTCCTGGCCTGTCGAACCCTACTTCTCGGAGGGAACAGTATATACGTCTATAACGTTATATATCCTAACCTAAGGCAACCTGACATCTCGGATGTATTATTCTACAACATTCCAGGCGTGTCGGACCCTACTTCTCAGTGGGAACATTATATGCGTCTATAACGTTGTATATCCTAATCTAAGGCAACCTAACATCTCGGATGCAATATTTGACAACATTCCTGGCCTGTCGAACCCTACATCTCGGAGGGAACAGTATATACGTCTATAGCGGTATATATCCTAATCTAAGGCAACCTAACATCTCGGATGCAATATTTGATAACATTCCTGGCCTGTCGAACCCTACTTCTCGGAGGGAACAGTATATACGTCTATAACGTTATATATCCTAACCGAAGGCAACCTGACATCTCGGATGTAATATTCTACATCATTCCAGGCGTGTCGGACATTACTTCTCGGTGGGAACAGTATATACGTCTGTAACGTCATATATCCTAACCTAAGGCAACCTAACATCTCGGATATAACATTTGACAACATACCCGACGTGTTGGACCCCTACGTCTCGGTGGTAACATTACGTGCGTCTATAACGTTATATATGCTAACCTAAGGCAACCTAACATCTCGGATGCAATATTTGACAACATTCCTGGCCTGTCGAACCCTACTTCTCGGAGGGAACAGTATATACGTCTATAACGTCATATATGCTAACCTAAGGCAACCTAACATCTCGGATGTAACATTTGACAACATTCCAGGCGTGTCGGTCCCTACGTCTCGGTGGTAACATTACATGCGTCTATAACGGTATATTTCCTAATCTAAGGCAACCTAACATCTCGGATGCAATATTTGACAACATTCCTGGCCTGTCGAACCCTACTTCTCGGAGGGAACAGTATATACGTCTATAATGGTATATGTCCTAATCTAAGGCAATCTAACATCTCGGATGCAATATTTGACAGCATTCCTGGCCTGTCGAATCCTACTTCTCGGAGGGAACAGCATATACGTCTATAACGTCATATATCCTAACCTAAGACAACCTAACATCTCGGATGTAACATTTGACAACATTCCAGGCGTGTCGGTCCCTACGTCTCGGTGGTAACATTACATGCGTCTATAGCGGTATATATCCTAATCTTGGCAACGTAACTTCTCGGATGTAACATTTTACAACATTCCAGACCTGTTGGTCCCTACGTCTCGGTGGTAACATTACATGCGTCTATAACGTTATATATCCTAACCTAAGGCCACCTAACATCTCGTATGTAATATTTGACAACATTCCTGGCGTGTCGAACCCTACCTCTCGGTGGGAACAGTATATACGTCTGTAACGTCATATATCCTAACCTAAGGCAACCTAACATCTCGGATATAACATTTGACAACATACCCGGCGTGTTGGAACCCTACGTCTCGTTGGTAACATTACGTGCGTCTATAACGTTATATATGCTAACCTAAGGCAACCTAACATCTCGGATGCAATATTTGACAACATTCCTGGCCTGTCGAACCCTACTTCTCGGAGGGAACAGTATATACGTCTATAACGTTATATATCCTAACCTAAGGCAACCTGACATCTCGGATGTAATATTCTACATCATTCCAGGCGTGTCGAACCCTACTTCTCGGTGGGAACATTATATGAGTCTATAACGTTGTATATCCTAATCTAAGGCAACCTATTATTTCAGACGTAATATTTTACAATATTCCGGGCGTGTCGGTGCATACTTTTCGGTGGGAATATTATATGCGTCTATAACGGTCGATATCGTAATCTAAGGCAACCTAACATCGCGGATGCAATATTTGACAACATTCCTGGCCTGTCGAACCCTACTTCTCGGAGGGAACTGTATATACGTCTATAACGGTATATATCCTAATCTAAGGCAACCTAACATCTCGGATGTAACATTTGACAACATTCCAGGCGTGTCGGTCCCTACGTTTCGGTGGTAACATTACATGCGTCTATGACGTTATATATCCTAACCTAAGGCAACCTAACATCTCGGATGCAATATTTGACAACATTCCTGGCCTGTCGAAACCTACTTCTAGGAGGGAACAGTATATACGTCTATAACGTCATATATCCTAACCTAAGGCAACCTAACTTCTCGGATGTAACATTTGACAACATTCCAGGCGTGTCGGTCCCTACGTCTCGGTGGTAACATTACATGCGTCTATAACGGTATATTTCCTAATCTAAGGCAACCTAACATCTCGGATGCAATATTTGACAACATTCCTGGCCTGTCGAACCCTACTTCTCGGAGGGAACAGTATATACGTCTATAACGTTATATATCCTAACCTAAGGCAACCTGACATCTCGGATGTATTATTCTACAACATTCCAGGCGTGTCGGACCCTACTTCTCGGTGGGAACAGTATATACGTCTGTAACGTCATGTATCCTAACCTAAGGCAACCTAACATCTCGGATATAACATTTGACAACATTCCCGGCGTGTTGGAACCCTACGTGTCGGTGGTAACATTACGTGAGTCTATAACGTTATATATGCTAACCTAAGGCAACTTAACATCTCGGATGCAATATTTGACAACATTCCTGGCCTGTCGAAACCTACTTCTCGGAGGGAACAGCATATACGTCTATAACGACATATATCCTAACCTAAGACAACCTAACATCTCGGATGTAACATTTGACAACATTCCAGGTGTGTCGGTCCCTACGTCTCGGTGGTAACGATACATGCGTCTACAACGTTATATATCCTAACCTAAGGCAACCTAACATCTCGGATGTAACGTTTGACAACATTCCAGGCGTGTCGGTCCCTACGTCTCGGTGGTAACATTACATGCGTCTATAACGGTATATTTCCTAATCTAAGGCAACCTAACATCTCGGATGCAATATTTGACAATATTCCTGGCCTGTCGAACCCTACTTCTCGGAGGGAACAGTATATACGTCTATAACGTTATATATCCTAACCTAAGGCAACCTGACATCTCGGATGTATTATTCTACAACATTCCAGGCGTGTCGGACCCTACTTCTCAGTGGGAACATTATATGCGTCTATAACGTTGTATATCCTAATCTAAGGCAACCTAACATCTCGGATGCAATATTTGACAACATTCCTGGCCTGTCGAACCCTACATCTCGGAGGGAACAGTATATACGTCTATAGCGGTATATATCCTAATCTAAGGCAACCTAACATCTCGGATGCAATATTTGATAACATTCCTGGCCTGTCGAACCCTACTTCTCGGAGGGAACAGTATATACGTCTATAACGTTATATATCCTAACCGAAGGCAACCTGACATCTCGGATGTAATATTCTACATCATTCCAGGCGTGTCGGACATTACTTCTCGGTGGGAACATTATATGAGTCTATAACGTTGTGTATCCTAATCTAAGGCAACCTATTATCTCAGACGTAATATTTTACAATATTCCTGGCGTGTCGGTGCATACTTTTCGGTGGGAATATTATATGCGTCTATAACGGTCGATATCGTAATCTAAGGCAACCTAACATCTCGGATGTAATATTTGACAACATTCCTGGCGTGTCGGACCCTACTTCTCGGTGGGAACAGTATATACGTCTGTAACGTCATATATCCTAACCTAAGGCAACCTAACATCTCGGATATAACATTTGACAACATTCCCGGCGTGTTGGAACCCTATGTCTCGGTGGTAACATTACGTGCGTCTATAACGTTATATATACTAACCTAAGGCAACCTAACATCTCGGATGCAATATTTGACAACATTCCTGGCCTGTCGAATCCTACTTCTCGGAGGGAACAGCATATACCTCTATAACGTCATATATCCTAACCTAAGACAACCTAACATCTCGGATGTAACATTTGACAACATTCCAGGCGTGTCGGTCCCTACGTCTCGGTGGTAACATTACATGCGTCTATAGCGGTATATATCCTAATCTTGGCAACGTAACTTCTCGGATGTAACATTTTACAACATTCCAGGCCTGTCGGTCCCTACGTCTCGGTGGTAACATTACATGCGTCTATAACGTTATATATCCTAACCTAAGGCCACCTAACATCTCGTATGTAATATTTGACAACATTCCTGGCGTGTCGAACCTTACCTCTCGGTGGGAACAGTATATACGTCTATAACGTTATATGTCCTAACGTAAGGTAACCTAACATCTCGGATGTAATATTTGACAACATTCCTGGCGTGTCGGACCCTACTTCTCGGTGGGAACAGTATATACGTCTGTAACGTCATATATCCTAACCTAAGGCAACCTAACATCTCGGATATAACATTTGACAACATACCCGGCGTGTTGGAACCCTACGTCTCGTTGGTAACATTACGTGCGTCTATAACGTTATATATGCTAACCTAAGGCAACCTAACATCTCGGATGCAATATTTGACAACATTCCTGGCCTGTCGAACCCTACTTCTCGGAGGGAACAGTATATACGTCTATAACGTTATATATCCAAACCTAAGGCAACCTGACATCTCGGATGTAATATTCTACATCATTCCAGGCGTGTCGAACCCTACTTCTCGGTGGGAACATTATATGAGTCTATAACGTTGTATATCCTAATCTAAGGCAACCTATTATTTCAGTCGTAATATTTTACAATATTCCTGGCGTGTCGGTGCATACTTTTCGGTGCGAATATTATATGCGTCTATAACGGTCGATATCGTAATCTAAGGCAACCTAACATCGCGGATGCAATATTTGACAACATTCCTGGCCTGTCGAACCCTACTTCTCGAAGGGAACTGTATATACGTCTATAACGTCATATATCCTAACCTAAGGCAACCTAACATCTCGGATATAACATTTGACAACATTCCCGGCGTGTTGGAACCCTACGTGTCGGTGGTAACATTACGTGAGTCTATAACGTTATATATGCTAACCTAAGGCAACTTAACATCTCGGATGCAATATTTGACAACATTCCTGGCCTGTCGAAACCTACTTCTCGGAGGGAACAGCATATACGTCTATAACGTCATATATCCTAACCTAAGGCAACCTAACCTCTCGGATATAACATTTGACAACATTCCCGGCGTGTTGGAACCCTATGTCTCGGTGGTAACATTACGTGCGTCTATAACGTTATATATGCTAACCTAAGGCAACCTAACATCTCGGATGCAATATTTGACAACATTCCTGGCCTGTCGAACCCTACTTCTCGGAGGGAACAGCATATACGTCTATAACGACATATATCCTAACCTAAGACAACCTAACATCTCGGATGTAACATTTGACAACATTCCAGGTGTGTCGGTCCCTACGTCTCGGTGGTAACGTTACATGCGTCTACAACGTTATATATCCTAACCTAAGGCAACCGAACATCTCGGATGTAACGTTTGACAACATTCCAGGCGTGTCGGTCCCTACGTCTCGGTGGTAACATTACATGCGTCTATAACGGTATATTTCCTAATCTAAGGCAACCTAACATCTCGGATGCAATATTTGACAACATTCCTGGCCTGTCGAACCCTACTTCTCGGAGGGAACAGTATATACGTCTATAACGTTATATATCCTAACCTAAGGCAACCTGACATCTCGGATGTATTATTCTACAACATTCCAGGCGTGTCGGACCCTACTTCTCAGTGGGAACATTATATGCGTCTATAACGTTGTATATCCTAATCTAAGGCAACCTAACATCTCGGATGCAATATTTGACAACATTCCTGGCCTGTCGAACCCTACATCTCGGAGGGAACAGTATATACGTCTATAGCGGTATATATCCTAATCTAAGGCAACCTAACATCTCGGATGCAATATTTGATAACATTCCTGGCCTGTCGAACCCTACTTCTCGGAGGGAACAGTATATACGTCTATAACGTTATATATCCTAACCGAAGGCAACCTGACATCTCGGATGTAATATTCTACATCATTCCAGGCGTGTCGGACATTACTTCTCGGTGGGAACAGTATATACGTCTGTAACGTCATATATCCTAACCTAAGGCAACCTAACATCTCGGATATAACATTTGACAACATACCCGACGTGTTGGAACCCTACGTCTCGGTGGTAACATTACGTGCGTCTATAACGTTATATATGCTAACCTAAGGCAACCTAACATCTCGGATGCAATATTTGACAACATTCCTGGCCTGTCGAACCCTACTTCTCGGAGGGAACAGTATATACGTCTATAACGTCATATATGCTAACCTAAGGCAACCTAACATCTCGGATGTAACATTTGACAACATTCCAGGCGTGTCGGTCCCTACGTCTCGGTGGTAACATTACATGCGTCTATAACGGTATATTTCCTAATCTAAGGCAACCTAACATCTCGGATGCAATATTTGACAACATTCCTGGCCTGTCGAACCCTACTTCTCGGAGGGAACAGTATATACGTCTATAATGGTATATGTCCTAATCTAAGGCAATCTAACATCTCGGATGCAATATTTGACAACATTCCTGGCCTGTCGAACCCTACTTCTCGGAGGGAACAGTATATACGTCTATAACGTTATATATCCTAACCTAAGGCAACCTGACATCTCGGATGTATTATTCTACAACATTCCAGGCGTGTCGGACCCTACTTCTCAGTGGGAACATTATATGCGTCTATAACGTTGTATATCCTAATCTAAGGCAACCTAACATCTCGGATGCAATATTTGACAACATTCCTGGCCTGTCGAACCCTACATCTCGGAGGGAACAGTATATACGTCTATAGCGGTATATATCCTAATCTAAGGCAACCTAACATCTCGGATGCAATATTTGATAACATTCCTGGCCTGTCGAACCCTACTTCTCGGAGGGAACAGTATATACGTCTATAACGTTATATATCCTAACCGAAGGCAACCTGACATCTCGGATGTAATATTCTACATCATTCCAGGCGTGTCGGACATTACTTCTCGGTGGGAACATTATATGAGTCTATAACGTTGTGTATCCTAATCTAAGGCAACCTATTATCTCAGACGTAATATTTTACAATATTCCTGGCGTGTCGGTGCATACTTTTCGGTGGGAATATTATATGCGTCTATAACGGTCGATATCGTAATCTAAGGCAACCTAACATCTCGGATGTAATATTTGACAACATTCCTGGCGTGTCGGACCCTACTTCTCGGTGGGAACAGTATATACGTCTGTAACGTCATATATCCTAACCTAAGGCAACCTAACATCTCGGATATAACATTTGACAACATTCCCGGCGTGTTGGAACCCTATGTCTCGGTGGTAACATTACGTGCGTCTATAACGTTATATATACTAACCTAAGGCAACCTAACATCTCGGATGCAATATTTGACAACATTCCTGGCCTGTCGAATCCTACTTCTCGGAGGGAACAGCATATACGTCTATAACGTCATATATCCTAACCTAAGACAACCTAACATCTCGGATGTAACATTTGACAACATTCCAGGCTTGTCGGTCCCTACGTCTCGGTGGTAACATTACGTGCGTCTATAACGTTATATATGCTAACCTAAGGCAACCTAACATCTCGGATGCAATATTTGACAACATTCCTGGCCTGTCGAACCCTACTTCTCGGAGGGAACAGTATATACGTCTATAACGTTATATATCCTAACCTAAGGCAACCTGACATCTCGGATGTAATATTCTACATCATTCCAGGCGTGTCGAACCCTACTTCTCGGTGGGAACATTATATGAGTCTATAACGTTGTATATCCTAATCTAAGGCAACCTATTATTTCAGTCGTAATATTTTACAATATTCCTGGCGTGTCGGTGCATACTTTTCGGTGGGAATATTATATGCGTCTATAACGGTCGATATCGTAATCTAAGGCAACCTAACATCGCGGATGCAATATTTGACAACATTCCTGGCCTGTCGAACCCTACTTCTCGAAGGGAACTGTCTATACGTCTATAACGTCATATATCCTAACCTAAGGCAACCTAACATCTCGGATATAACATTTGACAACATTCCCGGCGTGTTGGAACCCTACGTGTCGGTGGTAACATTACGTGAGTCTATAACGTTATATATGCTAACCTAAGGCAACTTAACATCTCGGATGCAATATTTGACAACATTCCTGGCCTGTCGAAACCTACTTCTCGGAGGGAACAGCATATACGTCTATAACGACATATATCCTAACCTAAGACAACCTAACATCTCGGATGTAACATTTGACAACATTCCAGGTGTGTCGGTCCCTACGTCTCGGTGGTAACGTTACATGCGTCTACAACGTTATATATCCTAACCTAAGGCAACCGAACATCTCGGATGTAACGTTTGACAACATTCCAGGCGTGTCGGTCCCTACGTCTCGGTGGTAACATTACATGCGTCTATAACGGTATATTTCCTAATCTAAGGCAACCTAACATCTCGGATGCAATATTTGACAACATTCCTGGCCTGTCGAACCCTACTTCTCGGAGGGAACAGTATATACGTCTATAACGTTATATATCCTAACCTAAGGCAACCTGACATCTCGGATGTATTATTCTACAACATTCCAGGCGTGTCGGACCCTACTTCTCAGTGGGAACATTATATGCGTCTATAACGTTGTATATCCTAATCTAAGGCAACCTAACATCTCGGATGCAATATTTGACAACATTCCTGGCCTGTCGAACCCTACATCTCGGAGGGAACAGTATATACGTCTATAGCGGTATATATCCTAATCTAAGGCAACCTAACATCTCGGATGCAATATTTGATAACATTCCTGGCCTGTCGAACCCTACTTCTCGGAGGGAACAGTATATACGTCTATAACGTTATATATCCTAACCGAAGGCAACCTGACATCTCGGATGTAAAATTCTACATCATTCCAGGCGTGTCGGACATTACTTCTCGGTGGGAACATTATATGAGTCTATAACGTTGTGTATCCTAATCTAAGGCAACCTATTATCTCAGACGTAATATTTTACAATATTCCTGGCGTGTCGGTGCATACTTTTCGGTGGGAATATTATATGCGTCTATAACGGTCGATATCGTAATCTAAGGCAACCTAACATCTCGGATGTAATATTTGACAACATTCCTGGCGTGTCGGACCCTACTTCTCGGTGGGAACAGTATATACGTCTGTAACGTCATATATCCTAACCTAAGGCAACCTAACATCTCGGATATAACATTTGACAACATTCCCGGCGTGTTGGAACCCTATGTCTCGGTGGTAACATTACGTGCGTCTATAACGTTATATATACTAACCTAAGGCAACCTAACATCTCGGATGCAATATTTGACAACATTCCTGGCCTGTCGAAACCTACTTCTCGGAGGGAACAGCATATACGTCTATAACGACATATATCCTAACCTAAGACAACCTAACATCTCGGATATAACATTTGACAAAATTCCCGGCGTGTTGGAACCCTACGTCTCGGTGGTAACATTAGGTGCGTCTATAACGTTATATATGCTAACCTAAGGCAACCTAACATCTCGGATGCAATATTTGACAACATTCCTGGCCTGTCGAACCCTACTTCTCGGAGGGAACAGCATATACGTCTATAACGACATATATCCTAACCTAAGACAACCTAACAACTCGGATGTAACATTTGACAACATTCCAGGTGTGTCGGTCCCTACGGCTCGGTGGTAACGTTACATGCGTCTACAACGTTATATATCCTAACCTAAGGCAACCTAACATCTCGGATGCAATATTTGACAACATTCCTGGCCTGTCGAACCCTACTTCTCGGAGGGAACAGTATATACGTCTATAACGTTATATATCCTAACCTAAGGCAACCTGACATCTCGGATGTATTATTCTACAACATTCCAGGCGTGTCGGACCCTACTTCTCAGTGGGAACATTATATGCGTCTATAACGTTGTATATCCTAATCTAAGGCAACCTAACATCTCGGATGCAATATTTGACAACATTCCTGGCCTGTCGAACCCTACATCTCGGAGGGAACAGTATATACGTCTATAGCGGTATATATCCTAATCTAAGGCAACCTAACATCTCGGATGCAATATTTGATAACATTCCTGGCCTGTCGAACCCTACTTCTCGGAGGGAACAGCATATACGTCTATAACGTCATATATCCTAACCTAAGGCAACCTAACCTCTCGGATATAACATTTGACAACATTCCCGGCGTGTTGGAACCCTATGTCTCGGTGGTAACATTACGTGCGTCTATAACGTTATATATGCTAACCTAAGGCAACTTAACATCTCGGATGCAATATTTGACAACATTCCTGGCCTGTCGAAACCTACTTCTCGGAGGGAACAGCATATACGTCTATAACGTCATATATCCTAACCTAAGGCAACCTAACCTCTCGGATATAACATTTGACAACATTCCCGGCGTGTTGGAACCCTATGTCTCGGTGGTAACATTACGTGCGTCTATAACGTTATATATGCTAACCTAAGGCAACCTAACATCTCGGATGCAATATTTGACAACATTCCTGGCCTGTCGAACCCTACTTCTCGGAGGGAACAGCATATACGTCTATAACGACATATATCCTAACCTAAGACAACCTAACATCTCGGATGTAACATTTGACAACATTCCAGGTGTGTCGGTCCCTACGTCTCGGTGGTAACGTTACATGCGTCTACAACGTTATATATCCTAACCTAAGGCAACCGAACATCTCGGATGTAACGTTTGACAACATTCCAGGCGTGTCGGTCCCTACGTCTCGGTGGTAACATTACATGCGTCTATAACGGTATATTTCCTAATCTAAGGCAACCTAACATCTCGGATGCAATATTTGACAACATTCCTGGCCTGTCGAACCCTACTTCTCGGAGGGAACAGTATATACGTCTATAACGTTATATATCCTAACCTAAGGCAACCTGACATCTCGGATGTATTATTCTACAACATTCCAGGCGTGTCGGACCCTACTTCTCAGTGGGAACATTATATGCGTCTATAACGTTGTATATCCTAATCTAAGGCAACCTAACATCTCGGATGCAATATTTGACAACATTCCTGGCCTGTCGAACCCTACATCTCGGAGGGAACAGTATATACGTCTATAGCGGTATATATCCTAATCTAAGGCAACCTAACATCTCGGATGCAATATTTGATAACATTCCTGGCCTGTCGAACCCTACTTCTCGGAGGGAACAGTATATACGTCTATAACGTTATATATCCTAACCGAAGGCAACCTGACATCTCGGATGTAAAATTCTACATCATTCCAGGCGTGTCGGACATTACTTCTCGGTGGGAACATTATATGAGTCTATAACGTTGTGTATCCTAATCTAAGGCAACCTATTATCTCAGACGTAATATTTTACAATATTCCTGGCGTGTCGGTGCATACTTTTCGGTGGGAATATTATATGCGTCTATAACGGTCGATATCGTAATCTAAGGCAACCTAACATCTCGGATGTAATATTTGACAACATTCCTGGCCTGTCGAACCCTACATCTCGGAGGGAACAGTATATACGTCTATAGCGGTATATATCCTAATCTAAGGCAACCTAACATCTCGGATGCAATATTTGATAACATTCCTGGCCTGTCGAACCCTACTTCTCGGAGGGAACAGTATATACGTCTATAACGTTATATATCCTAACCGAAGGCAACCTGACATCTCGGATGTAAAATTCTACATCATTCCAGGCGTGTCGGACATTACTTCTCGGTGGGAACATTATATGAGTCTATAACGTTGTGTATCCTAATCTAAGGCAACCTATTATCTCAGACGTAATATTTTACAATATTCCTGGCGTGTCGGTGCATACTTTTCGGTGGGAATATTATATGCGTCTATAACGGTCGATATCGTAATCTAAGGCAACCTAACATCTCGGATGTAATATTTGACAACATTCCTGGCGTGTCGGACCCTACTTCTCGGTGGGAACAGTATATACGTCTGTAACGTCATATATCCTAACCTAAGGCAACCTAACATCTCGGATATAACATTTGACAACATTCCCGGCGTGTTGGAACCCTATGTCTCGGTGGTAACATTACGTGCGTCTATAACGTTATATATACTAACCTAAGGCAACCTAACATCTCGGATGCAATATTTGACAACATTCCTGGCCTGTCGAAACCTACTTCTCGGAGGGAACAGCATATACGTCTATAACGACATATATCCTAACCTAAGACAACCTAACATCTCGGATATAACATTTGACAAAATTCCCGGCGTGTTGGAACCCTACGTCTCGGTGGTAACATTAGGTGCGTCTATAACGTTATATATGCTAACCTAAGGCAACCTAACATCTCGGATGCAATATTTGACAACATTCCTGGCCTGTCGAACCCTACTTCTCGGAGGGAACAGCATATACGTCTATAACGACATATATCCTAACCTAAGACAACCTAACAACTCGGATGTAACATTTGACAACATTCCAGGTGTGTCGGTCCCTACGGCTCGGTGGTAACGTTACATGCGTCTACAACGTTATATATCCTAACCTAAGGCAACCTAACATCTCGGATGCAATATTTGACAACATTCCTGGCCTGTCGAACCCTACTTCTCGGAGGGAACAGTATATACGTCTATAACGTTATATATCCTAACCTAAGGCAACCTGACATCTCGGATGTATTATTCTACAACATTCCAGGCGTGTCGGACCCTACTTCTCAGTGGGAACATTATATGCGTCTATAACGTTGTATATCCTAATCTAAGGCAACCTAACATCTCGGATGCAATATTTGACAACATTCCTGGCCTGTCGAACCCTACATCTCGGAGGGAACAGTATATACGTCTATAGCGGTATATATCCTAATCTAAGGCAACCTAACATCTCGGATGCAATATTTGATAACATTCCTGGCCTGTCGAACCCTACTTCTCGGAGGGAACAGTATATACGTCTATAACGTCATATATCCTAACCGAAGGCAACCTGACATCTCGGATGTAATATTCTACATCATTCCAGGCGTGTCGGACATTACTTCTCGGTGGGAACAGTATATACGTCTGTAACGTCATATATCCTAACCTAAGGCAACCTAACATCTCGGATATAACATTTGACAACATACCCGACGTGTTGGAACCCTACGTCTCGGTGGTAACATTACGTGCGTCTATAACGTTATATATGCTAACCTAAGGCAACCTAACATCTCGGATGCAATATTTGACAACATTCCTGGCCTGTCGAACCCTACTTCTCGGAGGGAACAGTATATACGTCTATAACGTCATATATGCTAACCTAAGGCAACCTAACATCTCGGATGTAACATTTGACAACATTCCAGGCGTGTCGGTCCCTACGTCTCGGTGGTAACATTACATGCGTCTATAACGGTATATTTCCTAATCTAAGGCAACCTAACATCTCGGATGCAATATTTGACAACATTCCTGGCCTGTCGAACCCTACTTCTCGGAGGGAACAGTATATACGTCTATAATGGTATATGTCCTAATCTAAGGCAATCTAACATCTCGGATGCAATATTTGACAGCATTCCTGGCTTGTCGAACCCTACTTCTCGGAGGGACCAGTATATACGTCTGTAACGACATATATCCTAACCTAAGACAACCTAACATCCCGGATGTAACATTTGACAACATTCCAGGCGTGTCGGTCCCTACGTCTCGGTGGTAACATTACATGCGTCTATAACGTTATATATCCTAACCTAAGGCAACCTGACATCTC
This sequence comes from Xylocopa violacea, assembly GCA_963969225.1. Lineage (NCBI taxonomy): Eukaryota > Metazoa > Arthropoda > Insecta > Hymenoptera > Apidae > Xylocopa > Xylocopa violacea. The sequence continues at coordinate 20,746,708 of CAXAJV010000002.1, read as the reverse complement.
GGATGCAATATTTGACAACATTCCTGGCCTGTCGAATCCTACTTCTCGGAGGGAACAGCATATACGTCTATAACGTCATATATCCTAACCTAAGACAACCTAACATCTCGGATGTAACATTTGACAACATTCCAGGCGTGTCGGTCCCTACGTCTCGGTGGTAACATTACATGCGTCTATAGCGGTATATATCCTAATCTTGGCAACGTAACTTCTCGGATGTAACATTTTACAACATTCCAGGCCTGTCGGTCCCTACGTCTCGGTGGTAACATTACATGCGTCTATAACGTTATATATCCTAACCTAAGGCCACCTAACATCTCGTATGTAATATTTGACAACATTCCTGGCGTGTCGAACCCTACATCTCGGTGGGAACAGTATATACGTCTGTAACGTCATATATCCTAACCTAAGGCAACCTAACATCTCGGATATAACATTTGACAACATACCCGGCGTGTTGGAACCCTACGTCTCGTTGGTAACATTACGTGCGTCTATAACGTTATATATGCTAACCTAAGGCAACCTAACATCTCGGATGCAATATTTGACAGCATTCCTGGCCTGTCGAACCCTACTTCTCGGAGGGAACAGTATATACGTCTATAACGTTATATATCCTAACCTAAGGCAACCTGACATCTCGGATGTAATATTCTACATCATTCCAGGCGTGTCGAACCCTACTTCTCGGTGGGAACATTATATGAGTCTATAACGTTGTATATCCTAATCTAAGGCAACCTATTATTTCAGACGTAATATTTTACAATATTCCTGGCGTGTCGGTGCATACTTTTCGGTGGGAATATTATATGCGTCTATAACGGTCGATATCGTAATCTAAGGCAACCTAACATCGCGGATGCAATATTTGACAACATTCCTGGCCTGTCGAACCCTACTTCTCGGAGGGAACTGTATATACGTCTATAACGGTATATATCCTAATCTAAGGCAACCTAACATCTCGGATGTAACATTTGACAACATTCCAGGCGTGTCGGTCCCTACGTTTCGGTGGTAACATTACATGCGTCTATGACGTTATATATCCTAACCTAAGGCAACCTGACATCTCGGATGCAATATTTGACAACATTCCTGGCCTGTCGAAACCTACTTCTAGGAGGGAACAGTATATACGTCTATAAGGTCATATATCCTAACCTAAGGCAACCTAACTTCTCGGATGTAACATTTGACAACATTTCAGGCGTGTCGGTCCCTACGTCTCGGTGGTAACATTACATGCGTCTATAACGGTATATTTCCTAATCTAAGGCAACCTAACATCTCGGATGCAATATTTGACAACATTCCTGGCCTGTCGAACCCTACTTCTCGGAGGGAACAGTATATACGTCTATAACGTTATATATCCTAACCTAAGGCAACCTGACATCTCGGATGTATTATTCTACAACATTCCAGGCGTGTCGGACCCTACTTCTCGGTGGGAACAGTATATACGTCTGTAACGTCATGTATCCTAACCTAAGGCAACCTAACATCTCGGATATAACATTTGACAACATTCCCGGCGTGTTGGAACCCTACGTGTCGGTGGTAACATTACGTGAGTCTATAACGTTATATATGCTAACCTAAGGCAACTTAACATCTCGGATGCAATATTTGACAACATTCCTGGCCTGTCGAAACCTACTTCTCGGAGGGAACAGCATATACGTCTATAACGACATATATCCTAACCTAAGACAACCTAACATCTCGGATGTAACATTTGACAACATTCCAGGTGTGTCGGTCCCTACGTCTCGGTGGTAACGATACATGCGTCTACAACGTTATATATCCTAACCTAAGGCAACCTAACATCTCGGATGTAACGTTTGACAACATTCCAGGCGTGTCGGTCCCTACGTCTCGGTGGTAACATTACATGCGTCTATAACGGTATATTTCCTAATCTAAGGCAACCTAACATCTCGGATGCAATATTTGACAACATTCCTGGCCTGTCGAACCCTACTTCTCGGAGGGAACAGTATATACGTCTATAACGTTATATATCCTAACCTAAGGCAACCTGACATCTCGGATGTATTATTCTACAACATTCCAGGCGTGTCGGACCCTACTTCTCAGTGGGAACATTATATGCGTCTATAACGTTGTATATCCTAATCTAAGGCAACCTAACATCTCGGATGCAATATTTGACAACATTCCTGGCCTGTCGAACCCTACATCTCGGAGGGAACAGTATATACGTCTATAGCGGTATATATCCTAATCTAAGGCAACCTAACATCTCGGATGCAATATTTGATAACATTCCTGGCCTGTCGAACCCTACTTCTCGGAGGGAACAGTATATACGTCTATAACGTTATATATCCTAACCGAAGGCAACCTGACATCTCGGATGTAATATTCTACATCATTCCAGGCGTGTCGGACATTACTTCTCGGTGGGAACATTATATGAGTCTATAACGTTGTGTATCCTAATCTAAGGCAACCTATTATCTCAGACGTAATATTTTACAATATTCCTGGCGTGTCGGTGCATACTTTTCGGTGGGAATATTATATGCGTCTATAACGGTCGATATCGTAATCTAAGGCAACCTAACATCTCGGATGTAATATTTGACAACATTCCTGGCGTGTCGGACCCTACTTCTCGGTGGGAACAGTATATACGTCTGTAACGTCATATATCCTAACCTAAGGCAACCTAACATCTCGGATATAACATTTGACAACATTCCCGGCGTGTTGGAACCCTATGTCTCCGTGGTAACATTACGTGCGTCTATAACGTTATATATACTAACCTAAGGCAACCTAACATCTCGGATGCAATATTTGACAACATTCCTGGCCTGTCGAAACCTACTTCTCGGAGGGAACAGCATATACGTCTATAACGACATATATCCTAACCTAAGACAACCTAACATCTCGGATATAACATTTGACAAAATTCCCGGCGTGTTGGAACCCTACGTCTCGGTGGTAACATTACGTGCGTCTATAACGTTATATATGCTAACCTAAGGCAACCTAACATCTCGGATGCAATATTTGACAACATTCCTGGCCTGTCGAACCCTACTTCTCGGAGGGAACAGCATATACGTCTATAACGACATATATCCTAACCTAAGACAACCTAACAACTCGGATGTAACATTTGACAACATTCCAGGTGTGTCGGTCCCTACGGCTCGGTGGTAACGTTACATGCGTCTACAACGTTATATATCCTAACCTAAGGCAACCCGACATCTCGGATGCAATATTTGACAACATTCCTGGCCTGTCGAACCCTACTTCTCGGAGGGAACAGCATATACGTCTATAACGTCATATATCCTAACCTAAGGCAACCTAACATCTCGGATGTAACATTTGACAACATTCCAGGTGTGTCGGTCCCTACGTCTCGGTGGTAACGTTACATGCGTCTACAACGTTATATATCCTAACCTAAGGCAACCTAACATCTCGGATGTAACATTTGACAACATTCGAGGCGTGTCGGTCCCTACGTCTCGGTGGTAACATTACATGCGTCTTTAACGTTATATATCCTAACCTAAGGCCACCTAACATCTCGTATGTAATATTTGACAACATTCCTGGCGTGTCGAACCCTACTTCTCGGTGGGAACAGTATATACGTCTATAACGTTATATATCCTCACGTAAGGTAACCTAACATCTCGGATGTAATATTCGACAACATTCCTGGCGTGTCGGACCCTACTTCTCGGTGGGAACAGTATATACGTCTGTAACGTCATATATCCTAACCTAAGGCAACCTAACATCTCGGATATAACATTTGACAACATACCCGACGTGTTGGAACCCTACGTCTCGGTGGTAACATTACGTGCGTCTATAACGTTATATATGCTAACCTAAGGCAACCTAACATCTCGGATGCAATATTTGACAGCATTCCTGGCTTGTCGAACCCTACTTCTCGGAGGGACCAGTATATACGTCTGTAACGACATATATCCTAACCTAAGACAACCTAACATCCCGGATGTAACATTTGACAACATTCCAGGCGTGTCGGTCCCTACGTCTCGGTGGTAACATTACATGCGTCTATAACGTTATATATCCTAACCTAAGGCAACCTAACATCTCGGATGCAATATTTGACAACATTCCTGGCCTGTCGAATCCTACTTCTCGGAGGGAACAGCATATACGTCTATAACGTCATATATCCTAACCTAAGACAACCTAACATCTCGGATGTAACATTTGACAACATTCCAGGCGTGTCGGTCCCTACGTCTCGGTGGTAACATTACATGCGTCTATAGCGGTATATATCCTAATCATGGCAACGTAACTTCTCGGATGTAACATTTTACAACATTCCAGGCCTGTCGGTCCCTACGTCTCGGTGGTAACATTACATGCGTCTATAACGTTATATATCCTAACCTAAGGCCACCTAACATCTCGTATGTAATATTTGACAACATTCCTGGCCTGTCGAACCCTACTTCTCGGAGGGAACAGTATATACGTCTATAACGTTATATATCCTAACCTAAGGCAACCTGACATCTCGGATGTAATATTCTACATCATTCCAGGCGTGTCGAACCCTACTTCTCGGTGGGAACACTATATGAGTCTATAACGTTGTATATCCTAATCTAAGGCAACCTATTATTTCAGACGTAATATTTTACAATATTCCTGGCGTGTCGGTGCATACTTTTCGGTGGGAATATTATATGCGTCTATAACGGTCGATATCGTAATCTAAGGCAACGTAACATCGCGGATGCAATATTTGACAACATTCCTGGCCTGTCGAACCCTACTTCTCGGAGGGAACTGTATATACGTCTATAACGGTATATATCCTAATCTAAGGCAACCTAACATCTCGGATGTAACATTTGACAACATTCCAGGCGTGTCGGTCCCTACGTTTCGGTGGTAACATTACATGCGTCTATGACGTTATATATCCTAACCTAAGGCAACCTAACATCTCGGATGCAATATTTGACAACATTCCTGGCCTGTCGAAACCTACTTCTAGGAGGGAACAGTATATACGTCTATAACGTCATATATCCTAACCTAAGGCAACCTAACTTCTCGGATGTAACATTTGACAACATTCCAGGCGTGTCGGTCCCTACGTCTCGGTGGTAACATTACATGCGTCTATAACGGTATATTTCCTAATCTAAGGCAACCTAACATCTCGGATGCAATATTTGACAACATTCCTGGCCTGTCGAACCCTACTTCTCGGAGGGAACAGTATATACGTCTATAACGTTATATATCCTAACCTAAGGCAACCTGACATCTCGGATGTATTATTCTACAACATTCCAGGCGTGTCGGACCCTACTTCTCGGTGGGAACAGTATATACGTCTGTAACGTCATGTATCCTAACCTAAGGCAACCTAACATCTCGGATATAACATTTGACAACATTCCCGGCGTGTTGGAACCCTACGTGTCGGTGGTAACATTACGTGAGTCTATAACGTTATATATGCTAACCTAAGGCAACTTAACATCTCGGATGCAATATTTGACAACATTCCTGGCCTGTCGAAACCTACTTCTCGGAGGGAACAGCATATACGTCTATAACGACATATATCCTAACCTAAGACAACCTAACATCTCGGATGTAACATTTGACAACATTCCAGGTGTGTCGGTCCCTACGTCTCGGTGGTAACGTTACATGCGTCTACAACGTTATATATCCTAACCTAAGGCAACCTAACATCTCGGATGTAACGTTTGACAACATTCCAGGCGTGTCGGTCCCTACGTCTCGGTGGTAACATTACATGCGTCTACAACGTTATATATCCTAACCTAAGGCAACCTAACATCTCGGATGCAATATTTGACAACATTCCTGGCCTGTCGAACCCTACATCTCGGAGGGAACAGTATATACGTCTATAGCGGTATATATCCTAATCTAAGGCAACCTAACATCTCGGATGCAATATTTGATAACATTCCTGGCCTGTCGAACCCTACTTCTCGGAGGGAACAGTATATACGTCTATAACGTTATATATCCTAACCGAAGGCAACCTGACATCTCGGATGTAATATTCTACATCATTCCAGGCGTGTCGGACATTACTTCTCGGTGGGAACATTATATGAGTCTATAACGTTGTGTATCCTAATCTAAGGCAACCTATTATCTCAGACGTAATATTTTACAATATTCCTGGCGTGTCGGTGCATACTTTTCGGTGGGAATATTATATGCGTCTATAACGGTCGATATCGTAATCTAAGGCAACCTAACATCTCGGATGTAATATTTGACAACATTCCTGGCGTGTCGGACCCTAATTCTCGGTGGGAACAGTATATACGTCTGTAACGTCATATATCTTAACCTAAGGCAACCTAACATCTCGGATATAACATTTGACAACATTCCCGGCGTGTTGGAACCCTATGTCTCGGTGGTAACATTACGTGCGTCTATAACGTTATATATACTAACCTAAGGCAACCTAACATCTCGGATGCAATATTTGACAACATTCCTGGCCTGTCGAAACCTACTTCTCGGAGGGAACAGCATATACGTCTATAACGACATATATCCTAACCTAAGACAACCTAACATCTCGGATATAACATTTGACAAAATTCCCGGCGTGTTGGAACCCTACGTCTCGGTGGTAACATTACGTGCGTCTATAACGTTATATATGCTAACCTAAGGCAACCTAACATCTCGGATGCAATATTTGACAACATTCCTGGCCTGTCGAACCCTACTTCTCGGAGGGAACAGCATATACGTCTATAACGACATATATCCTAACCTAAGACAACCTAACAACTCGGATGTAACATTTGACAACATTCCAGGTGTGTCGGTCCCTACGGCTCGGTGGTAACGTTACATGCGTCTACAACGTTATATATCCTAACCTAAGGCAACCTAACATCTCGGATGCAATATTTGACAACATTCCTGGCCTGTCGAACCCTACTTCTCGGAGGGAACAGCATATACGTCTATAACGTCATATATCCTAACCTAAGGCAACCTAACATCTCGGATGTAACATTTGACAACATTCCAGGTGTGTCGGTCCCTACGTCTCGGTGGTAACGTTACATGCGTCTACAACGTTATATATCCTAACCTAAGGCAACCTAACATCTCGGATGTAACATTTGACAACATTCCAGGCGTGTCGGTCCCTACGTCTCGGTGGTAACATTACATGCGTCTTTAACGTTATATATCCTAACCTAAGGCCACCTAACATCTCGTATGTAATATTTGACAACATTCCTGGCGTGTCGAACCCTACTTCTCGGTGGGAACAGTATATACGTCTATAACGTTATATATCCTCACGTAAGGTAACCTAACATCTCGGATGTAATATTCGACAACATTCCTGGCGTGTCGGACCCTACTTCTCGGTGGGAACAGTATATACGTCTGTAACGTCATATATCCTAACCTAAGGCAACCTAACATCTCGGATATAACATTTGACAACATACCCGACGTGTTGGAACCCTACGTCTCGGTGGTAACATTACGTGCGTCTATAACGTTATATATGCTAACCTAAGGCAGCCTAACATCTCGGATGCAATATTTGACAACATTCCTGGCCTGTCGAACCCTACTTCTCGGAGGGAACAGTATATACGTCTATAACGTCATATATGCTAACCTAAGGCAACCTAACATCTCGGATGTAACATTTGACAACATTCCAGGCGTGTCGGTCCCTAAGTCTCGGTGGTAACATTACATGCGTCTATAACGGTATATTTCCTAATCTAAGGCAACCTAACATCTCGGATGCAATATTTGACAACATTCCTGGCCTGTCGAACCCTACTTCTCGGAGGGAACAGTATATACGTCTATAACGGTATATGTCCTAATCTAAGGCAATCTAACATCTCGGATGCAATATTTGACAGCATTCCTGGCTTGTCGAACCCTACTTCTCGGAGGGACCAGTATATACGTCTGTAACGACATATATCCTAACCTAAGACAACCTAACATCCCGGATGTAACATTTGACAACATTCCAGGCGTGTCGGTCCCTACGTCTCGGTGGTAACATTACATGCGTCTATAACGTTATATATCCTAACCTAAGGCAACCTAACATCTCGGATGCAATATTTGACAACATTCCTGGCCTGTCGAATCCTACTTCTCGGAGGGAACAGCATATACGTCTATAACGTCATATATCCTAACCTAAGACAACCTAACATCTCGGATGTAACATTTGACAACATTCCAGGCGTGTCGGTCCCTACGTCTCGGTGGTAACATTACATGCGTCTATAGCGGTATATATCCTAATCTTGGCAACGTAACTTCTCGGATGTAACATTTTACAACATTCCAGGCCTGTCGGTCCCTACGTCTCGGTGGTAACATTACATGCGTCTATAACGTTATATATCCTAACCTAAGGCCACCTAACATCTCGTATGTAATATTTGACAACATTCCTGGCGTGTCGAACCCTACCTCTCGGTGGGAACAGTATATACGTCTGTAACGTCATATATCCTAACCTAAGGCAACCTAACATCTCGGATATAACATTTGACAACATACCCGGCGTGTTGGAACCCTACGTCTCGTTGGTAACATTACGTGCGTCTATAACGTTATATATGCTAACCTAAGGCAACCTAACATCTCGGATGCAATATTTGACAACATTCCTGGCCTGTCGAACCCTACTTCTCGGAGGGAACAGTATATACGTCTATAACGTTATATATCCTAACCTAAGGCAACCTGACATCTCGGATGTAATATTCTACATCATTCCAGGCGTGTCGAACCCTACTTCTCGGTGGGAACATTATATGAGTCTATAACGTTGTATATCCTAATCTAAGGCAACCTATTATTTCAGACGTAATATTTTACAATATTCCTGGCGTGTCGGTGCATACTTTTCGGTGGGAATATTATATGCGTCTATAACGGTCGATATCGTAATCTAAGGCAACCTAACATCGCGGATGCAATATTTGACAACATTCCTGGCCTGTCGAACCCTACTTCTCGGAGGGAACTGTATATACGTCTATAACGGTATATATCCTAATCTAAGGCAACCTAACATCTCGGATGTAACATTTGACAACATTCCAGGCGTGTCGGTCCCTACGTTTCGGTGGTAACATTACATGCGTCTATGACGTTATATATCCTAACCTAAGGCAACCTAACATCTCGGATGCAATATTTGACAACATTCCTGGCCTGTCGAACCCTACTTCTAGGAGGGAACAGTATATACGTCTATAACGTCATATATCCTAACCTAAGGCAACCTAACTTCTCGGATGTAACATTTGACAACATTCCAGGAGTGTCGGTCCCTACGTCTCGGTGGTAACATTACATGCGTCTATAACGGTATATTTCCTAATCTAAGGCAACCTAACATCTCGGATGCAATATTTGACAACATTCCTGGCCTGTCGAACCCTACTTCTCGGAGGGAACAGTATATACGTCTATAACGTTATATATCCTAACCTAAGGCAACCTGACATCTCGGATGTATTATTCTACAACATTCCAGGCGTGTCGGACCCTACTTCTCGGTGGGAACAGCATATACGTCTATAACGTCATATATCCTAACCTAAGGCAACCTAACCTCTCGGATATAACATTTGACAACATTCCCGGCGTGTTGGAACCCTATGTCTCGGTGGTAACATTACGTGCGTCTATAACGTTATATATGCTAACCTAAGGCAACCTAACATCTCGGATGCAATATTTGACAACATTCCTGGCCTGTCGAACCCTACTTCTCGGAGGGAACAGCATATACGTCTATAACGACATATATCCTAACCTAAGACAACCTAACATCTCGGATGTAACATTTGACAACATTCCAGGTGTGTCGGTCCCTACGTCTCGGTGGTAACATTACATGCGTCTACAACGTTATATATCCTAACCTAAGGCAACCTAACATCTCGGATGCAATATTTGACAACATTCCTGGCCTGTCGAACCCTACATCTCGGAGGGAACAGTATATACGTCTATAGCGGTATATATCCTAATCTAAGGCAACCTAACATCTCGGATGCAATATTTGATAACATTCCTGGCCTGTCGAACCCTACTTCTCGGAGGGAACAGTATATACGTCTATAACGTTATATATCCTAACCGAAGGCAACCTGACATCTCGGATGTAATATTCTACATCATTCCAGGCGTGTCGGACATTACTTCTCGGTGGGAACATTATATGAGTCTATAACGTTGTGTATCCTAATCTAAGGCAACCTATTATCTCAGACGTAATATTTTACAATATTCCTGGCGTGTCGGTGCATACTTTTCGGTGGGAATATTATATGCGTCTATAACGGTCGATATCGTAATCTAAGGCAACCTAACATCTCGGATGTAATATTTGACAACATTCCTGGCGTGTCGGACCCTAATTCTCGGTGGGAACAGTATATACGTCTGTAACGTCATATATCCTAACCTAAGGCAACCTAACATCTCGGATATAACATTTGACAACATTCCCGGCGTGTTGGAACCCTATGTCTCGGTGGTAACATTACGTGCGTCTATAACGTTATATATACTAACCTAAGGCAACCTAACATCTCGGATGCAATATTTGACAACATTCCTGGCCTGTCGAAACCTACTTCTCGGAGGGAACAGCATATACGTCTATAACGACATATATCCTAACCTAAGACAACCTAACATCTCGGATATAACATTTGACAAAATTCCCGGGGTGTTGGAACCCTACGTCTCGGTGGTAACATTACGTGCGTCTATAACGTTATATATGCTAACCTAAGGCAACCTAACATCTCGGATGCAATATTTGACAACATTCCTGGCCTGTCGAACCCTACTTCTCGGAGGGAACAGCATATACGTCTATAACGACATATATCCTAACCTAAGACAACCTAACAACTCGGATGTAACATTTGACAACATTCCAGGTGTGTCGGTCCCTACGGCTCGGTGGTAACGTTACATGCGTCTACAACGTTATATATCCTAACCTAAGGCAACCTAACATCTCGGATGCAATATTTGACAACATTCCTGGCCTGTCGAACCCTACTTCTCGGAGGGAACAGCATATACGTCTATAACGTCATATATCCTAACCTAAGGCAACCTAACATCTCGGATGTAACATTTGACAACATTCCAGGTGTGTCGGTCCCTACGTCTCGGTGGTAACGTTACATGCGTCTACAACGTTATATATCCTAACCTAAGGCAACCTAACATCTCGGATGTAACATTTGACAACATTCCAGGCGTGTCGGTCCCTACGTCTCGGTGGTAACATTACATGCGTCTTTAACGTTATATATCCTAACCTAAGGCCACCTAACATCTCGTATGTAATATTTGACAACATTCCTGGCGTGTCGAACCCTACTTCTCGGTGGGAACAGTATATACGTCTATAACGTTATATATCCTCACGTAAGGTAACCTAACATCTCGGATGTAATATTCGACAACATTCCTGGCGTGTCGGACCCTACTTCTCGGTGGGAACAGTATATACGTCTGTAACGTCATATATCCTAACCTAAGGCAACCTAACATCTCGGATATAACATTTGACAACATACCCGACGTGTTGGAACCCTACGTCTCGGTGGTAACATTACGTGCGTCTATAACGTTATATATGCTAACCTAAGGCAGCCTAACATCTCGGATGCAATATTTGACAACATTCCTGGCCTGTCGAACCCTACTTCTCGGAGGGAACAGTATATACGTCTATAACGTCATATATGCTAACCTAAGGCAACCTAACATCTCGGATGTAACATTTGACAACATTCCAGGCGTGTCGGTCCCTAAGTCTCGGTGGTAACATTACATGCGTCTATAACGGTATATTTCCTAATCTAAGGCAACCTAACATCTCGGATGCAATATTTGACAACATTCCTGGCCTGTCGAACCCTACTTCTCGGAGGGAACAGTATATACGTCTATAACGGTATATGTCCTAATCTAAGGCAATCTAACATCTCGGATGCAATATTTGACAGCATTCCTGGCTTGTCGAACCCTACTTCTCGGAGGGACCAGTATATACGTCTGTAACGACATATATCCTAACCTAAGACAACCTAACATCCCGGATGTAACATTTGACAACTTTCCAGGCGTGTCGGTCCCTACGTCTCGGTGGTAACATTACATGCGTCTATAACGTTATATATCCTAACCTAAGGCAACCTAACATCTCGGATGCAATATTTGACAACATTCCTGGCCTGTCGAATCCTACTTCTCGGAGGGAACAGCATATACGTCTATAACGTCATATATCCTAACCTAAGACAACCTAACATCTCGGATGTAACATTTGACAACATTCCAGGCGTGTCGGTCCCTACGTCTCGGTGGTAACATTACATGCGTCTATAGCGGTATATATCCTAATCTTGGCAACGTAACTTCTCGGATGTAACATTTTACAACATTGCAGGCCTGTCGGTCCCTACGTCTCGGTGGTAACATTACATGCGTCTATAACGTTATATATCCTAACCTAAGGCCACCTAACATCTCGTATGTAATATTTGACAACATTCCTGGCGTGTCGAACCCTACCTCTCGGTGGGAACAGTATATACGTCTGTAACGTCATATATCCTAACCTAAGGCAACCTAACATCTCGGATATAACATTTGACAACATACCCGGCGTGTTGGAACCCTACGTCTCGTTGGTAACATTACGTGCGTCTATAACGTTATATATGCTAACCTAAGGCAACCTAACATCTCGGATGCAATATTTGACAACATTCCTGGCCTGTCGAACCCTACTTCTCGGAGGGAACAGTATATACGTCTATAACGTTATATATCCTAACCTAAGGCAACCTGACATCTCGGATGTAATATTCTACATCATTCCAGGCGTGTCGAACCCTACTTCTCGGTGGGAACATTATATGAGTCTATAACGTTGTATATCCTAATCTAAGGCAACCTATTATTTCAGACGTAATATTTTACAATATTCCTGGCGTGTCGGTGCATACTTTTCGGTGGGAATATTATATGCGTCTATAACGGTCGATATCGTAATCTAAGGCAACCTAACATCGCGGATGCAATATTTGACAACATTCCTGGCCTGTCGAACCCTACTTCTCGGAGGGAACTGTATATACGTCTATAACGGTATATATCCTAATCTAAGGCAACCTAACATCTCGGATGTAACATTTGACAACATTCCAGGCGTGTCGGTCCCTACGTTTCGGTGGTAACATTACATGCGTCTATGACGTTATATATCCTAACCTAAGGCAACCTAACATCTCGGATGCAATATTTGACAACATTCCTGGCCTGTCGAACCCTACTTCTAGGAGGGAACAGTATATACGTCTATAACGTCATATATCCTAACCTAAGGCAACCTAACTTCTCGGATGTAACATTTGACAACATTCCAGGAGTGTCGGTCCCTACGTCTCGGTGGTAACATTACATGCGTCTATAACGGTATATTTCCTAATCTAAGGCAACCTAACATCTCGGATGCAATATTTGACAACATTCCTGGCCTGTCGAACCCTACTTCTCGGAGGGAACAGTATATACGTCTATAACGTTATATATCCTAACCTAAGGCAACCTGACATCTCGGATGTATTATTCTACAACATTCCAGGCGTGTCGGACCCTACTTCTCGGTGGGAACAGCATATACGTCTATAACGTCATATATCCTAACCTAAGGCAACCTAACCTCTCGGATATAACATTTGACAACATTCCCGGCGTGTTGGAACCCTATGTCTCGGTGGTAACATTACGTGCGTCTATAACGTTATATATGCTAACCTAAGGCAACCTAACATCTCGGATGCAATATTTGACAACATTCCTGGCCTGTCGAACCCTACTTCTCGGAGGGAACAGCATATACGTCTATAACGACATATATCCTAACCTAAGACAACCTAACATCTCGGATGTAACATTTGACAACATTCCAGGTGTGTCGGTCCCTACGTCTCGGTGGTAACGTTACATGCGTCTACAACGTTATATATCCTAACCTAAGGCAACCTAACATCTCGGATGTAACGTTTGACAACATTCCAGGCGTGTCGGTCCCTACGTCTCGGTGGTACCATTACATGCGTCTATAACGTTATATATCCTAACCTAAGGCAACCTAACATCTCGGATGCAATATTTGACAACATTCCTGGCCTGTCGAACCCTACTTCTCGGAGGGAACAGTATATACGTCTATAACGTCATATATCCTAACCTAAGGCAACCTACCATCTCAAATGTAACATTTGACAACATTCCAGGCGTGTCGAACCCTACTTCTCGGTGGGAACAGTATATACGTCTATAACGTTATATATCCTAACGTAAGGCAACCTAACATCTCGGATGTAATATTTGACAACATTCCTGGCGTGTCGGACCCTACTTCTCGGTGGGAACAGTATATACGTCTGTAACGTCATATATCCTAACCTAAGGCAACCTAACATCTCGGATATAACATTTGACAACATACCCGGCGTGTTGGAACCCTACGTCTCGTTGGTAACATTACGTGCGTCTATAACGTTATATATGCTAACCTAAGGCAACCTAACATCTCGGATGCAATATTTGACAACATTCCTGGCCTGTCGAACCCTACTTCTCGGAGGGAACAGCATATACGTCTATAACGACATATATCCTAACCTAAGACAACCTAACATCTCGGATATAACATTTGACAAAATTCCCGGCGTGTTGGAACCCTACGTCTCGGTGGTAACATTACGTGCGTCTATAACGTTATATATGCTAACCTAAGGCAACCTAACATCTCGGATGCAATATTTGACAACATTCCTGGCCTGTCGAACCCTACTTCTCGGAGGGAACAGCATATACGTCTATAACGTCATATATCCTAACCTAAGGCAACCTAACATCTCCGATGTAACATTTGACAACATTCCAGGTGTGTCGGTCCCTACGTCTCGGTGGTAACGTTACATGCGTCTACAACATTATATATCCTAACCTAAGGCAACCTAACACCTCGGATGTAACATTTAACAACATTCCAGGCGTGTCGGTCCCTACGTCTCGGTGGTAACATTACATGCGTCTATAACGTTATATATCCTAACCTAAGGCCACCTAACATCTCGTATGTAATATTTGACAACATTCCTGGCGTGTCGAACCCTACTTCTCGGTGGGAACAGTATATACGTCTATAACGTTATATATCCTAACGTAAGGTAACCTAACATCTCGGATGTAATATTTGACAACATTCCTGGCGTGTCGGACCCTACTTCTCGGTGGGAACAGTATATACGTCTGTAACGTCATATATCCTAACCTAAGGCAACCTAACATCTCGGATATAACATTTGACAACATACCCGGCGTGTTGGAACCCTACGTCTCGTTGGTAACATTACGTGCGTCTATAACGTTATATATGCTAACCTATGGCAACCTAACATCTCGGATGCAATATTTGACAACATTCCTGGCCTGTCGAACCCTACTTCTCGGAGGGAACAGTATATACGTCTATAACGACATATATCCTAACCTAAGACAACCTAACATCTCGGATATAACATTTGACAAAATTCCCGGCGTGTTGGAACCCTACGTCTCGGTGGTAACATTACGTGCGTCTATAACGTTATATATGCTAACCTAAGGCAACCTAACATCTCGGATGCAATATTTGACAACATTCCTGGCCTGTCGAACCCTACTTCTCGGAGGGAACAGCATATACGTCTATAACGTCATATATCCTAACCTAAGGCAACCTAACATTTCGGATGTAACATTTGACAACATTCCAGGTGTGTCGGTCCCTACGTCTCGGTGGTAACGTTACATGCGTCTACAACGTTATATATCCTAACCTAAGGCAACCTAACATCTCGGATGTAACATTTGACAACATTCCAGGCGTGTCGGTCCCTACGTCTCGGTGGTAACATTACATGCGTCTATAACGTTATATATCCTAACCTAAGGCCACCTAACATTTCGTATGTAATATTTGACAACATTCCTGGCGTGTCGAACCCTACTTCTCGGTGGGAACAGTATATACGTCTATAACGTTATATATCCTAACGTAAGGTAACCTAACATCTCGGATGTAATATTCGACAACATTCCTGGCGTGTCGGACCCTACTTCTCGGTGGGAACAGTATATACGTCTGTAACGTCATATATCCTAACCTAAGGCAACCTAACATCTCGGATATAACATTTGACAACATACCCGGCGTGTTGGAACCCTACGTCTCGGTGGTAACATTACGTGCGTCTATAACGTTATATATGCTAACCTAAGGCAACCTAACATCTCGGATGCAATATTTGACAACATTCCTGGCCTGTCGAACCCTACTTCTCGGAGGGAACAGTATATACGTCTATAACGTCATATATGCTAACCTAAGGCAACCTAACATCTCGGATGTAACATTTGACAACATTCCAGGCGTGTCGGTCCCTACGTCTCGGTGGTAACATTACATGCGTCTATAACGGTATATTTCCTAATCTAAGGCAACCTAACATCTCGGATGCAATATTTGACAACATTCCTGGCCTGTCGAACCCTACTTCTCGGAGGGAACAGCATATACGTCTATAACGTCATATATCCTAACCTAAGGCAACCTAACATTTCGGATGTAACATTTGACAACATTCCAGGTGTGTCGGTCCCTACGTCTCGGTGGTAACGTTACATGCGTCTACAACGTTATATATCCTAACCTAAGGCAACCTAACATCTCGGATGTAACATTTGACAACATTCCAGGCGTGTCGGTCCCTACGTCTCGGTGGTAACATTACATGCGTCTATAACGTTATATATCCTAACCTAAGGCCACATAACATCTCGTATGTAATATTTGACAACATTCCTGGCGTGTCGAACCCTACTTCTCGGTGGGAACAGTATATACGTCTATAACGTTATATATCCTAACGTAAGGTAACCTAACATCTCGGATGTAATATTCGACAACATTCCTGGCGTGTCGGACCCTACTTCTCGGTGGGAACAGTATATACGTCTGTAACGTCATATATCCTAACCTAAGGCAACCTAACATCTCGGATATAACATTTGACAACATACCCGGCGTGTTGGAACCCTACGTCTCGGTGGTAACATTACGTGCGTCTATAACGTTATATATGCTAACCTAAGGCAACCTAACATCTCGGATGCAATATTTGACAACATTCCTGGCCTGTCGAACCCTACTTCTCGGAGGGAACAGTATATACGTCTATAACGTCATATATGCTAACCTAAGGCAACCTAACATCTCGGATGTAACATTTGACAACATTCCAGGCGTGTCGGTCCCTACGTCTCGGTGGTAACATTACGTGCGTCTATAACGTTATATATGCTAACCTAAGGCAACCTAACATCTCGGATGCAATATTTGACAACATTCCTGGCCTGTCGAACCCTACTTCTCGGAGGGAACAGCATATACGTCTATAACGTCATATATCCTAACCTAAGGCAACCTAACATTTCGGATGTAACATTTGACAACATTCCAGGTGTGTCGGTCCCTACGTCTCGGTGGTAACGTTACATGCGTCTACAACGTTATATATCCTAACCTAAGGCAACCTAACATCTCGGATGTAACATTTGACAACATTCCAGGCGTGTCGGTCCCTACGTCTCGGTGGTAACATTACATGCGTCTATAACGTTATATATCCTAACCTAAGGCCACCTAACATCTCGTATGTAATATTTGACAACATTCCTGGCGTGTCGAACCCTACTTCTCGGTGGGAACAGTATATACGTCTATAACGTTATATATCCTAACGTAAGGTAACCTAACATCTCGGATGTAATATTCGACAACATTCCTGGCGTGTCGGACCCTACTTCTCGGTGGGAACAGTATATACGTCTGTAACGTCATATATCCTAACCTAAGGCAACCTAACATCTCGGATATAACATTTGACAACATACCCGGCGTGTTGGAACCCTACGTCTCGGTGGTAACATTACGTGCGTCTATAACGTTATATATGCTAACCTAAGGCAACCTAACATCTCGGATGCAATATTTGACAACATTCCTGGCCTGTCGAACCCTACTTCTCGGAGGGAACAGTATATACGTCTATAACGTCATATATGCTAACCTAAGGCAACCTAACATCTCGGATGTAACATTTGACAACATTCCAGGCGTGTCGGTCCCTACGTCTCGGTGGTAACATTACATGCGTCTATAACGGTATATTTCCTAATCTAAGGCAACCTAACATCTCGGATGCAATATTTGACAACATTCCTGGCCTGTCGAACCCTACTTCTCGGAGGGAACAGCATATACGTCTATAACGTCATATATCCTAACCTAAGGCAACCTAACATTTCGGATGTAACATTTGACAACATTCCAGGTGTGTCGGTCCCTACGTCTGGGTGGTAACATTACATGCGTCTATAACGGTATATTTCCTAATCTAAGGCAACCTAACATCTCGGATGCAATATTTGACAACATTCCTGGCCTGTCGAACCCTACTTCTCGGAGGGAACAGTATATACGTCTATAACGTTATATATCCTAACCTAAGGCAACCTGACATCTCGGATGTATTATTCTACAACATTCCAGGCGTGTCGGACCCTACTTCTCGGTGGGAACAGTATATACGTCTGTAACGTCATGTATCCTAACCTAAGGCAACCTAACATCTCGGATATAACATTTGACAACATTCCCGGCGTGTTGGAACCCTACGTGTCGGTGGTAACATTACGTGAGTCTATAACGTTATATATGCTAACCTAAGGCAACTTAACATCTCGGATGCAATATTTGACAACATTCCTGGCCTGTCGAAACCTACTTCTCGGAGGGAACAGCATATACGTCTATAACGACATATATCCTAACCTAAGACAACCTAACATCTCGGATGTAACATTTGACAACATTCCAGGTGTGTCGGTCCCTACGTCTCGGTGGTAACGTTACATGCGTCTACAACGTTATATATCCTAACCTAAGGCAACCTAACATCTCGGATGTAACGTTTGACAACATTCCAGGCGTGTCGGTCCCTACGTCTCGGTGGTAACATTACATGCGTCTACAACGTTATATATCCTAACCTAAGGCAACCTAACATCTCGGATGCAATATTTGACAACATTCCTGGCCTGTCGAACCCTACATCTCGGAGGGAACAGTATATACGTCTATAGCGGTATATATCCTAATCTAAGGCAACCTAACATCTCGGATGCAATATTTGATAACATTCCTGGCCTGTCGAACCCTACTTCTCGGAGGGAACAGTATATACGTCTATAACGTTATATATCCTAACCGAAGGCAACCTGACATCTCGGATGTAATATTCTACATCATTCCAGGCGTGTCGGACATTACTTCTCGGTGGGAACATTATATGAGTCTATAACGTTGTGTATCCTAATCTAAGGCAACCTATTATCTCAGACGTAATATTTTACAATATTCCTGGCGTGTCGGTGCATACTTTTCGGTGGGAATATTATATGCGTCTATAACGGTCGATATCGTAATCTAAGGCAACCTAACATCTCGGATGTAATATTTGACAACATTCCTGGCGTGTCGGACCCTAATTCTCGGTGGGAACAGTATATACGTCTGTAACGTCATATATCCTAACCTAAGGCAACCTAACATCTCGGATATAACATTTGACAACATTCCCGGCGTGTTGGAACCCTATGTCTCGGTGGTAACATTACGTGCGTCTATAACGTTATATATACTAACCTAAGGCAACCTAACATCTCGGATGCAATATTTGACAACATTCCTGGCCTGTCGAACCCTACTTCTCGGAGGGAACAGCATATACGTCTATAACGACATATATCCTAACCTAAGACAACCTAACAACTCGGATGTAACATTTGACAACATTCCAGGTGTGTCGGTCCCTACGGCTCGGTGGTAACGTTACATGCGTCTACAACGTTATATATCCTAACCTAAGGCAACCTAACATCTCGGATGCAATATTTGACAACATTCCTGGCCTGTCGAACCCTACTTCTCGGAGGGAACAGCATATACGTCTATAACGTCATATATCCTAACCTAAGGCAACCTAACATCTCGGATGTAACATTTGACAACATTCCAGGTGTGTCGGTCCCTACGTCTCGGTGGTAACGTTACATGCGTCTACAACGTTATATATCCTAACCTAAGGCAACCTAACATCTCGGATGTAACATTTGACAACATTCCAGGCGTGTCGGTCCCTACGTCTCGGTGGTAACATTACATGCGTCTTTAACGTTATATATCCTAACCTAAGGCCACCTAACATCTCGTATGTAATATTTGACAACATTCCTGGCGTGTCGAACCCTACTTCTCGGTGGGAACAGTATATACGTCTATAACGTTATATATCCTCACGTAAGGTAACCTAACATCTCGGATGTAATATTCGACAACATTCCTGGCGTGTCGGACCCTACTTCTCGGTGGGAACAGTATATACGTCTGTAACGTCATATATCCTAACCTAAGGCAACCTAACATCTCGGATATAACATTTGACAACATACCCGACGTGTTGGAACCCTACGTCTCGGTGGTAACATTACGTGCGT
Organism: Xylocopa violacea; assembly: GCA_963969225.1. Classification (NCBI taxonomy): domain Eukaryota; kingdom Metazoa; phylum Arthropoda; class Insecta; order Hymenoptera; family Apidae; genus Xylocopa; species Xylocopa violacea. Next base: position 20,725,909 of record CAXAJV010000002.1, on the reverse strand, counting down.
CTATAACGTTATATATGCTAACCTAAGGCAGCCTAACATCTCGGATGCAATATTTGACAACATTCCTGGCCTGTCGAACCCTACTTCTCGGAGGGAACAGTATATACGTCTATAACGTCATATATGCTAACCTAAGGCAACCTAACATCTCGGATGTAACATTTGACAACATTCCAGGCGTGTCGGTCCCTAAGTCTCGGTGGTAACATTACATGCGTCTATAACGGTATATTTCCTAATCTAAGGCAACCTAACATCTCGGATGCAATATTTGACAACATTCCTGGCCTGTCGAACCCTACTTCTCGGAGGGAACAGTATATACGTCTATAACGGTATATGTCCTAATCTAAGGCAATCTAACATCTCGGATGCAATATTTGACAGCATTCCTGGCTTGTCGAACCCTACTTCTCGGAGGGACCAGTATATACGTCTGTAACGACATATATCCTAACCTAAGACAACCTAACATCCCGGATGTAACATTTGACAACATTCCAGGCGTGTCGGTCCCTACGTCTCGGTGGTAACATTACATGCGTCTATAACGTTATATATCCTAACCTAAGGCAACCTAACATCTCGGATGCAATATTTGACAACATTCCTGGCCTGTCGAATCCTACTTCTCGGAGGGAACAGCATATACGTCTATAACGTCATATATCCTAACCTAAGACAACCTAACATCTCGGATGTAACATTTGACAACATTCCAGGCGTGTCGGTCCCTACGTCTCGGTGGTAACATTACATGCGTCTATAGCGGTATATATCCTAATCTTGGCAACGTAACTTCTCGGATGTAACATTTTACAACATTCCAGGCCGGTCGGTCCCTACGTCTCGGTGGTAACATTACATGCGTCTATAACGTTATATATCCTAACCTAAGGCCACCTAACATCTCGCATGTAATATTTGACAACATTCCTGGCGTGTCGAACCCTACCTCTCGGTGGGAACAGTATATACGTCTGTAACGTCATATATCCTAACCTAAGGCAACCTAACATCTCGGATATAACATTTGACAACATACCCGGCGTGTTGGAACCCTACGTCTCGTTGGTAACATTACGTGCGTCTATAACGTTATATATGCTAACCTAAGGCAACCTAACATCTCGGATGCAATATTTGACAACATTCCTGGCCTGTCGAACCCTACTTCTCGGAGGGAACAGTATATACGTCTATAACGTTATATATCCTAACCTAAGGCAACCTGACATCTCGGATGTAATATTCTACATCATTCCAGGCGTGTCGAACCCTACTTCTCGGTGGGAACATTATATGAGTCTATAACGTTGTATATCCTAATCTAAGGCAACCTATTATTTCAGACGTAATATTTTACAATATTCCTGGCGTGTCGGTGCATACTTTTCGGTGGGAATATTATATGCGTCTATAACGGTCGATATCGTAATCTAAGGCAACCTAACATCGCGGATGCAATATTTGACAACATTCCTGGCCTGTCGAACCCTACTTCTCGGAGGGAACTGTATATACGTCTATAACGGTATATATCCTAATCTAAGGCAACCTAACATCTCGGATGTAACATTTGACAACATTCCAGGCGTGTCGGTCCCTACGTTTCGGTGGTAACATTACATGCGTCTATGACGTTATATATCCTAACCTAAGGCAACCTAACATCTCGGATGCAATATTTGACAACATTCCTGGCCTGTCGAACCCTACTTCTAGGAGGGAACAGTATATACGTCTATAACGTCATATATCCTAACCTAAGGCAACCTAACTTCTCGGATGTAACATTTGACAACATTCCAGGAGTGTCGGTCCCTACGTCTCGGTGGTAATATTACATGCGTCTATAACGGTATATTTCCTAATCTAAGGCAACCTAACATCTCGGATGCAATATTTGACAACATTCCTGGCCTGTCGAACCCTACTTCTCGGAGGGAACAGTATATACGTCTATAACGTTATATATCCTAACCTAAGGCAACCTGACATCTCGGATGTATTATTCTACAACATTCCAGGCGTGTCGGACCCTACTTCTCGGTGGGAACAGCATATACGTCTATAACGTCATATATCCTAACCTAAGGCAACCTAACCTCTCGGATATAACATTTGACAACATTCCCGGCGTGTTGGAACCCTATGTCTTGGTGGTAACATTACGTGCGTCTATAACGTTATATATGCTAACCTAAGGCAACCTAACATCTCGGATGCAATATTTGACAACATTCCTGGCCTGTCGAACCCTACTTCTCGGAGGGAACAGCATATACGTCTATAACGACATATATCCTAACCTAAGACAACCTAACATCTCGGATGTAACATTTGACAACATTCCAGGTGTGTCGGTCCCTACGTCTCGGTGGTAACGTTACATGCGTCTACAACGTTATATATCCTAACCTAAGGCAACCTAACATCTCGGATGTAACGTTTGACAACATTCCAGGCGTGTCGGTCCCTACGTCTCGGTGGTAACATTACATGCGTCTATAACGGTATATTTCCTAATCTAAGGCAACCTAACATCTCGGATGCAATATTTGACAACATTCCTGGCCTGTCGAACTCTACTTCTCGGAGGGAACTGTATATACGTCTATAGCGGTATATATTCTAATCTAAGGCAACCTAACATCTCGGATGCAATATTTGATAACATTCCTGGCCTGTCGAACCCTACTTCTCGGAGGGAACAGTATATACGTCTATAACGTTATATATCCTAACCGAAGGCAACCTGACATCTCGGATGTAATATTCTACATCATTCCAGGCGTGTCGGACATTACTTCTCGGTGGGAACATTATATGAGTCTATAACGTTGTGTATCCTAATCTAAGGCAACCTATTATCTCAGACGTAATATTTTACAATATTCCTGGCGTGTCGGTGCATACTTTTCGGTGGGAATATTATATGCGTCTATAACGGTCGATATCGTAATCTAAGGCAACCTAACATCTCGGATGCAATATTTGACAACATTCCTGGCCTGTCGAACTCTACTTCTCGGAGGGAACTGTATATACGTCTATAACGGTATATATCCTAATCTAAGGCAACCTAACATCTCGGATGTAACATTTGACAACATTCCAGGCGTGTCGGTCCCTACGTCTCGGTGGTACCATTACATGCGTCTATAACGTTATATATCCTAACCTAAGGCAACCTAACATCTCGGATGCAATATTTGACAACATTCCTGGCCTGTCGAACCCTACTTCTCGGAGGGAACAGTATATACGTCTATAACGTCATATATCCTAACCTAAGGCAACCTACCATCTCAAATGTAACATTTGACAACATTCCAGGCGTGTCGAACCCTACTTCTCGGTGGGAACAGTATATACGTCTATAACGTTATATATCCTAACGTAAGGCAACCTAACATCTCGGATGTAATATTTGACAACATTCCTGGCGTGTCGGACCCTACTTCTCGGTGGGAACAGTATATACGTCTGTAACGTCATATATCCTAACCTAAGGCAACCTAACATCTCGGATATAACATTTGACAACATACCCGGCGTGTTGGAACCCTACGTCTCGTTGGTAACATTACGTGCGTCTATAACGTTATATATGCTAACCTAAGGCAACCTAACATCTCGGATGCAATATTTGACAACATTCCTGGCCTGTCGAACCCTACTTCTCGGAGGGAACAGCATATACGTCTATAACGACATATATCCTAACCTAAGACAACCTAACATCTCGGATATAACATTTGACAAAATTCCCGGCGTGTTGGAACCCTACGTCTCGGTGGTAACATTACGTGCGTCTATAACGTTATATATGCTAACCTAAGGCAACCTAACATCTCGGATGCAATATTTGACAACATTCCTGGCCTGTCGAACCCTACTTCTCGGAGGGAACAGCATATACGTCTATAACGTCATATATCCTAACCTAAGGCAACCTAACATCTCCGATGTAACATTTGACAACATTCCAGGTGTGTCGGTCCCTACGTCTCGGTGGTAACGTTACATGCGTCTACAACATTATATATCCTAACCTAAGGCAACCTAACACCTCGGATGTAACATTTAACAACATTCCAGGCGTGTCGGTCCCTACGTCTCGGTGGTAACATTACATGCGTCTATAACGTTATATATCCTAACCTAAGGCCACCTAACATCTCGTATGTAATATTTGACAACATTCCTGGCGTGTCGAACCCTACTTCTCGGTGGGAACAGTATATACGTCTATAACGTTATATATCCTAACGTAAGGTAACCTAACATCTCGGATGTAATATTTGACAACATTCCTGGCGTGTCGGACCCTACTTCTCGGTGGGAACAGTATATACGTCTGTAACGTCATATATCCTAACCTAAGGCAACCTAACATCTCGGATATAACATTTGACAACATACCCGGCGTGTTGGAACCCTACGTCTCGTTGGTAACATTACGTGCGTCTATAACGTTATATATGCTAACCTATGGCAACCTAACATCTCGGATGCAATATTTGACAACATTCCTGGCCTGTCGAACCCTACTTCTCGGAGGGAACAGTATATACGTCTATAACGACATATATCCTAACCTAAGACAACCTAACATCTCGGATATAACATTTGACAAAATTCCCGGCGTGTTGGAACCCTACGTCTCGGTGGTAACATTACGTGCGTCTATAACGTTATATATGCTAACCTAAGGCAACCTAACATCTCGGATGCAATATTTGACAACATTCCTGGCCTGTCGTACCCTACTTCTCGGAGGGAACAGCATATACGTCTATAACGTCATATATCCTAACCTAAGGCAACCTAACATTTCGGATGTAACATTTGACAACATTCCAGGTGTGTCGGTCCCTACGTCTCGGTGGTAACGTTACATGCGTCTACAACGTTATATATCCTAACCTAAGGCAACCTAACATCTCGGATGTAACATTTGACAACATTCCAGGCGTGTCGGTCCCTACGTCTCGGTGGTAACATTACATGCGTCTATAACGTTATATATCCTAACCTAAGGCCACCTAACATTTCGTATGTAATATTTGACAACATTCCTGGCGTGTCGAACCCTACTTCTCGGTGGGAACAGTATATACGTCTATAACGTTATATATCCTAACGTAAGGTAACCTAACATCTCGGATGTAATATTCGACAACATTCCTGGCGTGTCGGACCCTACTTCTCGGTGGGAACAGTATATACGTCTGTAACGTCATATATCCTAACCTAAGGCAACCTAACATCTCGGATATAACATTTGACAACATACCCGGCGTGTTGGAACCCTACGTCTCGGTGGTAACATTACGTGCGTCTATAACGTTATATATGCTAACCTAAGGCAACCTAACATCTCGGATGCAATATTTGACAACATTCCTGGCCTGTCGAACCCTACTTCTCGGAGGGAACAGTATATACGTCTATAACGTCATATATGCTAACCTAAGGCAACCTAACATCTCGGATGTAACATTTGACAACATTCCAGGCGTGTCGGTCCCTACGTCTCGGTGGTAACATTACATGCGTCTATAACGGTATATTTCCTAATCTAAGGCAACCTAACATCTCGGATGCAATATTTGACAACATTCCTGGCCTGTCGAACCCTACTTCTCGGAGGGAACAGCATATACGTCTATAACGTCATATATCCTAACCTAAGGCAACCTAACATTTCGGATGTAACATTTGACAACATTCCAGGTGTGTCGGTCCCTACGTCTCGGTGGTAACGTTACATGCGTCTACAACGTTATATATCCTAACCTAAGGCAACCTAACATCTCGGATGTAACATTTGACAACATTCCAGGCGTGTCGGTCCCTACGTCTCGGTGGTAACATTACATGCGTCTATAACGTTATATATCCTAACCTAAGGCCACCTAACATCTCGTATGTAATATTTGACAACATTCCTGGCGTGTCGAACCCTACTTCTCGGTGGGAACAGTATATACGTCTATAACGTTATATATCCTAACGTAAGGTAACCTAACATCTCGGATGTAATATTCGACAACATTCCTGGCGTGTCGGACCCTACTTCTCGGTGGGAACAGTATATACGTCTGTAACGTCATATATCCTAACCTAAGGCAACCTAACATCTCGGATATAACATTTGACAACATACCCGGCGTGTTGGAACCCTACGTCTCGGTGGTAACATTACGTGCGTCTATAACGTTATATATGCTAACCTAAGGCAACCTAACATCTCGGATGCAATATTTGACAACATTCCTGGCCTGTCGAACCCTACTTCTCGGAGGGAACAGTATATACGTCTATAACGTCATATATGCTAACCTAAGGCAACCTAACATCTCGGATGTAACATTTGACAACATTCCAGGCGTGTCGGTCCCTACGTCTCGGTGGTAACATTACGTGCGTCTATAACGTTATATATGCTAACCTAAGGCAACCTAACATCTCGGATGCAATATTTGACAACATTCCTGGCCTGTCGAACCCTACTTCTCGGAGGGAACAGCATATACGTCTATAACGTCATATATCCTAACCTAAGGCAACCTAACATTTCGGATGTAACATTTGACAACATTCCAGGTGTGTCGGTCCCTACGTCTCGGTGGTAACGTTACATGCGTCTACAACGTTATATATCCTAACCTAAGGCAACCTAACATCTCGGATGTAACATTTGACAACATTCCAGGCGTGTCGGTCCCTACGTCTCGGTGGTAACATTACATGCGTCTATAACGTTATATATCCTAACCTAAGGCCACCTAACATCTCGTATGTAATATTTGACAACATTCCTGGCGTGTCGAACCCTACTTCTCGGTGGGAACAGTATATACGTCTATAACGTTATATATCCTAACGTAAGGTAACCTAACATCTCGGATGTAATATTCGACAACATTCCTGGCGTGTCGGACCCTACTTCTCGGTGGGAACAGTATATACGTCTGTAACGTCATATATCCTAACCTAAGGCAACCTAACATCTCGGATATAACATTTGACAACATACCCGGCGTGTTGGAACCCTACGTCTCGGTGGTAACATTACGTGCGTCTATAACGTTATATATGCTAACCTAAGGCAACCTAACATCTCGGATGCAATATTTGACAACATTCCTGGCCTGTCGAACCCTACTTCTCGGAGGGAACAGTATATACGTCTATAACGTCATATATGCTAACCTAAGGCAACCTAACATCTCGGATGTAACATTTGACAACATTCCAGGCGTGTCGGTCCCTACGTCTCGGTGGTAACATTACATGCGTCTATAACGGTATATTTCCTAATCTAAGGCAACCTAACATCTCGGATGCAATATTTGACAACATTCCTGGCCTGTCGAACCCTACTTCTCGGAGGGAACAGCATATACGTCTATAACGTCATATATCCTAACCTAAGGCAACCTAACATTTCGGATGTAACATTTGACAACATTCCAGGTGTGTCGGTCCCTACGTCTGGGTGGTAACATTACATGCGTCTATAACGGTATATTTCCTAATCTAAGGCAACCTAACATCTCGGATGCAATATTTGACAACATTCCTGGCCTGTCGAACCCTACTTCTCGGAGGGAACAGCATATACGTCTATAACGACATATATCCTAACCTAAGACAACCTAACATCTCGGATGTAACATTTGACAACATTCCAGGTGTGTCGGTCCCTACGTCTCGGTGGTAACGTTACATGCGTCTACAACGTTATATATCCTAACCTAAGGCAACCTAACATCTCGGATGTAACGTTTGACAACATTCCAGGCGTGTCGGTCCCTACGTCTCGGTGGTAACATTACATGCGCATATAACGGTATATTTCCTAATCTAAGGCAACCTAACATCTCGGATGCAATATTTGACAACATTCCTGGCCTGTCGAACTCTACTTCTCGGAGGGAACTGTATATACGTCTATAGCGGTATATATCCTAATCTAAGGCAACCTAACATCTCGGATGCAATATTTGATAACATTCCTGGCCTGTCGAACCCTACTTCTCGGAGGGAACAGTATATACGTCTATAACGTTATATATCCTAACCGAAGGCAACCTGACATCTCGGATGTAATATTCTACATCATTCCAGGCGTGTCGGACATTACTTCTCGGTGGGAACATTATATGAGTCTATAACGTTGTGTATCCTAATCTAAGGCAACCTATTATCTCAGACGTAATATTTTACAATATTCCTGGCGTGTCGGTGCATACTTTTCGGTGGGAATATTATATGCGTCTATAACGGTCGATATCGTAATCTAAGGCAACCTAACATCTCGGATGCAATATTTGACAACATTCCTGGCCTGTCGAACTCTACTTCTCGGAGGGAACTGTATATACGTCTATAACGGTATATATCCTAATCTAAGGCAACCTAACATCTCGGATGTAACATTTGACAACATTCCAGGCGTGTCGGTCCCTACGTCTCGGTGGTACCATTACATGCGTCTATAACGTTATATATCCTAACCTAAGGCAACCTAACATCTCGGATGCAATATTTGACAACATTCCTGGCCTGTCGAACCCTACTTCTCGGAGGGAACAGTATATACGTCTATAACGTCATATATCCTAACCTAAGGCAACCTACCATCTCAAATGTAACATTTGACAACATTCCAGGCGTGTCGAACCCTACTTCTCGGTGGGAACAGTATATACGTCTATAACGTTATATATCCTAACGTAAGGCAACCTAACATCTCGGATGTAATATTTGACAACATTCCTGGCGTGTCGGACCCTACTTCTCGGTGGGAACAGTATATACGTCTGTAACGTCATATATCCTAACCTAAGGCAACCTAACATCTCGGATATAACATTTGACAACATACCCGGCGTGTTGGAACCCTACGTCTCGTTGGTAACATTACGTGCGTCTATAACGTTATATATGCTAACCTAAGGCAACCTAACATCTCGGATGCAATATTTGACAACATTCCTGGCCTGTCGAACCCTACTTCTCGGAGGGAACAGCATATACGTCTATAACGACATATATCCTAACCTAAGACAACCTAACATCTCGGATATAACATTTGACAAAATTCCCGGCGTGTTGGAACCCTACGTCTCGGTGGTAACATTACGTGCGTCTATAACGTTATATATGCTAACCTAAGGCAACCTAACATCTCGGATGCAATATTTGACAACATTCCTGGCCTGTCGAACCCTACTTCTCGGAGGGAACAGCATATACGTCTATAACGTCATATATCCTAACCTAAGGCAACCTAACATCTCCGATGTAACATTTGACAACATTCCAGGTGTGTCGGTCCCTACGTCTCGGTGGTAACGTTACATGCGTCTACAACATTATATATCCTAACCTAAGGCAACCTAACACCTCGGATGTAACATTTAACAACATTCCAGGCGTGTCGGTCCCTACGTCTCGGTGGTAACATTACATGCGTCTATAACGTTATATATCCTAACCTAAGGCCACCTAACATCTCGTATGTAATATTTGACAACATTCCTGGCGTGTCGAACCCTACTTCTCGGTGGGAACAGTATATACGTCTATAACGTTATATATCCTAACGTAAGGTAACCTAACATCTCGGATGTAATATTTGACAACATTCCTGGCGTGTCGGACCCTACTTCTCGGTGGGAACAGTATATACGTCTGTAACGTCATATATCCTAACCTAAGGCAACCTAACATCTCGGATATAACATTTGACAACATACCCGGCGTGTTGGAACCCTACGTCTCGTTGGTAACATTACGTGCGTCTATAACGTTATATATGCTAACCTATGGCAACCTAACATCTCGGATGCAATATTTGACAACATTCCTGGCCTGTCGAACCCTACTTCTCGGAGGGAACAGTATATACGTCTATAACGACATATATCCTAACCTAAGACAACCTAACATCTCGGATATAACATTTGACAAAATTCCCGGCGTGTTGGAACCCTACGTCTCGGTGGTAACATTACGTGCGTCTATAACGTTATATATGCTAACCTAAGGCAACCTAACATCTCGGATGCAATATTTGACAACATTCCTGGCCTGTCGAACCCTACTTCTCGGAGGGAACAGCATATACGTCTATAACGTCATATATCCTAACCTAAGGCAACCTAACATTTCGGATGTAACATTTGACAACATTCCAGGTGTGTCGGTCCCTACGTCTCGGTGGTAACGTTACATGCGTCTACAACGTTATATATCCTAACCTAAGGCAACCTAACATCTCGGATGTAACATTTGACAACATTCCAGGCGTGTCGGTCCCTACGTCTCGGTGGTAACATTACATGCGTCTATAACGTTATATATCCTAACCTAAGGCCACCTAACATTTCGTATGTAATATTTGACAACATTCCTGGCGTGTCGAACCCTACTTCTCGGTGGGAACAGTATATACGTCTATAACGTTATATATCCTAACGTAAGGTAACCTAACATCTCGGATGTAATATTCGACAACATTCCTGGCGTGTCGGACCCTACTTCTCGGTGGGAACAGTATATACGTCTGTAACGTCATATATCCTAACCTAAGGCAACCTAACATCTCGGATATAACATTTGACAACATACCCGGCGTGTTGGAACCCTACGTCTCGGTGGTAACATTACGTGCGTCTATAACGTTATATATGCTAACCTAAGGCAACCTAACATCTCGGATGCAATATTTGACAACATTCCTGGCCTGTCGAACCCTACTTCTCGGAGGGAACAGTATATACGTCTATAACGTCATATATGCTAACCTAAGGCAACCTAACATCTCGGATGTAACATTTGACAACATTCCAGGCGTGTCGGTCCCTACGTCTCGGTGGTAACATTACATGCGTCTATAACGGTATATTTCCTAATCTAAGGCAACCTAACATCTCGGATGCAATATTTGACAACATTCCTGGCCTGTCGAACCCTACTTCTCGGAGGGAACAGCATATACGTCTATAACGTCATATATCCTAACCTAAGGCAACCTAACATTTCGGATGTAACATTTGACAACATTCCAGGTGTGTCGGTCCCTACGTCTCGGTGGTAACGTTACATGCGTCTACAACGTTATATATCCTAACCTAAGGCAACCTAACATCTCGGATGTAACATTTGACAACATTCCAGGCGTGTCGGTCCCTACGTCTCGGTGGTAACATTACATGCGTCTATAACGTTATATATCCTAACCTAAGGCCACCTAACATCTCGTATGTAATATTTGACAACATTCCTGGCGTGTCGAACCCTACTTCTCGGTGGGAACAGTATATACGTCTATAACGTTATATATCCTAACGTAAGGTAACCTAACATCTCGGATGTAATATTCGACAACATTCCTGGCGTGTCGGACCCTACTTCTCGGTGGGAACAGTATATACGTCTGTAACGTCATATATCCTAACCTAAGGCAACCTAACATCTCGGATATAACATTTGACAACATACCCGGCGTGTTGGAACCCTACGTCTCGGTGGTAACATTACGTGCGTCTATAACGTTATATATGCTAACCTAAGGCAACCTAACATCTCGGATGCAATATTTGACAACATTCCTGGCCTGTCGAACCCTACTTCTCGGAGGGAACAGTATATACGTCTATAACGTCATATATGCTAACCTAAGGCAACCTAACATCTCGGATGTAACATTTGACAACATTCCAGGCGTGTCGGTCCCTACGTCTCGGTGGTAACATTACGTGCGTCTATAACGTTATATATGCTAACCTAAGGCAACCTAACATCTCGGATGCAATATTTGACAACATTCCTGGCCTGTCGAACCCTACTTCTCGGAGGGAACAGCATATACGTCTATAACGTCATATATCCTAACCTAAGGCAACCTAACATTTCGGATGTAACATTTGACAACATTCCAGGTGTGTCGGTCCCTACGTCTCGGTGGTAACGTTACATGCGTCTACAACGTTATATATCCTAACCTAAGGCAACCTAACATCTCGGATGTAACATTTGACAACATTCCAGGCGTGTCGGTCCCTACGTCTCGGTGGTAACATTACATGCGTCTATAACGTTATATATCCTAACCTAAGGCCACCTAACATCTCGTATGTAATATTTGACAACATTCCTGGCGTGTCGAACCCTACTTCTCGGTGGGAACAGTATATACGTCTATAACGTTATATATCCTAACGTAAGGTAACCTAACATCTCGGATGTAATATTCGACAACATTCCTGGCGTGTCGGACCCTACTTCTCGGTGGGAACAGTATATACGTCTGTAACGTCATATATCCTAACCTAAGGCAACCTAACATCTCGGATATAACATTTGACAACATACCCGGCGTGTTGGAACCCTACGTCTCGGTGGTAACATTACGTGCGTCTATAACGTTATATATCCTAACCTAAGGCAACCTAACATCTCGGATGCAATATTTGACAACATTCCTGGCCTGTCGAACCCTACTTCTCGGAGGGAACAGTATATACGTCTATAACGTCATATATGCTAACCTAAGGCAACCTAACATCTCGGATGTAACATTTGACAACATTCCAGGCGTGTCGGTCCCTACGTCTCGGTGGTAACATTACATGCGTCTATAACGGTATATTTCCTAATCTAAGGCAACCTAACATCTCGGATGCAATATTTGACAACATTCCTGGCCTGTCGAACCCTACTTCTCGGAGGGAACAGCATATACGTCTATAACGTCATATATCCTAACCTAAGGCAACCTAACATTTCGGATGTAACATTTGACAACATTCCAGGTGTGTCGGTCCCTACGTCTGGGTGGTAACATTACATGCGTCTATAACGGTATATTTCCTAATCTAAGGCAACCTAACATCTCGGATGCAATATTTGACAACATTCCTGGCCTGTCGAACCCTACTTCTCGGAGGGAACAGTATATACGTCTATAACGTTATATATCCTAACCTAAGGCAACCTGACACCTCGGATGTAATATTCTACATCATTCCAGGCGTGTCGAACCCTACTTCTCGGTGGGAACATTATATGAGTCTATAACGTTGTATATCCTAATCTAGGGCAACCTATTATCTCAGACGTAATATTTTACAATATTCCTGGCGTGTCGGTGCATACTTTTCGGTGGGAATATTATATGCGTCTATAACGGTCGATATCGCAATCTAAGGCAACCTAACATCTCGGATGCAATATTTGACAACATTCCTGGCCTGTCGAACCCTACTTCTCGGAGGGAACTGTATATACGTCTATAACGTTATATATCCTAACGTAAGGCAACCTAACATCTCGGATGTAATATTTGACAACATTCCTGGCGTGTCGGACCTTACTTCTCGGTGGGAACAGTATATACGTCTGTAACGTTATATATCCTTATCTAAGGCAACCTAACATCTCGGATGCAATATTTGACAACATTCCTAGCCTGTCGAACCCTACTTCTCGGAGGGAACAGTATATACGTCTATAACGTTATATATCCTAACCTAAGGCAACCTGACAACTCGGATGTAATATTCTACATCATTCCAGGCGTGTCGAACCCTACTTCTCGGTGGGAACATTATATGAGTCTATAACGTTGTGTATCCTAATCTAAGGCAACCTATTATCTCAGACGTAATATTTTACAATATTCCTGGCGTGTCGGTGCATACTTTTCGGTGGGAATATTATATGCGTCTATAACGGTCGATATCGTAATCTAAGGCAACCTAACATCTCGGATGCAATATTTGACAACATTCCTGGCCTGTCGAACTCTACTTCTCGGAGGGAACTGTATATACGTCTATAACGGTATATATCCTAATCTAAGGCAACCTAACATCTCGGATGTAACATTTGACAACATTCCAGGCGTGTCGGTCCCTACGTCTCGGTGGTACCATTACATGCGTCTATAACGTTATATATCCTAACCTAAGGCAACCTAACATCTCGGATGCAATATTTGACAACATTCCTGGCCTGTCGAACCCTACTTCTCGGAGGGAACAGTATATACGTCTGTAACGTCATATATCCTAACCTAAGGCAACCTAACATCTCGGATATAACATTTGACAACATTCCCGGCGTGATGGAACCCTATGTCTCGGTGGTAACATTACGTGCGTCTATAACGTTATATATGCTAACCTAAGGCAACCTAACATCTCGGATGCAATATTTGACAACATTCCTGGCCTGTCGAAACCTACTTCTCGGAGGGAACAGCATATACGTCTATAACGACATATATCCTAACCTAAGACAACCTAACATCTCGGATGTAACATTTGACAACATTCCAGGTGTGTCGGTCCCTACGTCTCGGTGGTAACGTTACATGCGTCTACAACGTTATATATCCTAACCTAAGGCCACCTAACATCTCGTATGTAATATTTGACAACATTCCTGGCGTGTCGAACCCTACTTCTCGGTGGGAACAGTATATACGTCTATAACGTTATATATCCTAACGTAAGGTAACCTAACATCTCGGATGTAATATTCGACAACATTCCTGGCGTGTCGGACCCTACTTCTCGGTGGGAACAGTATATACGTCTGTAACGTCATATATCCTAACCTAAGGCAACCTAACATCTCGGATATAACATTTGACAACATACCCGGCGTGTTGGAACCCTACGTCTCGGTGGTAACATTACGTGCGTCTATAACGTTATATATGCTAACCTAAGGCAACCTAACATCTCGGATGCAATATTTGACAACATTCCTGGCCTGTCGAACCCTACTTCTCGGAGGGAACAGTATATACGTCTATAACGTCATATATGCTAACCTAAGGCAACCTAACATCTCGGATGTAACATTTGACAACATTCCAGGCGTGTCGGTCCCTACGTCTCGGTGGTAACATTACGTGCGTCTATAACGTTATATATGCTAACCTAAGGCAACCTAACATCTCGGATGCAATATTTGACAACATTCCTGGCCTGTCGAACCCTACTTCTCGGAGGGAACAGCATATACGTCTATAACGTCATATATCCTAACCTAAGGCAACCTAACATTTCGGATGTAACATTTGACAACATTCCAGGTGTGTCGGTCCCTACGTCTCGGTGGTAACGTTACATGCGTCTACAACGTTATATATCCTAACCTAAGGCAACCTAACATCTCGGATGTAACATTTGACAACATTCCAGGCGTGTCGGTCCCTACGTCTCGGTGGTAACATTACATGCGTCTATAACGTTATATATCCTAACCTAAGGCCACCTAACATCTCGTATGTAATATTTGACAACATTCCTGGCGTGTCGAACCCTACTTCTCGGTGGGAACAGTATATACGTCTATAACGTTATATATCCTAACGTAAGGTAACCTAACATCTCGGATGTAATATTCGACAACATTCCTGGCGTGTCGGACCCTACTTCTCGGTGGGAACAGTATATACGTCTGTAACGTCATATATCCTAACCTAAGGCAACCTAACATCTCGGATATAACATTTGACAACATACCCGGCGTGTTGGAACCCTACGTCTCGGTGGTAACATTACGTGCGTCTATAACGTTATATATCCTAACCTAAGGCAACCTAACATCTCGGATGCAATATTTGACAACATTCCTGGCCTGTCGAACCCTACTTCTCGGAGGGAACAGTATATACGTCTATAACGTCATATATGCTAACCTAAGGCAACCTAACATCTCGGATGTAACATTTGACAACATTCCAGGCGTGTCGGTCCCTACGTCTCGGTGGTAACATTACATGCGTCTATAACGGTATATTTCCTAATCTAAGGCAACCTAACATCTCGGATGCAATATTTGACAACATTCCTGGCCTGTCGAACCCTACTTCTCGGAGGGAACAGCATATACGTCTATAACGTCATATATCCTAACCTAAGGCAACCTAACATTTCGGATGTAACATTTGACAACATTCCAGGTGTGTCGGTCCCTACGTCTGGGTGGTAACATTACATGCGTCTATAACGGTATATTTCCTAATCTAAGGCAACCTAACATCTCGGATGCAATATTTGACAACATTCCTGGCCTGTCGAACCCTACTTCTCGGAGGGAACAGTATATACGTCTATAACGTTATATATCCTAACCTAAGGCAACCTGACACCTCGGATGTAATATTCTACATCATTCCAGGCGTGTCGAACCCTACTTCTCGGTGGGAACATTATATGAGTCTATAACGTTGTATATCCTAATCTAGGGCAACCTATTATCTCAGACGTAATATTTTACAATATTCCTGGCGTGTCGGTGCATACTTTTCGGTGGGAATATTATATGCGTCTATAACGGTCGATATCGTAATCTAAGGCAACCTAACATCTCGGATGCAATATTTGACAACATTCCTGGCCTGTCGAACCCTACTTCTCGGAGGGAACTGTATATACGTCTATAACGTTATATATCCTAACGTAAGGCAACCTAACATCTCGGATGTAATATTTGACAACATTCCTGGCGTGTCGGACCTTACTTCTCGGTGGGAACAGTATATACGTCTGTAACGTTATATATCCTTATCTAAGGCAACCTAACATCTCGGATGCAATATTTGACAACATTCCTAGCCTGTCGAACCCTACTTCTCGGAGGGAACAGTATATACGTCTATAACGTTATATATCCTAACCTAAGGCAACCTGACAACTCGGATGTAATATTCTACATCATTCCAGGCGTGTCGAACCCTACTTCTCGGTGGGAACATTATATGAGTCTATAACGTTGTGTATCCTAATCTAAGGCAACCTATTATCTCAGACGTAATATTTTACAATATTCCTGGCGTGTCGGTGCATACTTTTCGGTGGGAATATTATATGCGTCTATAACGGTCGATATCGTAATCTAAGGCAACCTAACATCTCGGATGCAATATTTGACAACATTCCTGGCCTGTCGAACTCTACTTCTCGGAGGGAACTGTATATACGTCTATAACGGTATATATCCTAATCTAAGGCAACCTAACATCTCGGATGTAACATTTGACAACATTCCAGGCGTGTCGGTCCCTACGTCTCGGTGGTACCATTACATGCGTCTATAACGTTATATATCCTAACCTAAGGCAACCTAACATCTCGGATGCAATATTTGACAACATTCCTGGCCTGTCGAACCCTACTTCTCGGAGGGAACAGTATATACGTCTGTAACGTCATATATCCTAACCTAAGGCAACCTAACATCTCGGATATAACATTTGACAACATTCCCGGCGTGATGGAACCCTATGTCTCGGTGGTAACATTACGTGCGTCTATAACGTTATATATGCTAACCTAAGGCAACCTAACATCTCGGATGCAATATTTGACAACATTCCTGGCCTGTCGATACCTACTTCTGGGAGGGAACAGCATATACGTCTATAACGACATATATCCTAACCTAAGACAACCTAACATCTCGGATGTAACATTTGACAACATTCCAGGTGTGTCGGTCCCTACGTCTCGGTGGTAACGTTACATGCGTCTACAACGTTATATATCCTAACCTAAGGCAACCTAACATCTCGGATGTAACGTTTGACAACATTCCAGGCGTGTCGGTCCCTACGTCTCGGTGGTAACATTACATGCGTCTATAACGGTATATTTCCTAATCTAAGGCAACCTAACATCTCGGATGCAATATTTGACAACATTCCTGGCCTGTCGAACCCTACTTCTCGGAGGGAACAGTATATACGTCTATAACGTTATATATCCTAACCTAAGGTAACCTGACATCTCGGATGTATTATTCTACAACATTCCAGGCGTGTCGGACCCTACTTCTCAGTGGGAACATTATATGCGTCTATAACGTTGTATATCCTAATCTAAGGCAACCTAACATCTCGGATGCAATATTTGACAACATTCCTGGCCTGTCGAACCCTACTTCTCGGAGGGAACAGTATATACGTCTATAACGTTATATATCCTAACCGAAGGCAACCTGACATCTCGGATGTAATATTCTACATCATTCCAGGCGTGTCGGACATTACTTCTGGGTGGGAACATTATATGAGTCTATAACGTTGTGTATCCTAATCTAAGGCAACCTATTATCTCAGACGTAACATTTTACAATATTCCTGGCGTGTCGGTGCATACTTTTCGGTGGGAATATTATATGCGTCTATAACGGTCGATATCGTAATCTAAGGCAACCTAACATCTCGGATGCAATATTTGACAACATTCCTGGCCTGTCGAACTCTACTTCTCGGAGGGAACTGTATATACGTCTATAACGGTATATATCCTAATCTAAGGCAACCTAACATCTCGGATGTAACATTTGACAACATTCCAGGCGTGTCGGTCCCTACGTCTCGGTGGTACCATTACATGCGTCTATAACGTTATATATCCTAACCTAAGGCAACCTAACATCTCGGATGCAATATTTGACAACATTCCTGGCCTGTCGAACCCTACTTCTCGGAGGGAACAGTATATACGTCTATAACGTCATATATCCTAACCTAAGGCAACCTACCATCTCAAATGTAACATTTGACAACATTCCAGGCGTGTCGAACCCTACTTCTCGGTGGGAACAGTATATACGTCTATAACGTTATATATCCTAACGTAAGGCAACCTAACATCTCGGATGTAATATTTGACAACATTCCTGGCGTGTCGGACCCTACTTCTCGGTGGGAACAGTATATACGTCTGTAACGTCATATATCCTAACCTAAGGCAACCTAACATCTCGGATATAACATTTGACAACATACCCGGCGTGTTGGAACCCTACGTCTCGTTGGAAACATTACGTGCGTCTATAACGTTATATATGCTATCCTAAGGCAACCTAACATCTCGGATGCAATATTTGACAACATTCCTGGCCTGTCGAACCCTACTTCTCGGAGGGAACAGCATATACGTCTATAACGACATATATCCTAACCTAAGACAACCTAACATCTCGGATATAACATTTGACAAAATTCCCGGCGTGTTGGAACCCTACGTCTCGGTGGTAACATTACGTGCGTCTATAACGTTATATATGCTAACCTAAGGCAACCTAACATCTCGGATGCAATATTTGACAACATTCCTGGCCTGTCGAACCCTACTTCTCGGAGGGAACAGCATATACGTCTATAACGTCATATATCCTAACCTAAGGCAACCTAACATCTCGGATGTAACATTTGACAACATTCCAGGTGTGTCGGTCCCTACGTCTCGGTGGTAACGTTACATGCGTCTACAACATTATATATCCTAACCTAAGGCAACCTAACACCTCGGATGTAACATTTAACAACATTCGAGGCGTGTCGGTCCCTACGTCTCGGTGGTAACATTACATGCGTCTATAACCTTATATATCCTAACCTAAGGCCACCTAACATCTCGTATGTAATATTTGACAACATTCCTGGCGTGTCGAACCCTACTTCTCGGTGGGAACAGTATATACGTCTATAACGTTATATATCCTAACGTAAGGTAACCTAACTTCTCGGATGTAATATTTGACAACATTCCTGGCGTGTCGGACCCTACTTCTCGGTGGGAACAGTATATACGTCTGTAACGTCATATATCCTAACCTAAGGCAACCTAACATCTCGGATATAACATTTGACAACATACCCGGCGTGTTGGAACCCTACGTCTCGTTGGTAACATTACGTGCGTCTATAACGTTATATATGCTAACCTATGGCAACCTAACATCTCGGATGCAATATTTGACAACATTCCTGGCCTGTCGAACCCTACTTCTCGGAGGGAACAGTATATACGTCTATAACGACATATATCCTAACCTAAGACAACCTAACATCTCGGATATAACATTTGACAAAATTCCCGGCGTGTTGGAACCCTACGTCTCGGTGGTAACATTACGTGCGTCTATTACGTTATATATGCTAACCTAAGGCAACCTAACATCTCGGATGCAATATTTGACAACATTCCTGGCCTGTCGAACCCTACTTCTCGGAGGGAACAGCATATACGTCTATAACGTCATATATCCTAACCTAAGGCAACCTAACATTTCGGATGTAACATTTGACAACATTCCAGGTGTGTCGGTCCCTACGTCTCGGTGGTAACGTTACATGCGTCTACAACGTTATATATCCTAACCTAAGGCAACCTAACATCTCGGATGTAACATTTGACAACATTCCAGGCGTGTCGGTCCCTACGTCTCGGTGGTAACATTACATGCGTCTATAACGTTATATATCCTAACCTAAGGCCACCTAACATCTCGTATGTAATATTTGACAACATTCTTGGCGTGTCGAACCCTACTTCTCGGTGGGAACAGTATATACGTCTATAACGTTATATATCCTAACGTAAGGTAACCTAACATCTCGGATGTAATATTCGACAACATTCCTGGCGTGTCGGACCCTACTTCTCGGTGGGAACAGTATATACGTCTGTAACGTCATATATCCTAACCTAAGGCAACCTAACATCTCGGATATAACATTTGACAACATACCCGGCGTGTTGGATCCCTACGTCTCGGTGGTAACATTACGTGCGTCTATAACGTTATATATGCTAACCTAAGGCAACCTAACATCTCGGATGCAATATTTGACAACATTCCTGGCCTGTCGAACCCTACTTCTCGGAGGGAACAGTATATACGTCTATAACGTCATATATGCTAACCTAAGGCAACCTAACATCTCGGATGTAACATTTGACAACATTCCAGGCGTGTCGGTCCCTACGTCTCGGTGGTAACATTACATGCGTCTATAACGGTATATTTCCTAATCTAAGGCAACCTAACATCTCGGATGCAATATTTGACAACATTCCTGGCCTGTCGAACCCTACTTCTCGGAGGGAACAGCATATACGTCTATAACGTCATATATCCTAACCTAAGGCAACCTAACATTTCGGATGTAACATTTGACAACATTCCAGGTGTGTCGGTCCCTACGTCTCGGTGGTAACATTACATGCGTCTATAACGTTATATATCCTAACCTAAGGCCACCTAACATCTCGTATGTAATATTTGGAAACATTCCTGGCGTGTCGAACCCTACTTCTCGGTGGGAACAGTATATACGTCTATAACGTTATATATCCTAACGTAAGGTAACCTAACATCTCGGATGTAATATTTGACAACATTCCTGGCGTGTCGGACCCTACTTCTCGGTGGGAACAGTATATACGTCTGTAACGTCATATATCCTAACCTAAGGCAACCTAACATCTCGGATATAACATTTGACAACATACCCGGCGTGTTGGAACCCTACGTCTCGGTGGTAACATTACGTGCGTCTATAACGTTATATATGCTAACCTAAGGCAACCTAACATCTCGGATGCAATATTTGACAACATTCCTGGCCTGTCGAACCCTACTTCTCGGAGGGAACAGTATATACGTCTATAACGTCATATATGCTAACCTAAGGCAACCTAACATCTCGGATGTAACATTTGACAACATTCCAGGCGTGTCGGTCCCTACGTCTGGGTGGTAACATTACATGCGTCTATAACGGTATATTTCCTAATCTAAGGCAACCTAACATCTCGGATGCAATATTTGACAACATTCCTGGCCTGTCGAACCCTACTTCTCGGAGGGAACAGTATATACGTCTATAACGGTATATGTCCTAATCTAAGGCAATCTAACATCTCGGATGCAATATTTGACAACATTCCTGGCCTGTCGAACCCTACTTCTCGGAGGGACCAGTATATACGTCTGTAACGACATATATCCTAACCTAAGACAACCTAACATCCCGGATGTAACATTTGACAAAATTCCATGCGTGTCGGTCCCTACGTCTCGGTGGTAACATTACATGCGTCTATAACGTTATATATCCTAACCTAAGGCAACCTAACATCTCGGATGCAATATTTGACAACATTCCTGGCCTGTCGAACCCTACTTCTCGGAGGGAACAGTATATACGTCTGTAACGACATATATCCTAACCTAAGACAACATAACATCCCGGATGTAACATTTGACAACATTCCAGGCGTGTCGGTCCCTACGTCTCGGTGGTAACATTACATGCGTCTGTAACGTTATATATCCTAACCTAAGGCAACCTAACATCTCGGATGCAATATTTGACAACATTCCTGGCCTGTCGAATCCTACGTCTCGGAGGGAACAGCATATACGTCTATAACGTCATATATCCTAACCTAAGACAACCTAACATCTCGGATGTAACATTTGACAACATTCCAGGCGTGTCGGTCCCTACGTCTCGGTGGTAACATTACATGCGTCTATAGCGGTATATATCCTAATCTTGGCAACGTAACTTCTCGGATGTAACATTTTACAACATTCCAGGCCTGTCGGTCCCTACGTCTCGGTGGTAACATTACATGCGTCTATAACGTTATATATCCTAACCTAAGGCCACCTAACATCTCGTATGTAATATTTGACAACATTCCTGGCGTGTCGAACCCTACTTCTCGGTGGGAACAGTATATACGTCTATAACGTTATATATCCTAACGTAAGGTAACCTAACATCTCGGATGTAATATTTGACAACATTCCTGGCGTGTCGGACCCTACTTCTCGGTGGGAACAGTATATACGTCTGTAACGTCGTATATCCTAACCTAAGGCAACCTAACATCTCGGATATAACATTTGACAACATACCCGGCGTGTTGGAACCCTACGTCTCGTTGGTAACATTACGTGCGTCTATAACGTTGTATATGCTAACCTAAGGCAACCTAACATCTCGGATGCAATATTTGACAACATTCCTGGCCTGTCGAACCCTACTTCTCGGAGGGAACAGTATATACGTCTATAACGTTATATATCCTAACCTAAGGCAACCTGACACCTCGGATGTAATATTCTACATCATTCCAGGCGTGTCGAACCCTACTTCTCGGTGGGAACATTATATGAGTCTATAACGTTGTATATCCTAATCTAGGGCAACCTATTATCTCAGACGTAATATTTTACAATATTCCTGGCGTGTCGGTGCATACTTTTCGGTGGGAATATTATATGCGTCTATAACGGTCGATATCGTAATCTAAGGCAACCTAACATCTCGGATGCAATATTTGACAACATTCCTGGCCTGTCGAACCCTACTTCTCGGAGGGAACTGTATATACGTCTATAACGTTATATATCCTAACGTAAGGCAACCTAACATCTCGGATGTAATATTTGACAACATTCCTGGCGTGTCGGACCTTACTTCTCGGTGGGAACAGTATATACGTCTGTAACGTTATATATCCTTATCTAAGGCAACCTAACATCTCGGATGCAATATTTGACAACATTCCTAGCCTGTCGAACCCTACTTCTCGGAGGGAACAGTATATACGTCTATAACGTTATATATCCTAACCTAAGGCAACCTGACAACTCGGATGTAATATTCTACATCATTCCAGGCGTGTCGAACCCTACTTCTCGGTGGGAACATTATATGAGTCTATAACGTTGTATATCCTAATCTAAGGCAACCTATTATCTCAGACGTAATATTTTACAATATTCCTGGCGTGTCGGTGCATACTTTTCGGTGGGAATATTATATGCGTCTATAACGGTCGATATCGTAATCTAAGGCAACCTAACATCTCGGATGCAATATTTGACAACATTCCTGGCCTGTCGAACCCTACTTCTCGGAGGGAACTGTATATACGTCTATAACGTTATATATCCTAACGTAAGGCAACCTAACATCTCGGATGTAATATTTGACAACATTCCTGGCGTGTCGGACCTTACTTCTCGGTGGGAACAGTATATACGTCTGTAACGTTATATATCCTTATCTAAGGCAACCTAACATCTCGGATGCAATATTTGACAACATTCCTAGCCTGTCGAACCCTACTTCTCGGAGGGAACAGTATATACGTCTATAACGTTATATATCCTAACCTAAGGCAACCTGACAACTCGGATGTAATATTCTACATCATTCCAGGCGTGTCGAACCCTACTTCTCGGTGGGAACATTATATGAGTCTATAACGTTGTATATCCTAATCTAAGGCAACCTATTATCTCAGACGTAATATTTTACAATATTCCTGGCGTGTCGGTGCATACTTTTCGGTGGGAATATTATATGCGTCTATAACGGTCGATATCGTAATCTAAGGCAACCTAACATCTCGGATGCAATATTTGACAACATTCCTGGCCTGTCGAACCCTACTTCTCGGAGGGAACTGTATATACGTCTATAACGGTATATATCCTTATCTAAGGCAACCTAACATCTCGGATGCAATATTTGACAACATTCCTAGCCTGTCGAACCCTACTTCTCGGAGGGAACAGTATATACGTCTATAACGTTATATATCCTAACCTAAGGCAACCTGACAACTCGGATGTAATATTCTACATCATTCCAGGCGTGTCGAACCCTACTTCTCGGTGGGAACATTATATGAGTCTATAACGTTGTATATCCTAATCTAAGGCAACCTATTATCTCAGACGTAATATTTTACAATATTCCTGGCGTGTCGGTGCATACTTTTCGGTGGGAATATTATATGCGTCTATAACGGTCGAAATCGTAATCTAAGGCAACCTAACATCTCGGATGCAATATTTGACAACATTCCTGGCCTGTCGAACCCTACTTCTCGGAGGGAACTGTATATACGTCTATAACGGTATATATCCTAATCTAAGGCAACCTAACATCTCGGATGTAACATTTGACAACATTCCAGGCGTGTCGGTCCCTACGTCTCGGTGGTAACATTACATGTGTCTATGACGTTATATATCCTAACCTAAGGCAACCTAACATCTCGGATGCAATATTTGACAACATTCCTGGCCTGTCGAACCCTACTTCTAGGAGGGAACAGTATATACGTCTATAACGTCATATATCCTAACCTAAGGCAACCTGACATCTCGGATGTATTATTCTACAACATTCCAGGCGTGTCGGACCCTACTTCTCGGTGGAAACAGTATATACGTCTGTAACGTCATATATCCTAACCTAAGGCAACCTAACATCTCGGATATAACATTTGACAACATTCCCGGCGTGTTGGAACTCTATGTCTCGGTGGTAACATTACGTGCGTCTATAACGTTATATATCCTAACCTAAGGCAACCTAACATCTCGGATGCAATATTTGACAACATTCCTGGCCTGTCGAATCCTACTTCTCGGAGGGAACAGCATATACGTCTATAACGTCATATATCCTAACCTAAGACAACCTAACATCTCGGATGTAACATTTGACAACATTCCAGGCGTGTAGGTCCCTACGTCTCGGTGGTAACATTACATGCGTCTATAGCGGTATATATCCTAATCTTGGCAACGTAACTTCTCGGATGTAACATTTTACAACATTCCAGGCCTGTCGGTCCCTACGTCTCGGTGGTAACATTACATGCGTCTATAACGTTATATATCCTAACCTAAGGCCACCTAACATCTCGTATGTAATATTTGACAACATTCCTGGCGTGTCGAACCCTACTTCTCGGTGGGAACAGTATATACGTCTATAACGTTATATATCCTAACGTAAGGTAACCTAACATCTCGGATGTAATATTTGACAACATTCCTGGCGTGTCGGACCCTACTTCTCGGTGGGAACAGTATATACGTCTGTAACGTCATATATCCTAACCTAAGGCAACCTAACCACTCGGATATAACATTTGACAACATACCCGGCGTGTTGGAACCCTACGTCTCGGTGGTAACATTACGTGCGTCTATAACGTTATATATGCTAACCTAAGGCAACCTAACATCTCGGATGCAATATTTGACAACATACCTGGCCTGTCGAACCCTACTTCTCGGAGGGAACAGTATATACGTCTATAACGTCATATATCCTAACCTAAGGCAACCTAACATCTCGGATGTAACATTTGACAACATTCCAGGCGTGTCGGTCCCTACGTCTCGGTGGTAACATTACATGCGTCTATAACGGTATATTTCCTAATCTAAGGCAACCTAACATCTCGGATGCAATATTTGACAACATTCCTGGCCTGTCGAACCCTACTTCTCGGAGGGAACAGTATATACGTCTATAACGGTATATGTCCTAATCTAAGGCAACCTAACATCTCGGATGCAATATTTGACAACATTCCTGGCCTCTCGAACCCTACTTCTCGGAGGGAACAGTATATACGTCTGTAACGACATATATCCTAACCTAAGACAACCTAACATCCCGGATGTAACATTTGACAACATTCCAGGCGTGTCGGTCCCTACGTCTCGGTGGTAACATTACATGCGTCTGTAACGTTATATATCCTAACCTAAGGCAACCTAACATCTCGGATGCAATATTTGACAACATTCCTGGCCTGTCGAATCCTACGTCTCGGAGGGAACAGCATATACGTCTATAACGTCATATATCCTAACCTAAGACAACCTAACATCTCGGATGTAACATTTGACAACATTCCAGGCGTGTCGGTCCCTACGTCTCGGTGGTAACATTACATGCGTCTATAGCGGTATATATCCTAATCTTGGCAACGTAACTTCTCGGATGTAACATTTTACAACATTCCTGGCCTGTCGGTCCCTACGTCTCGGTGGTAACATTACATGCGTCTATAACGTTATATATCCTAACCTAAGGCCACCTAACATCTCGTATGTAATATTTGACAACATTCCTGGCGTGTCGAACCCTACTTCTCGGTGGGAACAGTATATACGTCTATAACGTTATATATCCTAACGTAAGGTAACCTAACATCTCGGATGTAATATTTGACAACATTCCTGGCGTGTCGGACCCTACTTCTCGGTGGGAACAGTATATACGTCTGTAACGTCGTATATCCTAACCTAAGGCAACCTAACATCTCGGATATAACATTTGACAACATACCCGGCGTGTTGGAACCCTACGTCTCGTTGGTAACATTACGTGCGTCTATAACGTTGTATATGCTAACCTAAGGCAACCTAACATCTCGGATGCAATATTTGACAACATTCCTGGCCTGTCGAACCCTACTTCTCGGAGGGAACAGTATATACGTCTATAACGTTATATATCCTAACCTAAGGCAACCTGACACCTCGGATGTAATATTCTACATCATTCCAGGCGTGTCGAACCCTACTTCTCGGTGGGAACATTATATGAGTCTATAACGTTGTATATCCTAATCTAGGGCAACCTATTATCTCAGACGTAATATTTTACAATATTCCTGGCGTGTCGGTGCATACTTTTCGGTGGGAATATTATATGCGTCTATAACGGTCGATATCGTAATCTAAGGCAACCTAACATCTCGGATGCAATATTTGACAACATTCCTGGCCTGTCGAACCCTACTTCTCGGAGGGAACTGTATATACGTCTATAACGTTATATATCCTAACGTAAGGCAACCTAACATCTCGGATGTAATATTTGACAACATTCCTGGCGTGTCGGACCTTACTTCTCGGTGGGAACAGTATATACGTCTGTAACGTTATATATCCTTATCTAAGGCAACCTAACATCTCGGATGCAATATTTGACAACATTCCTAGCCTGTCGAACCCTACTTCTCGGAGGGAACAGTATATACGTCTATAACGTTATATATCCTAACCTAAGGCAACCTGACAACTCGGATGTAATATTCTACATCATTCCAGGCGTGTCGAACCCTACTTCGCGGTGGGAACATTATATGAGTCTATAACGTTGTATATCCTAATCTAAGGCAACCTATTATCTCAGACGTAATATTTTACAATATTCCTGGCGTGTCGGTGCATACTTTTCGGTGGGAATATTATATGCGTCTATAACGGTCGATATCGTAATCTAAGGCAACCTAACATCTCGGATGCAATATTTGACAACATTCCTGGCCTGTCGAACCCTACTTCTCGGAGGGAACTGTATATACGTCTATAACGGTATATATCCTTATCTAAGGCAACCTAACATCTCGGATGCAATATTTGACAACATTCCTAGCCTGTCGAACCCTACTTCTCGGAGGGAACAGTATATACGTCTATAACGTTATATATCCTAACCTAAGGCAACCTGACAACTCGGATGTAATATTCTACATCATTCCAGGCGTGTCGAACCCTACTTCTCGGTGGGAACATTATATGAGTCTATAACGTTGTATATCCTAATCTAAGGCAACCTATTATCTCAGACGTAATATTTTACAATATTCCTGGCGTGTCGGTGCATACTTTTCGGTGGGAATATTATATGCGTCTATAACGGTCGATATCGTAATCTAAGGCAACCTAACATCTCGGATGCAATATTTGACAACATTCCTGGCCTGTCGAACCCTACTTCTCGGAGGGAACTGTATATACGTCTATAACGGTATATATCCTAATCTAAGGCAACCTAACATCTCGGATGTAACATTTGACAACATTCCAGGCGTGTCGGTCCCTACGTCTCGGTGGTAACATTACATGCGTCTATGACGTTATATATCCTAACCTAAGGCAACCTAACATCTCGGATGCAATATTTGACAACATTCCTGGCCTGTCGAACCCTACTTCTAGGAGGGAACAGTATATACGTCTATAACGTCATATATCCTAACCTAAGGCAACCTGACATCTCGGATGTATTATTCTACAACATTCCAGGCGTGTCGGACCCTACTTCTCGGTGGAAACAGTATATACGTCTGTAACGTCATATATCCTAACCTAAGGCAACCTAACATCTCGGATATAACATTTGACAACATTCCCGGCGTGTTGGAACTCTATGTCTCGGTGGTAACATTACGTGCGTCTATAACGTTATATATGCTAACCTAAGGCAACCTAACATCTCGGATGCAATATTTGACAACATTCCTGGCCTGTCGAAACCTACTTCTCGGAGGGAACAGCATATACGTCTATAACGTCATATATCCTAACCTAAGACAACCTAACATCTCGGATGTAACATTTGACAACTTTCCAGGTGTGTCGGTCCCTACGTCTCGGTGGTAACGTTACATGCGTCTACAACGTTATATATACTAACCTAAGGCAACCTGACATCTCGGATGTATTATTCTACAACATTCCAGGCGTGTCGGACCCTACTTCTCAGTGGGAACATTATATGGGTCTATAACGTTGTATATCCTAATCTAAGGCAACCTAACATCTCGGATGCAATATTTGACAACATTCCTGGCCTGTCGAACCCTACATCTCGGAGGGAACAGTATATACGTCTATAGCGGTATATATCCTAATCTAAGGCAACCTAACATCTCGGATGCAATATTTGATAACATTCCTGGCCTGTCGAACCCTACTTCTCGGTGGTAACATTACATGCGTCTATAACGGTATATTTCCTAATCTAAGGCAACCTAACATCTCGGATGCAATATTTGATAACATTCCTGGCCTGTCGAACCCTACTTCTCGGAGGGAACAGTATATACGTCTATAACGTTATATATCCTAACCTAAGGCAACCTGACATCTCGGATGTATTATTCTACAACATTCCAGGCGTGTCGGACCCTACTTCTCGGTGGGAACAGTATATACGTCTGTAACATCATATATCCTAACCTAAGGCAACCTAACATCTCGGATATAACATTTGACAACATTCCCGGCGTGTTGGAACCCTACGTGTCGGTGGTAACATTACGTGCGTCTATAACGTTATATATGCTAACCTAAGGCAACCTAACATCTCGGATGCAATATTTGACAACATTCCTGGCCTGTCGAAACCTACTTCTCGGAGGGAACAGTATATACGTCTGTAACGACATATATCCTAACCTAAGACAACCTAACATCTCGGATGCAATATTTGACAAAATTCCTGGCCTGTCGAACCCTACTTCTCGGAGGGAACAGCATATACGTCTATAACGTCATATATCCTAACCTAAGGCAACCTAACATCTCGGATGTAACATTTGACAACATTCCAGGTGTGTCGGTCCCTACGTCTCGGTGGTAACGTTACATGCATCTACAACATTATAGATCCTAACCTAAGGCAACCTAACATCTCGGATGTAACATTTGACAACATTCCAGGCGTGTCGGTCCCTGCGTCTCGGTGGTAACATTACATGCGTCTATAACGTTATATATCCTAACCTAAGGCCACCTAACATCTCGTATGTAATATTTGACAACATTCCTGGCGTGTCGAACCCTACTTCTCGGTGGGAACAGTATATACGTCTATAACGTTATATATCCTAACGTAAGGTAACCTAACATCTCGGATGTAATATTTGACAACATTCCTGGCGTGTCGGACCCTACTTCTCGGTGGGAACAGTATATACGTCTGTAACGTCATATATCCTAACCTAAGGCAACCTAACATCTCGGATATAACATTTGACAACATTCCCGGCGTGTTGGAACCCTACGTCTCGGTGGTAACATTCCGTGCGTCTATAACGTTATATATGCTAACATAAGGCAACCTAACATCTCGGATGCAATATTTGACAACATTCCTGGCCTGTCGAACCCTACTTCTCGGAGGGAACAGTATATACGTCTGTAACGACATATATCCTAACCTAAGACAACCTAACATCCCGGATGTAATATTTGACAACATTCCTGGCGTGTCGAACCCTACTTCTCGGTGGGAACAGTATATACGTCTATAACGTTATATATCCTAACGTAAGGTAACCTAACATCTCGGATGTAATATTTGACAACATTCCTGGCGTGTCGGACCCTACTTCTCGGTGGGAACAGTATATACGTCTGTAACGTCGTATATCCTAACCTAAGGCAACCTAACATCTCGGATATAACATTTGACAACATACCCGGCGTGTTGGAACCCTACGTCTCGTTGGTAACATTACGTGCGTCTATAACGTTGTATATGCTAACCTAAGGCAACCTAAAATCTCGGATGCAATATTTGACAACATTCCTGGCCTGTCGAACCCTACTTCTCGGAGGGAACAGTATATACGTCTATAACGTTATATATCCTAACCTATGGCAACC
This sequence comes from Xylocopa violacea, assembly GCA_963969225.1. Classification (NCBI taxonomy): domain Eukaryota; kingdom Metazoa; phylum Arthropoda; class Insecta; order Hymenoptera; family Apidae; genus Xylocopa; species Xylocopa violacea. The sequence goes on along the minus strand of CAXAJV010000002.1, from coordinate 20,694,781 downwards.
TGACACCTCGGATGTAATATTCTACATCATTCCAAGCGTGTCGAACCCTACTTCTCGGTGGGAACATTATATGAGTCTATAACGTTGTATATCCTAATCTAGGGCAACCTATTATCTCAGACGTAATATTTTACAATATTCCTGGCGTGTCGGTGCATACTTTTCGGTGGGAATATTATATGCGTCTATAACGGTCGATATCGTAATCTAAGGCAATCTAACATCTCGGATGCAATATTTAACATTCCTGGCCTGTCGAACCCTACTTCTCGGTGGGAACAGTATATACGTCTGTAACGTCGTATGTCCTAACCTAAGGCAACCTAACATCTCGGATATAACATTTGACAACATACCCGGCGTGTTGGAACCCTACGTCTCGTTGGTAACATTACGTGCGTCTATAACGTTGTATATGCTAACCTAAGGCAACCTAACATCTCGGATGCAATATTTGACAACATTCCTGGCCTGTCGAACCCTACTTCTCGGAGGGAACAGTATATACGTCTATAACGTTATATATCCTAACCTATGGCAACCTGACACCTCGGATGTAATATTCTACATCATTCCAAGCGTGTCGAACCCTACTTCTCGGTGGGAACATTATATGAGTCTATAACGTTGTATATCCTAATCTAGGGCAACCTATTATCTCAGACGTAATATTTTACAATATTCCTGGCGTGTCGGTGCATACTTTTCGGTGGGAATATTATATGCGTCTATAACGGTCGATATCGTAATCTAAGGCAACCTAACATCTCGGATGCAATATTTGACAACATTCCTGGCCTGTCGAACCCTACTTCTCGGAGGGAACTGTATATACGTCTATAACGGTATATATCCTTATCTAAGGCAACCTAACATCTCGGATGCAATATTTGACAACATTCCTAGGCTGTCGAACCCTACTTCTCGGAGGGAACAGTATATACGTCTATAACGTTATATATCCTAACCTAAGGCAACCTGACAACTCGGATGTAATATTCTACATCATTCCAGGCGTGTCGAACCCTACTTCTCGGTGGGAACATTATATGAGTCTATAACGTTGTATATCCTAATCTAAGGCAACCTATTATCTCAGACGTAATATTTTACAATATTCCTGGCGTGTCGGTGCATACTTTTCGGTGGGAATATTATATGCGTCTATAACGGTCGATATCGTAATCTAAGGCAACCTAACATCTCGGATGCAATATTTGACAACATTCCTGGCCTGTCGAACCCTACTTCTCGGAGGGAACTGTATATACGTCTATAACGGTATATATCCTAATCTAAGGCAACCTAACATCTCGGATGTAACATTTGACAACATTCCAGGCGTGTCGGTCCCTACGTCTCGGTGGTAACATTACATGCGTCTATGACGTTATATATCCTAACCTAAGGCAACCCAACATCTCGGATGCAATATTTGACAACATTCCTGGCCTGTCGAACCCTACTTCTAGGAGGGAACAGTATATACGTCTATAACGTCATATATCCTAACCTAAGGCAACCTGACATCTCGGATGTATTATTCTACAACATTCCAGGCGTGTCGGACCCTACTTCTCGGTGGGAACAGTATATACGTCTGTAACGTCATATATCCTAACCTAAGGCAACCTAACATCTCGGATATAACATTTGACAACATTCCCGGCGTGTTGGAACCCTACGTGTCGGTGGTAACATTACGTGCGTCTATAACGTTATATATGCTAACCTAAGGCAACCTAACATATCGGATGCAATATTTGACAACATTCCTGGCCTGTCGAAACCTACTTCTCGGAGGGAACAGCATATACGTCTATAACGTCATATATCCTAACCTAAGGCAACCTAACATCTCGGATATAACATTTGACAACATTCCCGGCGTGTTGGAACCCTATGTCTCGGTGGTAACATTACGTGCGTCTATAACGTTATATATGCTAACCTAAGGCAACCTAACATCTCGGATGCAATATTTGACAACATTCCTGGCCTGTCGAACCCTACTTCTCGGAGGGAACAGCATATACGTCTATAACGACATATATCCTAACCTAAGACAACCTAACATCTCGGATGTAACATTTGACAACATTCCAGGTGTGTCGGTCCCTACGTCTCGGTGGTAACGTTACATGCGTCTACAACGTTATATATCCTAACCTAAGGCAACCTAACATCTCGGATGTAACATTTGACAACATTCCAGGCGTGTCGGTCTCTACGTCTCGGTGGTAACATTACATGCGTCTATAACGGTATATTTCCTAATCTAAGGCAACCTAACATCTCGGATGCAATATTTGACAACATTCCTGGCCTGTCGAACCCTACTTCTCGGAGGGAACAGTATATACGTCTATAACGTTATATATCCTAACCTAAGGCAACCTGACATCTCGGATGTATTATTCTACAACATTCCAGGCGTGTCGGACCCTACTTCTCAGTGGGAACATTATATGCGTCTATAACGTTGTATATCCTAATCTAAGGCAACCTAACATCTCGGATGCAATATTTGACAACATTCCTGGCCTGTCGAACCCTACATCTCGGAGGGAACAGTATATACGTCTATAACGTTATATATCCTAACCGAAGGCAACCTGACATCTCGGATGTAATATTCTACATCATTCCAGGCGTGTCGGTCCCTACGTCTCGGTGGTAACATTACATGCGTCTATAACGTTATATATCCTAACCTAAGGCCACCTAACATCTCGTATGTAATATTTGACATCATTCCTGGCGTGTCGAACCCTACTTCTCGGTGGGAACAGTATATACGTCTATAACGTTATATATCCTAACGTAAGGTAACCTAACATCTCGGATGTAATATTTGACAACATTCCTGGCGTGTCGGACCCTACTTCTCGGTGGGAACAGTATATACGTCTGTAACGTCATATATCCTAACCTAAGGCAACCTAACATCTCGGATATAACATTTGACAACATACCCGGCGTGTTGGAACCCTACGTCTCGGTGGTAACATTACGTGCGTCTATAACGTTATATATGCTAACCTAAGGCAACCTAACATCTCGGATATAACATTTGACAACATTCCTGGCCTGTCGAACCATACTTCTCGGAGGGAACAGTATATACGTCTGTAACGACATATATCCTAACCTAAGACAACCTAACATCCCGGATGTAATATTTGACAACATTCCTGGCGTGTCGAACCCTACTTCTCGGTGGGAACAGTATATACGTCTATAACGTTATATATCCTAACGTAAGGTAACCTAACATCTCGGATGTAATATTTGACAACATTCCTGACGTGTCGGACCCTACTTCTCGGTGGGAACAGTATATACGTCTGTAACGTCGTATATCCTAACCTAAGGCAACCTAACATCTCGGATATAACATTTGACAACATACCCGGCGTGTTGGAACCCTACGTCTCGTTGGTAACATTACGTGCGTCTATAACGTTGTATATGCTAACCTAAGGCAACCTAACATCTCGGATGCAATATTTGACAACATTCCTGGCCTGTCGAACCCTACTTCTCGGAGGGAACAGTATATACGTCTATAACGTTATATATCCTAACCTAAGGCAACCTGACACCTCGGATGTAATATTCTACATCATTCCAGGCGTGTCGAACCCTACTTCTCGGTGGGAACATTATATGAGTCTATAACGTTGTATATCCTAATCTAGGGCAACCTATTATCTCAGACGTAATATTTTACAATATTCCTGGCGTGTCGGTGCATACTTTTCGGTGGGAATACTATATGCGTCTATAACGGTCGATATCGTAATCTAAGGCAACCTAACATCTCGGATGCAATATTTGACAACATTCCTGGCCTGTCGAACCCTACTTCTCGGAGGGAACTGTATATACGTCTATAACGTTATATATCCTAACGTAAGGCAACCTAACATCTCGGATATAATATTTGACAACATTCCTGGCGTGTCGGACCTTACTTCTCGGTGGGAACAGTATATACGTCTGTAACGTTATATATCCTTATCTAAGGCAACCTAACATCTCGGATGCAATATTTGACAACATTCCTAGCCTGTCGAAACCTACTTCTCGGAGGGAACAGTATATACGTCTATAACGTTATATATCCTAACCTAAGGCAACCTGACAACTCGGATGTAATATTCTACATCATTCCAGGCGTGTCGAACCCTACTTCTCGGTGGGAACATTATATGAGTCTATAACGTTGTATATCCTAATCTAAGGCAACCTATTATCTCAGACGTAATATTTTACAATATTCCTGGCGTGTCGGTGCATACTTTTCGGTGGGAATATTATATGCGTCTATAACGGTCGATATCGTAATCTAAGGCAACCTAACATCTCGGATGCAATATTTGACAACATTCCTGGCCTGTCGAACCCTACTTCTCGGAGGGAACTGTATATACGTCTATAACGGTATATATCCTCATCCAAGGCAACCTAACATCTCGGATGCAATATTTGACAACATTCCTAGCCTGTCGAACCCTACTTCTCGGAGGGAACAGTATATACGTCTATAACGTTATATATCCTAACCTAAGGCAACCTGACAACTCGGATGTAATATTCTACATCATTCCAGGCGTGTCGAACCCTACTTCTCGGTGGGAACATTATATGAGTCTATAACGTTGTATATCCTAATCTAAGGCAACCTATTATCTCAGACGTAATATTTTACAATATTCCTGGCGTGTCGGTGCATACTTTTCGGTGGGAATATTATATGCGTCTATAACGGTCGATATCGTAATCTAAGGCAACCTAACATCTCGGATGCAATATTTGACAACATTCCTGGCCTGTCGAACGCTACTTCTCGGAGGGAACTGTATATACGTCTATAACGGTATATATCCTAATCTAAGGCAACCTAACATCTCGGATGTAACATTTGACAACATTCCAGGCGTGTCGGTCCCTACGTCTCGGTGGTAACATTACATGCGTCTATGACGTTATATATCCTAACCTAAGGCAACCTAACATCTCGGATGCAATATTTGACAACATTCCTGGCCTGTCGAACCCTACTTCTAGGAGGGAACAGTATATACGTCTATAACGTCATATATCCTAACCTAAGGCAACCTGACATCTCGGATGTATTATTCTACAACATTCCAGGCGTGTCGGACCCTACTTCTCAGTGGGAACATTATATGGGTCTATAACGTTGTATATCCTAATCTAAGGCAACCTAACATCTCGGATGCAATATTTGACAACATTCCTGGCCTGTCGAACCCTACATCTCGGAGGGAACAGTATATACGTCTAAAGCGGTATATATCCTAATCTAAGGCAACCTAACATCTCGGATGCAATATTTGATAACATTCCTGGCCTGTCGAACCCTACTTCTCGGTGGTAACATTACATGCGTCTATAACGGTATATTTCCTAATCTAAGGCAACCTAACATCTCGGATGCAATATTTGATAACATTCCTGGCCTGTCGAACCCTACTTCTCGGAGGGAACAGTATATACGTCTATAACGTTATATATCCTAACCTAAGGCAACCTGACATCTCGGATGTATTATTCTACAACATTCCAGGTGTGTCGGACCCTACTTCTCGGTGGGAACAGTATATACGTCTGTAACGTCATATATCCTAACCTAAGGCAACCTAACATCTCGGATATAACATTTGACAACATTCCCGGCGTGTTGGAACCCTACGTGTCGGTGGTAACATTACGTGCGTCTATAACGTTATATATGCTAACCTAAGGCAACCTAACATCTCGGATGCAATATTTGACAACATTCCTGGCCTGTCGAAACCTACTTCTCGGAGGGAACAGCATATACGTCTATAACGTCATATATCCTAACCTAAGGCAACCTAACATCTCGGATATAACATTTGACAACATTCCCGGCGTGTTGGAACCCTATGTCTCGGTAGTAACATTACGTGCGTCTATAACGTTATATATGCTAACCTAAGGCAACCTAACATCTCGGATGCAACATTTGACAACATTCCAGGCGTGTCGGTCTCTACGTCTCGGTGGTAACATTACATGCGTCTATAACGGTATATTTCCTAATCTAAGGCAACCTAACATCTCGGATGCAATATTTGAAAACATTCCTGGCCTGTCGAACCCTACTTCTCGGAGGGAACAGTATATACGTCTATAACGTTATATATCCTAACCTAAGGCAACCTGACATCTCGGATGTATTATTATACAACATTCCAGGCGTGTCGGACCCTACTTCTCAGTGGGAACATTATATGCGTCTATAACGTTGTATATCCTAATCTAAGGCAACCTAACATCTCGGATGCAATATTTGACAACATTCCTGGCCTGTCGAACCCTACATCTCGGAGGGAACAGTATATACGTCTATAGCGGTATATATCCTAATCTAAGGCAACCTAACATCTCGGATGCAATATTTGATAACATTCCTGGCCTGTCGAACCCTACTTCTCGGTGGTAACATTACATGCGTCTATAACGGTATATTTCCTAATCTAAGGCAACCTAACATCTCGGATGCAATATTTGATAACATTCCTGGCCTGTCGAACCCTACTTCTCGGAGGGAACAGTATATACGTCTATAACGTTATATATCCTAACCTAAGGCAACCTGACATCTCGGATGTATTATTCTACAACATTCCAGGCGTGTCGGACCCTACTTCTCGGTGGGAACAGTATATACGTCTGTAACGTCATATATCCTAACCTAAGGCAACCTAACATCTCGGATATAACATTTGACAACATTCCCGGCGTGTTGGAACCCTACGTGTCGGTGGTAACATTACGTGCGTCTATAACGTTATATATGCTAACCTAAGGCAACCTAACATCTCGGATGCAATATTTGACAACATTCCTGGCCTGTCGAAACCTACTTCTCGGAGGGAACAGCATATACGTCTATAACGTCATATATCCTAACCTAAGGCAACCTAACATCTCGGATATAACATTTGACAACATTCCCGGCGTGTTGGAACCCTATGTCTCGGTGGTAACATTACGTGCGTCTATAACGTTATATATGCTAACCTAAGGCAACCTAACATCTCGGATGCAATATTTGACAACATTCCTGGCCTGTCGAACCCTACTTCTCGGAGGGAACAGCATATACGTCTATAACGACATATATCCTAACCTAAGACAACCTAACATCTCGGATGCAATATTTGACAACATTCCTGGCCTGTCGAACCCTACTTCTAGGAGGGAACAGTATATACGTCTATAACGTCATATATCCTAACCTAAGGCAACCTGACATCTCGGATGTATTATTCTACAACATTCCAGGCGTGTCGGACCCTACTTCTCAGTGGGAACATTATATGGGTCTATAACGTTGTATATCCTAATCTAAGGCAACCTAACATCTCGGATGCAATATTTGACAACATTCCTGGCCTGTCGAACCCTACATCTCGGAGGGAACAGTATATACGTCTAAAGCGGTATATATCCTAATCTAAGGCAACCTAACATCTCGGATGCAATATTTGATAACATTCCTGGCCTGTCGAACCCTACTTCTCGGTGGTAACATTACATGCGTCTATAACGGTATATTTCCTAATCTAAGGCAACCTAACATCTCGGATGCAATATTTGATAACATTCCTGGCCTGTCGAACCCTACTTCTCGGAGGGAACAGTATATACGTCTATAACGTTATATATCCTAACCTAAGGCAACCTGACATCTCGGATGTATTATTCTACAACATTCCAGGTGTGTCGGACCCTACTTCTCGGTGGGAACAGTATATACGTCTGTAACGTCATATATCCTAACCTAAGGCAACCTAACATCTCGGATATAACATTTGACAACATTCCCGGCGTGTTGGAACCCTACGTGTCGGTGGTAACATTACGTGCGTCTATAACGTTATATATGCTAACCTAAGGCAACCTAACATCTCGGATGCAATATTTGACAACATTCCTGGCCTGTCGAAACCTACTTCTCGGAGGGAACAGCATATACGTCTATAACGTCATATATCCTAACCTAAGGCAACCTAACATCTCGGATATAACATTTGACAACATTCCCGGCGTGTTGGAACCCTATGTCTCGGTAGTAACATTACGTGCGTCTATAACGTTATATATGCTAACCTAAGGCAACCTAACATCTCGGATGCAACATTTGACAACATTCCAGGCGTGTCGGTCTCTACGTCTCGGTGGTAACATTACATGCGTCTATAACGGTATATTTCCTAATCTAAGGCAACCTAACATCTCGGATGCAATATTTGAAAACATTCCTGGCCTGTCGAACCCTACTTCTCGGAGGGAACAGTATATACGTCTATAACGTTATATATCCTAACCTAAGGCAACCTGACATCTCGGATGTATTATTCTACAACATTCCAGGCGTGTCGGACCCTACTTCTCAGTGGGAACATTATATGCGTCTATAACGTTGTATATCCTAATCTAAGGCAACCTAACATCTCGGATGCAATATTTGACAACATTCCTGGCCTGTCGAACCCTACATCTCGGAGGGAACAGTATATACGTCTATAGCGGTATATATCCTAATCTAAGGCAACCTAACATCTCGGATGCAATATTTGATAACATTCCTGGCCTGTCGAACCCTACTTCTCGGTGGTAACATTACATGCGTCTATAACGGTATATTTCCTAATCTAAGGCAACCTAACATCTCGGATGCAATATTTGATAACATTCCTGGCCTGTCGAACCCTACTTCTCGGAGGGAACAGTATATACGTCTATAACGTTATATATCCTAACCTAAGGCAACCTGACATCTCGGATGTATTATTCTACAACATTCCAGGCGTGTCGGACCCTACTTCTCGGTGGGAACAGTATATACGTCTGTAACGTCATATATCCTAACCTAAGGCAACCTAACATCTCGGATATAACATTTGACAACATTCCCGGCGTGTTGGAACCCTACGTGTCGGTGATAACATTACGTGCGTCTATAACGTTATATATGCTAACCTAAGGCAACCTAACATCTCGGATGCAATATTTGACAACATTCCTGGCCTGTCGAAACCTACTTCTCGGAGGGAACAGCATATACGTCTATAACGTCATATATCCTAACCTAAGGCAACCTAACATCTCGGATATAACATTTGACAACATTCCCGGCGTGTTGGAACCCTATGTCTCGGTGGTAACATTACGTGCGTCTATAACGTTATATATGCTAACCTAAGGCAACCTAACATCTCGGATGCAATATTTGACAACATTCCTGGCCTGTCGAACCCTACTTCTCGGAGGGAACAGTATATACGTCTATAACGGTATATGTCCTAATCTAAGGCAACCTAACATCTCGGATGCAATATTTGACAACATTCCTGGCCTCTCGAACCCTACTTCTCGGAGGGAACAGTATATACGTCTGTAACGACATATATCCTAACCTAAGACAACCTAACATCCCGGATGTAACATTTGACAACATTCCAGGCGTGTCGGTCCCTACGTCTCGGTGGTAACATTACATGCGTCTATAACGTTATATATCCTAACCTAAGGCAACCTAACATCTCGGATGCAATATTTGACAACATTCCTGGCCTGTCGAACCCTACTTCTCGGAGGGAACAGTATATACGTCTATAACGTTATATATCCTAACCTAAGGCAACCTGACATCTCGGATGTATTATTCTACAACATTCCAGGCGTGTCGGACCCTACTTCTCGGTGGGAACAGTATATACGTCTGTAACGTCATATATCCTAACCTAAGGCAACCTAACATCTCGGATATAACATTTGACAACATTCCCGGCGTGTTGGAACCCTACGTGTCGGTGGTAACATTACGTGCGTCTATAACGTTATATATGCTAACCTAAGGCAACCTAACATCTCGGATGCAATATTTGACAACATTCCTGGCCTGTCGAAACCTACTTCTCGGAGGGAACAGCATATACGTCTATAACGTCATATATCCTAACCTAAGACAACCTAACATCTCGGATGTAACATTTGACAACTTTCCAGGTGTGTCGGTCCCTACGTCTCGGTGGTAACGTTACATGCGTCTACAACGTTATATATCCTAACCTAAGGCAACCTAACATCTCGGATGCAATATTTGACAACATTCCTGGCCTGTCGAACCCTACTTCTCGGAGGGAACAGTATATACGTCTATAACGTTATATATCCTAACCTAAGGCAACCTGACATCTCGGATGTATTATTCTACAACATTCCAGGCGTGTCGGACCCTACTTCTCAGTGGGAACATTATATGCGTCTATAACGTTGTATATCCTAATCTAAGGCAACCTAACATCTCGGATGCAATATTTGACAACATTCCTAGCCTGTCGAACCCTACTTCTCGGAGGGAACAGTATATACGTCTATAACGTTATATATCCTAACCTAAGGCAACCTGACAACTCGGATGTAATATTCTACATCATTCCAGGCGTGTCGAACCCTACTTCTCGGTGGGAACATTATATGAGTCTATAACGTTGTATATCCTAATCTAAGGCAACCTATTATCTCAGACGTAATATTTTACAATATTCCTGGCGTGTCGGTGCATACTTTTCGGTGGGAATATTATATGCGTCTATAACGGTCGATATCGTAATCTAAGGCAACCTAACATCTCGGATGCAATATTTGACAACATTCCTGGCCTGTCGAACCCTACTTCTCGGAGGGAACTGTATATACGTCTATAACGGTATATATCCTAATCTAAGGCAACCTAACATCTCGGATGTAACATTTGACAACATTCCAGGCGTGTCGGTCCCTACGTCTCGGTGGTAACATTACATGCGTCTATGACGTTATATATCCTAACCTAAGGCAACCTAACATCTCGGATGCAATATTTGACAACATTCCTGGCCTGTCGAACCCTACTTCTAGGAGGGAACAGTATATACGTCTATAACGTCATATATCCTAACCTAAGGCAACCTGACATCTCGGATGTATTATTCTACAACATTCCAGGCGTGTCGGACCCTACTTCTCGGTGGAAACAGTATATACGTCTGTAACGTCATATATCCTAACCTAAGGCAACCTAACATCTCGGATATAACATTTGACAACATTCCCGGCGTGTTGGAACTCTATGTCTCGGTGGTAACATTACGTGCGTCTATAACGTTATATATGCTAACCTAAGGCAACCTAACATCTCGGATGCAATATTTGACAACATTCCTGGCCTGTCGAAACCTACTTCTCGGAGGGAACAGCATATACGTCTATAACGTCATATATCCTAACCTAAGACAACCTAACATCTCGGATGTAACATTTGACAACTTTCCAGGTGTGTCGGTCCCTACGTCTCGGTGGTAACGTTACATGCGTCTACAACGTTATATATACTAACCTAAGGCAACCTGACATCTCGGATGTATTATTCTACAACATTCCAGGCGTGTCGGACCCTACTTCTCAGTGGGAACATAATATGGGTCTATAACGTTGTATATCCTAATCTAAGGCAACCTAACATCTCGGATGCAATATTTGACAACATTCCTGGCCTGTCGAACCCTACATCTCGGAGGGAACAGTATATACGTCTATAGCGGTATATATCCTAATCTAAGGCAACCTAACATCTCGGATGCAATATTTGATAACATTCCTGGCCTGTCGAACCCTACTTCTCGGTGGTAACATTACATGCGTCTATAAAGGTATATTTCCTAATCTAAGGCAACCTAACATCTCGGATGCAATATTTGATAACATTCCTGGCCTGTCGAACCCTACTTCTCGGAGGGAACAGTATATACGTCTATAACGTTATATATCCTAACCTAAGGCAACCTGACATCTCGGATGTATTATTCTACAACATTCCAGGCGTGTCGGACCCTACTTCTCGGTGGGAACAGTATATACGTCTGTAACATCATATATCCTAACCTAAGGCAACCTAACATCTCGGATATAACATTTGACAACATTCCCGGCGTGTTGGAACCCTACGTGTCGGTGGTAACATTACGTGCGTCTATAACGTTATATATGCTAACCTAAGGCAACCTAACATCTCGGATGCAATATTTGACAACATTCCTGGCCTGTCGAAACCTACTTCTCGGAGGGAACAGCATATACGTCTATAACGACATATATCCTAACCTAAGACAACCTAACATCTCGGATATAACATTTGACAAAATTCCCGGCGTGATGGAACCCTACGTCTCGGTGGTAACATTACGTGCGTCTATAACGTTATATATGCTAACCTAAGGCAACCTAACATCTCGGATGCAATATTTGACAAAATTCCTGGCCTGTCGAACCCTACTTCTCGGAGGGAACAGCATATACGTCTATAACGTCATATATCCTAACCTAAGGCAACCTAACATCTCGGATGTAACATTTGACAACATTCCAGGTGTGTCGGTCCCTACGTCTCGGTGGTAACGTTACATGCATCTACAACATTATAGATCCTAACCTAAGGCAACCTAACATCTCGGATGTAACATTTGACAACATTCCAGGCGTGTCGGTCCCTGCGTCTCGGTGGTAACATTACATGCGTCTATAACGTTATATATCCTAACCTAAGGCCACCTAACATCTCGTATGTAATATTTGACAACATTCCTGGCGTGTCGAACCCTACTTCTCGGTGGGAACAGTATATACGTCTATAACGTTATATATCCTAACGTAAGGTAACCTAACATCTCGGATGTAATATTTGACAACATTCCTGGCGTGTCGGACCCTACTTCTCGGTGGGAACAGTATATACGTCTGTAACGTCATATATCCTAACCTAAGGCAACCTAACATCTCGGATATAACATTTGACAACATTCCCGGCGTGTTGGAACCCTACGTCTCGGTGGTAACATTACGTGCGTCTATAACGTTATATATGCTAACATAAGGCAACCTAACATCTCGGATGCAATATTTGACAACATTCCTGGCCTGTCGAACCCTACTTCTCGGAGGGAACAGTATATACGTCTGTAACGACATATATCCTAACCTAAGACAACATAACATCCCGGATGTAATATTTGACAACATTCCTGGCGTGTCGAACCCTACTTCTCGGTGGGAACAGTATATACGTCTATAACGTTATATATCCTAACGTAAGGTAACCTAACATCTCGGATGTAATATTTGACAACATTCCTGGCGTGTCGGACCCTACTTCTCGGTGGGAACAGTATATACGTCTGTAACGTCGTATATCCTAACCTAAGGCAACCTAACATCTCGGATATAACATTTGACAACATACCCGGCGTGTTGGAACCCTACGTCTCGTTGGTAACATTACGTGCGTCTATAACGTTGTATATGCTAACCTAAGGCAACCTAAAATCTCGGATGCAATATTTGACAACATTCCTGGCCTGTCGAACCCTACTTCTCGGAGGGAACAGTATATACGTCTATAACGTTATATATCCTAACCTATGGCAACCTGACACCTCGGATGTAATATTCTACATCATTCCAAGCGTGTCGAACCCTACTTCTCGGTGGGAACATTATATGAGTCTATAACGTTGTATATCCTAATCTAGGGCAACCTATTATCTCAGACGTAATATTTTACAATATTCCTGGCGTGTCGGTGCATACTTTTCGGTGGGAATATTATATGCGTCTATAACGGTCGATATCGTAATCTAAGGCAACCTAACATCTCGGATGCAATATTTGACAACATTCCTGGCCTGTTGAACCCTACTTCTCGGTGGGAACAGTATATACGTCTGTAACGTCGTATATCCTAACCTAAGGCAACCTAACATCTCGGATATAACATTTGACAACATACCCGGCGTGTTGGAACACTACGTCTCGTTGGTAACATTACGTGCGTCTATAACGTTGTATATGCTAACCTAAGGCAACCTAACATCTCGGATGCAATATTTGACAACATTCCTGGCCTGTCGAACCCTACTTCTCGGAGGGAACAGTATATACGTCTATAACGTTATATATCCTAACCTATGGCAACCTGACACCTCGGATGTAATATTCTACATCATTCCAAGCGTGTCGAACCCTACTTCTCGGTGGGAACATTATATGAGTCTATAACGTTGTATATCTTAATCTAGGGCAACCTATTATCTCAGACGTAATATTTTACAATATTCCTGGCGTGTCGGTGCATACTTTTCGGTGGGAATATTATATGCGTCTATAACGGTCGATATCGTAATCTAAGGCAACCTAACATCTCGGATGCAATATTTGACAACATTCCTGGCCTGTCGAACCCTACTTCTCGGAGGGAACTGTATATACGTCTATAACGGTATATATCCTTATCTAAGGCAACCTAACATCTCGGATGCAATATTTGACAACATTCCTAGGCTGTCGAACCCTACTTCTCGGAGGGAACAGTATATACGTCTATAACGTTATATATCCTAACCTAAGGCAACCTGACAACTCGGATGTAATATTCTACATCATTCCAGGCGTGTCGAACCCTACTTCTCGGTGGGAACATTATATGAGTCTATAACGTTGTATATCCTAATCTAAGGCAACCTATTATCTCAGACGTAATATTTTACAATATTCCTGGCGTGTCGGTGCATACTTTTCGGTGGGAATATTATATGCGTCTATAACGGTCGATATCGTAATCTAAGGCAACCTAACATCTCGGATGCAATATTTGACAACATTCCTGGCCTGTCGAACCCTACTTCTCGGAGGGAACTGTATATACGTCTATAACGGTATATATCCTAATCTAAGGCAACCTAACATCTCGGATGTAACATTTGACAACATTCCAGGCGTGTCGGTCCCTACGTCTCGGTGGTAACATTACATGCGTCTATGACGTTATATATCCTAACCTAAGGCAACCTAACATCTCGGATGCAATATTTGACAACATTCCTGGCCTGTCGAACCCTACTTCTAGGAGGGAACAGTATATACGTCTATAACGTCATATATCCTAACCTAAGGCAACCTGACATCTCGGATGTATTATTCTACAACATTCCAGGCGTGTCGGACCCTACTTCTCGGTGGGAACAGTATATACGTCTGTAACGTCATATATCCTAACCTAAGGCAACCTAACATCTCGGATATAACATTTGACAACATTCCCGGCGTGTTGGAACCCTACGTGTCGGTGGTAACATTACGTGCGTCTATAACGTTATATATGCTAACCTAAGGCAACCTAACATCTCGGATGCAATATTTGACAACATTCCTGGCCTGTCGAAACCTACTTCTCGGAGGGAACAGCATATACGTCTATAACGTCATATATCCTAACCTAAGGCAACCTAACATCTCGGATATAACATTTGACAACATTCCCGGCGTGTTGGAACCCTATGTCTCGGTGGTAACATTAAGTGCGTCTATAACGTTATATATGCTAACCTAAGGCAACCTAACATCTCGGATGCAATATTTGACAACATTCCTGGCCTGTCGAACCCTACTTCTCGGAGGGAACAGCATATACGTCTATAACGACATATATCCTAACCTAAGACAACCTAACATCTCGGATGTAACATGTGACAACATTCCAGGTGTGTCGGTCCCTACGTCTCGGTGGTAACGTTACATGCGTCTACAACGTTATATATCCTAACCTAAGGCAACCTAACATCTCGGATGTAACATTTGACAACATTCCAGGCGTGTCGGTCTCTACGTCTCGGTGGTAACATTACATGCGTCTATAACGGTATATTTCCTAATCTAAGGCAACCTAACATCTCGGATGCAATATTTGACAACATTCCTGGCCTGTCGAACCCTACTTCTCGGAGGGAACAGTATATACGTCTATAACGTTATATATCCTAACCTAAGGCAACCTGACATCTCGGATGTATTATTCTACAACATTCCAGGCGTGTCGGACCCTACTTCTCAGTGGGAACATTATATGCGTCTATAACGTTGTATATCCTAATCTAAGGCAACCTAACATCTCGGATGCAATATCTGACAACATTCCTGGCCTCTCGAACCCTACTTCTCGGAGGGAACAGTATATACGTCTGTAACGACATATATCCTAACCTAAGACAACCTAACATCCCGGATGTAACATTTGACAACATTCCAGGCGTGTCGGTCCCTACGTCTCGGTGGTAACATTACATGCGTCTATAACGTTATATATCCTAACCTAAGGCAACCTAACATCTCGGATGCAATATTTGACAACATTCCTGGCCTGTCGAATCCTACGTCTCGGAGGGAACAGCATATACGCCTATAACGTCATATATCCTAACCTAAGACAACCTAACATCTCGGATGTAACATTTGACAACATTCCAGGCGTGTCGGTCCCTACGTCTCGGTGGTAACATTACATGCGTCTATAGCGGTATATATCCTAATCTTGGCAACGTAACTTCTCGGATGTAACATTTTACAACATTCCAGGCCTGTCGGTCCCTACGTCTCGGTGGTAACATTACATGCGTCTATAACGTTATATATCCTAACCTAAGGCCACCTAACATCTCGTATGTAATATTTGACAACATTCCTGGCGTATCGAACCCTACTTCTCGGTGGGAACAGTATATACGTCTATAACGTTATATATCCTAACGTAAGGTAACCTAACATCACGGATGTAATATTTGACAACATTCCTGGCGTGTCGGACCCTACTTCTCGGTGGGAACAGTATATACGTCTGTAACGTCATATATCCTAACCTAAGGCAACCTAACATCTCGGATATAACATTTGACAACATACCCGGCGTGTTGGAACCCTACGTCTCGGTGGTAACATTACGTGCGTCTATAACGTTATATATGCTAACCTAAGGCAACCTAACATCTCGGATGCAATATTTGACAACATTCCTGGCCTGTCGAACCCTACTTCTCGGAGGGAACAGTATATACGTCTATAACGGCATATATCCTAACCTAAGGCAACCTAACATCTCGGATGTAACATTTGACAACATTCCAGGCGTGTCGGTCCCTACGTCTCGGTGGTAACATTACATGCGTCTATAACGGTATATTTCCTAATCTAAGGCAACCTAACATCTCGGATGCAATATTTGACAACATTCCTGGCCTGTCGAACCCTACTTCTCGGAGGGAACAGTATATACGTCTATAACGGTATATGTCCTAATCTAAGGCAAGCTAACATCTCGGATGCAATATTTTACAACATTCCTGGCCTCTAGAACCCTACTTCTCGGAGGGAACAGTATATACGTCTGTAACGACATATATCCTAACCTAAGACAACCTAACATCCCGGATGAAACATTTGACAACATTCCAGGCGTGTCGGTCCCTACGTCTCGGTGGTAACATTACATGCGTCTATAACGTTATATATCCTAACCTAAGGCAACCTAACATCTCGGATGCAATATTTGACAACATTCCTGGCCTGTCGAATCCTACGTCTCGGAGGGAACAGCATATACGCCTATAACGTCATATATCCTAACCTAAGACAACCTAACATCTCGGATGTAATATTTGACAACATTCCAGGCGCGTCGGTCCCTACGTCTCGGTGGTAACATTACATGCGTCTATAGCGGTATATATCCTAATCTTGGCAACGTAACTTCTCGGATGTAACATTTTACAACATTCCAGGCCTGTCGGTCCCTACGTCTCGGTGGTAACATTACATGTGTCTATAACGTTATATATCCTAACCTAAGGCCACCTAACATCTCGTATGTAATATTTGACAACATTCCTGGCGTGTCGAACCCTACTTCTCGGTGGGAACAGTATATACGTCTATAACGTTATATATCCTAACGTAAGGTAACCTAACATCTCGGATGTAATATTTGACAACATTCCTGGCGTGTCGGACCCTACTTCTCGGTGGGAACAGTATATACGTCTGTAACGTTATATATCCTTATCTAAGGCAACCTAACATCTCGGATGCAATATTTGACAACATTCCTAGCCTGTCGAACCCTACTTCTCGGAGGGAACAGTATATACGTCTATAACGTTATATATCCTAACCTAAGGCAACCTGACAACTCGGATGTAATATTCTACATCATTCCAGGCGTGTCGAACCCTACTTCTCGGTGGGAACATTATATGAGTCTATAACGTTGTATATCCTAATCTAAGGCAACCTATTATCTCAGACGTAATATTTTACAATATTCCTGGCGTGTCGGTGCATACTTTTCGGTGGGAATATTATATGCGTCTATAACGGTCGATATCGTAATCTAAGGCAACCTAACATCTCGGATGCAATATTTGACAACATTCCTGGCCTGTCGAACCCTACTTCTCGGAGGGAACTGTATATACGTCTATAACGGTATATATCCTAATCTAAGGCAACCTAACATCTCGGATGTAACATTTGACAACATTCCAGGCGTGTCGGTCCCTACGTCTCGGTGGTAACATTACATGCGTCTATGACGTTATATATCCTAACCTAAGGCAACCTAACATCTCGGATGCAATATTTGACAACATTCCTGGCCTGTCGAACCCTACTTCTAGGAGGGAACAGTATATACGTCTATAACGTCATATATCCTAACCTAAGGCAACCTGACATCTCGGATGTATTATTCTACAACATTCCAGGCGTGTCGGACCCTACTTCTCGGTGGAAACAGTATATACGTCTGTAACGTCATATATCCTAACCTAAGGCAACCTAACATCTCGGATATAACATTTGACAACATTCCCGGCGTGTTGGAACTCTATGTCTCGGTGGTAACATTACGTGCGTCTATAACGTTATATATGCTAACCTAAGGCAACCTAACATCTCGGATGCAATATTTGACAACATTCCTGGCCTGTCGAAACCTACTTCTCGGAGGGAACAGCATATACGTCTATAACGTCATATATCCTAACCTAAGACAACCTAACATCTCGGATGTAACATTTGACAACTTTCCAGGTGTGTCGGTCCCTACGTCTCGGTGGTAACGTTACATGCGTCTACAACGTTATATATCCTAACCTAAGGCAACCTAACATCTCGGATGTAACATTTGACAACATTCCAGGCGTGTTGGTCCCTACGTCTCGGTGGTAACATTACATGCGTCTATAACGGTATATTTCCTAATCTAAGGCAACCTAACATCTCGGATGCAATATTTGACAACATTCCTGGCCTGTCGAACCCTACTTCTCGGAGGGAACATTATATACGTCTATAACGTTATATATCCTAACCTAAGGCAACCTGACATCTCGGATGTATTATTCTACAACATTCCAGGCGTGTCGGACCCTACTTCTCAGTGGGAACATTATATGCGTCTATAACGTTGTATATCCTAATCTAAGGCAACCTAACATCTCGGATGCAATATTTGATAACATTCCTGGCCTGTCGAACCCTACTTCTCGGAGGGAACAGTATAGACGTCTATAACGTTATATATCCTAACCTAAGGCAACCTGACATCTCGGATGTATTATTCTACAACATTCCAGGCGTGTCGGACCCTACTTCTCGGTGGGAACAGTATATACGTCTGTAACGTCATATATCCTAACCTAAGGCAACCTAACATCTCGGATATAACATTTGACAACATTCCCGGCGTGTTGGAACCCTACGTGTCGGTGGTAACATTACGTGCGTCTATAACGTTATATATGCTAACCTAAGGCAACCTAACATCTCGGATGCAATATTTGACAACATTCCTTGCCTGTCGAAACCTACTTCTCGGAGGGAACAGCATATACGTCTATAACGTCATATATCCTAACCTAAGGCAACCTAACATCTCGGATATAACATTTGACAACATTCCCGGCGTGTTGGAACCCTATGTCTCGGTGGTAACATTACGTGCGTCTATAACGTTATATATGCTAACCTAAGGCAACCTAACATCTCGGATGCAATATTTGACAACATTCCTGGCCTGTCGAACCCTACTTCTCGGAGGGAACAGCATATACGTCTATAACGACATATATCCTAACCTAAGACAACCTAACATCTCGGATGTAACATTTGACAACATTCCAGGTGTGTCGGTCCCTACGTCTCGGTGGTAACGTTACATGCGTCTACAACGTTATATATCCTAACCTAAGGCAACCTAACATCTCGGATGTAACATTTGACAACATTCCAGGCGTGTCGGTCTCTACGTCTCGGTGGTAACATTACATGCGTCTATAACGGTATATTTCCTAATCTAAGGCAACCTAACATCTCGGATGCAATATTTGACAACATTCCTGGCCTGTCGAACCCTACTTCTCGGAGGGAACATTATATACGTCTATAACGTTATATATCCTAACCTAAGGCAACCTGACATCTCGGATGTATTATTCTACAACATTCCAGGCGTGTCGGACCCTACTTCTCAGTGGGAACATTATATGCGTCTATAACGTTGTATATCCTAATCTAAGGCAACCTAACATCTCGGATGCAATATTTGATAACATTCCTGGCCTGTCGAACCCTACTTCTCGGAGGGAACAGTATAGACGTCTATAACGTTATATATCCTAACCTAAGGCAACCTGACATCTCGGATGTATTATTCTACAACATTCCAGGCGTGTCGGACCCTACTTCTCGGTGGGAACAGTATATACGTCTGTAACGTCATATATCCTAACCTAAGGCAACCTAACATCTCGGATATAACATTTGACAACATTCCCGGCGTGTTGGAACCCTACGTGTCGGTGGTAACATTACGTGCGTCTATAACGTTATATATGCTAACCTAAGGCAACCTAACATCTCGGATGCAATATTTGACAACATTCCTTGCCTGTCGAAACCTACTTCTCGGAGGGAACAGCATATACGTCTATAACGTCATATATCCTAACCTAAGGCAACCTAACATCTCGGATATAACATTTGACAACATTCCCGGCGTGTTGGAACCCTATGTCTCGGTGGTAACATTACGTGCGTCTATAACGTTATATATGCTAACCTAAGGCAACCTAACATCTCGGATGCAATATTTGACAACATTCCTGGCCTGTCGAACCCTACTTCTCGGAGGGAACAGCATATACGTCTATAACGACATATATCCTAACCTAAGACAACCTAACATCTCGGATGTTACATTTGACAACATTCCAGGTGTGTCGGTCCCTACGTCTCGGTGGTAACGTTACATGCGTCTACAACGTTATATATCCTAACCTAAGGCAACCTAACATCTCGGATGTAACATTTGACAACATTCCAGGCGTGTCGGTCTCTACGTCTCGGTGGTAACATTACATGCGTCTATAACGGTATATTTCCTAATCTAAGGCAACCTAACATCTCGGATGCAATATTTGACAACATTCCTGGCCTGTCGAACCCTACTTCTCGGAGGGAACACTATATACGTCTATAACGTTATATATCCTAACCTAAGGCAACCTGACATCTCGGATGTATTATTCTACAACATTCCAGGCGTGTCGGACGCTACTTCTCAGTGGAAACATTATATGCGTCTATAACGTTGTATATCCTAATCTAAGGCAACCTAACATCTCGGATGCAATATTTGACAACATTCCTGGCCTGTCGAAGCCTACTTCTCGGAGGGAACAGCATATACGTCTATAACGACATATATCCTAACCTAAGACAACCTAACATCTCGGATATAACATTTGACAAAATTCCCGGCGTGATGGAACCCTACGTCTCGGTGGTAACATTACGTGCGTCTATAACGTTATATATGCTAACCTAAGGCAACCTAACATCTCGGATGCAATATTTGGCAACATTCCTGGCCTGTCGAACCCTACTTCTCGGAGGGAACAGCATATACGTCTATAACGTCATATATCCTAACCTAAGGCAACCTAACATCTCGGATGTAACATTTGAAAACATTCCAGGTGTGTCGGTCCCTACGTCTCGGTGGTAACGTTACATGCATCTACAACATTATATATCCTAACCTAAGGCAACCTAACATCTCGGATGTAACATTTGACAACATTCCAGGCGTGTCGGTCCCTACGTCTCGGTGGTAACATTACATGCGTCTATAACGTTATATATCCTAACCTAAGGCAACCTAACATCTCGGATGCAATATTTGACAACATTCCTGGCCTGTCGAATCCTACGTCTCGGAGGGAACAGCATATACGTCTATAACGTCATATATCCTAACCTAAGACAACCTAACATCTCGGATGTAACATTTGACAACATTCCAGGCGTGTCGGTCCCTATGTCTCGGTGGTAACATTACATGCGTCTATAGCGGTATATATCCTAATCTTGGCAACGTAACTTCTCGGATGTAACATTTTACAACATTCCAGGCCTGTCGGTCCCTACGTCTCGGTGGTAACATTACATGCATCTATAACGTTATATATCCTAACCTAAGGCCACCTAACATCTCGTATGTAATATTTGACAACATTCCTGGCGTGTCGAACCCTACTTCTCGGTGGGAACAGTATATACGTCTGTAACGTCATATATCCTAACCTAAGGCAACCTAACATCTCGGATATAACATTTGACAACATACCCGGCGTGTTGGAACCCTACGTCTCGGTGGTAACATTACGTGCGTCTATAACGTTATATATGCTAACATAAGGCAACCTAACATCTCGGATGCAATATTTGACAACATTCCTGGCCTGTCGAACCCTACTTCTCGGAGGGAACAGTATATACGTCTATAACGTCATATATCCTAACCTAAGGCAACCTAACATCTCGGATGTAACATTAGACAACATTCCAGGCGTGTCGGTCCCTACGTCGCGGTGGTAACATTACATGCGTCTATAACGGTATATTTCCTAATCTAAGGCAACCTAACATCTCGGATGCAATATTTGACAACATTCCTGGCCTGTCGAACCCTACTTCTCGGAGGGAACAGTATATACGTCTATAACGGTATATGTCCTAATCTAAGGCAACCTAACATCTCGGATGCAATATTTGACAACATTCCTGGCCTCTCGAACCCTACTTCTCGCAGGGAACAGTATATACGTCTGTAACGACATATATCCTAACCTAAGACAACCTAACATCTCGGATGTAACATTTGACAACATTCCAGGCGTGTCGGTCCCTACGTCTCGGTGGTAACATTACATGCGTCTATAGCGGTATATATCCTAATCTTGGCAACGTAACTTCTCGGATGTAACATTTTACAACATTCCAGGCCTGTCGGTCCCTACGTCTCGGTGGTAACATTACATGCGTCTATAACGTTATATATCCTAACCTAAGGCCACCTAACATCTCGTATGTAATATTTGACAACATTCCTGGCGTTTCGAACCCTACTTCTCGGTGGGAACAGTATATACGTCTATAACGTTATATATCCTAACGTAAGGTAACCTAACATCACGGATGTAATATTTGACAACATTCCTGGCGTGTCGGACCCTACTTCTCGGTGGGAACAGTATATACGTCTGTAACGTCATATATCCTAACCTAAGGCAACCTAACATCTCGGATATAACATTTGACAACATACCCGGCGTGTTGGAACCCTACGTCTCGTTGGTAACATTACGTGCGTCTATAACGTTGTATATGCTAACCTAAGGCAACCTAACATCTCGGATGCAATATTTGACAACATTCCTGGCCTGTCGAACCCTACTTCTCGGAGGGAACAGTATATACGTCTATAACGTTATATATCCTAACGTAAGGTAACCTAACATCTCGGATGTAATATTTGACAACATTCCTGGCGTGTCGGACCCTACTTCTCGGTGGGAACATTATATACGTCTGTAACGTCATATATCCTAACCTAAGGCAACCTAACATCTCGGATATAACATTTGACAACATACCCGGCGTGTTGGAACCCTACGTCTCGGTGGTAACATTACGTGCGTCTATAACGTTATGTATGCTAACCTAAGGCAACCTAACATCTCGGATGCAATATTTGACAACATTCCTGGCCTGTCGAACCCTACTTCTCGGAGGGAACAGTATATACGTCTATAACGGCATATATCCTAACCTGAGGCAACCTAACATCTCGGATGTAACATTTGACAACATTCCAGGCGTGTCGGTCCCTACGTCTCGGTGGTAACATTACATGCGTCTATAACGGTATATTTCCTAATCTAAGGCAACCTAACATCTCGGATGCAATATTTGACAACATTCCTGGCCTGTCGAACCCTACTTCTCGGAGGGAACAGTATATACGTCTATAACGGTATATGTCCTAATCTAAGGCAAGCTAACATCTCGGATGCAATATTTGACAACATTCCTGGCCTCTCGAACCCTACTTCTCGGAGGGAACAGTATATACGTCTGTAACGACATATATCCTAACCTAAGACAACCTAACATCCCGGATGTAACATTTGACAACATTCCAGGCGTGTCGGTCCCTACGTCTCGGTGGTAACATTACATGCGTCTATAACGTTATATATCCTAACCTAAGGCAACCTAACATCTCGGATGCAATATTTGACAACATTCCTGGCCTGTCGAATCCTACGTCTCGGAGGGAACAGCATATACGTCTATAACGTCATATATCCTAACGTAAGGTAACCTAACATCTCGGATGTAATATTTGACAACATTCCTGGCGTGTCGGACCCTACTTCTCGGTGGGAACAGTATATACGTCTGTAACGTCATATATCCTAACCTAAGGCAACCTAACATCTCGGATATAACATTTGACAACACACCCGGCGTGTTGGAACCCTACGTCTCGTTGGTAACATTACGTGCGTCTATAACGTTGTATATGCTAACCTAAGGCAACCTAACATCTCGGATGCAATATTTGACAACATTCCTGGCCTGTCGAACCCTACTTCTCGGAGGGAACAGTATATACGTCTATAACGTTATATATCCTAACCTAAGGCAACCTGACACCTCGGATGTAATATTCTACATCATTCCAGGCGTGTCGAACCCTACTTCTCGGTGGGAACATTATATGAGTCTATAACGTTGTATATCCTAATCTAGGGCAACCTATTATCTCAGACGTAATATTTTACAATATTCCTGGCGTGTCGGTGCATACTTTTCGGTGGGAATATTATATGCGTCTATAACGGTCGATATCGTAATCTAAGGCAACCTAACATCTCGGATGCAATATTTGACAACATTCCTGGCCTGTCGAACCCTACTTCTCGGAGGGAACTGTATATACGTCTATAACGTTATATATCCTAACGTAAGGCAACCTAACATCTCGGATGTAATATTTGATAACATTCCTGGCGTGTCGGACCTTACTTCTCGGTGGGAACAGTATATACGTCTGTAACGTTATATATCCTTATCTAAGGCAACCTAACATCTCGGATGCAATATTTGACAACATTCCTAGCCTGTCGAACCCTACTTCTCGGAGGGAACAGTATATACGTCTATAACGTTATATATCCTAACCTAAGGCAACCTGACAACTCGGATGTAATATTCTACATCATTCCAGGCGTGTCGAACCCTACTTCTCGGTGGGAACATTATATGAGTCTATAACGTTGTATATCCTAATCTAAGGCAACCTATTATCTCAGACGTAATATTTTACAATATTCCTGGCGTGTCGGTGCATACTTTTCGGTGGGAATATTATATGCGTCTATAACGGTCGATATCGTAATCTAAGGCAACCTAACATCTCGGATGCAATATTTGACAACATTCCTGGCCTGTCGAACCCTACTTCTCGGAGGGAACTGTATATACGTCTATAACGGTATATATCCTAATCTAAGGCAACCTAACATCTCGGATGTAACATTTGACAACATTCCAGGCGTGTCGGTCCCTACGTCTCGGTGGTAACATTACATGCGTCTATGACGTTATATATCCTAACCTAAGGCAACCTAACATCTCGGATGCAATATTTGACAACATTCCTGGCCTGTCGAACCCTACTTCTAGGAGGGAACAGTATATACGTCTATAACGTCATATATCCTAACCTAAGGCAACCTGACATCTCGGATGTATTATTCTACAACATTCCAGGCGTGTCGGACCCTACTTCTCGGTGGAAACAGTATATACGTCTGTAACGTCATATATCCTAACCTAAGGCAACCTAACATCTCGGATATAACATTTGACAACATTCCCGGCGTGTTGGAACTCTATGTCTCGGTGGTAACATTACGTGCGTCTATAACGTTATATATGCTAACCTAAGGCAACCTAACATCTCGGATGCAATATTTGACAACATTCCTGGCCTGTCGAAACCTACTTCTCGGAGGGAACAGCATATACGTCTATAACGTCATATATCCTAACCTAAGACAACCTAACATCTCGGATGTAACATTTGACAACTTTCCAGGTGTGTCGGTCCCTACGTCTCGGTGGTAACGTTACATGCGTCTACAACGTTATATATCCTAACCTAAGGCAACCTAACATCTCGGATGTAACATTTGACAACATTCCAGGCGTGTTGGTCCCTACGTCTCGGTGGTAACATTACATGCGTCTATAACGGTATATTTCCTAATCTAAGGCAACCTAACATCTCGGATGCAATATTTGACAACATTCCTGGCCTGTCGAACCCTACTTCTCGGAGGGAACATTATATACGTCTATAACGTTATATATCCTAACCTAAGGCAACCTGACATCTCGGATGTATTATTCTACAACATTCCAGGCGTGTCGGACCCTACTTCTCAGTGGGAACATTATATGCGTCTATAACGTTGTATATCCTAATCTAAGGCAACCTAACATCTCGGATGCAATATTTGATAACATTCCTGGCCTGTCGAACCCTACTTCTCGGAGGGAACAGTATAGACGTCTATAACGTTATATATCCTAACCTAAGGCAACCTGACATCTCGGATGTATTATTCTACAACATTCCAGGCGTGTCGGACCCTACTTCTCGGTGGGAACAGTATATACGTCTGTAACGTCATATATCCTAACCTAAGGCAACCTAACATCTCGGATATAACATTTGACAACATTCCCGGCGTGTTGGAACCCTACGTGTCGGTGGTAACATTACGTGCGTCTATAACGTTATATATGCTAACCTAAGGCAACCTAACATCTCGGATGCAATATTTGACAACATTCCTTGCCTGTCGAAACCTACTTCTCGGAGGGAACAGCATATACGTCTATAACGTCATATATCCTAACCTAAGGCAACCTAACATCTCGGATATAACATTTGACAACATTCCCGGCGTGTTGGAACCCTATGTCTCGGTGGTAACATTACGTGCGTCTATAACGTTATATATGCTAACCTAAGGCAACCTAACATCTCGGATGCAATATTTGACAACATTCCTGGCCTGTCGAACCCTACTTCTCGGAGGGAACAGCATATACGTCTATAACGACATATATCCTAACCTAAGACAACCTAACATCTCGGATGTAACATTTGACAACATTCCAGGTGTGTCGGTCCCTACGTCTCGGTGGTAACGTTACATGCGTCTACAACGTTATATATCCTAACCTAAGGCAACCTAACATCTCGGATGTAACATTTGACAACATTCCAGGCGTGTCGGTCTCTACGTCTCGGTGGTAACATTACATGCGTCTATAACGGTATATTTCCTAATCTAAGGCAACCTAACATCTCGGATGCAATATTTGACAACATTCCTGGCCTGTCGAACCCTACTTCTCGGAGGGAACAGTATATACGTCTATAACGTTATATATCCTAACCTAAGGCAACCTGACATCTCGGATGTATTATTCTACAACATTCCAGGCGTGTCGGACGCTACTTCTCAGTGGAAACATTATATGCGTCTATAACGTTGTATATCCTAATCTAAGGCAACCTAACATCTCGGATGCAATATTTGACAACATTCCTGGCCTGTCGAAGCCTACTTCTCGGAGGGAACAGCATATACGTCTATAACGACATATATCCTAACCTAAGACAACCTAACATCTCGGATATAACATTTGACAAAATTCCCGGCGTGATGGAACCCTACGTCTCGGTGGTAACATTACGTGCGTCTATAACGTTATATATGCTAACCTAAGGCAACCTGACATCTCGGATGCAATATTTGGCAACATTCCTGGCCTGTCGAACCCTACTTCTCGGAGGGAACAGCATATACGTCTATAACGTCATATATCCTAACCTAAGGCAACCTAACATCTCGGATGTAACATTTGAAAACATTCCAGGTGTGTCGGTCCCTACGTCTCGGTGGTAACGTTACATGCATCTACAACATTATATATCCTAACCTAAGGCAACCTAACATCTCGGATGTAACATTTGACAACATTCCAGGCGTGTCGGTCCCTACGTCTCGGTGGTAACATTACATGCGTCTATAACGTTATATATCCTAACCTAAGGCAACCTAACATCTCGGATGCAATATTTGACAACATTCCTGGCCTGTCGAATCCTACGTCTCGGAGGGAACAGCATATACGTCTATAACGTCATATATCCTAACCTAAGACAACCTAACATCTCGGATGTAACATTTGACAACATTCCAGGCGTGTCGGTCCCTATGTCTCGGTGGTAACATTACATGCGTCTATAGCGGTATATATCCTAATCTTGGCAACGTAACTTCTCGGATGTAACATTTTACAACATTCCAGGCCTGTCGGTCCCTACGTCTCGGTGGTAACATTACATGCATCTATAACGTTATATATCCTAACCTAAGGCCACCTAACATCTCGTATGTAATATTTGACAACATTCCTGGCGTGTCGAACCCTACTTCTCGGTGGGAACAGTATATACGTCTGTAACGTCATATATCCTAACCTAAGGCAACCTAACATCTCGGATATAACATTTGACAACATACCCGGCGTGTTGGAACCCTACGTCTCGGTGGTAACATTACGTGCGTCTATAACGTTATATATCCTAACCTAAGGCAACCTAACATCTCGGATGCAATATTTGACAACATGCCTGGCCTGTCGAATCCTACGTCTCCGAGGGAACAGCATATACGTCTATAACGTCATATATCCTAACCTAAGACAACCTAACATCTCGGATGTAACATTTGACAACATTCCAGGCGTGTCGGTCCCTACGTCTCGGTGGTAACATTACATGCGTCTATAGCGGTATATATCCTAATCTTGGCAACGTAACTTCTCGGATGTAACATTTTACAACATTCCAGGCCTGTCGGTCCCTACGTCTCGGTGGTAACATTACATGCGTCTATAACGTTATATATCCTAACCTAAGGCCACCTAACATCTCGTATGTAATATTTGACAACATTCCTGGCGTGTCGAACCCTACTTCTCGGTGGGAACAGTATATACGTCTATAACGTTATATATCCTAACGTAAGGTAACCTAACATCTCGGATGTAATATTTGACAACATTCCTGGCGTGTCGGACCCTACTTCTCGGTGGGAACAGTATATACGTCTGTAACGTCATATATCCTAACCTAAGGCAACCTAACATCTCGGATATAACATTTGACAACACACCCGGCGTGTTGGAACCCTACGTCTCGTTGGTAACATTACGTGCGTCTATAACGTTGTATATGCTAACCTAAGGCAACCTAACATCTCGGATGCAATATTTGACAACATTCCTAGCCTGTCGAACCCTACTTCTCGGAGGGAACAGTATATACGTCTATAACGTTATATATCCTAACCTAAGGCAACCTGACAACTCGGATGTAATATTCTACATCATTCCAGGCGTGTCGAACCCTACTTCTCGGTGGGAACATTATATGAGTCTATAACGTTGTATATCCTAATCTAAGGCAACCTATTATCTCAGACGTAATATTTTACAATATTCCTGGCGTGTCGGTGCATACTTTTCGGTGGGAATATTATATGCGTCTATAACGGTCGATATCGTAATCTAAGGCAACCTAACATCTCGGATGCAATATTTGACAACATTCCTGGCCTGTCGAACCCTACTTCTCGGAGGGAACTGTATATACGTCTATAACGGTATATATCCTTATCTAAGGCAACCTCACATCTCGGATGCAATATTTGACAACATTCCTAGCCTGTCGAACCCTACTTCTCGGAGGGAACAGTATATACGTCTATAACGTTATATATCCTAACCTAAGGCAACCTGACAACTCGGATGTAATATTCTACATCATTCCAGGCGTGTCGAACCCTACTTCTCGGTGGGAACATTATATGAGTCTATAACGTTGTATATCCTAATCTAAGGCAACCTATTATCTCAGACGTAATATTTTACAATATTCCTGGCGTGTCGGTGCATACTTTTCGGTGGGAATATTATATGCGTCTATAACGGTCGATATCGTAATCTAAGGCAACCTAACATCTCGGATGCAATATTTGACAACATTCCTGGCCTGTCGAACCCTACTTCGAGGAGGGAACTGTATATACGTCTATAACGGTATATATCCTTATCTAAGGCAACCTAACATCTCGGATGCAATATTTGACAACATTCCTAGCCTGTCGAACCCTACTTCTCGGAGGGAACAGTATATACGTCTATAACGTTATATATCCTAACCTAAGGCAACCTGACAACTCGGATGTAATATTCTACATCATTCCAGGCGTGTCGAACCCTACTTCTCGGTGGGAACATTATATGAGTCTATAACGTTGTATATCCTAATCTAAGGCAACCTATTATCTCAGACGTAATATTTTACAATATTCCTGGCGTGTCGGTGCATACTTTTCGGTGGGAATATTATATGCGTCTATAACGGTCGATATCGTAATCTAAGGCAACCTAACATCTCGGATGCAATATTTGACAACATTCCTGGCCTGTCGAACCCTACTTCTCGGAGGGAACTGTGTATACGTCTATAACGGTATATATCCTAATCTAAGGCAACCTAACATCTCGGATGTAACATTTGACAACATTCCAGGCGTGTCGGTCCCTACGTCTCGGTGGTAACATTACATGCGTCTATGACGTTATATATCCTAACCTAAGGCAACCTAACATCTCGGATGCAATATTTGACAACATTCCTGGCCTGTCGAACCCTACTTCTAGGAGGGAACAGTATATACGTCTATAACGTCATATATCCTAACCTAAGGCAACCTGACATCTCGGATGTATTATTCTACAACATTCCAGGCGTGTCGGACCCTACTTCTCGGTGGAAACAGTATATACGTCTGTAACGTCATATATCCTAACCTAAGACGACCTAACATCCCGGATGTAACATTTGACAACATTCCAGGCGTGTCGGTCCCTACGTCTCGGTGGTAACATTACATGCGTCTATAACGTTATATATCCTAACCTAAGGCAACCTAACATCTCGGATGCAATATTTGACAACATTCCTGGCCTGTCGAATCCTACGTCTCGGAGGGAACAGCATATACGTCTATAACGTCATATATCCTAACCTAAGACAACCTAACATCTCTGATGTAACATTTGACAACATTCCAGGCGTGTCGGTCCCTACGTCTCGGTGGTAACATTACATGCGTCTATAGCGGTATATATCCTAATCTTGGCAACGTAACTTCTCGGATGTAACATTTTACAACATTCCAGGCCTGTCGGTCCCTACGTCTCGGTGGTAACATTACATGCGTCTATAACGTTATATATCCTAACCTAAGGCCACCTAACATCTCGTATGTAATATTTGACAACATTCCTGGCGTGTCGAACCCTACTTCTCGGTGGGAACAGTATATACGTCTATAACGTTATATATCCTAACGTAAGGTAACCTAACATCTCGGATGTAATATTTGACAACATTCCTGGCGTGTCGGACCCTGCTTCTCGGTGGGAACAGTATATACGTCTGTAACGTCATATATCCTAACCTAAGGCAACCTAACATCTCGGATATAACATTTGACAACACACCCGGCGTGTTGGAACCCTACGTCTCGTTGGTAACATTACGTGCGTCTATAACGTTGTATATGCTAACCTAAGGCAACCTAACATCTCGGATGCAATATTTGACAACATTCCTGGCCTGTCGAACCCTACTTCTCGGAGGGAACAGTATATACGTCTATAACGTTATATATCCTAACCTAAGGCAACCTGACACCTCGGATGTAATATTCTACATCATTCCAGGCGTGTCGAACCCTACTTCTCGGTGGGAACATTATATGAGTCTATAACGTTGTATATCCTAATCTAGGGCAACCTATTATCTCAGACGTAATATTTTACAATATTCCTGGCGTGTCGGTGCATACTTTTCGGTGGGAATATTATATGCGTCTATAACGGTCGATATCGTAATCTAAGGCAACCTAACATCTCGGATGCAATATTTGACAACATTCCTGGCCTGTCGAACCCTACTTCTCGGAGGGAACTGTATATACGTCTATAACGTTATATATCCTAACGTAAGGCAACCTAACATCTCGGATGTAATATTTGACAACATTCCTGGCGTGTCGGACCTTACTTCTCGGTGGGAACAGTATATACGTCTGTAACGTTATATATCCTTATCTAAGGCAACCTAACATCTCGGATGCAATATTTGACAACATTCCTAGCCTGTCGAACCCTACTTCTCGGAGGGAACAGTATATACGTCTATAACGTTATATATCCTAACCTAAGGCAACCTGACAACTCGGATGTAATATTCTACATCATTCCAGGCGTGTCGAACCCTACTTCTCGGTGGGAACATTATATGAGTCTATAACGTTGTATATCCTAATCTAAGGCAACCTATTATCTCAGACGTAATATTTTACAATATTCCTGGCGTGTCGGTGCATACTTTTCGGTGGGAATATTATATGCGTCTATAACGGTCGATATCGTAATCTAAGGCAACCTAACATCTCGGATGCAATATTTGACAACATTCCTGGCCTGTCGAACCCTACTTCTCGGAGGGAACTGTATATACGTCTATAACGGTATATATCCTTATCTAAGGCAACCTAACATCTCGGATGCAATATTTGACAACATTCCTAGCCTGTCGAACCCTACTTCTCGGAGGGAACAGTATATACGTCTATAACGTTATATATCCTAACCTAAGGCAACCTGACACCTCGGATGTAATATTCTACATCATTCCAGGCGTGTCGAACCCTACTTCTCGGTGGGAACATTATATGAGTCTATAACGTTGTATATCCTAATCTAAGGCAACCTATTATCTCAGACGTAATATTTTACAATATTCCTGGCGTGTCGGTGCATACTTTTCGGTGGGAATATTATATGCGTCTATAACGGTCGATATCGTAATCTAAGGCAACCTAACATCTCGGATGCAATATTTGACAACATTCCTGGCCTGTCGAACCCTACTTCTCGGAGGGAACTGTATATACGTCTATAACGGTATATATCCTTATCTAAGGCAACCTAACATCTCGGATGCAATATTTGACAACATTCCTAGCCTGTCGAACCCTACTTCTCGGAGGGAACAGTATATACGTCTATAACGTTATATATCCTAACCTAAGGCAACCTGACATCTCGGATGTAATATTCTACATCATTCCAGGCGTGTCGGACATTACTTCTCGGTGGGAACATTATATGAGTCTATAACGTTGTGTATCCTAATCTAAGGCAACCTATTATCTCAGACGTAATATTTTACAATATTCCTGGCGTGTCGGTGCATACTTTTCGGTGGGAATATTATATGCGTCTATAACGGTCGATATCGTAATCTAAGGCAACCTAACATCTCGGATGCAATATTTGACAACATTCCTGGCCTGTCGAACTCTACTCCTCGGAGGGAACTGTATATACGTCTATAACGGTATATATCCTAATCTAAGGCAACCTAACATCTCGGATGTAATATTTGACAACATTCCAGGCGTGTCGGTCCCTACGTCTCGGCGGTACCATTACATGCGTCTATAACGTTATATATCCTAACCTAAGGCAACCTAACATCTCGGATGCAATATTTGACAACATTCCTGGCCTGTCGAACCCTACGTCTCGGTGGTAACATTACATGCGTCTATAACGGTATATTTCCTAATCTAAGGCAACCTAACATCTCGGATGCAATATTTGACAACATTTCTGGCCTGTCGAACCCTACTTCTCGGTGGGAACAGTATATACGTCTATAACGTTATATATCCTAACGTAAGGCAACCTAACATCTCGGATGTAATATTTGACAACATTCCTGGCGTGTCGGACCCTACTTCTCGGCGGGAACAGTATATACGTCTGGAACGTCATATATCCTAACCTAAGGCAACCTAACATCTCGGATATAACATTTGACAACATTCCCGGCGTGTTGGAACCCTATGTCTCGGTGGTAACATTACGTGCGTCTATAGCGTTATATATGCTAACCTAAGGCAACCTAACATCTCGGATGCAATATTTGACAACATTCCTGGCCTGTCGAAGCCTACTTCTCGGAGGGAACAGCATATACGTCTATAACGACATATATCCTAACCTAAGACGACCTAACATCTCGGATATAACATTTGACAAAATTCCCGGCGTGTTGGAACCCTACGTCTCGGTGGTAACATTACGTGCGTCTATAACGTTATATATGCTAACCTAAGGCAACCTAACATCTCGGATGCAATATTTGACAACATTTCTGGCCTGTCGAACCCTACTTCTCGGAGGGAACAGCATATACGTCTATAACGTCATATATCCTAACCTAAGGCAACCTAACATCTCGGATGTAACATTTGACAACATTCCAGGTGTGTCGGTCCCTACGTCTCGGTGGTAACGTTACATGCGTCTACAACGTTATATATCCTAACCTAAGGCAACCTAACATCTCGGATGTAACATTTGACAACATTCCAGGCGTGTCGGTCCCTACGTCTCGGTGGTAACATTACATGCGTCTATAACGTTATATATCCTAACCTAAGGCCACCTAACATCTCGTATGTAATATTTGACAACATTCCTGGCGTGTCGAACCCTACTTCTCGGTGGGAACAGTATATACGTCTGGAACGTCATATATCCTAACCTAAGGCAACCTAACATCTCGGATATAACATTTGACAACATACCCGGCGTGTTGGAACCCTACGTCTCGGTGGTAACATTACGTGCGTCTATAACGTTATATATGCTAACCTAAGGCAACCTAACATCTCGGATGCAATATTTGACAACATTCCTGGCCTGTCGAATCCTACTTCTCGGAGGGAACTGCATATACGTCTATAACGTCATATATCCTAACCTAAGACAACCTAACATCTCGGATGTAACATTTGACAACATTCCAGGCGTGTCGGTCCCTACGTCTCGGTGGTAACATTACATGCGTCTATAGCGGTATATATCCTAATCTTGGCAACGTAACTTCTCGGATGTAACATTTTACAACATTCCAGGCCTGTCGGTCCCTACGTCTCGGTGGTAACGTTACATGCGTCTATAAAGTTATATATCCTAACCTAAGGCCACCTAACATTTCGTATGTAATATTTGACAACATTCCTGGCGTGTCGAACCCCACCTCTCGGTGGGAACAGTATATACGTCTATAACGTTATATGTCCTAACGTAAGGTAACCTAACATCTCGGATTTAATATTTGACAACATTCCTGGCGTGTCCGACCCTACTTCTCGGTGGGAACACTATATACGTCTGTAACGTCATATATCCAAACCTAAGGCAACCTAACATCTGGGATATAACATTTGACAACATACCCGGCGTGTTGGAACCCTACGTCTCGTTGGTAACATTACTTGCGTCTATAACGTTATATATGCTAACCTAAGGCAACCTAACATCTCGGATGCAATATTTGACAACATTCCTGGCCTGTCGAACCCTACTTCTCGGAGGGAACAGTATATACGTCTATAACGTTATATATCCTAACCTAAGGCAACCTGACATCTCGGATGTAATATTCTACATCATTCCAGGCGTGTCGAACCCTACTTCTCGGTGGGAACATTATATGAGTCTATAACGTTGTATATCCTAATCTAAGGCAACCTATTATCTCAGACGTAATATTTTACAATATTCCTGGCGTGTCGGTGCATACTTTTCGGTGGGAATATTATATGCGTCTATAACGGTCGATATCGTAATCTAAGGCAACCTAACATCTCGGATGCAATATTTGACAACATTCCTGGCCTGTCGAACCCTACTTCTCGGAGGGAACTGTATATACGTCTATAACGTTATATATCCTAACGTAAGGCAACCTAACATCTCGGATGTAATATTTGACAACATTCCTGGCGTGTCGGACCTTACTTCTCGGTGGGAACAGTATATACGTCTGTAACGTTATATATCCTTATCTAAGGCAACCTAACATCTCGGATGCAATATTTGACAACATTCCTAGCCTGTCGAACCCTACTTCTCGGAGGGAACAGTATATACGTCTATAACGTTATATATCCTAACCTAAGGCAACCTGACAACTCGGATGTAATATTCTACATCATTCCAGGCGTGTCGAACCCTACTTCTCGGTGGGAACATTATATGAGTCTATAACGTTGTATATCCTAATCTAAGGCAACCTATTATCTCAGACGTAATATTTTACAATATTCCTGGCGTGTCGGTGCATACTTTTCGGTGGGAATATTATATGCGTCTATAACGGTCGATATCGTAATCTAAGGCAACCTAACATCTCGGATGCAATATTTGACAACATTCCTGGCCTGTCGAACCCTACTTCTCGGAGGGAACTGTATATACGTCTATAACGGTATATATCCTTATCTAAGGCAACCTAACATCTCGGATGCAATATTTGACAACATTCCTAGCCTGTCGAACCCTACTTCTCGGAGGGAACAGTATATACGTCTATAACGTTGTATATCCTAACCTAAGGCAACCTGACAACTCGGATGTAATATTCTACATCATTCCAGGCGTGTCGAACCCTACTTCTCGGTGGGAACATTATATGAGTCTATAACGTTGTATATCCTAATCTAAGGCAACCTATTATCTCAGACGTAATATTTTACAATATTCCTGGCGTGTCGGTGCATACTTTTCGGTGGGAATATTATATGCGTCTATAACGGTCGATATCGTAATCTAAGGCAACCTAACATCTCGGATGCAATATTTGACAACATTCCTGGCCTGTCGAACCCTACTTCTCGGAGGGAACTGTGTATACGTCTATAACGGTATATATCCTAATCTAAGGCAACCTAACATCTCGGATGTAACATTTGACAACATTCCAGGCGTGTCGGTCCCTACGTCTCGGTGGTAACATTACATGCGTCTATGACGTTATATATCCTAACCTAAGGCAACCTAACATCTCGGATGTAACATTTCACAACATTCCAGGCGTGTCGGTCTCTACGTCTCGGTGGTAACATTACATGCGTCTATAACGGTATATTTCCTAATCTAAGGCAACCTAACATCTCGGATGCAATATTTGACAACATTCCTGGCCTGTCGAACCCTACTTCTCGGAGGGAACAGTATATACGTCTATAACGTTATATATCCTAACCTAAGGCAACCTGACATCTCGGATGTATTATTCTACAACATTCCAGGCGTGTCGGACCCTACTTCTCAGTGGAAACATTATATGCGTCTATAACGTTGTATATCCTAATCTAAGGCAACCTAACATCTCGGATGCAATATTTGACAACATTCCTGGCCTGTCGAACCCTACATCTCGGAGGGAACAGTATATACGTCTATAACGTTATATATCCTAACCGAAGGCAACCTGACATCTCGGATGTAATATTCTACATCATTCCAGGCGTGTCGGACATTACTTCTCGGTGGGAACATTATATGAGTCTATAACGTTGTGTATCCTAATCTAAGGCAACCTATTATCTCAGACGTAATATTTTACAATATTCCTGGCGTGTCGGTGCATACTTTTCGGTCGGAATATTATATGCGTCTATAACGGTCGATATCGTAATCTAAGGCAACCTAACATCTCGCATGCAATATTTGACAACATTCCTGGCCTGTCGAACCCTACTTCTCGGAGGGAACAGTATATACGGCTATAACGTTATATATCCTAACCTAAGGCAACCTGACATCTCGGATGTATTATTCTACAACATTCCAGGCGTGTCAGACCCTACTTCTCAGTGGGAACATTATATGCGTCTATAACGTTGTATATCCTAATCTAAGGCAACCTAACATCTCGGATGCAATATTTGACAACATTCCTGGCCTGTCGAACCCTACATCTCGGAGGGAACAGTATATACGTCTATAGCGGTATATATCCTAATCTAAGGCAACCTAACATCTCGGATGCAATATTTGATAACATTCCTGGCCTGTCGAACCCTACTTCTCGGTGGTAACATTACATGCGTCTATAACGGTATATTTCCTAATCTAAGGCAACCTAACATCTCGGATGCAATATTTGACAACATTCCTGGCCTGTCGAACCCTACTTCTCGGAGGGAACAGTTTATACGTCTATAACGTTATATATCCTAACCTAAGGCAACCTGACATCTCGTATGTATTATTCTACAACATTCCAGGCGTGTCGGACCCTACTTCTCGGTGGGAACAGTATATACGTCTGTAACGTCATATATCCTAACCTAAGGCAACCTAACATCTCGGATATAACATTTGACAACATTCCCGGCGTGTTGGAACCCTACGTGTCGGTGGTAACATTACGTGCGTCTATAACGTTATATATGCTAACCTAAGGCAACCTAACATCTCGGATGCAATATTTGACAACATTCCTGGCCTGTCGAAACCTACTTCTCGGAGGGAACAGCATATACGTCTATAACGTCATATATCCTAACCTAAGACAACCTAACATCTCGGATGTAACATTTGACAACATTCCAGGCGTGTCGGTCCCTACGTCTCGGCGGTACCATTATATGCGTCTATAACGTTATATATCCTAACCTAAGGCAACCTAACATCTCGGATGCAATATTTGACAACATTCCTGGCCTGTCGAACCCTACTTCTCGGAGGGAACAGTATATACGTCTATAACGTCATATATCCTAACCTAAGGCAACCTAACATCTCGAATGTAACATTTGACAACATTCCAGGCGTGTCGAACCCTACTTCTCGGTGGGAACAGTATATACGTCTATAACGTTATATATCCTAACGTAAGGCAACCTAACATCTCGGATGTAATATTTGACAACATTCCTGGCGTGTCGGTCCCTACGTCTCGGTGGTAACGTTACATGCGTCTACAACGTTATATATCCTAACCTAAGGCAACCTAATATCTCGGATGTAACATTTGACAACATTCCAGGCGTGTCGGTCCCTACGTCTCGGTGGTAACATTACATGCGTCTATAACGTTATATATCCTAACCTAAGGCCACCTAACATCGCGGATGCAATATTTGACAACATTCCTGGCCTGTCGAAGCCTACTTCTCGGAGGGAACAGCATATACGTCTATAACGACATATATCCTAACCTAAGACAACCTAACATCTCGGATGTAATATTCGACAACATTCCTGGCGTGTCGGACCCTACTTCTCGGTGGGAACAGTATATACGTCTGTAACGTCATATATCCTAACCTAAGGCAACCTAACATCTCGGATATAACATTTGACAACATACCCGGCGTGTTGGAACCCTACGTCTCGGTGGTAACATTACGTGCGTCTATAACGTTATATATGCTAACCTAAGGCAACCTAACATCTCGGATGTAACATTTGACAACATTCCAGGTGTGTCGGTCCCTACGTCTCGGTGGTAACGTTACATGCGTCTACAACGTTATATATCCTAACCTAAGGCAACCTAATATCTCGGATTTAACATTTGACAACATTCCAGGCGTGTCGGTCCCTACGTCTCGGTGGTAACATTACATGCGTCTATAACGTTATATATCCTAACCTAAGGCCACCTAACATCTCGTATGTAATATTTGACAACATTCCTGGCGTGTCGAACCCTACTTCTCGGTGGGAACAGTATATACGTCTATAACGTTATATATCCTAACGTAAGGTAACCTAACATCTCGGATGTAATATTCGACAACATTCCTGGCGTGTCGGACCCTACTTCTCGGTGGGAACAGTATATACGTCTGTAACGTCATATATCCTAACCTAAGGCAACCTAACATCTCGGATATAACATTTGACAACATACCCGGCGTGTTGGAACCCTACGTCTCGGTGGTAACATTACGTGCGTCTATAACGTTATATATGCTAACCTAAGGCAACCTAACATCTCGGATGCAATATTTGACAACATTCCTGGCCTGTCGAACCCTACTTCTCGGAGGGAACAGTATGTACGTGTATAACGTCATATATCCTAACCTAAGGCAACCTAACATCTCGGATGTAACATTTGACAACATTCCAGGCGTGTCGGTCTCTACGTCTCGGTGGTAACATTACATGCGTCTATAACGGTATATTTCCTAATCTAAGGCAACCTAACATCTCGGATGCAATATTTGACAACATTCCTGGCCTGTCGAACCCTACTTCTCGGAGGGAACAGTATATACGTCTATAACGTTATATATCCTAACCCAAGGCAACCTGACATCTCGGATGTATTATTCTACAACATTCCAGGCGTGTCGGACCCTACTTCTCAGTGGGAACATTGTATGCGTCTATAACGTTGTATATCCTAATCTAAGGCAACCTAACATCTCGGATGCAATATTTGACAACATTCCTGGCCTGTCGAACCCTACATCTCGGAGGGAACAGTATATACGTCTATAACGTTATATATCCTAACCGAAGGCAACCTGACATCTCGGATGTAATATTCTACATCATTCCAGGCGTGTCGGACATTACTTCTCGGTGGGAACATTATATGAGTTTATAACGTTGTGTATCCTAATCTAAGGCAACCTATTATCTCAGACGTAATATTTTACAATATTCCTGGCGTGTCGGTGCATACTTTTCGGTGGGAATATTACATGCGTCTATAACGGTATATTTCCTAATCTAAGGCAACCTAACATCTCGGATGCAATATTTGACAACATTCCTGGCCTGTCGAACCCTACTTCTCGGAGGGAACAGTATATACGTCTATAACGTTATATATCCTAACCTAAGGCAACCTAACATCTCGGATGTATTATTCTACAACATTCCAGGCGTGTCGGACCCTACTTCTCAGTGGGAACATTATATGCGTCTATAACGTTGTATATCCTAATCTAAGGCAACCTAACATCTCGGATGCAATATTTGACAACATTCCTGGCCTGTCGAACCCTACATCTCGGAGGGAACAGTATATACGTCTATAGCGGTATATATCCTAATCTAAGGCAACCTAACATCTCGGATGCAATATTTGATAACATTCCTGGCCTGTCGAACCCTACTTCTCGTAGGGAACAGTATATACGTCTATAACGTTATATATCCTAACCGAAGGCAACCTGACATCTCGGATGTAATATTCTACATCATTCCAGGCGTGTCGGACATTACTTCTCGGTGGGAACATTATATGAGTCTATAACGTTGTGTATCCTAATCTAAGGCAACCTATTATCTCGGACGTAATATTTTACAATATTCCTGGCGTGTCGGTGCATACTTTTCGGTGGGAATATTATATGCGTCTATAACGGTCGATATCGTAATCTAAGGCAACCTAACATCTCGGATGCAATATTTGACAACATTCCTGGCCTGTCGAACTCTACTCCTCGGAGGGAACTGTATATACGTCTATAACGGTATATATCCTAATCTAAGGCAACCTAACATCTCGGATGTAATATTTGACAACATTCCAGGCGTGTCGGTCCCTACGTCTCGGCGGTACCATTACATGCGTCTATAACGTTATATATCCTAACCTAAGGCAACCTAACATCTCGGATGCAATATTTGACAACATTCCTGGCCTGTCGAACCCTACGTCTCGGTGGTAACATTACATGCGTCTATAACGGTATATTTCCTAATCTAAGGCAACCTAACATCTCGGATGCAATATTTGACAACATTTCTGGCCTGTCGAACCCTACTTCTCGGTGGGAACAGTATATACGTCTATAACGTTATATATCCTAACGTAAGGCAACCTAACATCTCGGATGTAATATTTGACAACATTCCTGGCGTGTCGGACCCTACTTCTCGGCGGGAACAGTATATACGTCTGTAACGTCATATATCCTAACCTAAGGCAACCTAACATCTCGGATATAACATTTGACAACATTCCCGGCGTGTTGGAACCCTATGTCTCGGTGGTAACATTACGTGCGTCTATAGCGTTATATATGCTAACCTAAGGCAACCTAACATCTCGGATGCAATATTTGACAACATTCCTGGCCTGTCGAAGCCTACTTCTCGGAGGGAACAGCATATACGTCCATAACGACATATATCCTAACCTAAGACAACCTAACATCTCGGATATAACATTTGACAAAATTCCCGGCGTGTTGGAACCCTACGTCTCGGTGGTAACATTACGTGCGTCTATAACGTTATATATGCAAACCTAAGGCAACCTAACATCTCGGATGTAACATTTGACAACATTCCAGGTGTGTCGGTCCCTACGTCTCGGTGGTAACGTTACATGCGTCTACAACGTTATATATCCTAACCTAAGGCAACCTAACATCTCGGATGTAACATTTGACAACATTCCAGGCGTGTCGGTCCCTACGTCTCGGTGGTAACATTACATGCGTCTATAACGTTATATATCCTAACCTAAGGCCACCTAACATCTCGTATGTAATGTTTGACAACATTCCTGGCGTGTCGAACCCTACTTCTCGGTGGGAACAGTATATACGTCTATAACGTTATATATCCTAACGTAAGGTAACCTAACATCTCGGATGTAATATTCGACAACATTCCTGGCGTGTCGGACCCTACTTCTCGGTGGGAACAGTATATACGTCTGTAAC
Source organism: Xylocopa violacea (assembly GCA_963969225.1). NCBI lineage: Eukaryota > Metazoa > Arthropoda > Insecta > Hymenoptera > Apidae > Xylocopa > Xylocopa violacea. The sequence continues at coordinate 20,651,714 of CAXAJV010000002.1, read as the reverse complement.
GTCATATATCCTAACCTAAGGCAACCTAACATCTCGGATATAACATTTGACAACATTCCCGGCGTGTTGGAACCCTATGCCTCGGTGGTAACATTACGTGCGTCTATAACGTTATATATGCTAACCTAAGGCAACCTAACATCTCGGATGCAATATTTGACAACATTCCTGGCCTGTCGAAGCCTACTTCTCGGGGGGAACAGCATATACGTCTATAACGACATATATCCTAACCTAAGACAACCTAACATCTCGGATATAACATTTGACAAAATTCCCGGCGTGTTGGAACCCTACGTCTCGGTGGTAACATTACGTGCGTCTATAACGTTATATATGCTAACCTAAGGCAACCTAACATCTCGGATGCAATAGTTGACAACATTCCTGGCCTGTCGAACCCTACTTCTCGGTGGGAACAGTATATACGTCTATAACGTTATATATCCTAACGTAAGGTAACCTAACATCTCGGATGTAATATTTGACAACATTCCTGGCGTGTCGGACCCTACTTTTCGGTGGGAACAGTATATACGTCTGTAACGTCATATATCCTAACCTAAGGCAACCTAACATCTCGGATATAACATTTGACAACATACCCGGCGTGTTGGAACCCTACGTCTCGTTGGTAACATTACGTGCGTCTATAACGTTATATATGCTAACCTAAGGCAACCTAACATCTCGGATGCAATATTTGACAACATTCCTGGCCTGTCGAACCCTACTTCTCGGAGGGAACAGTATATACGTCTGTAACGTTATATATCCTAACCTAAGGCAACCTGACACCTCGGATGTAATATTCTACATCATTCCAGGCGTGTCGGTCCCTACGTCTCGGTGGTAACATTACATGCGTCTATGACGTTATATATCCTAACCTAAGGCAACATAACATCTCGGATGCAATATTTGACAACATTCCTGGCCTGTCGAACCCTACTTCTCGGTGGAAACAGTATATACGTCTGTAACGTCATATATCCTAACCTAAGGCAACCTAACATCTCGGATATAACATTTGACAACATTCCCGGCGTGTTGGAACCCTACGTGTCGGTGGTAACATTACGTGCGTCTATAACGTTATATATGCTAACCTAAGGCAACCTAACATCTCGGATGCAATATTTGACAACATTCCTGGCCTGTCGAAACCTACTTCTCGGAGGGAACAGCATATACGTCTATAACGTCATATATCCTAACCTAAGGCAACCTAACATCTCGGATGTAACATTTGACAACATTCCAGGTGTGTCGGTCCCTACGTCTCGGTGGTAACGTTACATGCGTCTACAACGTTATATATCCTAACCTAAGGCAACCTAACATCTCGGATGTAACATTTGACAACATTCCAGGCGTGTCGGTCCCTACGTCTCGGTGGTAACATTACATGCGTCTATAACGTTATATATCCTAACCTAAGGCCACCTAACATCTCGTATGTAATATTTGACAACATTCCTGGCGTGTCGGACCCTACTTCTCGGCGGGAACAGTATATACGTCTATAACGTCATATATCCTAACCTATGGCAACCTAACATCTCGGATGCAATATTTGACAACATTCCTGGCCTGTCGAAGCCTACTTCTCGGAGGGAACAGCATATACGTCTATAACGACATATATCCTAACCTAAGACAACCTAACATCTCGGATATAACATTTGACAAAATTCCCGGCGTGTTGGAACCCTACGTCTCGGTGGTAACATTACGTGCGTCTATAACGTTATATATGCTAACCTAAGGCAACCTAACATCTCGGATGCAATATTTGACAACATTCCTGGCCTGTCGAACCCTACTTCTCGGAGGGAACAGCATATACGTCTATAACGACATATATCCTAACCTAAGACAACCTAACATCCCGGATGTAACATTTGACAACATTCCAGGCGTGTCGGTCCCTACGTCTCGGTGGTAACATTACATGCGTCTATAACGTTATATATCCTAACCTAAGGCAACCTAACATCTCGGATGCAATAGTTGACAACATTCCTGGCCTGTCGAACCCTACTTCTCGGTGGGAACAGTATATACGTCTGTAACGTTATATATCCTAACCTAAGGCAACCTGACACCTCGGATGTAATATTCTACATCATTCCAGGCGTGTCGAACCCTACTTCTCGGTGGGAACATTATATGAGTCTATAACGTTGTATATCCTAATCTAAGGCAACCTATTATCTCAGACGTAATATTTTACAATATTCCTGGCGTGTCGGTGCATACTTTTCGGTGGGAATATTATATGCGTCTGTAACGGTCGATATCGTAATCTAAGGCAACCTAACATCTCGGATGCAATATTTGACAACATTCCTGGCCTGTCGAACCCTACTTCTCGGAGGGAACTGTATATACGTCTATAACGGTATATATCCTAATCTAAGGCAACCTAACATCTCGGATGTAACATTTGACAACATTCCAGGCGTGTCGGTCCCTACGTCTCGGTGGTAACATTACATGCGTCTATGACGTTATATATCCTAACCTAAGGCAACATAACATCTCGGATGCAATATTTGACAACATTCCTGGCCTGTCGAACCCTACTTCTCGGTGGAAACAGTATATACGTCTGTAACGTCATATATCCTAACCTAAGGCAACCTAACATCTCGGATATAACATTTGACAACATTCCCGGCGTGTTGGAACCCTACGTGTCGGTGGTAACATTACGTGCGTCTATAACGTTATATATGCTAACCTAAGGCAACCTAACATCTCGGATGCAATATTTGACAACATTCCTGGCCTGTCGAAACCTACTTCTCGGAGGGAACAGCATATACGTCTATAACGTCATATATCCTAACCTAAGGCAACCTAACATCTCGGATATAACATTTGACAACATTCCCGGCGTGTTGGAACCCTATGTCTCGGTGGTAACATTACGTGCGTCTATAACGTTATATATGCTAACCTAAGGCAACCTAACATCTCGGATGCAATATTTGACAACATTCCTGGCCTGTCGAACCCTACTTCTCGGAGGGAACAGCATATACGTCTAAAACGACATATATCCTAACCTAAGACAACCTAACATCTCGGATGTAACATTTGACAACATTCCAGGTGTGTCGGTCCCTACGTCTCGGTGGTAACGTTACATGCGTCTACAACGTTATATATCCTAACCTAAGGTAACCTAACATCTCGGATGTAATGTTTGACAACATTCCAGGCGTGTCGGTCCCTACGTCTCGGTGGTAACATTACATGCGTCTATAACGGTATATTTCCTAATCTAAGGCAACCTAACATCTCGGATGCAATATTTGACAACATTCCTGGCCTGTCGAACCCTACTTCTCGGAGGGAACAGTATATACGTCTATAGCGGTATATATCCTAATCTAAGGCAACCTAACATCTCGGATGCAATATTTGATAACATTCCTGGCCTGTCGAACCCTACTTCTCGGAGAGAACAGTATATACGTCTATAACGTTATATATCCTAACCGAAGGCAACCTGACATCTCGGATGTAATATTCTACATCATTCCAGGCGTGTCGGACATTACTTCTCGGTGGGAACATTATATGAGTCTATAACGTTGTGTATCCTAATCTAAGGCAACCTATTATCTCAGACGTAATATTTTACAATATTCCTGGCGTGTCGGGGCATACTTTTCGGTGGGAATATTATATGCGTCTATAACGGTCGATATCGTAATCTAAGGCAACCTAACATCTCGGATGCAATATTTGACAACATTCCTGGCCTGTCGAACTCTACTCCTCGGAGGGAACTGTATATACGTCTATAACGGTATATATCCTAATCTAAGGCAACCTAACATCTCGGATGTAACATTTGACAACATTCCAGGCGTGTCGGTCCCTACGTCTCGGTGGTAACGTTACATGCGTCTACAACATTATATTTCCTAATCTAAGGCAACCTAACATCTCGGATGCAATAGTTGACAACATTCCTGGCTTGTCGAACCCTACTTCTTGGAGGGAACAGTATATACGTCTATAACGGTATATGTCCTAATCTAAGGCAACCTAACATCTCGGATGCAATATTTGACAACATTCCTGGCCTCTCGAACCCTACTTCTCGGAGGGAACAGTATATACGTCTGTAACGACATATATCCTAACCTAAGACAACCTAACATCCCGGATGTAACATTTGACAACATTCCAGGCCTGTCGGTCCCTACGTCTCGGTGGTAACATTACATGCGTCTATAACGTTATATATCCTAACCTAAGGCCACCTAACATCTCGTATGTAATATTTGACAACATTCCTGGCGTGTCGAACCCTACTTCTCGGTGGGAACAGTATATACGTCTATAACGTTATACATCCTAACGTAAGGTAACCTAACATCTCGGATGTAATATTTGACAACATTCCTGGCCTCTCGAACCCTACTTCTCGGAGGGAACAGTATATACGTCTGTAACGACATATATCCTAACCTAAGACAACCTAACATCCCGGATGTAACATTTGACAACATTCCAGGCCTGTCGGTCCCTACGTCTCGGTGGTAACATTACATGCGTCTATAACGTTATATATCCTAACCTAAGGCAACCTAACATCTCGGATGCAATAGTTGACAACATTCCTGGCTTGTCGAACCCTACTTCTTGGAGGGAACAGTATATACGTCTATAACGGTATATGTCCTAATCTAAGGCAACCTAACATCTCGGATGCAATATTTGACAACATTCCTGGCCTCTCGAACCCTACTTCTCGGTGGGAACAGTATATACGTCTGTAACGTCATATATCCTAACCTAAGGCAACCTAACATCTCGGATATAACATTTGACAACATACCCGGCGTGTTGGAACCCTATGTCTCGGTGGTAACATTACGTGCGTCTATAACGTTATATATGCTAACCTAAGGCAACCTAACATCTCGGATGCAATATTTGACAACATTGCTGGCCTGTCGAAGCCTACTTCTCGGAGGGAACAGCATATACGTCTATAACGACATATATCCTAACCTAAGACAACCTAAGATCTCGGATATAACATTTGACAAAATTCCCGGCGTGTTGGAACCCTACGTCTCGGTGGTAACATTACGTGCGTCTATAACGTTATATATGCTAACCTAAGGCAACCTAACATCTCGGATGCAATATTTGACAACATTCCTGGCCTGTCGAACCCTACTTCTCGGAGGGAACAGCATATACGTCTATAACGTCATATATCCTAACCTAAGGCAACCTAACATCTCGGATGTAACATTTGACAACATTCCAGGTGTGTCGGTCCCTACGTCTCGGTGGTAACGTTACATGCGTCTACAACGTTATATATCCTAACCTAAGGCAACCTAACATCTCGGATGTAACATTTGACAACATTCCAGGCGTGTCGGTCCCTACGTCTCGGTGGTAACATTACATGCGTCTATAACGTTATATATCCTAACCTAAGGCCACCTAACATCTCGTATGTAATATTTGACAACATTCCTGACGTGTCGAACCCTACTTCTCGGTGGGAACAGTATATACGTCTATAACGTTATATATCCTAACGTAAGGTAACCTAACATCTCGGATGTAATATTCGACAACATTCCTGGCGTGTCGGACCCTACTTCTCGGTGGGAACAGTATATACGTCTGTAACGTCATATATCCTAACCTAAGGCAACCTAACATCTCGGATATAACATTTGACAGCATACCCGGCGGGTTGGAACCCTACGTCTCGCTGGTAACATTACGTGCGTCTATAACGTTATATATGCTAACCTAAGGCAACCTAACATCTCGGATGCAATATTTGACAACATTCCTGGCCTGTCGAACCCTACTTCTCGGAGGGAACAGTATATACGTCTATAACGTTATATATCCTAACCTAAGGCAACCTGACATCTCGGATGTAATATTCTACATCATTCCAGGCGTGTCGAACCCTACTTCTCGGTGGGAACATTATATGAGTCTATAACGTTGTATATCCTAATCTAAGGCAACCTATTATCTCAGACGTAATATTTTACAATATTCCTGGCGTGTCGGTGCATACTTTTCGGTGGGAACATTATATGCGTCTATAACGGTCGATATCGTAATCTAAGGCAACCTAACATCGCGGATGCAATATTTGACAACATTCCTGGCCTGTCGAACCCTACTTCTAGGAGGGAACAGTATATACGTCTATAACGTCATATATCCTAACCTAAGGCAACCTAACTTCTCGGATGTAACATTTGACAACATTCCAGGCGTGTCGGTCCCTACGTCTCGGTGGTAACATTACATGCGTCTATAACGGTATATTTCCTAATCTAAGGCAACCTAACATCTCGGATGCAATATTTGACAACATTCCTGGCCTGTCGAACCCTACTTCTCGGAGGGAACAGTATATACGTCTATAACGTTATATATCCTAACCTAAGGCAACCTGACATCTCGGATGTATTATTCTACAACATTCCAGGCGTGTCGGACCCTACTTCTCGGTGGGAACAGTATATACGTCTGTAACGTCATATATCCTAACCTAAGGCAACCTAACATCTCGGATATAACATTTGACAACATTCCCGGCGTGTTGGAACCCTACGTGTCGGTGGTAACATTACGTGCGTCTATAACGTTATATATGCTAAACTAAGGCAACCTAACATCTCGGATGCAATATTTGACAACATTCCTGGCCTGTCGAAACCTACTTCTCGGAGGGAACAGCATATACGTCTATAACGTCATATATCCTAACCTAAGGCAACCTAACATCACGGATATAACATTTGACAACATTCCCGGCGTGTTGGAACCCTATGTCTCTGTGGTAACATTACGTGCGTCTATAACGTTATATATGCTAACCTAAGGCAACCTAACATCTCGGATGCAATATTTGACAACATTCCTGGCCTGTCGAACCCTACATCTCGGAGGGAACAGTATATACGTCTATAGCGGTATATATCCTAATCTAAGGCAACCTAACATCTCGGATGCAATATTTGATAACATTCCTGCCCTGTCGAACCCTACTTCTCGGAGGGAACAGTATATACGTCTATAACGTTATATATCCTAACCGAAGGCAACCTGACATCTCGGATGTAATATTCTACATCATTCCAGGCGTGTCGGACATTACTTCTCGGTGGGAACAGTATATACGTCTATAACGTTATATATCCTAACGTAAGGCAACCTAACATCTCGGATGCAATATTTGACAACATTCCTGGCCTCTCGAACCCTACTTCTCGGAGGGAACAGTATATACGTCTGTAACGACATATATCCTAACCTAAGACAACCTAACATCCCGGATGTAACATTTGACAACATTCCAGGCCTGTCGGTCCCTACGTCTCGGTGGTAACATTACATGCGTCTATAACGTTATATATCCTAACCTAAGGCCACCTAACATCTCGTATGTAATATTTGACAACATTCCTGGCGTGTCGAACCCTACTTCTCGGTGGGAACAGTATATACGTCTATAACGTTATACATCCTAACGTAAGGTAACCTAACATCTCGGATGTAATATTTGACAACATTCCTGGCCTCTCGAACCCTACTTCTCGGTGGGAACAGTATATACGTCTGTAACGTCATATATCCTAACCTAAGGCAACCTAACATCTCGGATATAACATTTGACAACATACCCGGCGTGTTGGAACCCTATGTCTCGGTGGTAACATTACGTGCGTCTATAACGTTATATATGCTAACCTAAGGCAACCTAACATCTCGGATGCAATATTTGACAACATTGCTGGCCTGTCGAAGCCTACTTCTCGGAGGGAACAGCATATACGTCTATAACGACATATATCCTAACCTAAGACAACCTAAGATCTCGGATATAACATTTGACAAAATTCCCGGCGTGTTGGAACCCTACGTCTCGGTGGTAACATTACGTGCGTCTATAACGTTATATATGCTAACCTAAGGCAACCTAACATCTCGGATGCAATATTTGACAACATTCCTGGCCTGTCGAACCCTACTTCTCGGAGGGAACAGCATATACGTCTATAACGTCATATATCCTAACCTAAGGCAACCTAACATCTCGGATGTAACATTTGACAACATTCCAGGTGTGTCGGTCCCTACGTCTCGGTGGTAACGTTACATGCGTCTACAACGTTATATATCCTAACCTAAGGCAACCTAACATCTCGGATGTAACATTTGACAACATTCCAGGCGTGTCGGTCCCTACGTCTCGGTGGTAACATTACATGCGTCTATAACGTTATATATCCTAACCTAAGGCCACCTAACATCTCGTATGTAATATTTGACAACATTCCTGACGTGTCGAACCCTACTTCTCGGTGGGAACAGTATATACGTCTATAACGTTATATATCCTAACGTAAGGTAACCTAACATCTCGGATGTAATATTCGACAACATTCCTGGCGTGTCGGACCCTACTTCTCGGTGGGAACAGTATATACGTCTGTAACGTCATATATCCTAACCTAAGGCAACCTAACATCTCGGATATAACATTTGACAGCATACCCGGCGGGTTGGAACCCTACGTCTCGCTGGTAACATTACGTGCGTCTATAACGTTATATATGCTAACCTAAGGCAACCTAACATCTCGGATGCAATATTTGACAACATTCCTGGCCTGTCGAACCCTACTTCTCGGAGGGAACAGTATATACGTCTATAACGTTATATATCCTAACCTAAGGCAACCTGACATCTCGGATGTAATATTCTACATCATTCCAGGCGTGTCGAACCCTACTTCTCGGTGGGAACATTATATGAGTCTATAACGTTGTATATCCTAATCTAAGGCAACCTATTATCTCAGACGTAATATTTTACAATATTCTTGGCGTGTCGGTGCATACTTTTCGGTGGGAACATTATATGCGTCTATAACGGTCGATATCGTAATCTAAGGCAACCTAACATCGCGGATGCAATATTTGACAACATTCCTGGCCTGTCGAACCCTACTTCTAGGAGGGAACAGTATATACGTCTATAACGTCATATATCCTAACCTAAGGCAACCTAACTTCTCGGATGTAACATTTGACAACATTCCAGGCGTGTCGGTCCCTACGTCTCGGTGGTAACATTACATGCGTCTATAACGGTATATTTCCTAATCTAAGGCAACCTAACATCTCGGATGCAATATTTGACAACATTCCTGGCCTGTCGAACCCTACTTCTCGGAGGGAACAGTATATACGTCTATAACGTTATATATCCTAACCTAAGGCAACCTGACATCTCGGATGTATTATTCTACAACATTCCAGGCGTGTCGGACCCTACTTCTCGGTGGGAACAGTATATACGTCTGTAACGTCATATATCCTAACCTAAGGCAACCTAACATCTCGGATATAACATTTGACAACATTCCCGGCGTGTTGGAACCCTACGTGTCGGTGGTAACATTACGTGCGTCTATAACGTTATATATGCTAAACTAAGGCAACCTAACATCTCGGATGCAATATTTGACAACATTCCTGGCCTGTCGAAACCTACTTCTCGGAGGGAACAGCATATACGTCTATAACGTCATATATCCTAACCTAAGGCAACCTAACATCACGGATATAACATTTGACAACATTCCCGGCGTGTTGGAACCCTATGTCTCTGTGGTAACATTACGTGCGTCTATAACGTTATATATGCTAACCTAAGGCAACCTAACATCTCGGATGCAATATTTGACAACATTCCTGGCCTGTCGAACCCTACATCTCGGAGGGAACAGTATATACGTCTATAGCGGTATATATCCTAATCTAAGGCAACCTAACATCTCGGATGCAATATTTGATAACATTCCTGCCCTGTCGAACCCTACTTCTCGGAGGGAACAGTATATACGTCTATAACGTTATATATCCTAACCGAAGGCAACCTGACATCTCGGATGTAATATTCTACATCATTCCAGGCGTGTCGGACATTACTTCTCGGTGGGAACAGTATATACGTCTATAACGTTATATATCCTAACGTAAGGCAACCTAACATCTCGGATGCAATATTTGACAACATTCCTGGCCTGTCGAACCCTACTTCTCGGAGGGAACAGCATATACGTCTATAACGTCATATATCCTAACCTAAGGCAACCTAACATCTCGGATATAACATTTGACAACATTCCCGGCGTGTTGGAACCCTATGTCTCGGTGGTAACATTACGTGCGTCTATAACGTTGTATATCCTAATCTAAGGCAACCTAACATCTCGGATGCAATATTTGACAACATTCCTGGCCTGTCGAACCCTACATCTCGGAGGGAACAGTATATACGTCTATAGCGGTATATATCCTAATCTAAGGCAACCTAACATCTCGGATGCAATATTTGATAACATTCCTGGCCTGTCGAACCCTACTTCTCGGAGGGAACAGTATATACGTCTATAACGTTATATATCCTAACCGAACGCAACCTGACATCTCGGATGTAATATTCTACATCATTCCAGGCGTGTCGGACATTACTTCTCGGTGGGAACATTATATGAGTCTATAACGTTGTGTATCCTAATCTAAGGCAACCTATTATCTCAGACGTAATATTTTACAATATTCCTGGCGTGTCGGTGCATACTTTTCGGTGGGAATATTATATGCGTCTATAAAGGTCGATATCGTAATCTAAGGCAACCTAACATCTCGGATGCAATATTTGACAACATTCCTGGCCTGTCGAACCCTACTTCTCGGAGGGAACAGTATATACGTCTATAACGTCATATATCCTAACCTAAGGCAACCTAACATCTCGAATGTAACATTTGACAACATTCCTGGCCTGTCGAACCCTACTTCTCGGAGGGAACAGCATATACGTCTATAACGTCATATATCCTAACCTAAGGCAACCTAACATCTCGGATGTAACATTTGACAACATTCCAGGTGTGTCGGTCCCTACGTCTCGGTGGTAACGTTACATGCGTCTACAACGTTATATATCCTAACCTAAGGCAACCTAACATCTCGGATGTAACATTTGACAACATTCCAGGCGTGTCGGTCCCTACGTCTCGGTGGTAACATTACATGCGTCTATAACGTTATATATCCTAACCTAAGGCCACCTAACATCTCGTATGTAATATTTGACAACATTCCTGACGTGTCGAACCCTACTTCTCGGTGGGAACAGTATATACGTCTATAACGTTATATATCCTAACGTAAGGTAACCTAACATCTCGGATGTAATATTCGACAACATTCCTGGCGTGTCGGACCCTACTTCTCGGTGGGAACAGTATATACGTCTGTAACGTCATATATCCTAACCTAAGGCAACCTAACATCTCGGATATAACATTTGACAGCATACCCGGCGGGTTGGAACCCTACGTCTCGCTGGTAACATTACGTGCGTCTATAACGTTATATATGCTAACCTAAGGCAACCTAACATCTCGGATGCAATATTTGACAACATTCCTGGCCTGTCGAACCCTACTTCTCGGAGGGAACAGTATATACGTCTATAACGTTATATATCCTAACCTAAGGCAACCTGACATCTCGGATGTATTATTCTACAACATTCCAGGCGTGTCGGACCCTACTTCTCGGTGGGAACAGTATATACGTCTGTAACGTCATATATCCTAACCTAAGGCAACCTAACATCTCGGATATAACATTTGACAACATTCCCGGCGTGTTGGAACCCTACGTGTCGGTGGTAACATTACGTGCGTCTATAACGTTATATATGCTAAACTAAGGCAACCTAACATCTCGGATGCAATATTTGACAACATTCCTGGCCTGTCGAAACCTACTTCTCGGAGGGAACAGCATATACGTCTATAACGTCATATATCCTAACCTAAGGCAACCTAACATCACGGATATAACATTTGACAACATTCCCGGCGTGTTGGAACCCTATGTCTCGGTGGTAACATTACGTGCGTCTATAACGTTATATATGCTAACCTAAGGCAACCTAACATCTCGGATGCAATATTTGACAACATTCCTGGCCTGTCGAACCCTACATCTCGGAGGGAACAGTATATACGTCTATAGCGGTATATATCCTAATCTAAGGCAACCTAACATCTCGGATGCAATATTTGATAACATTCCTGCCCTGTCGAACCCTACTTCTCGGAGGGAACAGTATATACGTCTATAACGTTATATATCCTAACCGAAGGCAACCTGACATCTCGGATGTAATATTCTACATCATTCCAGGCGTGTCGGACATTACTTCTCGGTGGGAACAGTATATACGTCTATAACGTTATATATCCTAACGTAAGGCAACCTAACATCTCGGATGCAATATTTGACAACATTCCTGGCCTGTCGAACCCTACTTCTCGGAGGGAACAGCATATACGTCTATAACGTCATATATCCTAACCTAAGGCAACCTAACATCTCGGATATAACATTTGACAACATTCCCGGCGTGTTGGAACCCTATGTCTCGGTGGTAACATTACGTGCGTCTATAACGTTGTATATCCTAATCTAAGGCAACCTAACATCTCGGATGCAATATTTGACAACATTCCTGGCCTGTCGAACCCTACATCTCGGAGGGAACAGTATATACGTCTATAGCGGTATATATCCTAATCTAAGGCAACCTAACATCTCGGATGCAATATTTGATAACATTCCTGGCCTGTCGAACCCTACTTCTCGGAGGGAACAGTATATACGTCTATAACGTTATATATCCTAACCGAACGCAACCTGACATCTCGGATGTAATATTCTACATCATTCCAGGCGTGTCGGACATTACTTCTCGGTGGGAACATTATATGAGTCTATAACGTTGTGTATCCTAATCTAAGGCAACCTATTATCTCAGACGTAATATTTTACAATATTCCTGGCGTGTCGGTGCATACTTTTCGGTGGGAATATTATATGCGTCTATAAAGGTCGATATCGTAATCTAAGGCAACCTAACATCTCGGATGCAATATTTGACAACATTCCTGGCCTGTCGAACCCTACTTCTCGGAGGGAACAGTATATACGTCTATAACGTCATATATCCTAACCTAAGGCAACCTAACATCTCGAATGTAACATTTGACAACATTCCAGGCGTGTCGAACCCTACTTCTCGGTGGGAACAGTATATACGTCTATAACGTTATATATCCTAACGTAAGGCAACCTAACATCTCGGATGTAATATTTGACAACATTCCTGGCGTGTCGGACCCTACTTCTCGGTGGGAACAGTATATACGTCTGTAACGTCATATATCCTAACCTAAGGCAACCTAACATCTCCGATATAACATTTGACAACATTCCCGGCGTGTTGGAACCCTATGTCTCGGTGGTAACATTACGTGCGTCTATAACGTTATATATGCTAACCTAAGGCAACCTAACATCTCGGATGCAATATTTGACAACATTGCTGGCCTGTCGAAGCCTACTTCTCGGAGGGAACAGCATATACGTCTATAACGACATATATCCTAACCTAAGACAACCTAAGATCTCGGATATAACATTTGACAAAATTCCCGGCGTGTTGGAACCCTACGTCTCGGTGGTAACATTACGTGCGTCTATAACGTTATATATGCTAACCTAAGGCAACCTAACATCTCGGATGCAATATTTGACAACATTCCTGGCCTGTCGAACCCTACTTCTCGGAGGGAACAGCATATACGTCTATAACGTCATATATCCTAACCTAAGGCAACCTAACATCTCGGATGTAACATTTGACAACATTCCAGGTGTGTCGGTCCCTACGTCTCGGTGGTAACGATACATGCGTCTACAACGTTATATATCCTAACCTAAGGCAACCTAACATCTCGGATGTAACATTTGACAACATTCCAGGCGTGTCGGTCCCTACGTCTCGGTGGTAACATTACATGCGTCTATAACGTTATATATCCTAACCTAAGGCCACCTAACATCTCGTATGTAATATTTGACAACATTCCTGACGTGTCGAACCCTACTTCTCGGTGGGAACAGTATATACGTCTATAACGTTATATATCCTAACGTAAGGTAACCTAACATCTCGGATGTAATATTCGACAACATTCCTGGCGTGTCGGACCCTACTTCTCGGTGGGAACAGTATATACGTCTGTAACGTCATATATCCTAACCTAAGGCAACCTAACATCTCGGATATAACATTTGACAGCATACCCGGCGGGTTGGAACCCTACGTCTCGCTGGTAACATTACGTGCGTCTATAACGTTATATATGCTAACCTAAGGCAACCTAACATCTCGGATGCAATATTTGACAACATTCCTGGCCTGTCGAACCCTACTTCTCGGAGGGAACAGTATATACGTCTATAACGTTATATATCCTAACCTAAGGCAACCTGACATCTCGGATGTAATATTCTACATCATTCCAGGCGTGTCGAACCCTACTTCTCGGTGGGAACATTATATGAGTCTATAACGTTGTATATCCTAATCTAAGGCAACCTATTATCTCAGACGTAATATTTTACAATATTCCTGGCGTGTCGGTGCATACTTTTCGGTGGGAATATTATATGCGTCTATAACGGTCGATACCGTAATCTAAGGCAACCTAACATCGCGGATGCAATATTTGACAACATTCCTGGCCTGTCGAACCCTACTTCTAGGAGGGAACAGTATATACGTCTATAACGTCATATATCCTAACCTAAGGCAACCTAACTTCTCGGATGTAACATTTGACAACATTCCAGGCGTGTCGGTCCCTACGTCTCGGTGGTAACATTACATGCGTCTATAACGGTATATTTCCTAATCTAAGGCAACCTAACATCTCGGATGCAATATTTGACAACATTCCTGGCCTGTCGAACCCTACTTCTCGGAGGGAACAGTATATACGTCTATAACGTTATATATCCTAACCTAAGGCAACCTGACATCTCGGATGTATTATTCTACAACATTCCAGGCGTGTCGGACCCTACTTCTCGGTGGGAACAGTATATACGTCTGTAACGTCATATATCCTAACCTAAGGCAACCTAACATCTCGGATATAACATTTGAAAACATTCCCGGCGTGTTGGAACCCTACGTGTCGGTGGTAACATTACGTGCGTCTATAACGTTATATATGCTAAACTAAGGCAACCTAACATCTCGGATGCAATATTTGACAACATTCCTGGCCTGTCGAAACCTACTTCTCGGAGGGAACAGCATATACGTCTATAACGTCATATATCCTAACCTAAGGCAACCTAACATCACGGATATAACATTTGAGAACATTCCCGGCGTGTTGGAACCCTATGTCTCGGTGGTAACATTACGTGCGTCTATAACGTTATATATGCTAACCTAAGGCAACCTAACATCTCGGATGCAATATTTGACAACATTCCTGGCCTGTCGAACCCTACATCTCGGAGGGAACAGTATATACGTCTATAGCGGTATATATCCTAATCTAAGGCAACCTAACATCTCGGATGCAATATTTGATAACATTCCTGCCCTGTCGAACCCTACTTCTCGGAGGGAACAGTATATACGTCTATAACGTTATATATCCTAACCGAAGGCAACCTGACATCTCGGATGTAATATTCTACATCATTCCAGGCGTGTCGGACATTACTTCTCGGTGGGAACAGTATATACGTCTATAACGTTATATATCCTAACGTAAGGCAACCTAACATCTCGGATGTAATATTTGACAACATTCCTGGCGTGTCGGACCCTACTTCTCGGTGGGAACAGTATATACGTCTGTAACGTCATATATCCTAACCTAAGGCAACCTAACATCTCGGATATAACATTTGACAACATTCCCGGCGTGTTGGAACCCTATGCCTCGGTGGTAACATTACGTGCGTCTATAACGTTATATATGCTAACCTAAGGCAACCTAACATCTCGGATGCAATATTTGACAACATTCCTGGCCTGTCGAAGCCTACTTCTCGGAGGGAACAGCATATACGTCTATAACGACATATATCCTAACCTAAGACAACCTAAGATCTCGGATATAACATTTGACAAAATTCCCGGCGTGTTGGAACCCTACGTCTCGGTGGTAACATTACGTGCGTCTATAACGTTATATATGCTAACCTAAGGCAACCTAACATCTCGGATGCAATATTTGACAACATTCCTGGCCTGTCGAACCCTACTTCTCGGAGGGAACAGCATATACGTCTATAACGTCATATATCCTAACCTAAGGCAACCTAACATCTCGGATGTAACATTTGACAACATTCCAGGTGTGTCGGTCCCTACGTCTCGGTGGTAACGTTACATGCGTCTACAACGTTATATATCCTAACCTAAGGCAACCTAACATCTCGGATGTAACATTTGACAACATTCCAGGCGTGTCGGTCCCTACGTCTCGGTGGTAACATTACATGCGTCTATAACGTTATATATCCTAACCTAAGGCCACCTAACATCTCGTATGTAATATTTGACAACATTCCTGACGTGTCGAACCCTACTTCTCGGTGGGAACAGTATATACGTCTATAACGTTATATATCCTAACGTAAGGTAACCTAACATCTCGGATGTAATATTCGACAACATTCCTGGCGTGTCGGACCCTACTTCTCGGTGGGAACAGTATATACGTCTGTAACGTCATATATCCTAACCTAAGGCAACCTAACATCTCGGATATAACATTTGACAGCATACCCGGCGGGTTGGAACCCTACGTCTCGCTGGTAACATTACGTGCGTCTATAACGTTATATATGCTAACCTAAGGCAACCTAACATCTCGGATGCAATATTTGACAACATTCCTGGCCTGTCGAACCCTACTTCTCGGAGGGAACAGTATATACGTCTATAACGTTATATATCCTAACCTAAGGCAACCTGACATCTCGGATGTAATATTCTACATCATTCCAGGCGTGTCGAACCCTACTTCTCGGTGGGAACATTATATGAGTCTATAACGTTGTATATCCTAATCTAAGGCAACCTATTATCTCAGACGTAATATTTTACAATATTCCTGGCGTGTCGGTGCATACTTTTCGGTGGGAATATTATATGCGTCTATAACGGTCGATATCGTAATCTAAGGCAACCTAACATCGCGGATGCAATATTTGACAACATTCCTGGCCTGTCGAACCCTACTTCTAGGAGGGAACAG
This sequence comes from Xylocopa violacea, assembly GCA_963969225.1. Lineage (NCBI taxonomy): Eukaryota > Metazoa > Arthropoda > Insecta > Hymenoptera > Apidae > Xylocopa > Xylocopa violacea. Next base: position 20,634,478 of record CAXAJV010000002.1, on the reverse strand, counting down.
TATATACGTCTATAACGTCATATATCCTAACCTAAGGCAACCTAACTTCTCGGATGTAACATTTGACAACATTCCAGGCGTGTCGGTCCCTACGTCTCGGTGGTAACATTACATGCGTCTATAACGGTATATTTCCTAATCTAAGGCAACCTAACATCTCGGATGCAATATTTGACAACATTCCTGGCCTGTCGAACCCTACTTCTCGGAGGGAACAGTATATACGTCTATAACGTTATATATCCTAACCTAAGGCAACCTGACATCTCGGATGTATTATTCTACAACATTCCAGGCGTGTCGGACCCTACTTCTCGGTGGGAACAGTATATACGTCTGTAACGTCATATATCCTAACCTAAGGCAACCTAACATCTCGGATATAACATTTGACAACATTCCCGGCGTGTTGGAACCCTACGTGTCGGTGGTAACATTACGTGCGTCTATAACGTTATATATGCTAAACTAAGGCAACCTAACATCTCGGATGCAATATTTGACAACATTCCTGGCCTGTCGAAACCTACTTCTCGGAGGGAACAGCATATACGTCTATAACGTCATATATCCTAACCTAAGGCAACCTAACATCACGGATATAACATTTGACAACATTCCCGGCGTGTTGGAACCCTATGTCTCTGTGGTAACATTACGTGCGTCTATAACGTTATATATGCTAACCTAAGGCAACCTAACATCTCGGATGCAATATTTGACAACATTCCTGGCCTGTCGAACCCTACATCTCGGAGGGAACAGTATATACGTCTATAGCGGTATATATCCTAATCTAAGGCAACCTAACATCTCGGATGCAATATTTGATAACATTCCTGCCCTGTCGAACCCTACTTCTCGGAGGGAACAGTATATACGTCTATAACGTTATATATCCTAACCGAAGGCAACCTGACATCTCGGATGTAATATTCTACATCATTCCAGGCGTGTCGGACATTACTTCTCGGTGGGAACAGTATATACGTCTATAACGTTATATATCCTAACGTAAGGCAACCTAACATCTCGGATGCAATATTTGACAACATTCCTGGCCTGTCGAACCCTACTTCTCGGAGGGAACAGCATATACGTCTATAACGTCATATATCCTACCCTAAGGCAACCTAACATCTCGGATATAACATTTGACAACATTCCCGGCGTGTTGGAACCCTATGTCTCGGTGGTAACATTACGTGCGTCTATAACGTTGTATATCCTAATCTAAGGCAACCTAACATCTCGGATGCAATATTTGACAACATTCCTGGCCTGTCGAACCCTACATCTCGGAGGGAACAGTATATACGTCTATAGCGGTATATATCCTAATCTAAGGCAACCTAACATCTCGGATGCAATATTTGATAACATTCCTGGCCTGTCGAACCCTACTTCTCGGAGGGAACAGTATATACGTCTATAACGTTATATATCCTAACCGAACGCAACCTGACATCTCGGATGTAATATTCTACATCATTCCAGGCGTGTCGGACATTACTTCTCGGTGGGAACATTATATGAGTCTATAACGTTGTGTATCCTAATCTAAGGCAACCTATTATCTCAGACGTAATATTTTACAATATTCCTGGCGTGTCGGTGCATACTTTTCGGTGGGAATATTATATGCGTCTATAAAGGTCGATATCGTAATCTAAGGCAACCTAACATCTCGGATGCAATATTTGACAACATTCCTGGCCTGTCGAACCCTACTTCTCGGAGGGAACAGTATATACGTCTATAACGTCATATATCCTAACCTAAGGCAACCTAACATCTCGAATGTAACATTTGACAACATTCCAGGCGTGTCGAACCCTACTTCTCGGTGGGAACAGTATATACGTCTATAACGTTATATATCCTAACGTAAGGCAACCTAACATCTCGGATGTAATATTTGACAACATTCCTGGCGTGTCGGACCCTACTTCTCGGTGGGAACAGTATATACGTCTGTAACGTCATATATCCTAACCTAAGGCAACCTAACATCTCCGATATAACATTTGACAACATTCCCGGCGTGTTGGAACCCTATGTCTCGGTGGTAACATTACGTGCGTCTATAACGTTATATATGCTAACCTAAGGCAACCTAACATCTCGGATGCAATATTTGACAACATTGCTGGCCTGTCGAAGCCTACTTCTCGGAGGGAACAGCATATACGTCTATAACGACATATATCCTAACCTAAGACAACCTAAGATCTCGGATATAACATTTGACAAAATTCCCGGCGTGTTGGAACCCTACGTCTCGGTGGTAACATTACGTGCGTCTATAACGTTATATATGCTAACCTAAGGCAACCTAACATCTCGGATGCAATATTTGACAACATTCCTGGCCTGTCGAACCCTACTTCTCGGAGGGAGCAGCATATACGTCTATAACGTCATATATCCTAACCTAAGGCAACCTAACATCTCGGATGTAACATTTGACAACATTCCAGGTGTGTCGGTCCCTACGTCTCGGTGGTAACGTTACATGCGTCTACAACGTTATATATCCTAACCTAAGGCAACCTAACATCTCGGATGTAACATTTGACAACATTCCAGGCGTGTCGGTCCCTACGTCTCGGTGGTAACATTACATGCGTCTATAACGTTATATATCCTAACCTAAGGCCACCTAACATCTCGTATGTAATATTTGACAACATTCCTGACGTGTCGAACCCTACTTCTCGGTGGGAACAGTATATACGTCTATAACGTTATATATCCTAACGTAAGGTAACCTAACATCTCGGATGTAATATTCGACAACATTCCTGGCGTGTCGGACCCTACTTCTCGGTGGGAACAGTATATACGTCTGTAACGTCATATATCCTAACCTAAGGCAACCTAACATCTCGGATATAACATTTGACAGCATACCCGGCGGGTTGGAACCCTACGTCTCGCTGGTAACATTACGTGCGTCTATAACGTTATATATGCTAACCTAAGGCAACCTAACATCTCGGATGCAATATTTGACAACATTCCTGGCCTGTCGAACCCTACTTCTCGGAGGGAACAGTATATACGTCTATAACGTTATATATCCTAACCTAAGGCAACCTGACATCTCGGATGTATTATTCTACAACATTCCAGGCGTGTCGGACCCTACTTCTCGGTGGGAACAGTATATACGTCTGTAACGTCATATATCCTAACCTAAGGCAACCTAACATCTCGGATATAACATTTGACAACATTCCCGGCGTGTTGGAACCCTACGTGTCGGTGGTAACATTACGTGCGTCTATAACGTTATATATGCTAAACTAAGGCAACCTAACATCTCGGATGCAATATTTGACAACATTCCTGGCCTGTCGAAACCTACTTCTCGGAGGGAACAGCATATACGTCTATAACGTCATATATCCTAACCTAAGGCAACCTAACATCACGGATATAACATTTGACAACATTCCCGGCGTGTTGGAACCCTATGTCTCGGTGGTAACATTACGTGCGTCTATAACGTTATATATGCTCACCTAAGGCAACCTAACATCTCGGATGCAATATTTGACAACATTCCTGGCCTGTCGAACCCTACATCTCGGAGGGAACAGTATATACGTCTATAGCGGTATATATCCTAATCTAAGGCAACCTAACATCTCGGATGCAATATTTGATAACATTCCTGCCCTGTCGAACCCTACTTCTCGGAGGGAACAGTATATACGTCTATAACGTTATATATCCTAACCGAAGGCAACCTGACATCTCGGATGTAATATTCTACATCATTCCAGGCGTGTCGGACATTACTTCTCGGTGGGAACAGTATATACGTCTATAACGTTATATATCCTAACGTAAGGCAACCTAACATCTCGGATGCAATATTTGACAACATTCCTGGCCTGTCGAACCCTACTTCTCGGAGGGAACAGCATATACGTCTATAACGTCATATATCCTAACCTAAGGCAACCTAACATCTCGGATATAACATTTGACAACATTCCCGGCGTGTTGGAACCCTATGTCTCGGTGGTAACATTACGTGCGTCTATAACGTTGTATATCCTAATCTAAGGCAACCTAACATCTCGGATGCAATATTTGACAACATTCCTGGCCTGTCGAACCCTACATCTCGGAGGGAACAGTATATACGTCTATAGCGGTATATATCCTAATCTAAGGCAACCTAACATCTCGGATGCAATATTTGATAACATTCCTGGCCTGTCGAACCCTACTTCTCGGAGGGAACAGTATATACGTCTATAACGTTATATATCCTAACCGAACGCAACCTGACATCTCGGATGTAATATTCTACATCATTCCAGGCGTGTCGGACATTACTTCTCGGTGGGAACATTATATGAGTCTATAACGTTGTGTATCCTAATCTAAGGCAACCTATTATCTCAGACGTAATATTTTACAATATTCCTGGCGTGTCGGTGCATACTTTTCGGTGGGAATATTATATGCGTCTATAAAGGTCGATATCGTAATCTAAGGCAACCTAACATCTCGGATGCAATATTTGACAACATTCCTGGCCTGTCGAACCCTACTTCTCGGAGGGAACAGTATATACGTCTATAACGTCATATATCCTAACCTAAGGCAACCTAACATCTCGGATGTAACATTTGACAACATTCCAGGTGTGTCGGTCCCTACGTCTCGGTGGTAACGTTACATGCGTCTACAACGTTATATATCCTAACCTAAGGCAACCTAACATCTCGGATGTAACATTTGACAACATTCCAGGCGTGTCGGTCCCTACGTCTCGGTGGTAACATTACATGCGTCTATAACGTTATATATCCTAACCTAAGGCCACCTAACATCTCGTATGTAATATTTGACAACATTCCTGACGTGTCGAACCCTACTTCTCGGTGGGAACAGTATATACGTCTATAACGTTATATATCCTAACGTAAGGTAACCTAACATCTCGGATGTAATATTCGACAACATTCCTGGCGTGTCGGACCCTACTTCTCGGTGGGAACAGTATATACGTCTGTAACGTCATATATCCTAACCTAAGGCAACCTAACATCTCGGATATAACATTTGACAGCATACCCGGCGGATTGGAACCCTACGTCTCGCTGGTAACATTACGTGCGTCTATAACGTTATATATGCTAACCTAAGGCAACCTAACATCTCGGATGCAATATTTGACAACATTCCTGGCCTGTCGAACCCTACTTCTCGGAGGGAACAGTATATACGTCTATAACGTTATATATCCTAACCTAAGGCAACCTGACATCTCGGATGTATTATTCTACAACATTCCAGGCGTGTCGGACCCTACTTCTCGGTGGGAACAGTATATACGTCTGTAACGTCATATATCCTAACCTAAGGCAACCTAACATCTCGGATATAACATTTGACAACATTCCTGGCGTGTTGGAACCCTACGTGTCGGTGGTAACATTACGTGCGTCTATAACGTTATATATGCTAAACTAAGGCAACCTAACATCTCGGATGCAATATTTGACAACATTCCTGGCCTGTCGAAACCTACTTCTCGGAGGGAACAGCATATACGTCTATAACGTCATATATCCTAACCTAAGGCAACCTAACATCACGGATATAACATTTGACAACATTCCCGGCGTGTTGGAACCCTATGTCTCGGTGGTAACATTACGTGCGTCTATAACGTTATATATGCTAACCTAAGGCAACCTAACATCTCGGATGCAATATTTGACAACATTCCTGGCCTGTCGAACCCTACATCTCGGAGGGAACAGTATATACGTCTATAGCGGTATATATCCTAATCTAAGGCAACCTAACATCTCGGATGCAATATTTGATAACATTCCTGCCCTGTCGAACCCTACTTCTCGGAGGGAACAGTATATACGTCTATAACGTTATATATCCTAACCGAAGGCAACCTGACATCTCGGATGTAATATTCTACATCATTCCAGGCGTGTCGGACATTACTTCTCGGTGGGAACAGTATATACGTCTATAACGTTATATATCCTAACGTAAGGCAACCTAACATCTCGGATGCAATATTTGACAACATTCCTGGCCTGTCGAACCCTACTTCTCGGAGGGAACAGCATATACGTCTATAACGTCATATATCCTAACCTAAGGCAACCTAACATCTCGGATATAACATTTGACAACATTCCCGGCGTGTTGGAACCCTATGTCTCGGTGGTAACATTACGTGCGTCTATAACGTTGTATATCCTAATCTAAGGCAACCTAACATCTCGGATGCAATATTTGACAACATTCCTGGCCTGTCGAACCCTACATCTCGGAGGGAACAGTATATACGTCTATAGCGGTATATATCCTAATCTAAGGCAACCTAACATCTCGGATGCAATATTTGATAACATTCCTGGCCTGTCGAACCCTACTTCTCGGAGGGAACAGTATATACGTCTATAACGTTATATATCCTAACCGAACGCAACCTGACATCTCGGATGTAATATTCTACATCATTCCAGGCGTGTCGGACATTACTTCTCGGTGGGAACATTATATGAGTCTATAACGTTGTGTATCCTAATCTAAGGCAACCTATTATCTCAGACGTAATATTTTACAATATTCCTGGCGTGTCGGTGCATACTTTTCGGTGGGAATATTATATGCGTCTATAAAGGTCGATATCGTAATCTAAGGCAACCTAACATCTCGGATGCAATATTTGACAACATTCCTGGCCTGTCGAACCCTACTTCTCGGAGGGAACAGTATATACGTCTATAACGTCATATATCCTAACCTAAGGCAACCTAACATCTCGAATGTAACATTTGACAACATTCCAGGCGTGTCGAACCCTACTTCTCGGTGGGAACAGTATATACGTCTATAACGTTATATATCCTAACGTAAGGCAACCTAACATCTCGGATGTAATATTTGACAACATTCCTGGCGTGTCGGACCCTACTTCTCGGTGGGAACAGTATATACGTCTGTAACGTCATATATCCTAACCTAAGGCAACCTAACATCTCCGATATAACATTTGACAACATTCCCGGCGTGTTGGAACCCTATGTCTCGGTGGTAACATTACGTGCGTCTATAACGTTATATATGCTAACCTAAGGCAACCTAACATCTCGGATGCAATATTTGACAACATTGCTGGCCTGTCGAAGCCTACTTCTCGGAGGGAACAGCATATACGTCTATAACGACATATATCCTAACCTAAGACAACCTAAGATCTCGGATATAACATTTGACAAAATTCCCGGCGTGTTGGAACCCTATGTCTCGGTGGTAACATCACGTGCGTCTATAACGTTATATATGCTAACCTAAGGCAACCTAACATCTCGGATGCAATATTTGACAACATTCCTGGCCTGTCGAACCCTACTTCTCGGAGGGAACAGCATATACGTCTATAACGTCATATATCCTAACCTAAGGCAACCTAACATCTCGGATGTAACATTTGACAACATTCCAGGTGTGTCGGTCCCTACGTCTCGGTGGTAACGTTACATGCGTCTACAACGTTATATATCCTAACCTAAGGCAACCTAACATCTCGGATGTAACATTTGACAACATTCCAGGCGTGTCGGTCCCTACGTCTCGGTGGTAACATTACATGCGTCTATAACGTTATATATCCTAACCTAAGGCCACCTAACATCTCGTATGTAATATTTGACAACATTCCTGACGTGTCGAACCCTACTTCTCGGTGGGAACAGTATATACGTCTATAACGTTATATATCCTAACGTAAGGTAACCTAACATCTCGGATGTAATATTCGACAACATTCCTGGCGTGTCGGACCCTACTTCTCGGTGGGAACAGTATATACGTCTGTAACGTCATATATCCTAACCTAAGGCAACCTAACATCTCGGATATAACATTTGACAGCATACCCGGCGGGTTGGAACCCTACGTCTCGCTGGTAACATTACGTGCGTCTATAACGTTATATATGCTAACCTAAGGCAACCTAACATCTCGGATGCAATATTTGACAACATTCCTGGCCTGTCGAACCCTACTTCTCGGAGGGAACAGTATATACGTCTATAACGTTATATATCCTAACCTAAGGCAACCTGACATCTCGGATGTATTATTCTACAACATTCCAGGCGTGTCGGACCCTACTTCTCGGTGGGAACAGTATATACGTCTGTAACGTCATATATCCTAACCTAAGGCAACCTAACATCTCGGATATAACATTTGACAACATTCCTGGCGTGTTGGAACCCTACGTGTCGGTGGTAACATTACGTGCGTCTATAACGTTATATATGCTAAACTAAGGCAACCTAACATCTCGGATGCAATATTTGACAACATTCCTGGCCTGTCGAAACCTACTTCTCGGAGGGAACAGCATATACGTCTATAACGTCATATATCCTAACCTAAGGCAACCTAACATCACGGATATAACATTTGACAACATTCCCGGCGTGTTGGAACCCTATGTCTCGGTGGTAACATTACGTGCGTCTATAACGTTATATATGCTAACCTAAGGCAACCTAACATCTCGGATGCAATATTTGACAACATTCCTGGCCTGTCGAACCCTACATCTCGGAGGGAACAGTATATACGTCTATAGCGGTATATATCCTAATCTAAGGCAACCTAACATCTCGGATGCAATATTTGATAACATTCCTGCCCTGTCGAACCCTACTTCTCGGAGGGAACAGTATATACGTCTATAACGTTATATATCCTAACCGAAGGCAACCTGACATCTCGGATGTAATATTCTACATCATTCCAGGCGTGTCGGACATTACTTCTCGGTGGGAACAGTATATACGTCTATAACGTTATATATCCTAACGTAAGGCAACCTAACATCTCGGATGCAATATTTGACAACATTCCTGGCCTGTCGAACCCTACTTCTCGGAGGGAACAGCATATACGTCTATAACGTCATATATCCTAACCTAAGGCAACCTAACATCTCGGATATAACATTTGACAACATTCCCGGCGTGTTGGAACCCTATGTCTCGGTGGTAACATTACGTGCGTCTATAACGTTGTATATCCTAATCTAAGGCAACCTAACATCTCGGATGCAATATTTGACAACATTCCTGGCCTGTCGAACCCTACATCTCGGAGGGAACAGTATATACGTCTATAGCGGTATATATCCTAATCTAAGGCAACCTAACATCTCGGATGCAATATTTGATAACATTCCTGGCCTGTCGAACCCTACTTCTCGGAGGGAACAGTATATACGTCTATAACGTTATATATCCTAACCGAACGCAACCTGACATCTCGGATGTAATATTCTACATCATTCCAGGCGTGTCGGACATTACTTCTCGGTGGGAACATTATATGAGTCTATAACGTTGTGTATCCTAATCTAAGGCAACCTATTATCTCAGACGTAATATTTTACAATATTCCTGGCGTGTCGGTGCATACTTTTCGGTGGGAATATTATATGCGTCTATAAAGGTCGATATCGTAATCTAAGGCAACCTAACATCTCGGATGCAATATTTGACAACATTCCTGGCCTGTCGAACCCTACTTCTCGGAGGGAACAGTATATACGTCTATAACGTCATATATCCTAACCTAAGGCAACCTAACATCTCGAATGTAACATTTGACAACATTCCAGGCGTGTCGAACCCTACTTCTCGGTGGGAACAGTATATACGTCTATAACGTTATATATCCTAACGTAAGGCAACCTAACATCTCGGATGTAATATTTGACAACATTCCTGGCGTGTCGGACCCTACTTCTCGGTGGGAACAGTATATACGTCTGTAACGTCATATATCCTAACCTAAGGCAACCTAACATCTCCGATATAACATTTGACAACATTCCCGGCGTGTTGGAACCCTATGTCTCGGTGGTAACATTACGTGCGTCTATAACGTTATATATGCTAACCTAAGGCAACCTAACATCTCGGATGCAATATTTGACAACATTGCTGGCCTGTCGAAGCCTACTTCTCGGAGGGAACAGCATATACGTCTATAACGACATATATCCTAACCTAAGACAACCTAAGATCTCGGATATAACATTTGACAAAATTCCCGGCGTGTTGGAACCCTATGTCTCGGTGGTAACATCACGTGCGTCTATAACGTTATATATGCTAACCTAAGGCAACCTAACATCTCGGATGCAATATTTGACAACATTCCTGGCCTGTCGAACCCTACTTCTCGGAGGGAACAGCATATACGTCTATAACGTCATATATCCTAACCTAAGGCAACCTAACATCTCGGATGTAACATTTGACAACATTCCAGGTGTGTCGGTCCCTACGTCTCGGTGGTAACGTTACATGCGTCTACAACGTTATATATCCTAACCTAAGGCAACCTAACATCTCGGATGTAACATTTGACAACATTCCAGGCGTGTCGGTCCCTACGTCTCGGTGGTAACATTACATGCGTCTATAACGTTATATATCCTAACCTAAGGCCACCTAACATCTCGTATGTAATATTTGACAACATTCCTGACGTGTCGAACCCTACTTCTCGGTGGGAACAGTATATACGTCTATAACGTTATATATCCTAACGTAAGGTAACCTAACATCTCGGATGTAATATTCGACAACATTCCTGGCGTGTCGGACCCTACTTCTCGGTGGGAACAGTATATACGTCTGTAACGTCATATATCCTAACCTAAGGCAACCTAACATCTCGGATATAACATTTGACAGCATACCCGGCGGGTTGGAACCCTACGTCTCGCTGGTAACATTACGTGCGTCTATAACGTTATATATGCTAACCTAAGGCAACCTAACATCTCGGATGCAATATTTGACAACATTCCTGGCCTGTCGAACCCTACTTCTCGGAGGGAACAGTATATACGTCTATAACGTTATATATCCTAACCTAAGGCAACCTGACATCTCGGATGTAATATTCTACATCATTCCAGGCGTGTCGAACCCTACTTCTCGGTGGGAACATTATATGAGTCTATAACGTTGTATATCCTAATCTAAGGCAACCTATTATCTCAGACGTAATATTTTACAATATTCCTGGCGTGTCGGTGCATACTTTTCGGTGGGAATATTATATGCGTCTATAACGGTCGATATCGTAATCTAAGGCAACCTAACATCGCGGATGCAATATTTGACAACATTCCTGGCCTGTCGAACCCTACTTCTAGGAGGGAACAGTATATACGTCTATAACGTCATATATCCTAACCTAAGGCAACCTAACTTATCGGATGTAACATTTGACAACATTCCAGGCGTGTCGGTCCCTACGTCTCGGTGGTAACATTACATGCGTCTATAACGGTATATTTCCTAATCTAAGGCAACCTAACATCTCGGATGCAATATTTGACAACATTCCTGGCGTGTCGGACCCTACTTCTCGGTTGGAACAGTATATACGTCTGTAACGTCATATATCCTAACCTAAGGCAACCTAACATCTCGGATGTATTATTCTACAACATTCCAGGCGTGTCGGACCCTACTTCTCGGTGGGAACAGTATATACGTCTGTAACGTCATATATCCTAACCTAAGGCAACCTAACATCTCGGATATAACATTTGACAACATTCCCGGCGTGTTGGAACCCTACGTGTCGGTGGTAACATTACGTGCGTCTATAACTTTATATATGCTAAACTAAGGCAACCTAACATCTCGGATGCAATATTTGACAACATTCCTGGCCTGTCGAAACCTACTTCTCGGAGGGAACAGCATATACGTCTATAACGTCATATATCCTAACCTAAGGAAACCTAACATCACGGATATAACATTTGACAACATTCCCGGCGTGTTGGAACCCTATGTCTCGGTGGTAACATTACGTGCGTCTATAACGTTATATATGCTAACCTAAGGCAACCTAACATCTCGGATGCAATATTTGACAACATTCCTGGCCTGTCGAACCCTACATCTCGGAGGGAACAGTATATACGTCTATAGCGGTATATATCCTAACCGAAGTCAACCTGACATCTCGGATGTAATATTCTACATCATTCCAGGCGTGTCGGACATTACTTCTCGGTGGGAACAGTATATACGTCTATAACGTTATATATCCTAACGTAAGGCAACCTAACATCTCGGATGTAATATTTGACAACATTCCTGGCGTGTCGGACCCTACTTCTCGGTTGGAACAGTATATACGTCTGTAACGTCATATATCCTAACCTAAGGCAACCTAACATCTCGGATATAAAATTTGACAACATTCCCGGCGTGTTGGAACCCTATGCCTCGGTGGTAACATTACGTGCGTCTATAATGTTATATATGCTAACCTAAGGCAACCTAACATCTCGGATGCAATATTTGACAACATTCCTGGCCTGTCGAAGCCTACTTCTCGGAGGGAACAGCATATACGTCTATAACGACATATATCCTAACCTAAGACAACCTAACATCTCGGATATAACATTTGACAAAATTCCCGGCGTGTTGGAACCCTACGTCTCGGTGGTAACATTACGTGCGTCTATAACGTTATATATGCTAACCTAAGGCAACCTAACATCTCGGATGCAATATTTGACAACATTCCTGGCCTGTCGAACCCTACTTCTCGGAGGGAACAGCATATACGTCTATAACGTCATATATCCTAACCTAAGGCAACCTAACATCTCGGATGTAACATTTGACAACATCCCAGGTGTGTCGGTCCCTACGTCTCGGTGGTAACGTTACATGCGTCTACAACATTATATTTCCTAATCTAAGGCAACCTAACATCTCGGATGCAATAGTTGACAACATTCCTGGCCTGTCAAACCCTACTTCTTGGAGGGAACAGTATATACGTCTATAACGGTATATGTCCTAATCTAAGGCAACCTAACATCTCGGATGCAATATTTGACAACATTCCTGGCCTCTCGAACCCTACTTCTCGGAGGGAACAGTATATACGTCTGTAACGACATATATCCTAACCTAAGACAACCTAACATCCCGGATGTAACATTTGACAACATTCCAGGCGTGTCGGTCCCTACGTCTCGGTGGTAACATTACATGCGTCTATAACGTTATATATCCTAACCTAAGGCAACCTAACATCTCGGATGCAATAGTTGACAACATTCCTGGCCTGTCGAACCCTACTTCTTGGAGGGAACAGTATATACGTCTATAACGGTATATGTCCTAATCTAAGGCAACCTAACATCTCGGATGCAATATTTGACAACATTCCTGGCCTCTCGAACCCTACTTCTCGGAGGGAACAGTATATACGTCTGTAACGACATATATCCTAACCTAAGACAACCTAACATCCCGGATGTAACATTTGACAACATTCCAGGCCTGTCGGTCCCTACGTCTCGGTGGTAACATTACATGCGTCTATAACGTTATATATCCTAACCTAAGGCCACCTAACATCTCGTATGTAATATTTGACAACATTCCTGGCGTGTCGAACCCTACTTCTCGGTGGGAACAGTATATACGTCTATAACGTTATATATCCTAACGTAAGGTAACCTAACATCTCGGATGTAATATTTGACAACATTCCTGGCGTGTCGGACCCTACTTTTCGGTGGGAACAGTATATACGTCTGTAACGTCATATATCCTAACCTAAGGCAACCTAACATCTCGGATATAACATTTGACAACATACCCGGCGTGTTGGAACCCTACGTCTCGTTGGTAACATTACGTGCGTCTATAACGTTATATATGCTAACCTAAGGCAACCTAACATCTCGGATGCAATATTTGACAACATTCCTGGCCTGTCGAACCCTACTTCTCGGAGGGAACAGTATATACGTCTGTAACGTTATATATCCTAACCTAAGGCAACCTGACACCTCGGATGTAATATTCTACATCATTCCAGGCGTGTCGAACCCTACTTCTCGGTGGGAACATTATATGAGTCTATAACGTTGTATATCCTAATCTAAGGCAACCTATTATCTCAGACGTAATATTTTACAATATTCCTGGCGTGTCGGGGCATACTTTTCGGTGGGAATATTATATGCGTCTATAACGGTCGATATCGTAATCTAAGGCAACCTAACATTTCGGATGCAATATTTGACAACATTCCTGGCCTGTCGAACCCTACTTCTCGGAGGGACCAGTATATACGTCTGTAACGACATATATCCTAACCTAAGACAACCTAACATCCCGGATGTAACATTTGACAACATTCCAGGCGTGTCGGTCCCTACGTCTCGGTGGTAACATTACATGCGTCTATAACGTTATATATCCTAACCTAAGGCAACCTAACACCTCGGATGCAATATTTGACAACATTCCTGGCCTGTCGAATCCTACTTCTCGGAGGGAACAGCATATACGTCTATAACGTCATATATCCTAACCTAAGACAACCTAACATCTCGGATGTAATATTTGACAACATTCCTGGCGTGTCGGACCCTACTTCTCGGCGGGAACAGCATATACGTGTATAACGTCATATATCCTAACCTAAGGCAACCTAACATCTCGGATGTAACATTTGACAACATTCCAGGTGTGTCGGTCCCTACGTCTCGGTGGTAACGTTACATGCGTCTACAACGTTATATATCCTAACCTAAGGCAACCTAACATCTCGGATGTAACATTTGACAACATTCCAGCCGTGTCGGTCCCTACGTCTCGGTGGTAACATTACATGCGTCTATAACGTTATATATCCTAACCTAAGGCCACCTAACATCTCGTATGTAATATTTGACAACATTCCTGGCGTGTCGAACCCTACTTCTCCGTGGGAACAGTATATACGTCTATAACGTTATATATCCTAACGTAAGGTAACCTAACATCTCGGATGTAATATTCGACAACATTCCTGGCGTGTCGGACCCTACTTCTCGGTGGGAACAGTATATACGTCTGTAACGTCATATATCCTAACCTAAGGCAACCTAACATCTCGGATATAACATTTGACAACATACCCGGCGTGTTGGAACCCTACGTCTCGGTGGTAACATCACGTGCGTCTATAACGTTATATATGCTAACCTAAGGCAACCTAACATCTCGGATGCAATATTTGACAACATTCCTGGCCTGTCGAAGCCTACTTCTCGGAGGGAACAGCATATACGTCTATAACGTCATATATCCTAACCTAAGGCAACCTAACATCTCGGATGTAACATTTGACAACATTCCAGGTGTGTCGGTCCCTACGTCTCGGTGGTAACGTTACATGCGTCTACAACGTTATATATCCTAACCTAAGGCAACCTAACATCTCGGATGTAACATTTGACAACATTCCAGGCGTGTCGGTCCCTAAGTCTCGGTGGTAACATTACATGCGTCTATAACGTTATATATCCTAACCTAAGGCAACCTAACACCTCGGATGCAATATTTGACAACATTCCTGGCCTGTCGAATCCTACTTCTCGGAGGGAACAGCATATACGTCTATAACGTCATATATCCTAACCTAAGACAACCTAACATCTCGGATGTAACATTTGACAACATTCCAGGCGTGTCGGTCCCTACGTCTCGGTGGTAACATTACATGCGTCTATAGCGGTATATATCCTAATCTTGGCAACGTAACTTCTCGGATGTAACATTTTACAACATTCCAGGCCTGTCGGTCCCTACGTCTCGGTGGTAACATTACATGCGTCTATAAAGTTATATATCCTAACCTAAGGCCACCTAACATCTCGTATGTAATATTTGACAACATTCCTGGCGTGTCGAACCCCACCTCTCGGTGGGAACAGTATATACGTCTATAACGTTATATGTCCTAACGTAAGGTAACCTAACATCTCGGATGTAATATTTGACAACATTCCTGGCGTGTCGGACCCTACTTCTCGGTGGGAACACTATATACGTCTGTAACGTCATATATCCAAACCTAAGGCAACCTAACATCTCGGATATAACATTTGACAACATACCCGGCGTGTTGGAACCCTACGTCTCGTTGGTAACATTACGTGCGTCTATAACGTTATATATGCTAACCTAAGGCAACCTAACATCTCGGATGCAATATTTGACAACATTCCTGGCCTGTCGAACCCTACTTCTCGGAGGGAACAGTATATACGTCTATAACGTTATATATCCTAACCTAAGGCAACCTGACATCTCGGATGTAATATTCTACATCATTCCAGGCGTGTCGAACCCTACTTCTCGGTGGGAACATTATATGAGTCTATAACGTTGTATATCCTAATCTAAGGCAACCTATTATCTCAGACGTAATATTTTACAATATTCCTGGCGTGTCGGTGCATACTTTTCGGTGGGAATATTATATGCGTCTATAACGGTCGATATCGTAATCTAAGGTAACCTAACATCGCGGATGCAATATTTGACAACATTCCTGGCCTGTCGAACCCTACTTCTCGGAGGGAACTGTATATACGTCTATAACGGTATATATCCTAATCTAAGGCAACCTAACATCTCGGATGTAACATTTGACAACATTCCAGGCGTGTCGGTCCCTACGTCTCGGTGGTAACATTACATGCGTCTATGACGTTATATATCCTAACCTAAGGCAACCTAACATCTCGGATGCAATATTTGACAACATTCCTGGCCTGTCGAACCCTACTTCTCGGAGGGAACAGTATATGCGTCTATAACGTTATATATCCTAACCTAAGGCAACCTGACATCTCGGATGTATTATTCTACAACATTCCAGGCGTGTCGGACCCTACTTCTCGGTGGGAACAGTATATACGTCTGTAACGTCATATATCCTAACCTAAGGCAACCTAACATCTCGGATATAACATTTGACAACATTCCCGGCGTGTTGGAACCCTACGTGTCGGTGGTAACATTACGTGCGTCTATAACGTTATATATGCTAAACTAAGGCAACCTAACATCTCGGATGCAATATTTGACAACATTCCTGGCCTGTCGAAACCTACTTCTCGGAGGGAACAGCATATACCTCTATAACGTCATATATCCTAACCTAAGGCAACCTAACATCTCGGATATAACATTTGACAACATTCCCGGCGTGTTGGAACCCTATGTCTCGGTGGTAACATTACGTGCGTCTATAACGTTATATATGCTAACCTAAGGCAACCTAACATCTCGTATGCAATATTTGACAACATTCCTGGCCTGTCGAACCCTACATCTCGGAGGGAACAGTATATACGTCTATAGCGGTATATATCCTAATCTAAGGCAACCTAACATCTCGGATGCAATATTTGATAACATTCCTGCCCTGTCGAACCCTACTTCTCGGAGGGAACAGTATATACGTCTATAACGTTATATATCCTAACCGAAGGCAACCTGACATCTCGGATGTAATATTCTACATCATTCCAGGCGTGTCGGACATTACTTCTCGGTGGGAACATTATATGAGTCTATAACGTTGTGTATCCTAATCTAAGGCAACCTATTATCTCAGACGTAATATTTTACAATATTCCTGGCGTGTCGGTGCATACTTTTCGGTGGGAATATTATATGCGTCTATAACGGTCGATATCGTAATCTAAGGCAACCTAACATCTCGGATGCAATATTTGACAACATTCCTGGCCTGTCGAACACTACTTCTCGGAGGGAACAGTATATACGTCTATAACGTCATATATCCTAACCTAAGGCAACCTAACATCTCGAATGTAACATTTGACAACATTCCAGGCGTGTCGAACCCTACTTCTCGGTGGGAACAGTATATACGTCTATAACGTTATATATCCTAACGTAAGGCAACCTAACATCTCGGATGTAATATTTGACAACATTCCTGGCGTGTCGGACCCTACTTCTCGGTGGGAACAGTATATACGTCCGTAACGTCATATATCCTAACCTAAGGCAACCTAACATCTCGGATATAACATTTGACAACATTCCCGGCGTGTTGGAACCCTATGTCTCGGTGATAACATTACGTGCGTCTATAACGTTATATATGCTAACCTAAGGCAACCTAACATCTCGGATGCAATATTTGACAACATTCCTGGCCTGTCGAAGCCTACTTCTCGGAGGGAACAGCATATACGTCTATAACGACATATATCCTAACCTAAGACAACCTAACATCTCGGATATAACATTTGACAAAATTCCCGGCGTGTTGGAACCCTACGTCTCGGTGGTAACATTACGTGCGTCTATGACGTTATATATGCTAACCTAAGGCAACCTAACATCTCGGATGCAATATTTGACAACATTCCTGGCCTGTCGAACCCTACTTCTCGGAGGGAACAGCATATACGTCTATAACGTCATATATCCTAACCTAAGGCAACCTAACATCTCGGATGTAACATTTGACAACATTCCAGGCGTGTCGGTCCCTACGTCTCGGTGGTAACATTACATGCGTCTATAACGTTATATATCCTAACCTAAGGCAACCTAACACCTCGGATGCAATATTTGACAACATTCCTGGCCTGTCGAATCCTACTTCTCGGAGGGAACAGCATATACGTCTATAACGTGATATATCCTAACCTAAGACAACCTAACATCTCGGATGTAACATTTGACAACATTCCAGGCGTGTCGGTCCCTACGTCTCGGTGGTAACATTACATGCGTCTATAGCGGTATATATCCTAATCTTGGCAACGTAACTTCTCGGATGTAACATTTTACAACATTCCAGGCCTGTCGGTCCCTACGTCTCGGTGGTAACATTACATGCGTCTATAAAGTTATATATCCTAACCTAAGGCCACCTAACATCTCGTATGTAATATTTGACAACATTCCTGGCGTGTCGAACCCCACCTCTCGGTGGGAACAGTATATACGTCTATAACGTTATATGTCCTAACGTAAGGTAACCTAACATGTCGGATGTAATATTTGACAACATTCCTGGCGTGTCGGACCCTACTTCTCGGTGGGAACACTATATACGTCTGTAACGTCATATATCCAAACCTAAGGCAACCTATCATCTCGGATATAACATTTGACAACATACCCGGCGTGTTGGAACCCTACGTCTCGTTGGTAACATTACGTGCGTCTATAACGTTATATATGCTAACCTAAGGCAACCTAACATCTCGGATGCAATATTTGACAACATTCCTGGCCTGTCGAACCCTACTTCTCGGAGGGAACAGTATATACGTCTATAACGTTATATATCCTAACCTAAGGCAACCTGACATCTCGGATGTAATATTCTACATCATTCCAGGCGTGTCGAACCCTACTTCTCGGTGGGAACATTATATGAGTCTATAACGTTGTATATCCTAATCTAAGGCAACCTATTATCTCAGACGTAATATTTTACAATATTCCTGGCGTGTCGGTGCATACTTTTCGGTGGGAATATTATATGCGTCTATAACGGTCGATATCGTAATCTAAGGTAACCTAACATCGCGGATGCAATATTTGACAACATTCCTGGCCTGTCGAACCCTACTTCTCGGAGGGAACTGTATATACGTCTATAACGGTATATATCCTAATCTAAGGCAACCTAACATCTCGGATGTAACATTTGACAACATTCCAGGCGTGTCGGTCCCTACGTCTCGGTGGTAACATTACATGCGTCTATGACGTTATATATCCTAACCTAAGGCAACCTAACATCTCGGATGCAATATTTGACAACATTCCTGGCCTGTCGAACCCTACTTCTCGGAGGGAACAGTATATACGTCTATAACGTTATATATCCTAACCTAAGGCAACCTGACATCTCGAATGTAATATTCTACATCATTCCAGGCGTGTCGAACCCTACTTCTCGGTGGGAACATTATATGAGTCTATAACGTTGTATATCCTAATCTAAGGCAACCTATTATCTCAGACGTAATATTTTACAATATTCCTGGCGTGTCGGTGCATACTTTTCGGTGGGAATATTATATGCGTCTATAACGGTCGATATCGTAATCTAAGGCAACCTAACATCGCGGATGCAATATTTGACAACATTCCTGGCCTGTCGAACCCTACTTCTAGGAGGGAACAGTATATACGTCTATAACGTCATATATCCTAACCTAAGGCAACCTAACTTGTCGGATGTAACATTTGACAACATTCCAGGCGTGTCGGTCCCTACGTCTCGGTGGTAACATTACATGCGTCTATAACGGTATATTTCCTAATCTAAGGCAACCTAACATCTCGGATGCAATATTTGACAACATTCCTGGCCTGTCGAACCCTACTTCTCGGAGGGAACAGTATATACGTCTATAACGTTATATATCCTAACCTAAGGCAACCTGACATCTCGGATGTATTATTCTACAACATTCCAGGCGTGTCGGACCCTACTTCTCGGTGGGAACAGTATATACGTCTGTAACGTCATATATCCTAACCTAAGGCAACCTAACATCTCGGATATAACATTTGACAACATTCCCGGCGTGTTGGAACCCTACGTGTCGGTGGTAACATTACGTGCGTCTATAACGTTATATATGCTAAACTAAGGCAACCTAACATCTCGGATGCAATATTTGACAACATTCCTGGCCTGTCGAAACCTACTTCTCGGAGGGAACAGCATATACGTCTATAACGTCATATATCCTAACCTAAGGCAACCTAACATCTCGGATATAACATTTGACAACATTCCCGGCGTGTTGGAACCCTATGTCTCGGTGGTAACATTACGTGCGTCTATAACGTTATATATGCTAACCTAAGGCAACCTAACATCTCGTATGCAATATTTGACAACATTCCTGGCCTGTCGAACCCTACATCTCGGAGGGAACAGTATATACGTCTATAGCGGTATATATCCTAATCTAAGGCAACCTAACATCTCGGATGCAATATTTGATAACATTCCTGCCCTGTCGAACCCTACTTCTCGGAGGGAACAGTATATACGTCTATAACGTTATATATCCTAACCGAAGGCAACCTGACATCTCGGATGTAATATTCTACATCATTCCAGGCGTGTCGGACATTACTTCTCGGTGGGAACATTATATGAGTCTATAACGTTGTGTATCCTAATCTAAGGCAACCTATTATCTCAGACGTAATATTTTACAATATTCCTGGCGTGTCGGTGCATACTTTTCGGTGGGAATATTATATGCGTCTATAACGGTCGATATCGTAATCTAAGGCAACCTAACATCTCGGATGCAATATTTGACAACATTCCTGGCCTGTCGAACACTACTTCTCGGAGGGAACAGTATATACGTCTATAACGTCATATATCCTAACCTAAGGCAACCTAACATCTCGAATGTAACATTTGACAACATTCCAGGCGTGTCGAACCCTACTTCTCGGTGGGAACAGTATATACGTCTATAACGTTATATATCCTAACGTAAGGCAACCTAACATCTCGGATGTAATATTTGACAACATTCCTGGCGTGTCGGACCCTACTTCTCGGTGGGAACAGTATATACGTCCGTAACGTCATATATCCTAACCTAAGGCAACCTAACATCTCGGATATAACATTTGACAACATTCCCGGCGTGTTGGAACCCTATGTCTCGGTGGTAACATTACGTGCGTCTATAACGTTATATATGCTAACCTAAGGCAACCTAACATCTCGGATGCAATATTTGACAACATTCCTGGCCTGTCGAAGCCTACTTCTCGGAGGGAACAGCATATACGTCTATAACGACATATATCCTAACCTAAGACAACCTAACATCTCGGATATAACATTTGACAAAATTCCCGGCGTGTTGGAACCCTACGTCTCGGTGGTAACATTACGTGCGTCTATGACGTTATATATGCTAACCTAAGGCAACCTAACATCTCGGATGCAATATTTGACAACATTCCTGGCCTGTCGAACCCTACTTCTCGGAGGGAACAGCATATACGTCTATAACGTCATATATCCTAACCTAAGGCAACCTAACATCTCGGATGTAACATTTGACAACATTCCAGGCGTGTCGGTCCCTACGTCTCGGTGGTAACATTACATGCGTCTATAACGTTATATATCCTAACCTAAGGCAACCTAACACCTCGGATGCAATATTTGACAACATTCCTGGCCTGTCGAATCCTACTTCTCGGAGGGAACAGCATATACGTCTATAACGTCATATATCCTAACCTAAGACAACCTAACATCTCGGATGTAACATTTGACAACATTCCAGGCGTGTCGGTCCCTACGTCTCGGTGGTAACATTACATGCGTCTATAGCGGTATATATCCTAATCTTGGCAACGTAACTTCTCGGATGTAACATTTTACAACATTCCAGGCCTGTCGGTCCCTACGTCTCGGTGGTAACATTACATGCGTCTATAAAGTTATATATCCTAACCTAAGGCCACCTAACATCTCGTATGTAATATTTGACAACATTCCTGGCGTGTCGAACCCCACCTCTCGGTGGGAACAGTATATACGTCTATAACGTTATATGTCCTAACGTAAGGTAACCTAACATGTCGGATGTAATATTTGACAACATTCCTGGCGTGTCGGACCCTACTTCTCGGTGGGAACACTATATACGTCTGTAACGTCATATATCCAAACCTAAGGCAACCTATCATCTCGGATATAACATTTGACAACATACCCGGCGTGTTGGAACCCTACGTCTCGTTGGTAACATTACGTGCGTCTATAACGTTATATATGCTAACCTAAGGCAACCTAACATCTCGGATGCAATATTTGACAACATTCCTGGCCTGTCGAACCCTACTTCTCGGAGGGAACAGTATATACGTCTATAACGTTATATATCCTAACCTAAGGCAACCTGACATCTCGGATGTAATATTCTACATCATTCCAGGCGTGTCGAACCCTACTTCTCGGTGGGAACATTATATGAGTCTATAACGTTGTATATCCTAATCTAAGGCAACCTATTATCTCAGACGTAATATTTTACAATATTCCTGGCGTGTCGGTGCATACTTTTCGGTGGGAATATTATATGCGTCTATAACGGTCGATATCGTAATCTAAGGTAACCTAACATCGCGGATGCAATATTTGACAACATTCCTGGCCTGTCGAACCCTACTTCTCGGAGGGAACTGTATATACGTCTATAACGGTATATATCCTAATCTAAGGCAACCTAACATCTCGGATGTAACATTTGACAACATTCCAGGCGTGTCGGTCCCTACGTCTCGGTGGTAACATTACATGCGTCTATGACGTTATATATCCTAACCTAAGGCAACCTAACATCTCGGATGCAATATTTGACAACATTCCTGGCCTGTCGAACCCTACTTCTCGGAGGGAACAGTATATACGTCTATAACGTTATATATCCTAACCTAAGGCAACCTGACATCTCGAATGTAATATTCTACATCATTCCAGGCGTGTCGAACCCTACTTCTCGGTGGGAACATTATATGAGTCTATAACGTTGTATATCCTAATCTAAGGCAACCTATTATCTCAGACGTAATATTTTACAATATTCCTGGCGTGTCGGTGCATACTTTTCGGTGGGAATATTATATGCGTCTATAACGGTCGATATCGTAATCTAAGGCAACCTAACATCTCGGATGCAATATTTGACAACATTCCTGGCCTGTCGAACACTACTTCTCGGAGGGAACAGTATATACGTCTATAACGTCATATATCCTAACCTAAGGCAACCTAACTTGTCGGATGTAACATTTGACAACATTCCAGGCGTGTCGGTCCCTACGTCTCGGTGGTAACATTACATGCGTCTATAACGGTATATTTCCTAATCTAAGGCAACCTAACATCTCGGATGCAATATTTGACAACATTCCTGGCCTGTCGAACCCTACTTCTCGGAGGGAACAGTATATACGTCTATAACGTTATATATCCTAACCTAAGGCAACCTGACATCTCGGATGTATTATTCTACAACATTCCAGGCGTGTCGGACCCTACTTCTCGGTGGGAACAGTATATACGTCTGTAACGTCATATATCCTAACCTAAGGCAACCTAACATCTCGGATATAACATTTGACAACATTCCCGGCGTGTTGGAACCCTACGTGTCGGTGGTAACATTACGTGCGTCTATAACGTTATATATGCTAAACTAAGGCAACCTAACATCTCGGATGCAATATTTGACAACATTCCTGGCCTGTCGAAACCTACTTCTCGGAGGGAACAGCATATACGTCTATAACGTCATATATCCTAACCTAAGGCAACCTAACATCTCGGATATAACATTTGACAACATTCCCGGCGTGTTGGAACCCTATGTCTCGGTGGTAACATTACGTGCGTCTATAACGTTATATATGCTAACCTAAGGCAACCTAACATCTCGTATGCAATATTTGACAACATTCCTGGCCTGTCGAACCCTACATCTCGGAGGGAACAGTATATACGTCTATAGCGGTATATATCCTAATCTAAGGCAACCTAACATCTCGGATGCAATATTTGATAACATTCCTGCCCTGTCGAACCCTACTTCTCGGAGGGAACAGTATATACGTCTATAACGTTATATATCCTAACCGAAGGCAACCTGACATCTCGGATGTAATATTCTACATCATTCCAGGCGTGTCGGACATTACTTCTCGGTGGGAACATTATATGAGTCTATAACGTTGTGTATCCTAATCTAAGGCAACCTATTATCTCAGACGTAATATTTTACAATATTCCTGGCGTGTCGGTGCATACTTTTCGGTGGGAATATTATATGCGTCTATAACGGTCGATATCGTAATCTAAGGCAACCTAACATCTCGGATGCAATATTTGACAACATTCCTGGCCTGTCGAACACTACTTCTCGGAGGGAACAGTATATACGTCTATAACGTCATATATCCTAACCTAAGGCAACCTAACATCTCGAATGTAACATTTGACAACATTCCAGGCGTGTCGAACCCTACTTCTCGGTGGGAACAGTATATACGTCTATAACGTTATATATCCTAACGTAAGGCAACCTAACATCTCGGATGTAATATTTGACAACATTCCTCGCGTGTCGGACCCTACTTCTCGGTGGGAACAGTATATACGTCCGTAACGTCATATATCCTAACCTAAGGCAACCTAACATCTCGGATATAACATTTGACAACATTCCCGGCGTGTTGGAACCCTATGTCTCGGTGGTAACATTACGTGCGTCTATAACGTTATATATGCTAACCTAAGGCAACCTAACATCTCGGATGCAATATTTGACAACATTCCTGGCCTGTCGAAGCCTACTTCTCGGAGGGAACAGCATATACGTCTATAACGACATATATCCTAACCTAAGACAACCTAACATCTCGGATATAACATTTGACAAAATTCCCGGCGTGTTGGAACCCTACGTCTCGGTGGTAACATTACGTGCGTCTATGACGTTATATATGCTAACCTAAGGCAACCTAACATCTCGGATGCAATATTTGACAACATTCCTGGCCTGTCGAACCCTACTTCTCGGAGGGAACAGTATATACGTCTATAATGTTATATATCCTAACCTGAGGCAACCTGACATCTCGGATGTATTATTCTACAACATTCCAGGCGTGTCGGACCCTACTTCTCGGTGGGAACATTATATGCGTCTATAACGTTGTATATCCTAATCTGAGGCAACCTAACATCTCGGATGTAACATTTGACAACATTCCAGCCGTGTCGGTCCCTACGTCTCGGTGGTAACATTACATGCATCTATAACGTTATATATCCTAACCTAAGGCAACCTAACATCTCGGATGCAATATTTGACAACATTCCTGGCCTGTCGAACCCTACTGCTCGGAGGGAACAGTATATACGTCTATAAAGGTATATATCCTAATCTAAGGCAACCTAGCATCTCGGATGAAATATTTGACAACATTCCTGGCCTGTCGAACCCTACGTCTCGGTGGTAACATTACATGCGTCTATAACGGTATATATCCTAATCTTAGGCAACCTAACATCTCGGATGTAACATTTGACAACATTCCATGCCTGCCGGTCCCTACGTCTCGGTGGTAACATTACATGCTTCTATAACGTTATATATCCTAACCTAAGGCCACCTAACATCTCGTATGTAATATTTGACAACATTCCTGGCGTGTCGAACTCTACTTCTCGGTGGGAACAGTATATACGTCTATAACGTTATATATCCTAACCTAAGGCAACCTAACATCTCGGATGTAATATTCGACAACATTCCTGGCGTATAGGACCCTACGTCTCGGAGGGAACAGTATATACGTCTATAGCGTCATATATACTAACCTAAGGCAACCTAACATCTCGGATGTAACATTTGACAACATTCCAGGCGTGTCGGTCCCTACGTCTCGGTGGTAACATTGCATGCGTCTATAACGTTATATATCCTAACCTAAGGCAACCTAACATCTCGGATGCAATATTTGACAAAATTCCTGGCCTGTCGAACACTACTTCTCGGAGGGAACAGTATATGCGTCTATAACGTCATATATCCTAACCTAAGGCAACCTAACATCTCGGATGTAACATTTGACAACATTCCAGGCGTGTCGGTCCCTACGTGTCGGTGGTAACATTACATGCGTCTATAACGGTATATATCCTAATCTAAGGCAACCTAACATCTCGGATGCAATATTTGACAACATTCCTGGCCTGTCGAACCCTACTTCTCGGAGGGAACAGTATATACGTCTATAACGTTATATATCCTAACCTAAGGCAACCTAACATCTCGGATGTAACATTTGACAACATTCCAGGCGTGTCGGTCCCTACGTCTGGGTGGTAACATTACATGCGTCTATAACGGTATATATCCTAATCTAAGGCAACCTAACATCTCGGATGCAATATTTGACAACATTCCTGGCCTGTCGAACCCTACTTCTCGGAGGGAACAGTATATACGTCTATAAAGGTATATATCCTAATCTAAGGCAACCTAGCATCTCGGATGAAATATTTGACAACATTCCTGGCCTGTCGAACCCTACGTCTCGGTGGTAACATTACATGCGTCTATAACGGTATATATCCTAATCTTAGGCAACCTAACATCTCGGATGTAACATTTGACAACATTCCATGCCTGCCGGTCCCTACGTCTCGGTGGTAACATTACATGCTTCTATAACGTTATATATCCTAACCTAAGGCCACCTAACATCTCGTATGTAATATTTGACAACATTCCTGGCGTGTCGAACTCTACTTCTCGGTGGGAACAGTATATACGTCTATAACGTTATATATCCTAACCTAAGGCAACCTAACATCTCGGATGTAATATTCGACAACATTACTGGCGTGTCGGACCCTACGTCTCGGTGGGAACAGTATATACGTCTGTAACGTCATATATCCTAACCTAAGACAACCTAACATCTCGGATGCAATATTTGACAACATTCCTGGCCTGTCGAACCCTACTTCTCGGAGGGAACTGTATATACGTCTATAACGTTGTATATCCTAGCCGAAGGCAACCTAACATCTCGGATGTAACATTTGACAACATTCCAGGCGTGTCGGTTCCTACGTCTCGGTGGTAACATTACATACGTCTATAACGTTATATATCCTAATCTAAGGCAACCTAACATCTCGGATGCAATATTTGACAACATTCCTGGCCTGTCGAACCCTACTTCTCGGAGGGAACTGTATATACGTCTATAACGTTGTATATCCTAGCCGAAGGCAACATAACATCTCGGATGTAACATTTGACAACATTCCAGGCGTGTCGGTCCCTACGTCTCGGTGGTAACATTACAAGCGTCTATAACGTTATATATCCTAACCTGAGGCAACCTAACATCTCGGATGCAATATTTGACAAAATTCCTGGCCTGTCGAACACTACTTCTCGGAGGGAACAGTATATGCGTCTATAACGTCATATATCCTAACCTAAGGCAACCTAACATCTCGGATGTAACATTTGACAACATTCCAGGCGTGTCGGTCCCTACGTCTCGGTGGTAACATTACATGCGTCTATAACGGTATATATCCTAATCTAAGGCAACCTAACAACTCGGATGTAACATTTGACAACATTTCTAGCGTGTCGGACCCTACTTCTCGGCGGGAACAGTATATACGTCTATAACGTCATATATCCTAACCTATGGCAACCTAACATCTCGGATGTAACATTTGACAACATTCCAGGCGTGTCGGTCCCTACGTCTCGGTGGTAACATTACATGCGTCTATCACGGCATATATCCTAATCTAAGGCAACCTAACATCTCGGATGCAATATTTGACAACATTCCTGGCCTGTCGAACCCTACGTCTCGGTGGTAACATTACATGCGTCTATAACGGTATATATCCTAATCTAAGGCAACCTAACATCTCGGATGCAATATTTGACAACATTCCTGGCCTGTCGAACCCTACTTCTCGGAGGGAACAGTATATACGTCTATAACGTTATATATCCTAACCTAAGGCAACCTAACATCTCGGATGTAACGTTTGACAACATTCCAGGCGTGTCGGTCCCTACGTCTCGGTGGTAACATTACATGCGTCTATAACGTTATATATCCTAACCTAAGGCAACCTAACAACTCGGATGTAACATTTGACAACATTTCTAGCGTGTCGGACCCTACTTCTCGGCGGGAACAGTATATACGTCTATAACGTCATATATCCTAACCTATGGCAACCTAACATCTCGGATGTAACATTTGACAACATTCCAGGCGTGTCGGTCCCTACGTCTCGGTGGTAACATTACATGCGTCTATAACGTTATATATCCTAACCTAAGGCAACCTATCATCTCGGATGCAATATTTGACAACATTCCTGGCCTGTCGAACCCTACTTCTCGGAGGGAACATTACATGCGTCTATAACGTTATATATCCTAACCTAAGGCAACCTATCATCTCGGATGCAATATTTGACAACATTCCTGGCCTGTCGAACCCTACTTCTCGGAGGGAACAGCATATACGTCTATAACGTCATATATCCTAACCTATGGCAACCTAACATCTCGGATGTAACATTTGACAACATTCCAGGCGTGTCGGTCCCTACGTCTCGGTGGTAACATTACATGCGTCCATAACGGTATATATCCTAATCTAAGGCAACCTAACAACTCGGATGTAACATTTGACAACATTTCTAGCGTGTCGGACCCTACTTCTCGGCGGGAACAGTATATACGTCTATAACGTCATATATCCTAACCTATGGCAACCTAACATCTCGGATGTAACATTTGACAACATTCCAGGCGTGTCGGTCCCTACGTCTGGGTGGTAACATTACATGCGTCTATAACGGTATATATCCTAATCTAAGGCAACCTAACATCTCGGATGCAATATTTGACAACATTCCTGGCCTGTCGAACCCTACTTCTCGGAGGGAACAGTATATACGTCTATAATGTTATATATCCTAACCTAAGGCAACCTGACATCTCGGATGTATTATTCTACAACATTCCAGGCGTGTCGGACCCTACTTCTCGGTGGGAACATTATATGCGTCTATAACGTTGTATATCCTAATCTGAGGCAACCTAACATCTCGGATGTAACATTTGACAACATTCCAGGCTTGTCGGTCCCTACGTCTCGGTGGTAACATTACATGCGTCTATAACGGTATATATCCTAATCTAAGGCAACCTAACATCTCGGATGCAATATTTGACAACATTCCTGGCCTGTCGAACCCTACTTCTCGGAGGGAACAGTATATACGTCTATAACGTTGTATATCCTAGCCTAAGGCAACCTAACATCTCGGATGTAACATTTGACAACATTCCAGGCGTGTCGGTCCCTATGTCTCGGTGGTAACATTACTTGCGTCTATAACGTTATATATCCTAACCTAAGGCAACCTAACATCTCGGATGCAATAATTGACAAAATTCCTGGCCTGTCGAACACTACTTCTCGGAGGGAACAGTATATGCGTCTATAACGTCATATATCCTAACCTAAGGCAACCTAACATCTCGGATGTAACATTTGACAACATTCCAGGCGTGTCGGTCCCTACGTCTCGGTGGTAACATTACATGCGTCTATAACGGTATATATCCTAATCTAAGGCAACCTAACATCTCGGATGCAATATTTGACAACATTCCTGGCCTGTCGAACCCTACTTCTCGGAGGGAACAGTATATACGTCTATAACGTTATATATCCTAACCTAAGGCAACCTAACATCTCGGATGTAACATTTGACAACATTCCAGGCGTGTCGGTCCCTACGTCTCGGTGGTAACATTACATGCGTCTATAACGGTATATATCCTAATCTAAGGCAACCTAACTTCTCGGATGTAACATTTGACAACATTCCAATCGTGTCGGGCCCTACGTCTCGGTGGTAACATTACATGCGTCTATAACGTTATATATCCTAACCTAAGGCAACCTAACAACTCGGATGTAACATTTGACAACATTTCTAACGTGTCGGACCCTACTTCTCGGAGGGAACAGCATATACGTCTATAACGTCATATATCCTAACCTAAGGCAACCTAACATCTCGGATGTAACATTTGACAACATTCCAGGCGTGTCGGTCCCTACGTCTCGGTGGTAACATTACATGCGTCTATAACGGTATATATCCTAATCTAAGGCAACCTAACAACTCGGATGTAACATTTGACCACATTTCTAGCGTGTCGGACCCTACTTCTCGGCGGGAACAGTATATACGTCTATAACGTCATATATCCTAACCTATGGCAACCTAACATCTCGGATGTAACATTTGACAACATTCCAGGCGTGTCGGTCCCTACGTCTCGGTGGTAACATTACATGCGTCTATACCGTTATATATCCTAACCTAAGGCAACCTAACACCTCGGATGCAATATTTGACAACATTCCTTGCCTGTCGAACCCTACTTCTCGGAGGGAACAGCATATACGTCTATAACGTCATATATTCTAACCTAAGGCAACCTAACCTCTCGGATGTAACATTTGACAACATTCCAAGCGTGTCGGTCCCCACGTCTGGGTGGTAACATTACATGCGTCTATAACGGTATATATCCTAATCTAAGGCAACCTAACATCTCGGATGCAATATTTGACAACATTCCTGGCCTGTCGAACCCTACTTCTCGGAGGGAACAGTATATACGTCTATAACGTTCTATATCCTAACCTAAGGCAACCTAACATCTCGGATGTAACATTTGACAACATTCCAGGCGTGTCGGTCCCTACGTCTCGGTGGTAACATTACATGCGTCTATAACGGTATATATCCTAATCTAAGGCAACCTAACAACTCGGATGTAACATTTGACAACATTTCTAGCGTGTCGGACCCTACTTCTCGGCGGGAACAGTATATACGTCTATAACGTCATATATCCTAACCTATGGCAACCTAACATCTCGGATGTAACATTTGACAACATTCCAGGCGTGTCGGTCCCTACGTCTCGGTGGTAACATTACATGCGTCTATAACGGTATATATCCTAATCTAAGGCAACCTAACATCTCGGATGCAATATTTGACAACATTCCTGGCCTGTCGAACCCTACTTCTCGGAGGGAACAGTATATACGTCTATAACGTTGTATATCCTAGCCTAAGGCAACCTAACATCTCGGATGTAACATTTGACAACATTCCAGGCGTGTCGGTCCCTACGTCTCGGTGGTAACATTACATGCGTCTATAACGTTATATATCCTAACCTAAGGCAACCTAACATCTCGGATGCAATAATTGACAAAATTCCTGGCCTGTCGAACACTACTTCTCGGAGGGAACAGTATATGCGTCTATAACGTCATATATCCTAACCTATGGCAACCTAACATCTCGGATGTAACATTTGACAACATTCCAGGCGTGTCGGTCCCTACGTCTGGGTGGTAACATTACATGCGTCTATAACGGTATATATCCTAATCTAAGGCAACCTAACATCTCGGATGCAATATTTGACAACATTCCTGGCCTGTCGAACCCTAGTTCTCGGAGGGAACAGTATATACGTCTATAATGTTATATATCCTAACCTAAGGCAACCTGACATCTCGGATGTATTATTCTACAACATTCCAGGCGTGTCGGACCCTACTTCTCGGTGGGAACATTATATGCGTCTATAACGTTGTATATCCTAATCTGAGGCAACCTAACATCTCGGATGTAACATTTGACAACATTCCAGGCTTGTCGGTCCCTACGTCTCGGTGGTAACATTACATGCGTCTATAACGGTATATATCCTAATCTAAGGCAACCTAACATCTCGGATGCAATATTTGACAACATTCCTGGCCTGTCGAACCCTACTTCTCGGAGGGAACAGTATATACGTCTATAACGTTGTATATCCTAGCCTAAGGCAACCTAACATCTCGGATGTAACATTTGACAACATTCCAGGCGTGTCGGTCCCTATGTCTCGGTGGTAACATTACTTGCGTCTATAACGTTATATATCCTAACCTAAGGCAACCTAACATCTCGGATGCAATAATTGACAAAATTCCTGGCCTGTCGAACACTACTTCTCGGAGGGAACAGTATATGCGTCTATAACGTCATATATCCTAACCTAAGGCAACCTAACATCTCGGATGTAACATTTGACAACATTCCAGGCGTGTCGGTCCCTACGTCTCGGTGGTAACATTACATGCGTCTATAACGGTATATATCCTAATCTAAGGCAACCTAACATCTCGGATGCAATATTTGACAACATTCCTGGCCTGTCGAACCCTACTTCTCGGAGGGAACAGTATATACGTCTATAACGTTATATATCCTAACCTAAGGCAACCTAACATCTCGGATGTAACATTTGACAACATTCCAGGCGTGTCGGTCCCTACGTCTCGGTGGTAACATTACATGCGTCTATAACGGTATATATCCTAATCTAAGGCAACCTAACTTCTCGGATGTAACATTTGACAACATTCCAATCGTGTCGGGCCCTACGTCTCGGTGGTAACATTACATGCGTCTATAACGTTATATATCCTAACCTAAGGCAACCTAACAACTCGGATGTAACATTTGACAACATTTCTAACGTGTCGGACCCTACTTCTCGGAGGGAACAGCATATACGTCTATAACGTCATATATCCTAACCTAAGGCAACCTAACATCTCGGATGTAACATTTGACAACATTCCAGGCGTGTCGGTCCCTACGTCTCGGTGGTAACATTACATGCGTCTATAACGGTATATATCCTAATCTAAGGCAACCTAACAACTCGGATGTAACATTTGACCACATTTCTAGCGTGTCGGACCCTACTTCTCGGCGGGAACAGTATATACGTCTATAACGTCATATATCCTAACCTATGGCAACCTAACATCTCGGATGTAACATTTGACAACATTCCAGGCGTGTCGGTCCCTACGTCTCGGTGGTAACATTACATGCGTCTATACCGTTATATATCCTAACCTAAGGCAACCTAACACCTCGGATGCAATATTTGACAACATTCCTTGCCTGTCGAACCCTACTTCTCGGAGGGAACAGCATATACGTCTATAACGTCATATATTCTAACCTAAGGCAACCTAACCTCTCGGATGTAACATTTGACAACATTCCAAGCGTGTCGGTCCCCACGTCTGGGTGGTAACATTACATGCGTCTATAACGGTATATATCCTAATCTAAGGCAACCTAACATCTCGGATGCAATATTTGACAACATTCCTGGCCTGTCGAACCCTACTTCTCGGAGGGAACAGTATATACGTCTATAATGTTGTATATCCTAACCTAAGGCAACCTGACATCTCGGATGTATTATTCTACAACATTCCAGGCGTGTCGGACCCTACTTCTCGGTGGGAACATTATATGCGTCTATAACGTTGTATATCCTAATCTGAGGCAACCTAACATCTCGGATGTAACATTTGACAACATTCCAGGCGTGTCGGTCCCTACGTCTCGGTGGTAACATTACATGCGTCTATAACGGTATATATCCTAATCTAAGGCAACCTAACATCTCGGATGCAATATTTGACAACATTCCTCGCCTGTCGAACCCTACTACTCGGAGGGAACAGCATATACGTCTATAACGTTGTACATCCTAATCTAAGGCAACCTAACATCTCGGATGCAATATTTGACAACATTCCTGGCCTGTCGAACCCTACTTCTCGGAGGGAACAACATATACGTCTATAACGTCATATATCTTAACCTAAGGCAACCTAACATCTCGGATGTAACATTTGACAACATTCCAGGCGTGTCGGTCCCTACGTCTCGGTGGTAACATTACATGCGTCTATAACGGTATATATCCTAATCTAAGGCAACCTAACAACTCGGATGTAACATTTGACAACATTTCTAGCGTGTCGGACCCTACTTCTCGGCGGGAACAGTATATACGTCTATAACGTCATATATCCTAACCTATGGCAACCTAACATCTCGGATGTAACATTTGACAACATTCCAGCCGTGTCGGTCCCTACGTCTCGGTGGTAACATTACATGCATCTATAACGTTATATATCCTAACCTAAGGCAACCTAACATCTCGGATGCAATATTTGACAACATTCCTGGCCTGTCGAACCCTACTGCTCGGAGGGAACAGTATATACGTCTATAAAGGTATATATCCTAATCTAAGGCAACCTAGCATCTCGGATGAAATATTTGACAACATTCCTGGCCTGTCGAACCCTACGTCTCGGTGGTAACATTACATGCGTCTATAACGGTATATATCCTAATCTTAGGCAACCTAACATCTCGGATGTAACATTTGACAACATTCCATGCCTGCCGGTCCCTACGTCTCGGTGGTAACATTACATGCTTCTATAACGTTATATATCCTAACCTAAGGCCACCTAACATCTCGTATGTAATATTTGACAACATTCCTGGCGTGTCGAACTCTACTTCTCGGTGGGAACAGTATATACGTCTATAACGTTATATATCCTAACCTAAGGCAACCTAACATCTCGGATGTAATATTCGACAACATTCCTGGCGTGTCGGACCCTACGTCTCGGTGGGAACAGTATATACGTCTGTAACGTCATATATCCTAACCTAAGACAACCTAACATCTCGGATGCAATATTTGACAACATTCCTGGCCTGTCGAACCCTACTTCTCGGAGGGAACTGTATATACGTCTATAACGGTATATATCCTAATCTAAGGCAACCTAACATCTCGGATGCAATATTTGACAACATTCCTGGCCTGTCGAACCCTACTTCTCGGAGGGAACTGTATATACGTCTATAACGTTGTATATCCTAGCCGAAGGCAACCTAACATCTCGGATGTAACATTTGACAACATTCCAGGCGTGTCGGTTCCTACGTCTCGGTGGTAACATTACATACGTCTATAACGTTATATATCCTAATCTAAGGCAACCTAACATCTCGGATGCAATATTTGACAACATTCCTGGCCTGTCGAACCCTATTTCTCGGAGGGAACTGTATATACGTCTATAACGTTGTATATCCTAGCCGAAGGCAACCTAACATCTCGGATGTAACATTTGACAACATTCCAGGCGTGTCGGTCCCTACGTCTCGGTGGTAACATTACAAGCGTCTATAACGTTATATATCCTAACCTGAGGCAACCTAACATCTCGGATGCAATATTTGACAAAATTCCTGGCCTGTCGAACACTACTTCTCGGAGGGAACAGTATATGCGTCTATAACGTCATATATCCTAACCTAAGGCAACCTAACATCTCGGATGTAACATTTGACAACATTCCAGGCGTGTCGGTCCCTACGTCTCGGTGGTAACATTACATGCGTCTATAACGGTATATATCCTAATCTAAGGCAACCTAACAACTCGGATGTAACATTTGACAACATTTCTAGCGTGTCGGACCCTACTTCTCGGCGGGAACAGTATATACGTCTATAACGTCATATATCCTAACCTATGGCAACCTAACATCTCGGATGTAACATTTGACAACATTCCAGGCGTGTCGGTCCCTACGTCTCGGTGGTAACATTACATGCGTCTATCACGGCATATATCCTAATCTAAGGCAACCTAACATCTCGGATGCAATATTTGACAACATTCCTGGCCTGTCGAACCCTACGTCTCGGTGGTAACATTACATGCGTCTATAACGGTATATATCCTAATCTAAGGCAACCTAACATCTCGGATGCAATATTTGACAACATTCCTGGCCTGTCGAACCCTACTTCTCGGAGGGAACAGTATATACGTCTATAACGTTATATATCCTAACCTAAGGCAACCTAACATCTCGGATGTAACGTTTGACAACATTCCAGGCGTGTCGGTCCCTACGTCTCGGTGGTAACATTACATGCGTCTATAACGTTATATATCCTAACCTAAGGCAACCTAACAACTCGGATGTAACATTTGACAACATTTCTAGCGTGTCGGACCCTACTTCTCGGCGGGAACAGTATATACGTCTATAACGTCATATATCCTAACCTATGGCAACCTAACATCTCGGATGTAACATTTGACAACATTCCAGGCGTGTCGGTCCCTACGTCTCGGTGGTAACATTACATGCGTCTATAACGTTATATATCCTAACCTAAGGCAACCTATCATCTCGGATGCAATATTTGACAACATTCCTGGCCTGTCGAACCCTACTTCTCGGAGGGAACATTACATGCGTCTATAACGTTATATATCCTAACCTAAGGCAACCTATCATCTCGGATGCAATATTTGACAACATTCCTGGCCTGTCGAACCCTACTTCTCGGAGGGAACAGCATATACGTCTATAACGTCATATATCCTAACCTATGGCAACCTAACATCTCGGATGTAACATTTGACAACATTCCAGGCGTGTCGGTCCCTACGTCTCGGTGGTAACATTACATGCGTCCATAACGGTATATATCCTAATCTAAGGCAACCTAACAACTCGGATGTAACATTTGACAACATTTCTAGCGTGTCGGACCCTACTTCTCGGCGGGAACAGTATATACGTCTATAACGTCATATATCCTAACCTATGGCAACCTAACATCTCGGATGTAACATTTGACAACATTCCAGGCGTGTCGGTCCCTACGTCTGGGTGGTAACATTACATGCGTCTATAACGGTATATATCCTAATCTAAGGCAACCTAACATCTCGGATGCAATATTTGACAACATTCCTGGCCTGTCGAACCCTACTTCTCGGAGGGAACAGTATATACGTCTATAATGTTATATATCCTAACCTAAGGCAACCTGACATCTCGGATGTATTATTCTACAACATTCCAGGCGTGTCGGACCCTACTTCTCGGTGGGAACATTATATGCGTCTATAACGTTGTATATCCTAATCTGAGGCAACCTAACATCTCGGATGTAACATTTGACAACATTCCAGGCTTGTCGGTCCCTACGTCTCGGTGGTAACATTACATGCGTCTATAACGGTATATATCCTAATCTAAGGCAACCTAACATCTCGGATGCAATATTTGACAACATTCCTGGCCTGTCGAACCCTACTTCTCGGAGGGAACAGTATATACGTCTATAACGTTGTATATCCTAGCCTAAGGCAACCTAACATCTCGGATGTAACATTTGACAACATTCCAGGCGTGTCGGTCCCTATGTCTCGGTGGTAACATTACTTGCGTCTATAACGTTATATATCCTAACCTAAGGCAACCTAACATCTCGGATGCAATAATTGACAAAATTCCTGGCCTGTCGAACACTACTTCTCGGAGGGAACAGTATATGCGTCTATAACGTCATATATCCTAACCTAAGGCAACCTAACATCTCGGATGTAACATTTGACAACATTCCAGGCGTGTCGGTCCCTACGTCTCGGTGGTAACATTACATGCGTCTATAACGGTATATATCCTAATCTAAGGCAACCTAACATCTCGGATGCAATATTTGACAACATTCCTGGCCTGTCGAACCCTACTTCTCGGAGGGAACAGTATATACGTCTATAACGTTATATATCCTAACCTAAGGCAACCTAACATCTCGGATGTAACATTTGACAACATTCCAGGCGTGTCGGTCCCTACGTCTCGGTGGTAACATTACATGCGTCTATAACGGTATATATCCTAATCTAAGGCAACCTAACTTCTCGGATGTAACATTTGACAACATTCCAATCGTGTCGGGCCCTACGTCTCGGTGGTAACATTACATGCGTCTATAACGTTATATATCCTAACCTAAGGCAACCTAACAACTCGGATGTAACATTTGACAACATTTCTAACGTGTCGGACCCTACTTCTCGGAGGGAACAGCATATACGTCTATAACGTCATATATCCTAACCTAAGGCAACCTAACATCTCGGATGTAACATTTGACAACATTCCAGGCGTGTCGGTCCCTACGTCTCGGTGGTAACATTGCATGCGTCTATAACGGTATATATCCTAATCTAAGGCAACCTAACAACTCGGATGTAACATTTGACCACATTTCTAGCGTGTCGGACCCTACTTCTCGGCGGGAACAGTATATACGTCTATAACGTCATATATCCTAACCTATGGCAACCTAACATCTCGGATGTAACATTTGACAACATTCCAGGCGTGTCGGTCCCTACGTCTCGGTGGTAACATTACATGCGTCTATACCGTTATATATCCTAACCTAAGGCAACCTAACACCTCGGATGCAATATTTGACAACATTCCTTGCCTGTCGAACCCTACTTCTCGGAGGGAACAGCATATACGTCTATAACGTCATATATTCTAACCTAAGGCAACCTAACCTCTCGGATGTAACATTTGACAACATTCCAAGCGTGTCGGTCCCCACGTCTGGGTGGTAACATTACATGCGTCTATAACGGTATATATCCTAATCTAAGGCAACCTAACATCTCGGATGCAATATTTGACAACATTCCTGGCCTGTCGAACCCTACTTCTCGGAGGGAACAGTATATACGTCTATAACGTTCTATATCCTAACCTAAGGCAACCTAACATCTCGGATGTAACATTTGACAACATTCCAGGCGTATCGGTCCCTACGTCTCGGTGGTAACATTACATGCGTCTATAACGGTATATATCCTAATCTAAGGCAACCTAACAACTCGGATGTAACATTTGACAACATTTCTAGCGTGTCGGACCCTACTTCTCGGCGGGAACAGTATATACGTCTATAACGTCATATATCCTAACCTATGGCAACCTAACATCTCGGATGTAACATTTGACAACATTCCAGGCGTGTCGGTCCCTACGTCTCGGTGGTAACATTACATGCGTCTATAACGGTATATATCCTAATCTAAGGCAACCTAACATCTCGGATGCAATATTTGACAACATTCCTGGCCTGTCGAACCCTACTTCTCGGAGGGAACAGTATATACGTCTATAACGTTGTATATCCTAGCCTAAGGCAACCTAACATCTCGGATGTAACATTTGACAACATTCCAGGCGTGTCGGTCCCTACGTCTCGGTGGTAACATTACATGCGTCTATAACGGTATATATCCTAATCTAAGGCAACCTAACATCTCGGATGCAATATTTGACAACATTCCTGGCCTGTCGAACCCTACTTCTCGGCGGGAACAGTATATACGTCTATAACGTCATATATCCTAACCTATGGCAACCTAACATCTCGGATGTAACATTTGACAACATTCCAGGCGTGTCGGTCCCTACGTCTCGGTGGTAACATTACATGCGTCTATAACGGTATATATCCTAATCTAAGGCAACCTAACTTCTCGGATGTAACATTTAACAACATTCCAGTCGTGTCGGTCCCTACGTCTCGGTGGTAACATTACATGCGTCTATAACGTTATATATCCTAACCTAAGGCAACCTAACAACTCGGATGTAACATTTGACAACATTTCTAGCGTGTCGGACCCTACTTCTCGGCGGGAACAGTATATACGTCTATAACGTCATATATCCTAACCTATGGCAACCTAACATCTCGGATGTAACATTTGACAACATTCCAGGCGTGTCGGTCCCTACGTCTCGGTGGTAACATTACATGCGTCTATAACGTTATATATCCTAACCTAAGGCAACCTATCATCTCGGATGCAATATTTGACAACATTCCTGGCCTGTCGAACCCTACTTCTCGGAGGGAACAGCATATACGTCTATAACGTCATATATCCTAACCTATGGCAACCTAACATCTCGGATGTAACATTTGACAACATTCCAGGCGTGTCGGTCCCTACGTCTCGGTGGTAACATTACATGCGTCCATAACGGTATATATCCTAATCTAAGGCAACCTAACAACTCGGATGTAACATTTGACAACATTTCTAGCGTGTCGGACCCTACTTCTCGGCGGGAACAGTATATACGTCTATAACGTCATATATCCTAACCTATGGCAACCTAACATCTCGGATGTAACATTTGACAACATTCCAGGCGTGTCGGTCCCTACGTCTGGGTGGTAACATTACATGCGTCTATAACGGTATATATCCTAATCTAAGGCAACCTAACATCTCGGATGCAATATTTGACAACATTCCTGGCCTGTCGAACCCTACTTCTCGGAGGGAACAGTATATACGTCTATAATGTTATATATCCTAACCTAAGGCAACCTGACATCTCGGATGTATTATTCTACAACATTCCAGGCGTGTCGGACCCTACTTCTCGGTGGGAACATTATATGCGTCTATAACGTTGTATATCCTAATCTGAGGCAACCTAACATCTCGGATGTAACATTTGACAACATTCCAGGCTTGTCGGTCCCTACGTCTCGGTGGTAACATTACATGCGTCTATAACGGTATATATCCTAATCTAAGGCAACCTAACATCTCGGATGCAATATTTGACAACATTCCTGGCCTGTCGAACCCTACTTCTCGGAGGGAACAGTATATACGTCTATAACGTTGTATATCCTAGCCTAAGGCAACCTAACATCTCGGATGTAACATTTGACAACATTCCAGG
Source organism: Xylocopa violacea (assembly GCA_963969225.1). Lineage (NCBI taxonomy): Eukaryota > Metazoa > Arthropoda > Insecta > Hymenoptera > Apidae > Xylocopa > Xylocopa violacea. Next base: position 20,593,376 of record CAXAJV010000002.1, on the reverse strand, counting down.
CGTGTCGGTCCCTATGTCTCGGTGGTAACATTACTTGCGTCTATAACGTTATATATCCTAACCTAAGGCAACCTAACATCTCGGATGCAATAATTGACAAAATTCCTGGCCTGTCGAACACTACTTCTCGGAGGGAACAGTATATGCGTCTATAACGTCATATATCCTAACCTAAGGCAACCTAACATCTCGGATGTAACATTTGACAACATTCCAGGCGTGTCGGTCCCTACGTCTCGGTGGTAACATTACATGCGTCTATAACGGTATATATCCTAATCTAAGGCAACCTAACATCTCGGATGCAATATTTGACAACATTCCTGGCCTGTCGAACCCTACTTCTCGGAGGGAACAGTATATACGTCTATAACGTTATATATCCTAACCTAAGGCAACCTAACATCTCGGATGTAACATTTGACAACATTCCAGGCGTGTCGGTCCCTACGTCTCGGTGGTAACATTACATGCGTCTATAACGGTATATATCCTAATCTAAGGCAACCTAACTTCTCGGATGTAACATTTGACAACATTCCAATCGTGTCGGGCCCTACGTCTCGGTGGTAACATTACATGCGTCTATAACGTTATATATCCTAACCTAAGGCAACCTAACAACTCGGATGTAACATTTGACAACATTTCTAACGTGTCGGACCCTACTTCTCGGAGGGAACAGCATATACGTCTATAACGTCATATATCCTAACCTAAGGCAACCTAACATCTCGGATGTAACATTTGACAACATTCCAGGCGTGTCGGTCCCTACGTCTCGGTGGTAACATTACATGCGTCTATAACGGTATATATCCTAATCTAAGGCAACCTAACAACTCGGATGTAACATTTGACCACATTTCTAGCGTGTCGGACCCTACTTCTCGGCGGGAACAGTATATACGTCTATAACGTCATATATCCTAACCTATGGCAACCTAACATCTCGGATGTAACATTTGACAACATTCCAGGCGTGTCGGTCCCTACGTCTCGGTGGTAACATTACATGCGTCTATACCGTTATATATCCTAACCTAAGGCAACCTAACACCTCGGATGCAATATTTGACAACATTCCTTGCCTGTCGAACCCTACTTCTCGGAGGGAACAGCATATACGTCTATAACGTCATATATTCTAACCTAAGGCAACCTAACCTCTCGGATGTAACATTTGACAACATTCCAAGCGTGTCGGTCCCCACGTCTGGGTGGTAACATTACATGCGTCTATAACGGTATATATCCTAATCTAAGGCAACCTAACATCTCGGATGCAATATTTGACAACATTCCTGGCCTGTCGAACCCTACTTCTCGGAGGGAACAGTATATACGTCTATAATGTTGTATATCCTAACCTAAGGCAACCTGACATCTCGGATGTATTATTCTACAACATTCCAGGCGTGTCGGACCCTACTTCTCGGTGGGAACATTATATGCGTCTATAGCGTTGTATATCCTAATCTGAGGCAACCTAACATCTCGGATGTAACATTTGACAACATTCCAGGCGTGTCGGTCCCTACGTCTCGGTGGTAACATTACATGCGTCTATAACGGTATATATCCTAATCTAAGGCAACCTAACATCTCGGATGCAATATTTGACAACATTCCTCGCCTGTCGAACCCTACTACTCGGAGGGAACAGCATATACGTCTATAACGTTGTACATCCTAATCTAAGGCAACCTAACATCTCGGATGCAATATTTGACAACATTCCTGGCCTGTCGAACCCTACTTCTCGGAGGGAACAACATATACGTCTATAACGTCATATATCTTAACCTAAGGCAACCTAACATCTCGGATGTAACATTTGACAACATTCCAGGCGTGTCGGTCCCTACGTCTCGGTGGTAACATTACATGCGTCTATAACGGTATATATCCTAATCTAAGGCAACCTAACAACTCGGATGTAACATTTGACAACATTTCTAGCGTGTCGGACCCTACTTCTCGGCGGGAACAGTATATACGTCTATAACGTCATATATCCTAACCTATGGCAACCTAACATCTCGGATGTAACATTTGACAACATTCCAGGCGTGTCGGTCCCTACGTCTCGGTGGTAACATTACATGCGTCTATAACGGTATATATCCTAATCTAAGGCAACCTAACATCTCGGATGCAATATTTGACAACATTCCTGGCCTGTCGAACCCTACTTCTCGGAGGGAACAGTATATACGTCTATAACGTTGTATATCCTAGCCTAAGGCAACCTAACATCTCGGATGTAACATTTGACAACATTCCAGGCGTGTCGGTCCCTACGTCTCGGTGGTAACATTACATGCGTCTATAACGTTATATATCCTAACCTAAGGCAACCTAACATCTCGGATGCAATAATTGACAAAATTCCTGGCCTGTCGAACACTACTTCTCGGAGGGAACAGTATATGCGTCTATAACGTCATATATCCTAACCTAAGGCAACCTAACATCTCGGATGTAACATTTGACAACATTCCAGGCGTGTCGGTCCCTACGTCCCGGTGGTAACATTACATGCGTCTATAACGGTATATATCCTAATCTAAGGCAACCTAACATCTCGGATGCAATATTTGACACCATTCCTGGCCTGTCGAACCCTACTTCTCGGAGGGAACAGTATATACGTCTATAACGTTATATATCCTAACCTAAGGCAACCTAACATCTCGGATGTAACGTTTGACAACATTCCAGGCGTGTCGGTCCCTACGTCTCGGTGGTAACATTACATGCGTCTATAACGGTATATATCCTAATCTAAGGCAACCTAACTTCTCGGATGTAACATTTAACAACATTCCAGTCGTGTCGGTCCCTACGTCTCGGTGGTAACATTACATGCGTCTATAACGTTATATATCCTAACCTAAGGCAACCTAACAACTCGGATGTAACATTTGACAACATTTCTAGCGTGTCGGACCCTACTTCTCGGCGGGAACAGTATATACGTCTATAACGTCATATATCCTAACCTATGGCAACCTAACATCTCGGATGTAACATTTGACAACATTCCAGGCGTGTCGGTCCCTACGTCTCGGTGGTAACATTACATGCGTCTATAACGTTATATATCCTAACCTAAGGCAACCTATTATCTCGGATGCAATATTTGACAACATTCCTGGCCTGTCGAACCCTACGTCTCGGAGGGAACAGCATATACGTCTATAACGTCATATATCCTAACCTATGGCAACCTAACATCTCGGATGTAACATTTGACAACATTCCAGGCGTGTCGGTCCCTACGTCTCGGTGGTAACATTACATGCGTCTATAACGGTATGTATCCTAATCTAAGGCAACCTAGCAACTCGGATGTAACATTTGACAACATTTCTAGCGTGTCGGACCCTACTTCTCGGCGGGAACAGTATATACGTCTATAACGTCATATATCCTAACCTATGGCAACCTAACATCTCGGATGTAACATTTGACAACATTCCAGGCGTGTCGGTCCCTACGTCTCGGTGGTAACATTACATGCGTCTATACCGTTATATATCCTAACCTAAGGCAACCTAACATCTCGGATGCAATATTTGACAACATTCCTTGCCTGTCGAACCCTACTTCTCGGAGGGAACAGCATATACGTCTATAACGTCATATATCCTAACCTAAGGCAACCTAACATCTCGGATGTAACATTTGACAACATTCCAGGCGTGTCGGTCCCTACGTCTGGGTGGTAACATTACATGCGTCTATAACGGTATATATCCTAATCTAAGGCAACCTAACATCTCGGATGCAATATTTGACAACATTCCTGGCCTGTCGAACCCTACTTCTCGGAGGGAACAACATATACGTCTATAACGTCATATATCTTAACCTAAGGCAACCTAACATCTCGGATGTAACATTTGACAACATTCCAGGCGTGTCGGTCCCTACGTCTCGGTGGTAACATTACATGCGTCTATAACGGTATATATCCTAATCTAAGGCAACCTAACAACTCGGATGTAACATTTGACAACATTTCTAGCGTGTCGGACCCTACTTCTCGGCGGGAACAGTATATACGTCTATAACGTCATATATCCTAACCTATGGCAACCTAACATCTCGGATGTAACATTTGACAACATTCCAGGCGTGTCGGTCCCTACGTCTCGGTGGTAACATTACATGCGTCTATAACGGTATATATCCTAATCTAAGGCAACCTAACATCTCGGATGCAATATTTGACAACATTCCTGGCCTGTCGAACCCTACTTCTCGGAGGGAACAGTATATACGTCTATAACGTTGTATATCCTAGCCTAAGGCAACCTAACATCTCGGATGTAACATTTGACAACATTCCAGGCGTGTCGGTCCCTACGTCTCGGTGGTAACATTACATGCGTCTATAACGTTATATATCCTAACCTAAGGCAACCTAACATCTCGGATGCAATAATTGACAAAATTCCTGGCCTGTCGAACACTACTTCTCGGAGGGAACAGTATATGCGTCTATAACGTCATATATCCTAACCTAAGGCAACCTAACATCTCGGATGTAACATTTGACAACATTCCAGGCGTGTCGGTCCCTACGTCCCGGTGGTAACATTACATGCGTCTATAACGGTATATATCCTAATCTAAGGCAACCTAACATCTCGGATGCAATATTTGACACCATTCCTGGCCTGTCGAACCCTACTTCTCGGAGGGAACAGTATATACGTCTATAACGTTATATATCCTAACCTAAGGCAACCTAACATCTCGGATGTAACGTTTGACAACATTCCAGGCGTGTCGGTCCCTACGTCTCGGTGGTAACATTACATGCGTCTATAACGGTATATATCCTAATCTAAGGCAACCTAACTTCTCGGATGTAACATTTAACAACATTCCAGTCGTGTCGGTCCCTACGTCTCGGTGGTAACATTACATGCGTCTATAACGTTATATATCCTAACCTAAGGCAACCTAACAACTCGGATGTAACATTTGACAACATTTCTAGCGTGTCGGACCCTACTTCTCGGCGGGAACAGTATATACGTCTATAACGTCATATATCCTAACCTATGGCAACCTAACATCTCGGATGTAACATTTGACAACATTCCAGGCGTGTCGGTCCCTACGTCTCGGTGGTAACATTACATGCGTCTATAACGTTATATATCCTAACCTAAGGCAACCTATTATCTCGGATGCAATATTTGACAACATTCCTGGCCTGTCGAACCCTACGTCTCGGAGGGAACAGCATATACGTCTATAACGTCATATATCCTAACCTATGGCAACCTAACATCTCGGATGTAACATTTGACAACATTCCAGGCGTGTCGGTCCCTACGTCTCGGTGGTAACATTACATGCGTCTATAACGGTATGTATCCTAATCTAAGGCAACCTAGCAACTCGGATGTAACATTTGACAACATTTCTAGCGTGTCGGACCCTACTTCTCGGCGGGAACAGTATATACGTCTATAACGTCATATATCCTAACCTATGGCAACCTAACATCTCGGATGTAACATTTGACAACATTCCAGGCGTGTCGGTCCCTACGTTTCGGTGGTAACATTACATGCGTCTATACCGTTATATATCCTAACCTAAGGCAACCTAACATCTCGGATGCAATATTTGACAACATTCCTTGCCTGTCGAACCCTACTTCTCGGAGGGAACAGCATATACGTCTATAACGTCATATATCCTAACCTAAGGCAACCTAACATCTCGGATGTAACATTTGACAACATTCCAGGCGTGTCGGTCCCTACGTCTGGGTGGTAACATTACATGCGTCTATAACGGTATATATCCTAATCTAAGGCAACCTAACATCTCGGATGCAATATTTGACAACATTCCTGGCCTGTCGAACCCTACTTCTCGGAGGGAACAGTATATACGTCTATAATGTTATATATCCTAACCTAAGGCAACCTGACATCTCGGATGTATTATTCTACAACATTCCAGGCGTGTCGGACCCTACTTCTCGGTGGGAACATTATATGCGTCTATAACGTTGTATATCCTAATCTGAGGCAACCTAACATCTCGGATGTAACATTTGACAACATTCCAGGCGTGTCGGTCCCTACGTCTCGGTGGTAACATTACATGCGTCTATACCGTTATATATCCTAACCTAAGGCAACCTATCATCTCGGATGCAATATTTGACAACATTCCTGGCCTGTCGAACCCTACTTCTCGGAGGGAACAGTATATACGTCTATAACGTTGTATATCCTAGCCTAAGGCAACCTAACATCTCGGATGTAACATTTGACAACATTCCAGGCGTGTCGGTCCCTATGTCTCGGTGGTAACATTACATGCGTCTATAACGTTATATATCCTAACCTAAGGCAACCTAACATCTCGGATGCAATAATTAACACAACTCCTGGCCTGTCGAACACTACTTCTCGGAGGGAACAGTATATGCGTCTATAACGTCATATATCCTAACCTAAGGCAACCTAACATCTCGGATGTAACATTTGACAACATTCCAGGCGTGTCGGTCCCTACGTCTCGGTGGTAACATTACATGCGTCTATAACGGTATATATCCTAATCTAAGGCAACCTAACAACTCGGATGTAACATTTGACAACATTTCTAGCGTGTCGGACCCTACTTCTCGGCGGGAACAGTATATACGTCTATAACGTCATATATCCTAACCTATGGCAACCTAACATCTCGGATGTAACATTTGACAACATTCCAGGCGTGTCGGTCCCTACGTCTCGGTGGTAACATTACATGCGTCTATAACGGTATATATCCTAATCTAAGGCAACCTAACATCTCGGATGCAATATTTGACAACATTCCTGGCCTGTCGAACCCTACTTCTCGGAGGGAATAGTATATACGTCTATAACGTTGTATATCCTAGCCTAAGGCAACCTAACATCTCGGATGTAACATTTGACAACATTCCAGGCGTGTCGGTCCCTACGTCTCGGTGGTAACATTACATGCGTCTATACCGTTATATATCCTAACCTAAGGCAACCTATCATCTCGGATGCAATATTTGACAACATTCCTGGCCTGTCGAACCCTACTTCTCGGAGGGAACAGTATATACGTCTATAACGTTGTATAT